>JAQQAF010000004.1:46749941-47949941 GCA_029747655.1 Ensete ventricosum
TGCACAAGTGATGTTGCTTTACTCCATTCTGTCCTCTGAATACAGACTTCAGCAAGTGAGGAGCTAAACATACATACATACCATCTTATTGATGATGATACCTTCCTTGGCCACCAAAAATACAAGCAGATTGATTGTGGTGATCCAAGGAAAAAAAAAAAAACCCTCACAAAATTAAATAATATCTTCTTCTTCTTCTTCTTCTTCTTCTTCTTCTTCTTCTTCTTCTACTACTACTTCTACGTTATCTACTTATTCTTGGGATGTACAAACTGTAAGAATTGAAGGAGGAAGAGTCATGCAGTCACAGCAGCCGGCAAAGCCGACAGGCGGAGGACCCATTTCGCCAGGAACTGCCTTCTCGGACTCCGATGGCCAGAATCGTGGGTGCTGCGATGCTCGCCGGAGTCCACGAAGTTCTTGAGCCGCTGCATGGAGAGGTTGAGTGTGTGCTCCGACATGTTGGCGAAGCAGACGCGGAACCACCCGGGTTCGTCGCAGTGGCACGAAGAGCCCGGCGAGATGTTTAGTCCCACTTGATACACTATCTTCCTCCACAGCTCCATCTCTCCTTTGAAGGTGTTGGAGTTGAGCAGGTGTCTCATGTCCACCCAGCAGAACAGACCCGCGTTGCTGTCTAAGCATCTGATCCCGATCCTACGAAGCCCTTCCACGAGCAGGTCGTGCCGTTCTTTAATCCTCCTCCGGTTCTCGAGGATGTACTTCCTGGTGAACTCATCGTCGGAGAGCAACGCCGCGAGGAGGTATTGTGTCTGAGAAGATATCAGACCGAAGCTGGACATCTTCGTAGCAGCAGACACCACCGCGTCGTTGCCTGAGTAGATTGCACCGACGCGGAATCCCGGGAGACCGAGATCCTTGGAGAGGCTACACACGATGTGGACGCGGTGGGCGACGTCGTCCCTGTCCTTGATGGCCTCCGCGATGCTGACGAATTCCGGCGAGTCGAAGCTGGTGCCCGAGTAGATCTCGTCGCTGATGAGATGGACGTCTTTGGCAAGGACGAAGTCGATCAGGGTGTCCAGTTCTTGCCGTGTCATGGTTGTGCCCAATGGGTTGGAGGGGTTCGTCACGAGGACTCCCTTCACCCTGAGGCCGCGCTTCTGCGCGTGTCGGTGCGCTGCTTCCAGGGCCACTTTGGTGACTCGGAAGCCATTGGAGCTGGAGCAGTGGATGGGAACGATCTCAGCTCCGGTCCGCCATTTGAGGTCCCTGTCGAAGCTGTCACACACAAGTTTGAGCAATGCGTGCATGCCAAGAGTAGTAGTCGTCGTCGTCGTCGAGGTTTTGGTGTCAATGCATACATACCCTGGATAGTATGGAGTGGGCAGAAGGAAAGCTTCTCCGGGCTCGGCGAGGCAGAACATGAGGGTCTCATTGGCAGAAGTGGCACCAGCGGTCAGGACGAGCTTGCTGGGCTCGAAAGTTACTCTGTTTCCTCGTACTTCTCCCATGAATTTTGCCAATGCCTGCGGCAATGCAGGGCTCAATAAGAAATCAAACCATTTCTTCTGATATGATATCCATGATTCGTCTGCTTGGGTTTATAGACTTACGCTCTTGAAAGCAGGTAAGCCATGGTAGTCCTGGAACAGAGCAAGCTCCCGGAATATTAATGCACCATCTTTCTTGAATCCGGCGGCGTCAGGGTGGCTGTGCAGCCACGACTCGATAAGATCGAAGGAGAGCTACAAGCACGCATGCAGATTAATTTGTGTGTGAGCGAAGAACTTTGTGCAAGAGAGAACCAACCTGGTTCTCTGCAAGACCCATCTGAATCATCCCACCGGGGTTCGTGATTGGATCGTAGGGGTTCTTCTCGAACTCCTGCCACCCTAGGAAGTACGACGAGTCCTGCCCGTGAACGTTGCATGCAGCCTTTCTAGAGAGAAGAAGCTTCTGATTCATTGTGGTATACAAAGAAGAGAAGATGTACGTACAGAACAACACACAGCTGCTATCTAACAGGGATTACAAACAGAGAGAGAGAGAGAGAGCAGTGGGGTGCTGCTTGAAGGCTGGTCACAAAGCTATTTATAGAGATCTTATGCCAAAAAAAAAAAAAAAAAAGGGGCCACTTGCTGTGGCAGAGAGATGAATTGTGGATTTTACTTTAGATCTGTTGGGACCATGATGCTGGAGAGGAGAGAGAGAGAGAGAGAGAGAGAGCAGTCCATAAACAAGCATTCCCATTTCGAAATCTGTGAAAGGATGTGATGCTCGATGAATTGAATAATGGAGTCTGAGAAGAACGCTAGCTGTAGAGATATGTCCTCAAGCGATCGAGGAACGAGTTCACTGGTGCATTCTTCCACCACTCTGTTCCTCTCATCGATTCGTTTACCTTAAAATAGCGTTTCCTGCAAGCTCCACTCGTCACCAACACATAGTTGGTGACAGCGGGGATGATCACCTCAAGAACAAGTATGGTGGTGCTGCAGAAGCGTACCAGGAAATTGGAGCCACTCAATCCTCTGTAAGATTTCTGGTCACTCCAACCCATCTCTGTGATAACGAAAGCATTCTGAAGCTGTTCTGTTATCTTTACAGAAGGGTGTGCACTCCAACACCCTCGCATTCCTTTGAAATCAATCTGCTGCAGCAATACGATGAACAGCGATATCAGATGCTGTGCGTTCTTCTCGTGATCCCCCCCTCATTTCCCTTTCAGGTTTCTCGCGCACCAGACGCCGAGCCGCAACGAAACCGGCGACCACCGCTGCAGCAATACGATGAACAGCGATACCAGATGCTGTGCGTTCTTCTCGTGATCCCCCTCATTTCCCTTTCAGGTTTCTCGCGCACCAGACGCCGAGCCGCAACGAAACCGGCGACCACCGCTGCAGCAATACGATGAACAGCGATACCAGATGCTGCCCCCCTCATTTCCCTTTCAGGTTTCTCGCGCACCAGACGCCGAGCCGCAACGAAACCGGCGACCGCCGCATGTTTCGCCCCCCTCATTTCCCTTTCAGGTTTCTCGCGCACCAGAGGCCGAGCCGCAACGAAACCGGCGACCGCCGCATGTTTCGCCCCCCTGGTTTGGTGGTGCATGACTTCTGGTGACATGAGTAATATCTTCCACTATTCAATTCATCGACAAAGCTTTGACCTGATGTTATCAAGGAAACCGGTCTCACACGCATGCATTGCACATCCCTGAGTCAAACAAACAGAGAGGGAGGCAGCAGGAGGAGGAGTTGTGTTTGGCCTGGCAAAACAGATATAAATATAAACAAGGTTGACTTTTCTACCTGCGTCAGCCATGGAGAGATCTTCCGGTGCAACTTCCTCTGAGCTTCTTAGTCTTGGTCTTCTTCATCACCTTCCACTAGTCGGCATTTTTTAGAGGTTTGGAGTAGTACCTCTCTGTATTAACTCAGAGCCAAGAGGGCACTTCAGCTCACAGCCAGGAGGACTGAAACAAGGGACAGTTGACCTCAACACTTAATTATTCTAGCAACTCAGCAAGACATGAGCTTCTACTAGTATTATTCAAGTACCTACTCAGTATGTAACGAGGAAGACTACTGCAGAGACTAGGAAGGCATGTTGAGCTTGATTTAATGGATGCATAAAGGGTCAAACCTGTGGGATTTGGCTGCTGAAGAACACTTCACCAGTAGTCTTTGCTGCATCAACAAAGGCCAAGGATGTCTACAGCACTGCTGGCTTACTCTTCTTCCAATTCCATTGACACACATGATATTTTTTTTTTTTTCCTTGTCAGGTGATCATCCATGTAGGGGAGACTTCTTTCCTTCGTCAACAACAACAACAACAACAACAACAACAACAACAACAACAACAACGACGACGACGACGACGACGACAACAACAACGACATACAACAACTTAGCAGTCCAGTGTAGCAATGACAGATACATTTAGCAACTAACTACATATCGGCTTCGTGTCCAAGTGAAAACAGCAATACAGTTAAAGCACTTGTATTTCCAACTAAAACCATGAATCAGAATTGTCCTTTGTCTTGTGATTTTTGATCATATAGGCCCATATGAGCTTCAACTTGTCTGACATGAGCAGCATATGATGTTGTCCATTGATTATTCAAACCTTTGGTCCTGTTCATAACTTTATGTTGACATGGAAAGGCTGTTACATGCTGCAAACAACTTCAAGAAGAAGCTTTCTTCACCATGTCGATACATATCCAAGTATTACATTCTGCAAACAGCTCCAAGAAGAAGTTTTCTTCAACTTGTCGATACACATTGAACCCTCCTCAGACACTTGTATTCACCAATGCCATTTCAGTTTGTATCTAGCATCGGTCTCTCAACCTCAATCAAACTAGAAAATCCATGAAATCAAAAACAAGGATCTAAGATTATTAACCCCAATACTTTCCTGGCGAAGCTCCAATTTCACCTGCCATAATTTCATCCAGACAAGAAAGGGCTCAAATCACAGGCTAACCCTGGGAATAGAATATAACAATGAAAAGTTTGCTTGGAGTATTGAAGTCAAAGAGCTATATTATCCATGAGATTTGCTTCTGATGAAATCAAATCAAATTTAGGTATATCTCCAGCTAGACAATACTAAGAAGACAGACACACCACTTTAAACTAGTAGTTTTAAGTCTTCCATTACATTCAGGTCACCTTAAGAAATTTTGAGTTTGATAAAGTTCCAGCTTGCATTATTAGCTCCAAGTTGGATCTTTGGGATCCGGTTCCACATCTCATCCACAGTTTAATCCATATGATGTTTAATATGGCCAAACTCTTCCAATTTGGAGAATTTGACCAAACACTGATACATCTTGTGCACATACAGCACAATTTACAACCTTACATGGCAGGGGAGAAGCCGAATGATGGTATCATATTCCTGAAACTTTCAGTAAATATTTCCTTTACCAAATAAGAATTATCCTGCATCTCATCACCTAACCTTTCCTCTTCAACTGAAAACCACAGCCAGGAATAAACTGAATAGGTTAAAGATAAAACACCAACCATGAAAGATCTATAAAGCCACCACATTTTCTCAAAGATAGTTTCTTATCTTCCAACTCTGCCACTAAACATATCTTATCATTAACTAACTTGCTTTAAAAGTGTAGATAAATGATTCGGAAAATTTGATAAGTACAATGATACATTTATTGAAACCAACCAAAAGTATGCAGTGTTAAGACTAACAGCCAGTAAGGTTCCTTATTCTAAGTTCATCCCTGTAAGTATGTGGGTTTGGTGAGGTCATGTTATCAAGTCGAGTTTATTGGGCTGACACCTTACTATTCAGGACCTTTAGGTTGACCTGACAGTGCATGCATGTTTAAAAGATACATAGAGACTTGATTGTAGAATCCACATGAAAACAAATTTATGAAACAGTTCCTTGCAAAAAATGCAATATTAAATGATTCCTAAAAAGGTAAATTGTTACATCCTTGATGTGAGATCCCACGAAACAAGAATCACACTCAATCCATAGCGAAAGTTAAGATGAAAAGCAAAATATGAATAGGTCCCATGAAAAATTGTACCTAGTACTTCTCAAAACTTCTGAAATTTTTAATCGTAGAGCTTTTTTTACTTGAGGATCCTGAATTCATAATGAATGAAGAGGATGATGATGTAAACATCATAAGCCTTGCTAAGCTCATGAACTGAAGAACAGTTCCTGAACATTCACACCTCTCAGCCTAGCCATTCCATTCGGTCACAGGATTTGAACAATTTGATGAAGCAAAGATGCAAATTACTGTGAAAAGCTCTCTTGCTGGAGATTATGGCACTTGCGCAGCCAATACCCTTCATCAAAACATTCATAATGGTACATTCAGGTTCATCTACTTCAGTTGTTAATCCAAACCACCACTTGGAAACCCAGAAATAGGGTCAGGTCTTCATATTGTAATGTTTGCTCTATTAATCCAAAACATGATACAATGACCAACAACAGCCAGCTGGCAGATAACAACACTATCTGTAAGAGCAATATTACTTCATGCTTGGTAAAGTACTTGCCACAAGGAGGAACTGAAAAATCCATCCTCCAGAGATGCAGAAGATGATGCACAGAGCATGCCAATATCATCACAGAGGGAGAGGCTTCCATAGGAATTGGAACCAGGAGGATAGTTGGGGATGGGGCTAGAGAAAAAGACATTGGTATCATGGAATCAACAAAAAGAGAGAAGGCCGGCAATTAAATTAAGGCAGCCTTACAAAGTCTCTATAATTGAGATTCTCACATTAAGGTGTATAGGACCTTTCAGTGTCGGGATCTAATTGACTATAAGGGCCCCGACCCTGACGGTGACTAAATTGCAGCCTGCAACTCTTTTCCATTTTCCTCTTCCTCTGTGCCTTAGCCTTGGCTTTTGCCTTCTCTTCAAGGTCTCTCACCCCTCGCCTTTTGTATTTTTTGAAAGTAATGTGCCTCTCCTCTGCCATTTTCCTGACCTTCTCAGTTATTTCTGCTGCAATTTGCCGGTTGTACAGCTTCTTCAACCCCTTCATGAGCTTCGCAAATGTATGAGGCTGAGGCATTAGCCCTGCGTCGAGCATATCCAAACAATAAGAGCATGCCTCTTTGACATGCTTGTTTGAGAATAAAGCATGAATCCATATAGTCCAAGCATACACATTTAGATCACAACCATTGTTCACGATGCAACCCCAAACCTCCTTTGCCAATTCAAGCTTCTCAGCTCTCAGGAGTGCGTTCAGTAGGTCCTTCAAGATGCCATACTGTGGGGTGGTCAAGAGGCCTCGTCCCACCATATCTTTGAAGTATGTACATGCCTCGACCAATGAACCATGCTTGACAAACCCATGCACCATGATCACAAAAGTATCAAGGCCTGGACTAATCCCCCTTGCTTCCATCTCATTCCAGATAGTGATGGCTTGTTTCAACTCCCCGAGCTTGCAGACCAATCTAATAACTATGTTATAGATGCCAAGTTCAGGAAGACAGCCAGCATTGGACATTCTACTCATGAGCTCCAAGCACTCCTCCAATCGATCCTTCTTCTCATAAGCTGCAAAGATGTGAAAGTAAGCACTCGAATCAGGCCTCAATCCTTGCTCCGTCATTTTGTCAAGGAACTCGTATCCGCTGTCAATCTTCCCTGACCTACAAAACCCACCAATGAGAGTGGCATACATCACAGCATCCGCGGCACAATTATTACGCCTCATTTCCACAAACATCCGCATAGCCTCATCCATTCTGTCCCTCGAGCAAAGTGCCTGGATCAGGGTGGTGTATGAAACCACATTAGGCTTGCATCCCTTGCGCTCCATCTCTTTGAGGAGCTGATACCCATCCTCCAACTTCCCGGCAGTAGCAAAGCCACCCAGCAAAGTGTTAAAAACAACCACATCAGGCTCAAAGCCAGCATTTTTCATCTGAACCAACACAAATTTAGCCTCCAAGAGCTTCCCCAGCTTGCACCAGCCGTAAAGAAGCGAGGTGAAGTGCTTCAGGTTGGGGGGATACTTCTCCTTCAGGTCCTGGAAGAGAGAAGCTGCCTCCTTTACACTGCCATTCTTGCAGAGAGCGTCCAAAAGGCAGCCAAAGACATGTTCGTCGGCCTCACAGCCATAGTTGGGCATTTCATCGAGCACCTCGACGGCCTTGGCGACCATACGGGCGGCGGCGAAGCGCCGGATGAGGCCGACGAAAAGGTCGGGGGTGAGGAGGTCAGGGGTCTCGCGGCGGATCTCATCGACGAGAGCCCAGGCGGCGCCGAACTGGCGCATCTTGGAGAGGACGCGGACCATGGCGCGGCGGGCGGCGGGGGACGGGGGAAGGTCGGGGCAGCGGGAGGACCAGGAGAAGAAGCGGAAGGCGAGGGCGCCGGCGTCGCCGCAGCGGCCGATGACGCGCTCGAGGAGGCCAGGGCGGAGGGAGACGCCGGAGTCGCGAAGGGCGAGGTCGAGCTTGGGCGGGCGCGAGTGGAACTTGCGGAGGATGCGGTAGATCCTCTCGACGTCGGCGGAGAACTCGTCAGCGCCGGAGGTGGTCACGGTACGGCAAGGAGTACGGCCGAAGGGAGATCCAGAAACGAGGATGGCGGAGGATCTTCTCCAACAGGAGGAGGAGGAGACCTTCTGCATTGCTTTGTTCCCCCCCCGCGCCCCCAGATCGGCACGTTCCGAGAGTGTCCGTAAAAAGGCTTTTATTCCTCCTCTCTTTTCATTTCTCTTCGCAACATATCACAATCTTTTTAATAAATAAAAAAGAAAAATAGGATGTCAACAAATGTAAGACTATTATTTCATGGTAACTTACCACATAGATATCCGATCTAACGGATCCTGTCAACATAATCGGAGTTAGCTCTCCCTCTCACCGACACTACACTATCATCAACTTCACTGTTTTGTTGTTGATATATTATTGCCATAAATCAAACATATAGAGTTGAGATCAACCACAAAGCTAGTCGAGTTTTACAGTACAATTATTCCCAGCAACCTCGGCTTACTATACCAGTCGCAAACATCACTTAGCATTGGCACATGTGATAAGGGCAAAGAAAGATGCTAGAGATTTGACTCCAAATATGGGCACAAACAACTTTACATCGTCTAACCCCTTTACATCGGAGCTCTATAATATGCAGCGACGGTAGCAGGGAAGAACATTTGCCTAACCCCTTCTGCTTTAATAATCGGGAAAATGATATCTGCTGCACCCTGCCAAGAAACCCACATCTTACTTAACAAAAGAATCTAAGACAAACTAGAAACTCGGGATGTGAAAGGCCATTACTTACAGAAATCAGTCTAGCTCCAATCCACAATCTCTTGAGTGAAGGAAAGGGCAACAAAAGACGGCCAACTCCATAGATTGCAACGGCGAAGAAGTGGGCGACCAAACTCAGGGGGCGGGGATTGAGACCAGAGAGCAAAGCAATTGGGCCATTTGAAAAAACGCCTCCGAGGCTCAGATAGTCGAAACAGGCTTGTCGCATTTCATTCCTAGCTTGATCAGCAGGTGATGCACTGAATACCTTGTACAAGGCGCCTGCCAGAGTGTTTATAGTAGAAGCAACCGGCTGAAAAGAAAAGAAAAGAAAAGGCATTTAAACCCATTGTGAATAGAAAAATCTAAAGATTCAGAAAGAAAACATGCAAGTCCATGACAAATAGCATTCATAGCATGAAAACTTGAGTAGATAAGGAGAATAAAGGTTTTACTTTCCGCAAAGTGTAGAAGGATTCCAGGTATTTGCAGAGAGCGGCAGCATCATGAAGATTATTATGTAGAGGCTTAAGCAGATTACGTAGGACGACTATATCAGACAAGGCCACCGTCATTCCTCCTCCGGTCAGAGGGTGGCGCATATTAAATGCATCCCCCATCAAGAGGGCACCAGGTGTTGGATGAGGAGCAGCCGGCATGCTTCTGTTTGGCATACTTCTAATGCTTCCCTTATCAATGGCCGCTACAAAAGCATCACGCAGTTCGGTTGGAACCTGAAACGACCCACATAATATGTAAACATATCTTTCTTTATATGCTGCAGGAGGGAGAGCTAGCTATACATATTATCTGATGATGGTCACAGGAATTACTTGGCAAAAACAAGATATTCCAATAAACGTAACAACAACAAATTATGGTAATTTGCATTACTAACTCAAATGTACCTGAGGTGCCACCATGGTCTTTAGATAATTTGCCATTTCACCATTAGCAATAGAAGGTACCTTCTGTCCAGGTACATCAACCAAACTGCGAATCTCGGTGCTACTAATTGGGTAAAACAATATTGGTGAAGGATTTGCTAAGATAACATGCCCATGATCCGGAAAAGGAAGTTGGCAGTTCTCTAGAACCAAACCAACAAAACAAGAAGGTACATCCACCTGCAGGGAAGAAATTTATCAAAGGGATTATGTATGTCATGCACCACTCAATGGACTACAAATGCACCTTCTCTTTAAGTGTCACACCAATGTCAAACAAGATGCTTGAGAGAAGAGCAAGAACAGGGCTTGAAATGGAATATAAGTATGACGATTCTACTCAACTTTGAACAAAAATGTAAAAATAAACATTCAATTATTGAAAATAGTTTTCCTCTTTTTTTTTTTCTTTTACCTTAGGAGAGCAGAGTGTGCGCCTCAGATTCGAAAAGCAGCCGTCACATACAATCGTAAGAGGTGCAAGAGCTTTTAATACTTCACCGGAATTGGTCTTGTAGACTACCCCCTTGATTGTTCCATTTTCTTCAATCAAGGATGTCACGGTTCCCTGTTCCAACCGGACACTGGAAGAAAGGTTTGATGTCACTTTAGCATGGCAGTAAAGAACCCAAAAACATATGAAAAGTTTAATGTATGAAACTGAAATTTTAATGTGATGAATTGCATACTGATGATACATTAACATTTTTTTTACTCCATTAAATCAGCTCATTGTGGAGAACTGAATAAGTGTAACATAGGATATTTAGTTGTCAATATTAAATATGCAATGAAAATCTTTATTGGATAAGAAATCACACTGAATTTTCATTTCTTTCCGAATTCTCTTTTTCTATAAGAAGAAGCATGGCTGGGGTTTCCAAGTTCAAAAATTAGATAGAAGTAATTTACAATATTCTTTTATAAGTTAATATAAATACAACAACAACACTAACAACAAAGCCATGAATCCTAACCTTAAATTACTACCCTATCTTAGGTACCTTGAATGGTGTAACACCCTAATTAATCTCATATCGGAAGTGGGCAAAGACTTATAAGAGCCTGATGAGTATAAAACTATCAACTTAGCTTAGGCATTTTGACCAATGGCTTAGGTCAAACGAAATTGATGGACTAATTAGCCCATCAGGCTCGAGTCGTGACAAATGACCCACACAAAATACTATATACAATTAGTCTAACAAAAGCAACCTCTTCTACAAGTTGGGTCAAGTATTCAATCAAATATTAAACACATAACGATTGATGCAGTTTTTAAACAAAAAGAGACACCCAGGAAGTTTTGCTTAATAAGAAAGTGTGCAGAAGTAAAACATAAAATAAAAAAAAAGGATAGGATGACAACTTATAATTACCTCAGGTACCATATACAAAGTATAACACCAATCAACAAAAAAGTTATACAAAGGTTTCATATGAATGCAATATGTTGTTATTTTGAACACAGACTTATAACTAAACAAATGGTAAAAAGTTTAAAAATGGATGAGAGATTACTTAGGCAACGATGCTGCTTTCTCTCTCATCCTTTGGATGAAACGCCCATTATGGAAGCTCCTCCCAGCAATGTCTGAATGGAATTTCTCCAAAGGGTATGAGAGTTTGGTACTTTTATCATCTTTAAAAAGAGCATAACCAAGGACTCGCTGAGCATCAATTTCGTCGACACAGTCTAGAGGACACAGGAGGGAACACAAAAATTAGAAAATATGTTGCACTGAGAACAAACATCTAGCTGCAAGACATAAATCAAAGTCTCCTTGACGGCAAAACTGAAACTAACATTATAATAAAAGATTTGGAAGTTTTCAATCGAACAGAGATCATGAAAGTTTGGATGCAGCTAATCATTCAAATATAACCAGAATGATCAGTTTGACGACTTACCCTCAAGGCCTAGCTCTAACAATTTTAGGTAGCCTCCTGGTTGCAAAAGTTCACCAACAATTCTGTCAGGCTCAGACAAATCTCTCTCGATGACATGCACACTTCTACCATCCTACACAATAGTTTAATCAGAAAATATGAAGCCACTTTGTAAACTTCAATCTATCTGTAGCACATTCTTGACTACTAGAACTAAGATGCATACAATTCAGACCCTCGGAGAGAAATTAGAATGATATATCTAGATGCAACAAATGGTAATAGATGCATGCAAAGCAGATTGGAATCTCAAAACATTCTAATGCTGTCAGACTATGACAGTAATTTCATAATCATCAATGGTATACTTTTGCAACATTATCTTCCATATGATGTATTATTCTAAGTTCTATTTTTCTTATAAAAAAATGGATGCATATGTGGGGCTTTTGTTGTTACTTGTTAGTATTGAGTAAAAAATCATCTAAAGATTTGGCTCCTTAACTAAAATAACACTTTAGAGAAAGCTGTGGTGATCCTTGGAATTTATGTTTTCATTATGGTTTTCTTTTTTGGTCACAACAAAATTACATTCACCAAAAGACCGTACTAAAATTCTTCTGCCCCTAGAAATTCCAAAAGAAAATACACCTTTTCCTTATCAATCAAGAGGCGAGTGTCCTACTTCTAGTAACTCAATTGTCAGTAGGAATCCATTTTAATGAACCTAAGTCGTTTTTAACTCTTTTTTTATCTTAATGAGTACTATAAAGCAAAGATAACATATAGAATGAGTAATATATACAATGAATCAATCATAAGAAATGTAGAAATCTAATAATAGAGAGGCTTTGCGGAATTAAAGGCTAAATGGCCTTTCATATTATTTTGACCCTGCACCATATTGGTGGCTGCAAGAACTCCATTCACTTGCTAGAGGTGGATCATTTTCCAACCATGTAAGTACCCAGTCTAAAGGCAAGTTGAGGATTGATGTTCTTCGAGCATTTACATTACTCAAAATTTACATCCATGGACTCCATTAACTATTTCAACAAGGGAAATAAATTCAAGAACAGGGAAGGAACAAACTAGCAGATAGGTATAAGAGAAGCTCCACAAACGCATGCGCCACAAAGGGGGTAAACGTCGCAGAAACCAAGTCTTTTCCTTTCTTGGTCCGTCAAACGCAACCCACATACACAAATCGGAATCCACAATTCCGATGAGAAAAAATTGGAAAAGAGGATAATACAAAAGAAACATTAAAGATCTAACCTTCCCCAGCGTGTAAGCGAGGGCAGAGCCGGCAACGCCGGCGCCCACGATGATAACTTCGGTTCCCCCGTCTCCGGGGACCAACGGGCCGGAACCACACTTTCCAGCCGTCCGACGCGCCCTCCCCTTCGACCCATGGAACCCTACGAGCAGGAGGAGGAACCCTAGGATCGAAGCGAATACGGCTCCCAACAGGTATTGATCCGCCATTCTCTTCTCCCCAAGAGGAAACCTTCTCTTTTCTCTCTCTTTGACCCTCTCTTTCTATCCTGTTCTCCGACCATACCTCGCCGTCCTCAATAAATAGATATATATATATATATATATAATTAATTAAAGAAAATGTTACATTTTACAAACCATTAACATGGAATAATGATGAAAAATTAGAACAATGGTCCAATGTGGCTCCAATCCAAAGCCAAATCTACCTGTCCAACGAATCTAGATGTTTCCTGGTGAGCCATGCCCATTAAAGGGTTCCCGCGGAGAACGTGACCGTGTCCGGCAACGAACAAAACTGTGATCTGGTTACTTCGCGTGTCAACAAGCAGCACGAATCTCCACGTCGGAGTGCTTCAAGATCTGTGCCTGAGGTAGGGCTCCGCAGTCCCTTTCTGAGCATCTAGATTCCCACCAACTCAAATCAACAGCATGATCGTGTTCGAGTGGTGTTATGTAATTTGGAGCGGATCTCCACACCTTGCAAAATATCACCAGAGCAAAACGGTTGTGGAGCGAGAGGTATCCACGTGGCTTTTCATATGGAGCATAACGTGTGCGCTTAGGACGCCTCAGATACAAGGGAGGGGTCCGCTCCAATTCGTACCGGTTCAACTATTTAATGCTCCCAACTCGATCGTGCGCTCTACCCGATTTCGAATCCCAACCATCCAATTGGATTGTTCGCGTGGACGGATTGGTACCACTTACGTTACGATAGCACTTTTCAAGCACATTATGGGCCGTATGCGTGGGTCGTTATTTATGTCATAAATTTGATCGTGACTCAAAAGCAGATCGAGTGAAAGCACTGCTTTGCACGGTAAAGGACTATAAGCTTTAGTACAGACAGACGGACGGGTGAGGTGAAAAGTGAGAATGGAATGGACGGCTGAAGCAAAAGCATCACACAATCTCTAACCAAGCCCAGGAGAACGCATTGGATTATATATATATATATATATATATATATATATATATATATATATATATATATAATGATATTAGACCATGGTGGTAGCATACCATCATCATTATGTGGGTATGCTAGCTGCATTATTGATGCTTGGAAGAAAAAAAATAAAACAAAAACTCCAAAAAGAATTAAAAAAATAAAACCAATTGTACAAACCTCTTGAGAAGAAAAATAACTCAAGTCACAAAGAAATAATATTTCAGCTATTTCAATTGCGTTTATGAATATTGTTTCATTATTAATATTTTATCTCATCCCTATGTACAACTGTGCCAAATCCAAGGTGGCATTGGTTCCCTCAGAACAGAGGGTAGTAGGCCACAGGACAAGACATGATTCTGTACCCCACTCATCTCTCTCTCTCTCTCTCTCTCTCTTATCTCATGGCAGTGCCGCTTTGAGGTGATGATCCTGCAGCCTACACACAAGAAAAGGTTAAACTGGCGACTGCCTCTGCCTCTGCTTGTCCTCTTGAGCTGCAACCATGTCAGGTTCTGCCCACCAGCAAATGCATGCTAATCTCAGGGTAGCTTGCTTGGCTATCTACAGCAGGGCAGGAGAGATGTCTTTGGCACCCATAGGAGACATCAGAAAAGCTTAATTAGGTGCCTATAACTTTAGAGTACAGTTTTCAATAAACCATGGATCAGTACAGCGCACGTTCGCTGCAGCTTCCTACGTTTCAACAGACTCCTTGTACGAATGTACTCCCCATCCATCACATTGTTTTAGCTCTTTAGACTCGAATAGATTACTCTTACCTCAAGGAAATGGAATGATTTCTTGGATTAGAACACAGCTTACTGATTGATTAGTTTCCTCCCCAACTTCGGTATACAACAGAGTTAAAAAAAAAGATCTCTTTTTTTTCCATGGAGAAAGCAAAAAGAAAAAGAAGAAGATGATGAAGAGAAGAACGAGAAGACATGAACAAGAAAAGAACAAAAAGGAGCAAACTTTTAGTCTTGGAAGAATCAGAAGGTGCGTCCAAGACGGGATTTTGATGTCGCGTTCATGGCGGAACGAGTCAGTAATCGGGCATGAGGTGGGAGATCTTTCCCTCCTCGCAGGGCGTCATGGCTGCCTGCTCCGTGACGCGAAGCCAGATGCAGACGGCGGTGAAGCTGAGGACCAGGCTGAGAAGGCCGCTCCCGAGCCCAATCCCGATAATGGCGAGCACTGATAGTCCCCTTGGCCTCATTGGCGGCAGGGGGTGGCCGTACAGATCCCGGTTGCCGAAGAAGGAGGTTGCGTTGAACCGCGGCAGACCCGCCGCGAGCCCCGATCGGTTGGCGAGCAGCACGGGGATAGCGCCGGAAAGGCGGTTGTAGGAGACGTCGAAGGTGGAGAGGCGGGCGAGGAGGCCGAGCTGGTCGGGTATGGTGCCGGAGAGGAGGTTGGCGTGGAGGTCGATAACGTTGAGGTAGGCGCAGAGAGCGAGCTGCGGGGGGATGGACCCGATGAGGTGGTTGGAGGAGAGGTTGAGGACGGCGAGGTTGAGGAGGTCGGAGAGCTCCGGCGGGATGGGGCCTTCGAGCTGGTTGGAGGAGAGGTCGAGGGTCTGGAGGTTGGTGCAGTTGGCGACGAAGGGGGAGATTGCGCCGCCGAGAGCGAGGCCTGTGAGGGACAGCTTGTAGACGCGCCCGTTGTTGCAGGTGACGCCCTGGAGGTAGGAGGTGAAGCCGTTGCAGGGGGCGGCGAAGTTGGAGCTCGTCCAGTTCCGGAGGCTGCCGTTGGGGTCCATCAGGCCCCGCCGCAGGTTCGACAGGCACGCCTCGTCGTCGGATTCCGCCACCGCCGGCGGCGGAAGGAGGAGGAGTAGCTGTAGCACAAGGAGGAGCTCCACCCACCACGGCGGCGGCGGTAGCGCCATTGGACGGATTGGGGGGGGGGGGGGGGAATAAAAATGCGATCTTTGGTCCTATTCGCTCCTCTGCTGTGTTTTAAGGTATCATCATCTCCGTTGACCTGATCCAGACCCGGTTTCTGGTCCATGGCGGAGGACTCAAGATGATCTCGCTACGCTTCACCATGGCCTCATCTCGATCGCCGACCGTGGATCTACCATCAAGGTTGGGACGACATCCAAAGACCCGACGCGGCACACAGCAGAGCCCCACTACGAGAAGCGCGCCCAAGTGGCGCATCTCCCCACCCCCACTGATCTCCTCTCGCGTACCCCACTACCATCACCCTCGTCGCCGCCACTTGGAGCACGAGCCAGTTTCAGATGATCTCTCTGAAGCGGCAGCCATGAATGTCCACTCTGCAACTCCTGCGGCCAATCAGATGTATGACCATCGAAATATCCACATCAAAATGCTTTGCAGTATGAGGACGACAGCCAGTCCAGTGGATGCAACATCTGCAACCACTCCCCAGCATCGTTCTCGGTGGCGTCCCAACATCAGGAAGAGGATGACTGCAATTTACCATGCAGGCCTTGCCTTCCTCTCATTGTTTAACCTGACCTTCTTGACTGCAGCTGTTGTCCCAAAGATGAGACTCATATCTAGCAGTCCACCTATGCCTGAATCATCACAGATTTACTTTGATTCATTGACAGAAGCATGAAATCTGTACATAAAGATGCAGAGAAAAAAGAAGCAAAATGATGAGAAACTAATGGAGGAGTTATGAGCAGTGGCGAAAGGCAGAGATGTTTCCTCCAGCTGCGTCGATGGACTCGGTTGCAGCAGCAGGAGATATCTGTGGTGGAGCTCAGCAACAGTCACCCATGGCTCCTAACATTACACTTAAAAATTATTTTTTTTATCTTATATTTTTATATTTTCGTAAAAAAAATATTGTTATGATAAAGACCGAAGAGTACGTACGATGCATGGCTTCCACGTGCCCTTTCCTCCATGCACGTTCGAATCCCTCTGCAAGTAGTCCACCGAGTGGAGTAGAATCGACAACATCCATGGCGATGAATCATACCATCACTTTGGTCAACACATTTCATTCTTGTCTTAAAGGTGATAAGCTAATCACGGAACTAATTTATGTGGGTTTGCTGCGATGTAGATAAAAGTATGAGCAACATATTTCTTATTTTCTTAATGTATAATGTCCATCGTACTATGCTGAAGCATTGAAGCATACGAGTCAATGGGACTGCTAAGATTGATTGGAGTACATCGAGCAGTTTCTTTCCAGCAATAATGCTCCAAAAGAGTACTCCCACTAACAACCTATCTATGGGAAATAATAGCAGCTATCAGGAAACCTATATGAAAGTATATTTCATATCTTAATGCCAACTTTGTTTGGACATCAATCACATCACATCACCACCCAAAATACAGTGTATAAAGTTCAAGTACAAACGATTAGTAGTTTCTTTTGAGCAATAGTACTGGAAAAGACTTATTTTTATGAACACCAAACATAAAGGTACGAAGCATCCATCACATCTAAAGAGTTTTTGTTTTTTTTTGTAATGAGCCACTATATATATATATATATATATATAGTTAAGAAGCATCCATCACATCTATTTTTTCAAGATTTATGAGTATATATTTTAGGGCGATTTTTGAAAAAAATAAATTTTTTTCTTGAAGTACTTCCTTTTTTAAATTTTTTACCAATGTCATTTTTTATTTAATATCTGGAATGCTTTAGTCACATATTATTTATTTTTCTTCCTTTTCTATGGACTGATCCATAAGGTGTGTATCCGTCCAGTTCTAATGTTCTTACACTATGTTACAATGATTTTAATAATATAAAAAAATATCATAATATGGTAGTTTAATATTTTTGTGTTATGTTATAATATCTTTCTAGTAGTGCTAAAAATACTATAACATAATATAAAAGCATTGCGTTTTGTATTATGTTCTAGTGATTCAATGTATAATATTTTTTTTTATATTATTGAAAACACTGTAACACAATATAAAAATATTATAACTGGACCGATTATTCACCCTATGGGTCAAATCAATAAGAAAGAAAGAAAAAAGTCATAAGTAGTTGACTATTAAGTCAAAGGGGTCTTGGATAAAAAGGGGATGGAATTGAAAAGTTTAAAATGTGAAGGTTTTTTTTCTGGAAAATTTATCCTAAATTTGACAACATAAACACCAGTTTAAATATAATAAAAGAAGGATCAAGATTGAAGCATGCATATATATATATATATATATATATATATATATATATATATGAAAAAAAAAATCAGCAACATGATAACTGGATATTTGTATTGTGAAGACCAACACATGACGGGAGAAATCCAAACTGGTAAGTATTCAGAGAATATTGTAATCCCTTTCTCTGAATCAGTGTCAGAGCTTTTGTTGCAGGCACTCCTGTCAAAACACAGACGAAGAAGAAGAAGGCGAAGGTTTTGGAACTACTGAACTCAATAAACCGGATTGCTACAATGATTAAGATCTCCTCACAGATGTAGAATGAGAGCCCATCATCTCCAGGATTGCTTCTTCTTTGATGTCTTCGAAAATGGTAGCTTCAATCTCAGCTCCAATGTCGGAAGCCTGAGGCTGGAACGGACCCCATTCCCTCCCCGAGCTTGACATCTCGGAGCCTATCAACTGTCTTAATCTTGTAAACCTCTTCTTGTTGTTGTTCCTTCGAGGGAAGACGAAGTTTCCGGTTGTCTCAGGGGATTCTTCGTCTGCTTCCGTCTCACGGCGCAACAGATGCTCATCCGAACGATCGAACTGCCTCTTCGATCCAACGAGCTGATAGAAGACAGGAGTGTAAGCTACCTTCAGAAGCTCGTTGAAGATGTCTAGCAATTTGGTTGTCAGAGCGAAACCTTTGTTCGTTTCCGTGTCTGAAGCAAGAGAAGCGGCAGCGACATGATTTGGTACTGCACCGAGAAACAGGAAAGGAAGAGATGGGAGACTCACGGCGGACATGAGGCGCAGCAGCAGTATCGATCCAATGCAAGGCGTCCTTCGTGGCCCTCCTAGAGAACAGCTTGCTGAGCATGTTCCTCACCGTCCCTTCTCTCCTGGTCCCGAAACGCCGGCTGGTCAGCTTCTGTGACCTCCTCCTCCTGCATGGATTGCCAGGCCAGCAAGCAGGGCATGTAGACTGGGACGCGAGAAGCCTGTCCGAGTAGCCTCGCTCCAGGAGATAGACATCCAGCAGGAACGGCTCCTGCTGCTCTTGTAGCAGCTCGAAAAGGCGCCGCCGGTGGACCTGAGACAGGTAGGCCATATGGGTCGGAGAAGAAAGGTGGGAGGGAGCGGGGAGGGAGGGAGGTGGAAGAACTACACGTCCTTCCTTGTGAAGATTCCCCCTCGCCTGGAAGTCAGTCGAAACACTGCAATGAATCGGAAGAAGAGGAGGAGGAGGCAATGGGGGGGGATGCAGGAGAATCCAGAGGCAGTTTGTGGGTTGCTTGCTTGTTTCTCGGTGAGGGAGCCCGGAGACATCTCATGCTCTTTTGGCTTTTCAGCAGCCACCATGTCACATCACATCACCAGGTGAATTGCCAGTGTACTCATCTGCTGTCCAAAACTTGGGGGTGGATTACTGCAATCAAACCCCAATCATGCTGTTTTCTTTTTTCTCTCTCTCTCTCTCTCTCTCTCAGAGATAGATGCTGCTGCTTACGGATTTGGACTGCAGGAGCTTTTGACATTATGTAATCCCACAGGTTTAGGAATGTAAAATGGACAAAAGCATGTGTCGATGACCAGAAGGGATTGGGCAGCGGACAAGATCGAGTTGATTTAGCCTCAGTCTATCCCCTCCTGCCTCCTCAAAAGACAACAAAGGCGTGAACATTTCCTCTCGAGTTTTTGGGCGGTCAAAAGGTGATGAGGGCGTGGGGATGTGTTCTCAAAGTTCGATTCTCACGTTGAATTGATAAGGAGATATTATAAATAAATAAATAAAGAGCACGACTTAATTAATTATTCATCCACGAAGGTAGAATTTTTAAATTAGTAAGATGGAGATCCGATCAATTAGATCTCATTAGCTAAAAAAATATTTCGGTTCCATAAAATTTCAAAAGAATTCAAGTTTGAAATAGCTTAGATTCAATTCGATGGTGATGTAATATACCGGGGAACAATTCGAGAGTGAACTTATTATTCGTCTTAGACTCTCTAAGTACGAGGATATTGATGGGAAACCAAAATCTATCATAATTCCAAGCTCATAGAGTTTTGCTAAATGATTGGATAATATTTTATTTCTTAATGATAAAGGAATATTTACAATCTTATTTATAGAATTTTACTGAGAGTCCCTATGGACTTGGACTCTTCCACTTAGAATCCTTCTAGAATTCAGCTCATAATTAAATAATAAAAATTAAATAAACTTCTAACTGACTCCAACTAAGCTAACCAAACTACAGATTTTATGATTCAAATATGATTCAAAAATTCAGAAATTTAATGAGGTCCTAACTATTCCTCCTTCATCAAATTAGCCTTGTCCTCAAGGCTGAGTAGCATCAAATTCTATGTGCACTTCAATCCAAGATATCTACAACACATCACAATCATTTTATCAATTAAGTAGGGTCTTCACTTGGTGTAAATAATGGGCTAGCATTCTAGTGTAGTAGTCATTGTAGTCTTTTGAAGAACTCTCTCTAACCGATGGCTAGTGGCAGCTCTACGTCTTCCTTTGAGGATCACCACTTCGAAGTCTTCCATAGGTATCAAAAAGAAATCCACAAGTAGTTCTTTGCCCACTATAATCAACTTTTTCTTTGAACACTTATTATCGCAAGTTATGAGTCGTCTATCAGCAACCTTAAAATTGTCACAGTGTTCATGATCGAACTCCACATTGTGATGCTTATCTTAGAAATAAAAGTCATAGACTATCATTTATAACATCCTTTATATCTTCTTCTTCTACGCCATTTGAAATAATTTTCACATATATTTGGGGTCTTACCCTACCACTTCTTTTGACAATTTTAGATTTTATGTCATTTTCATATATTATTTTACTAAATATATATAGTTTTATCCTTTTTAACATAAATGTGAAGTTTTCATAGTCTTTACTTATTTTAGAAAGTTACTTGAAAACTTAGTTGAGTCTAGAATTAAAATAGTTTACTCTGATGATAAAAGTAAATATTAAGCCGTAACATCCTATCTCTAAGCTTGTGGTATACAATACCTCAAATCACTACCACATACTCAACTATTTGGCTCTGTTAAATGAAAACATCAGCATATAGTTGAAATTAATCTTTTCCTCTCACATCAAGCCTCTATACCACCAACCTTTTCATCAACAGTCTTTCAAACTACCGTCTACCTTATTAGCGATATGCTCACTCCAGTCCTCCAATTTCAATCATTATTTGAAAAACTATTTCATCAACTTTTCAATCTTAAAAAATTTAAAGTATTAGACTGTCTATGTTATCCGTGGCTACGACCCTATGTCTCTCATGAGTTAATACTGAGATCTAAGTCTTGCATCTTCATACGATACTCTTTTAAACATAATATTTTCCAATGCTATGATCCCCAAACTCAAAAAAAAATTATATCACGTTATGTCCTTTTTGTTGAGTTTATATTTCCCTTCCAAAAATATGGGTTTTCAGTTATGAGAGCCACTCCAATAAATATACAACACATGAGTATTCCTCCCACACCATGATACACACTTTCTTGTTCCTCTGGTTCAACAGCTCATTATTCCCTCCACTACTCTTATTGATGAAATACTACCGTCAGGAACACAACCACTACTATTACCTTCTCCTGGACCCAATAACTCTAAAGTATCTCCGTCTAGCCAGGTACTTGTTAGTGCCTCTCTACCAATACAACCTAACAATCCCACCACATTTGGTCATCCCATGATCACACGTTCCAAAAATGATATTTTCAAACCACGTCAAATACTTGACCTTCATGCTACAACAAATCTTTCTCCAGAGCCAAGTGAATCTACCAGCATCACTCAAGCCAAAAAATCTCCACATTGGTATAAAGCCATGTGCGAAGAATATGATGTCTTACTCCATAATTCTATATGGACCCATGTAGTACCCTTTCATCACACACAAAATATCATCGGGTGTAAATAATTTTTTTGAATTAAGCAAAACTCAGATGGATCTATTGCTCGATATAAAACACGTTTAGTGGCTAAATATTTTCATCAATAACCTGGTGTTAACTTCACAAAAACATTCAGTCCCGTTATTACCGATAACGATCCGAATTATCCTGAGTTTGGTCATCACTAGAGGCTGGGAATTATGACAACTAGATATTAATAATGCTTTCTTACAAGGGACTTTAACTAAAGGTGTCTTTATGCAACAACCTCTAAGCTTCCTCCATTCTAGTATCCAAAACATGTTTTCAAATTATAAAAAGATATCTATGGACTTCCTTAAACTCCAAGAGCCTGGTATACCGAACTTGGCTCATTTTTTTTACAATAATTGGCTTTATCAACTCTAAGTTATTCTTCGTTATTTCAAAGAAAACAAAATGAAAGAATAATATATCTACTAGTATATATATATGACATTATCATCACAGGCAATAATCCTATGAAGATCAAGGAATTCCTCAAGCAATTTGTAGATTAATTTTCTATTAAAGATCTTGGAACCCTAAGTTACTTTCTAGGAGTAGAATCTACTTAAACATTTTTAAGATTTTTTTTTTTATCTCAAAGAAAGTATATTCAAGATATATTATCAAAGACAAATATACAGAATATCAAAGAGGTCGTCACTCCATTCTCTATTACTAAATCACTTAAGTCATATGATGGCAATGATACTATGGATCATACACAATATTGATAAGTAGTTGACTCTTTCAGTCTCTGTCTCTTACTCGTCTAGACATCTAGTTTGTAGTTAATAAATTATCTTAATTTATATATCGACCATATGCTATCCATTGGTATGCAGTAAAATGAGTCATGTGATATCTCAAAGGGACTTTCAGTCATAGACTCTTTTTTCAAAAACACTCATCACTTCATCTTCATGCCTTTAGCGATATTGACTGGGCAGGAAACACTGATGATAGAACCTCTACATTAGAATGTATTATCTTTTTTAGGATAAGTCCAATCGGTTAGAGTTCAAAGAAGTAGAATACAATTGTAAGGTGTACATCTAAAGCAGAATATTTGGCCATTACTACAATTACTGCAAACTCAATTGAGTCACCAATCTAGTAAAAGAATTGAATATCAACTCCATCGTAACTCAAACAATATATTGCGATAATGTCGGGGCCACCTACTTATACACCAATCTAGTATTTCACTTACGCATAAAACACATTGTTATAGACTTTCATTTTATCATAAATCAAATTATCATACATCAATAATGAGTTTCTTATATATATATACTATCGATCTACTAGCAAACTTTCTCACAAATTCGTTCTCCCATAAAGTATTTTATTTACATCGATCTAAGATCAGCATCCTTGATAGGAGCTCACGTGAAGACTGTCTCTAACCACATTAAGATGATTCTACCTATCTACCTAATAGAGGAAACATTTTTTCAATCTTCTCTTCTGATTGTTTATAAATATAACTTTTCTCTACCTTATTTTATCATAATCTATCAAACGAGTCTTTGGCTTACGATTGGAGAAGCTTAGTGGAGAGGAGGGAGAGTAAAAAGTAATCATTGGTGTTTCTACTGATTGAGTTGAGCATCTGATGATCATTTCAGTCTAAGAACCAAAATAATAATAATAATAATTGTACATAAAAAAATTACTCAATATTTAATTTTTAACAAAAAATATTTTCTAAAAAGATCTTAATAATATCTTTGAATCACGTAATTTTAATTCATAAATCCACAAATCAATTTGATCCAATTTAAATGATTTGAATCGCAATAGAGCAAGTCAATTCTAGTCACAACGGATCGTGTGAGGCCTTGTTAAATCTGTAAGCAAGTGTAACTAAGGTATCTTCATCAAATCAATACAAAGTTCTCTAGAACTACTAGTATTATCAATCTAAGATATTTAGTATTTTTTTTCTTCTAATTTTTATGACTTTAGAGTGAATACAAATTATAAAAAAATACTTTTAGATTAAATCTGTGATCGAATATAACACGTTGAATTTTCATCAAATCTCTCCAAGATTCTCTAGAACTACTAGAGTGAGATGATAATATGGTTAGTATCACTCTTTTTTTTATATATATATACATTTAGAATAATTTTTTAAATAGAATAGTTTTGGGTTGAACTGTGGTCGACTGTAATTAGCGAACATATCCAAACTTTTCTTAAACTACTAGGGTGAGATGCTAATATGTTTATTACTATTTTTATTATTGTATGAATTTAGGGTGATTAATTTTTTTAAGTAAAATATTTTTGTATTAAATCTATGATCTAGCATAACTCTTTTATCCAAATTTTTTCGGAACTACTATAGCATGTTCATTATATTTTTATTTTTATATAAATTTAAGTTGATTAATTTTTAAATAAATATTTTTTTTTATATTGAATCTATGGTAGAATATAACTCGAGTGCAATTTTTAAAATTTTCATCAAACATATCGATCTCCAAATGTACCAAGGTGATGAGATGCTAATATATTTATTATCTTTTTTTTATTTTTATTTGAACTTAGGATGATTTATTTTTAAAATAGAGTATTTTCATGTTGAATTTGTGATCGAATATGTGTAATTTGAGTTAATTTTCATCAAATCGATCTAAAAACTATTAGCGTTTGATTTCATAATATTATTTTTAATTTTTTTTCTGAGTTTAGGGTGATTAATTTTTTTTTAAATTAGATATTTTTGGGATAAATATATAATTAATTATAACTTGAGTTAATTTCTAACAAACCAATCTAAACTTTTCTAGGATTACTAGCATATCATTATAAGATAATTACATATCTTTTATTTTTATGATGAATTTAAGGATAATATAAAATTAATATATTTTTAAGCTAAGTTTTGTTTTTTAGTTTTATTATAAATTTAAGATACTTTACATAAAACAAATATTTTTGTATATATCATGTGAATGAGTCTAACGGTTAATTTAGGTAAACTGTGAGGAGAAGAGTAGGGAGGGAGCAGATATAAAAAATAAAAAAAGAGGAGTAGGAGGAAGAAACTAACTATTGGGGTTTTTTTTCTTCTTTTTTTTTAGGATAAATTATCTAATAAAATAGCACTTTATTTGAGAAGAGATGAGATATGGAAACGTATGGTTCACAAAGTTGACCAATCCATATATGCACACTTAGAAGGAGGTTCTATGTTTTTTCCCCTTTCCTTCTTTTATGTTTTTATATAAATAATATTTACGTTTTCAACGTTAAATTGATGATCTTTTTTTTTTTGTTTTGGATTTTTATTTTTCACGAAAACTCACGGCGTGTGGGAACGCCATCTTTTGAATCAGGCGGATGGTGGGAACTGACGCGGACAACAGCACAACCGTGTAGCTTCGTGTTGCGATGGAAGTCCATGGCGAGTGGATCAGCACAACCCCTTTCCCAGTGTCGGCGTCGCATCATGCATGGATAAAGCTTGGCTGTCAGAGATTGGTTGCAGGTTTACGTCCCCCCCCCCCCCCCCCTCCCCCCCCCAAGTTTGGCCTTCCATTAATGAGAGATCCTTTGCCGTCCCTGCAACAAAGCCTCGGAACTGCACAGAGCCTTTTCCCAACACTCATCAGTTGTGGCTGGTCGTCGAACCCCATTCAATCACCCGAGAAGAAAAGAGAGAACAGCAGGCCAATTGGTTCTTTGAATCACTTGTCTGAATCTGAACTGGAAAAGGAGATCCTGAGCGAGTCAGCCTTACGTGGGAGTGACGTATCCATAGGAAGATTGTCCATATGAACGGAGAGCAGCAACTGGTACATGTCAGAATGGGTAGTGTGGGGTGAGATCATTGTCAGTGAATCCATTCTTCCATTGGAAAAGGGAGTTTGTTCAAATCATTTACTTTGGAATCTTCAATCTTCCAAAGAGAAGAACGACTAACTGAGAGGAAAAGTGTCGCGTTCACCGACCTGGTTCACACCGAGAGAGAGAAGAGATGTAAATGAATTCGCTACTCGAAGTCAGCAAACTCTCATCGATTATATCCACACAATAAACACAAGTAAGACTTTGCTCCTATTTTGATCCAACAATAAAAAAAAAGGAGGTCCCCAAACATTGAAAAAGATGTATCATATTCATCTTTGAGCCTCTACTTAAAAGCCTCTCCACTCCCCTTCCTTCCCCCCACCTCTCTACAGCTTTGGCCACCAATCTGTATCTGTGTCTCTCCAAGCACTACAGGATAGCTGCCATGTCTAAGCACACCACCTTCTTTGTGATAGCTCTTCTCCTCTTCGTCTCCCTTGCCGAAGCAGCTCGGCATGCGCCAGCAGATCCGAGAAGGACCCAACAGGAGGTATGCTGCAGAAATCATGTCTTCTTTGTTTTATTCTTGTAGCTGATACAGTGTGTTCGACAACAGGGTGTAGAAGAGGAGAGTTTCGAGAAAATGGATGAGGAGTGTGGAGGAGTTGGCAAGGAGGAGTGCCTGATGAGGAGGACGCTTGTGGCTCACACAGACTACATCTACACCCAAGGGAAGAAGCACCGATAAGAGCAGGAACAGTTCTGCTATCCATGGATTACTTGTTACCTCTTGCACTACCATTGTTGTAAGGATCTTATGCTGAATCCTACCTCTTCGGCCTTGTTTTGTCCTCTTGGAACTATTGGGTTTTTGGGTACATGTATATGAGAAGGAACAGATGAATGTTTTGGAATAAAAATCTTCTTCTTCTTCTTCTTCTTCTTCTTCTTCAAATTATGATGGTTTGGATATCCAAACCATGGTGTTTGATGGGAGGGATGACCTTCAAACGATGTTGTGTCTCTTTGGCTTGCTGATCTAGGAGTCAACTCATTCATTTGGGGCTACAGCAGATCTCAAAAGGGAATTCAAACACAATGGGTTTAGGTCAACAGTGAAATTTCGTTCTACTAAAAGCAATAAATAATCTAATCATGTCTTGATCAGGGACATGGATTACTGTGCAGGTTCCCCTTGGGCTGCAGGTTGACCAAACATCCACCGAGAAGAACCTATTAAATGACATCCATATCTTCAAGTCAAACAAAGATTCATTGCTTCAAAAAAAAATGTATTGACTCATGAAGGTTCTCAAGGATGATGTATGTAGGTGATGATGTATGTTGGATGAAGAAGCGAGTACTTCACCTCCACTAGGTCTAAAAAAGATGAATTTAAATACCATTTTCCAGCTTAATGGCCATGGCAGTTCCCATCTCCAACATGGTGCCTAATTGATCACGTTGACTGATTGGTTGATTTCACTCCATTACAGCTTATAATTGTGATAATAGTCAACTCAACTTTATAGAGTGGTTGGCTTTTCACTAAGTGGAGATCCTTCTAACCACAATGCAGTATGGCCATGCAGATGTGAGGGTTTCCTCTGTTCTTTTGCTCCCTTTCCTCTTTCGTCTATCTTTATCCTGTGCTCCCATGATGAAGGACGCAGAGCCGTGGACTCCAGCCGTCGATCAATCACTCACACCCACTGCTGAAATGACTCCAGTTGCATGGCAATGGCTGTGCGTCCATAAAGTTTGGTCCATCTGCCGACGGTGAGGAGATAGTGGAGCAGCAGCTGATAGTTGATGCCACCCATGGCTGGGCCACCAAACCAAGTCGCCGTGCCGGTGCTCGCAGCCGAATCTTTGTCGAGCACGCACGGCAGCAGTCCATTTTTTCTAAGCTTGCTTTGGAAGAAGACATGCCTGTCGTTGTCTCGGAGCAGAAGCACAAGCTGGTGTTGCCTTCTCCACCCGAGAACGAACTTTACAGTAACCTAACATGCTCTTCAGATATCTCAGTCTAACTCAACATGATCCATTCATTCTCATGTCTCTCTTCAACTCTTTTGAAATGCCTTGGCAGCACAAATCTTCCGCGTCTCCATGGGAATTATGCATGAGCATCAATTTCATGTTTAATCCAGCTGCAACACAGTGAGGGTGACCACGATTTCGAAACCATCAAGTTCAATTCCACTAAATTTAATCGATCTTTTGATAGAAAATATTTTGATAACCAACAAATTATTCAGAGACATTAACATAAAAGAAAAGGGTCGAATCATTATCCTCTAAGTAATGATATAGGGGTGGTTATGGTCTATTGACTCCCGTGGATAACAATCAACGAGAGGTCATTCAAGTTAACATTGTCGATCTCCGTGAATAATAATCTAAGGGAGACCGTTTGAGCCTGTGCCCTCCTTTGTCTCTCCCGTGGACACAACGTCAAGGGTGGGGGGATATTGAGATAGTTACAAAGAATCCCCTCAATCCATCGAGTATAAAAGTTCAACCTAGGGGGACAAGTCTTATTCTAAAAATCTCTCACATCCTCATATAACCTCTCGAACTAACTCAAACGTCGAGAGGACCAAGTCGAGAAACTCTAAGCCTTTGTGCATGAACCTATTAAGAAGCTAGATTCCATCTCGAATGATCTAAAGACCGTCTCAGATAAGTTGAAAGTCAAATTCAATTTTAGATATCGAAATCAAATAATATGATTTTGATTTCGACTTAAATTGAAATATGCTCATGCTTACACGATAGTCTGGACCGACAATTATGCTTGTGGTGGATTTCTTCTTATCTTGGTCGGAGTAAAATATATGGGCTTATCTCTCTCTCTCTCTCTATGGCAATAAGGAGAGTGTATGGAAAAGAATGAGTTCATCATGTTCATCAATTTTTTTTTTCTATTAATCATTAATTTTTCCCATCAATATAAAATATAGTTTGGTAATATTTAAAACACAATAGAAATATTAATAGAGTGTTTTGTGGATGAGTCAAAATCGAATCGTAGTCTTCGTGTCGATCCGATCTGATATTTCCAACATTACACTCCGGTCAATTCCATTATCGACCAACAACCATAGCAACCTACGTGGGATCTTTTGGCTGGCCCCAACCGTGAGGCCCACCAAAGAGACTGGTTTGGGGAGGCCCGGTTGTTTTTATTTTCATTCCCGAGGAGAAACGTTTGTTCTCGTACACTCATGAATAGTATACCCGCGTCATACCGTCCGTTGATCGTGTTGATATGACAGCCAGGCGGTTGAAGTTTTGCCACGTCGGACGCGAAGCGCTGTTCGCACGGTGGAGTTGCCTCGTCAAATAGCACGTGTCCGAGGGTGTCGCCAAAGAGCAGCCGCGATCACGCGAGCCGCGGGATCCACTCGCCGCGCCGTTTCGACACGTGACGCTTGAGGCCTGCAGACGTGGGCGGATGCCGCCAGGGTCCCCTCCTTTCTTAGCCTTCCCTCCTCTCTTCCCGTCATCCTCCTCCCTCCCTCCCTCCCTCCCGCCCTCTCTCTCTCTCTTCATCTTCCTTTCCTCCTCCTCCTCCTCTTTCGCTCCACCGCCTACTCTTTCCATCGATCTACATGTGTTGATAGAATATACATACACGCTCGGAGTGGAATTCTTCGAGGGAAGTAAGAGCTTGTTCTGAGTTGGTCTCCTCATCGGTCTTCGTCCCTGTTCTGTTTCCTCCTGTGTTTTCCCAGACCCTGGCGCCTCGATCCGCCCGGCGAAGAAGGGAAGGTACGATTTGCCGACTCGCTCCTCGCTCCTCGCTCCTCGCCATCTTTTCCTTCCTCAATCTTCGTCTCTTTTCTGGTTAGGTAATCTGGTTAGATACAAAGGAGAAGCGCGATACATTGCGGGGTGGTTGTGAAGCCACTTCATCGCGAGCCATGGAAGGTAGAGGAAGCCAGCCGTACTTCGACCCGGACTACGATTCCCTCGTCGAGCGGATCAACCCCTGGTATTGTTCCCATCTTCGTCCTCCTTGTCTTGTACGCTTCCAATTCTTCAGCAAATTTTGTGTTTTTCGACTAAATTTTGTGATCGTCGCAGCGTTTGCATCGACAATGAGACATGTGAGGATTGCACGCTCGTCAAGGTCTCTGCATCGCCCCCTTCTCTCACTTTCCTGCCATCGATTTCGAGTAGAAAAGAGAGAAAAATGAGTGCAATAGCATGAGATTGTAGTGGTGATCCAACCAGAAACGATTTTGACGCCAGAAAACCACCGTTGTTGCGGTGGGCGGTGCGGAGCCGCATGGCAAGATTGGGGGCCGCGTGAGCCGGCCCCAAAAGGAAAGGAGCGGCTACAATTTGTTTGCTTGCTTTCGCTGGCTGACAACGACGATGACGATGGCTGCTTTGCGTCGCAGGTGGATAGCGCCAACAGGCACGGGATCCTTCTGGAGATGGTTCAGCTCCTCACCGACCTCGACCTCGTCATCTCCAAGTCCTACATATCGTCCGACGGTGGCTGGCTCATGGATGGTTTGTTTCCCTTCCCGTATCCATTTTTAAGGGCAGAGTAGGAGAAGAAAAAATGAATTCAACAGACGGTAACTAAGCATACGCCTCACGTGGCAGTGTTTCACGTTGCGGACCAGCTCGGTAACAAACTAACGGATCCCACCCTCCTCCGCTACATCCAACAGGTAAGCAAAACTGCCTCCTCCTCCTTTTCTTCGACTCCTCTGTCTCTTGATGTCCTTTTGCTTTGGTGATGGAAGCAGTCGCTGGTGAGTGGCTGGAAGGGAACCCGGAGCACGGGCGAGGTGAGGACCTGCCTCGGGAAGCTGTTGGGCGCGGAGCAGCTGGCCTCTGAGTACCCCGCCATCGAGATCACGGCCACGGACAGGCCTGGCCTCCTCTCCGAGATCGCCGCCGTCCTCGCTGAGCTCCACTGTCATGTGGCCTGCGCCCACGCCTGGACGCATAACTCCCGCGCCGCCGTCATCCTCTACGTCACCGACGAACCCTCGCGCACGCCCATCGCCGACGCCGACCGGCTGGCCCATATCGAGCAGCAGGTCGACAGTGTGGTCGAAGCGCACCATGGTCCCGGCGAGCGGCGGCGGGTGAAGGTGTCGGGACCGACGCCAGGCCGCGTGCACACGGAGAGGCGGCTGCACCAGCTGATGTACGAGGACGGGGACTACGAGGCCGGCCCCCCGCCTCCTCCTGTGAACGGCGACCACTTCGCGAACGCCAACCTCGAGGCCAGGAGGGGCAATATACTGTTCTTGTCATCTCCGTCGTCGTCGTCGTCTTCGTCGGCGTCATCGGCGGTGATAAAGACACGGGCATCCATCGACAGCTGGAAGAAGCGAGGGTACTCGGTGGTCAACATACAGAGCAGGGACCGACCTAAGCTCCTCTTCGACACGGTGTGCACGCTGACCGACATGCAGTACGTGGTGTTCCACGCCGCCGTCGGGTCGCACGGACCTCTCGCCGTGCAGGTCGGGGCTCCTCCCGTATCCACTGCCTGTGTGTTGGTATACTTGGTGCTCTCTTCCTCATGGCGTCCTTTGACTCCTCGGTGCAGGAATACTACATCCGACACATGGACGGTTGCACTCTGGATTCAGAGAGGGACAGGCAGAAGGTCAGCCGGTGCTTGGTGGCCGCCGTGGAGCGGAGAGTCTCTCATGTGCGCTCGATTCTGTTCGTCTGCAAATGCACAGGTTCCTGTCCCCAACAAGTAACAAATGCCAATGATTGCAGGGGCTGAGGCTTGACGTGAGCGCAAGGGACCGTCGGGGCCTGCTGTCGGACGTCACCAGGGTGCTCAGGGAGAATAGCCTATCGTTGACGAGGGCGGAATGCGCGACGCGCGGGGAGAGGGCGGTGGGAACGTTCTACGTGACGGACGCTTCGGGCGGTGGCGACGTGGATCCGACGAGGGTGAACGCGGTGAGGCAGGAGATGGGGGAAAGCGTCACAGTGGAGGTGAGCAACGACGCCACGCGAGAATGGATCTCCGCCAAATGCAGCAACAATGGCAGCAGCAGCAGATTGACGTCGTCGCCGCCAGGTGGCAGTAGAAGCAGAAGCATGACCTCCCTCGGAAGCTCCATCGGAAGCCTCTTGTGGTCTCACATCGAGCGGCTCTCGAGCAACTTCGGATCCATCAGATCATGAATATTCCGATTTCTAGTCCCGGAAGAAGTAGCAGTAGCAGCAGATATGGCATCTTCCTTCACATTGCGAGAATATACAAATGTGGATTCCTAATCTTTGTCAGACCAAATTAAATAAAATAGTAGTTTAAAAATCTGAAGGCTCACTTTCGCTAAAACTATATTATAATGTCAACTGCATTGCAAGAACGGCTCCGTAAACAATATTATAATGTCATCATAACCAATTATAATATTGGTTGTGACAGTATAATTGGTGGCCCAATGTTCTGAAAAGACTCTGCACTCTCCATCGAGTTCACCGCTCGCGAATGGAGTCAAAGCGAAGAGTGCAGGATCGAATGCAGATTCAAATCCTGCTCTTTCTCGCATCCTCATGCCATTTGGTCTCCCTCCTTCCTTGCACTACTAACACACTGGATTCGAATATGGCCTGCAGGGCTGAAGGTCCACCGAGGCCACACCAACCAGCTTCTTCCTGCGGAATGTGCCATGTCAAGCACCAATCTCGTCGTCCTCTGTTCTCCGGGAGGCACACGCTGGTGGGAAGGTCTCCTCCTCGTCCACAATCAATGGCTTCTTGGTAACCAGTGCGGAGCAGCGGTTTAACATGGACAAGTCTCGTCAGCGGATACCTTGAAAGCAGAAGAATGGCATATATCCATGACTGGGCATTGGCCAATGGTCATCAATACCATCAAATACTATACACCAGAGACGAGCTTCTATCTCTCAATCTCAACTCGCAATGCAAGCTCCACAGAATCTTCAGTCGAGTACTCTTGTCACTGGATCGTCCTGGTTAGCTTACACTTTGAAATGAATAGGGTGGTCGTGTAATTGAGACAGCAGAGCTTCAACAGCTCGGCAGCCCGTTGCTTCAGCTCCGGATTGCAACCGCTCTGGATGACAAGCAATAGATTTGCAGGCAACCCCGCCTCCACCGCAAGCGAAGTACATTCGTCGGGAGCAAGCTTACAGACAGCCCACAGTATAGACAATGCGTGCTGAACACCAGCTTCGGATGCTCTCATTAGAAGCCTCACCGTGTTGGGGATGGTTTGAGGGCAATCCTTCAGAGCCGACAGGCCTTCAGGTATCGTCGAGAGATCGCCCAAGATGTGCAATGCTGGTACCGAGCTCTCGGGACTCAGGTTCGGCAGTAGCTCCACGAGCTGCGTCACTGCTCCAACGCTCACCAGCGAGCTCCGGACTTGCCCGTGGGAGCAGATCGCTTCCAGCAAGCTAAGCGCCGCCGCAGTGCCGTTCGGGTGTCGCTTGTCCTTCGCCAGTCTCAACAACGCTACCAGAAGACTCAAACTCAACATGAACTCGCACCGGAAACTCTTCTCCGCCATCAGCATCTCGATGTACCTCGTGCAATTGATCTTAGTGTCGACGGTGCCTTCATTCAGCATGTCTACTACGAGTGAGATTCTTGCCGGTTGCATCAGACTTGTCTTTGTATCTGAATCCAAGCTAAGATTGACGAGGATGGCGATCACCTCGGAGCCAACGGCGTGGGAGGTGAACGGGCCGAGGAGAGAAGAAAGCAGTGCCACGCCCCCGGAGTCGGCCAGGGTGTTCTTGAGGGAGGGATGGGCGACGACCATCTTCTGGAGCTCCTTGAGGGCCTCGACTCTGGCCTGCCCCTTGACCTTCTTCAGGCTCTGTACGAGCTCGGCGGCCCGGCCCTGGACGTCCTCGGACCACTTCTTCACTAGGAGGTAACGCTGCGAGAACCAGGTGCTGATCAGCTGGTGGAGGGTTCGGTTGGGGGTGACGGCGTCGTCCCACAGCTCCTGCATGGTGGTGGGGCACGTGAGGTGCCCCAGGGAGAACCACTTGAGGATGTTGCCGCGCTCGTAGGTCTGGCCGGTGCACAGCGTGACGGGATCCACCATGGGCTCGAGGGAGATGGGGCAGATGAACACCGACGGCACATCCTCCGCCGCCGAGTCTATCTCCTCCATCATCTTCTTGAGATCGAGCTTCTCAGCGGCGGCCCCCAAGGTCCCGTCCTTCCCCGTCGGGAAGCCTCCGCCGCCCAAGATCCCGTCTTTGACGGCGGTCTCCAGATCTATGACCTGCCCACCGCCCTCCAGCCTCCACGAAGCGTGCTGCTGGAACTGTGGCATCGTTCGGAGCCTCAAAGAACCCAACTTTAGATCCCAAGATTCGATCTTTAAGCGAGAAGAAGAGAGGAAGAGGAGGTTAGAGTCGGAAGCGAGATGAGAGCATAGGACCGGAGTTGAGAGCTTCTGCTTTAGGCGGATTTGGGCGCTGTCCCCTGGAGGAGGCTTCGGTGTCGCCGGTCAAAAGGAAGCAAGCCATCATCATAACCAGCATAATGGACTTATGATCGATCTCCGCCCCTGCTCTGAAACCCAAAGGCGCCGGCGTCCTGTCTCCCTCCCTCGCTAAAGCGCTCTCATACACACTAAACACGCTGCGCTGCCTTCACCAGAGCTTAGAAAAAGGCGAAATCATACGCGAGCAAAGGCTCAGATCATGGGGTAAACAGGGGAGATAAAAAAAGAGCAAGCGGGAGGAGATCTTCACGTGATAAGTCATACTCTGAGTCGAAATATGATTATTTTGATATCATTAACTAAGGAGTTAATACGATCTGACTCGATATCGAAGAAGAAGATATGTCCGATGAGCTCACTCCAGGATGAGAGTGTGTGACTCGAGCGAGGAGTTAAGATGACAAGTGAACTATCGATATATTGTTGGATCACGACGATGATCCTATGAGTCTACTGAAGGGAGCTTAGGATCGTCTCAAGATGCACCTCAATTTTGTCTAGGATGCTCTGTGTTGTCGTATTTAGATCGTACATTTCCATTTTTTTATTTTCTTATTTAGGATATGTTTTTATGAGAGAATTTTTTTTTGATATATTTTACTATCATAGAAGAGAAAACAATTTTAAAAATATTTTTTTTTATTGTAAAGAGAGAAAGAAAATTTGTGTTTGTGAATCTTTATACATATCGACCTATGACTTAGATAAATTAATTATTGATAAATTTCCTATCAACACGAAACCTCCTCCCCTCGCTCTTCTCCTCTCGTGGACTCGTGGAGTGAGACAGAGCCGGCGATCACCTTACGTGTAGTCACGTCATCGGTCGTCGCCGTATTAGCTCCAACGATTCTTCAAAATGTCAATTTTATCCTGAAAAAACCTTGGAATTAATATACTACCACTGTGTGACTGACAACATCAAGTGAATCATCTAAAAGTACGTTAATAGAAATCATTTTATATAATATATAACATCTTCAAGTTTAACTTTGGACTAAAATTAGTGCACAAAAGGACGGCACTATTATTATTAAAGAAGAGTTCGGCGTTTAGTGGCTGTGTCTACTGTTGCAGAAGCTCTCAGGTAAGCATCTGCCATTTAGTTTGACTGTACTTTGTTGCGTTGCATCTGAGCTCCGGCAGCCAGTGGCAGGTCGACACATGGCGTCGGAGCTCTGCCACCTTCGGCCGTGGCAGCGACTATAAAGTCTCGGTCGACCAACCCTCGACAAGGCTTGGCTCGAGTCTGCACGCGTTTCAAAGCAGCAGCAGCAGCAGCAGTTCCTCCGGGAAGGGGCTCGTGAGCTCCCACGAGTTCCGCAGTACCTGCGTCACGTGTTTGTGTCAGACTTGGGAAGCCAGCGAGGTGGTGGTGGAGGAGGAGGAGGGCACTGGCCCTGACCTCAGTCTTCGCAGAAGAGAAGACGGCAAGCAGCACTGCTTTCCATGGGTCTTCCACATGGAGGTCAGACTGCATGGTTTTCCCACACACCCGCCCACAGGTGACGACGAAAGAAGAAGACAAGAAGAGAGTTAATGGAGCTCTTAACATGCTATGCTTGCTGTAGCTGATGGAAGGACGTCAATCCATGGGCTTTCACAGTTATCACCAGCAGCAGCTGCACCACGAGCGAAGGTGAGCAGCGATAGGGACCCTTTAATTTAATATATTATGCTAATTCTACGAATCAAATAACAGTGGTCAACTAATTGATTAAATTTATTTATTTATTATTTATTCAGATATTATAAATTTCTTTAGGAACATCGCAGCCGTTGGTCGAGGGGATGGGACGAGGCCGGCGAGGGAACGAGTCCTCCCCGCCGTTTCGGGTCGGAAAGGAGAGGGAGAGCGGCAGCGCCGGCCTCAAGAAGATGTTCCTCGGCGACAGAACGCGGACGCCTCACCGTCGATGATCTTTTGCTGTGTTTTCGCCGTTCCTTGGATATTTAGATCAGCAGTTCATTACGAGGGTCGTTTCCAGTTCAGTGGTGGCGGTGGTAGGATCCCTCTTCTTTTCAAGGCTCGTCGGCCTTTGGGGGTTTCTTTGTTCTTCCGTTCTTGGATTCTTGTCATGCGATAGATTCTTTAGCTGTTTTCTGGGTTTCCTTGAGGGTTTCTGGATTCTGCTTTTTTGTTCGTGTTTTCTTTTGCTCATTTCGCGTCAAAAAAACAATGTCAACAAGTATGTTGGTATACAATAAGCTGTATCATTCTCAGAAATGGCAACTATTCAAATCAATGATCGAGTACAAACACAAGTCCATATAAGACTACAAACATTAAGTTGTCCTTCAAGTACTGTTAGCTTTGGTTCCAACTTTAGTGAAATTTATTGTTCTTCTGCTTCTGGATCATGTCTTGAGCATATTTCCATTATCAAAACATTGATTTGCCTTGGATCAAAGAAATGAGAATTGACACTCTTTACAGTGCCATGTTCTTTCAGTATATATGCTGTTCAAGGCATTTCTGATGCAGCTCTGAACTTTTGAGGATGGTGGAATAGTTAAGGAAGTTGGATGAGAGGCAAACAGGAGATAGATTTGGATGACTAAATCTAGCTTTATAAAAGTCTATTGGTCTGCCATTAAATAATATATTTCCAATATTCTAACTGGTTCATTTTCCTAATTGTACAGTCAAGCATTGACTCATCTGTCACTCTACTCGATGGAACTCCTAAAGGATGGTTCTGAGTTTTGCATTAAACAGAGTATTTAAAAGTAGGAAACTAGTTTTTGTTACAGGATGTTTTATGTTCAGACCAAATCTAACAAGTTGCATTGTATCCAGCATTTACAAAGGTTGTGAAAACCATGAGAACAGGGAGAAGGCTTCTGTCACCATTCGTTCGGCCACAATGAAAGGTCAGCCATTAGTTTTTTATTCTGAGATGAGATTGTTCCTTGTTAGCAAGAAGAAATTTGTGAATACTACCAAATTATCAAGACAAAACCTGATAATTTATGTATTATGTTGGTAAGATTAAGATTTAATTAAGTGTATGAGTATACTATTTATTATATGTGAAGATCGACGTCTCATGCGCAACAAAAAATAAAAACAAATTTATATTTTCTAAAGTCAAGTACTTGACACGAGAAAGTCGTAATACCAAAAATCGTATGGATCATATGAGATGTGTTATCTATGAAGATCATATATCTAGAAGTTCTGGTGTAGAAATTCTAGAGTTCCTCCTATTTATAGAGGCTTATGTAGCTTAATCCTAATAGATCATACACACGAGAGGAATATCTCGTGTGTGCTCGACCAAACAAATCCTTGACTAGGGTCGTTTGGATTAAGAGAAATTCTTCGAGAGAATCCGATTAGATTGAGACTCAGATGGATTCCGTATGAGGCCTGATATAACCATGCTCAATATACGATCTACGAGATATTATTGTACAGATGACCCAGATTCAGTCCATAATGGGCTTTAGTAAAGCACACTGCCCTAATCTTAGTTTCTCTTAACCTAAACCCTAGTTTTGGTGGCTAGGGTTGAGGAAAAGTGAGCAGTGGCGATTACAAACATGGGAGAGAGAAAGAAAACAACAGATTAGTAGTAGAGGGTAGAAAACAATAGATCTAGTAAAGGGAAAAAGACAAAGACATAGAAAGATTATTCTTAATCATCCAAATAGTATTTTCATCTCAGGTTAGATCAAATCTGCAGTGGATTATTACTATGATCACTTGAGGAGGGTTTTAAATATTATGCATAGTAATATAGTCCTTGTATCTCTATCATTCTCTTTTGATTATTGTTTGAGCTTAGGCATGAGGTTTTGATATTTGTATATTTATTATTTTTATAGTGGATTTTCTCTATAGTCCTTGTATCTCTAGCTTGCCTCATGATTTTTACCCTTCGAGTTGAATGAGTTTTCCACATAAATCTTGGTGTTCATTTATTTGTGATTTTTGTTTGATTCTGTTGTATGTGATGACTTGCTAGTATTTGTTCATATACAAAGTCTTTACTTTTTTATCCTATCAACTTGTATCAGAGCAAGGTTTGATAGCATTAATTTTTGTATTTAAACATGGGGGCCGATAATATTTCTCGCATGATTAGCTTGAATGGAAACAATTGGATGATACGTAAACCATGAAAGACCTCTTGTATTGCAAGGATTTGTATGAACATTTGTAAGAGGATAATGCAAAGCCCGCAACTATTACATATAATGAGTGAAAGAGATTATATTAAAAAATAGTTGAATTCATTCAACAGTGGTTTGATGATAGTGTCTTTTACTATGTTTCTACTGAAAGTTCTACATACTCTTTTTTAAAAAAACTAAAAGATCTATATGAATTAAAAATGACTGACAACAAAGCTTTCTTGATCAAAAAACTCGTGAACCTAAAATATAAAAAGGGCACTTTTATTGCTGAGCATATGAATGAATACAGAGTATTACTAACCAGTTATCTTATATGAAAATATCTCTTGATGATGAGTTGTAGGGATTATTACTTCTCAGTTTTTCACTATAAAATTGGGAGACACTAGTGGTTTCCCTTAGTAATTCTACACAAAATTGTATTGTCACTATGAGTCAAATAACAAGCAGTTTATTAAAGGAGGAGTTGAGGAGAAAAAAATCAGCAACTTCTCGGATTGATTTATAGGTACTTCCCTCAGAGAACAGGAGAACGTCAAAATCTAAGGATAGAAGTGGCTCACGCATGAGTAGAAGTAAGTCAAGATCAAGAAAAGATATTATTTACTATAATTATGATAAGAAATGACATTACAAGAATCAACGCAAGCAACCTAAGAAGAGCAAGAAAAAAGGGAAAGAAGTGGAGCCTACATAGTCAAAAGAGAATATCACAACTATAGTGCAGTATAGTGATTATTTGATTTTGTCTATTTCTGATGATACTTATCTTATGTGTGTCAGGATCTCGAGTAGATAATTGACATATGTGCTTCTTATCATGCTATACTACGGAGGGAGTTTTTTGCTACTTACAGGTTTGAAAATTTTTGTGTTATCAAGATGGGCAATTATGACACATCAGACATTATTGGCATGAGTGATATCCACATATAGACTAACCTTAGTTGCAAGTTTGTGCTTAAGGATATGAGACATGTGGTTGACTTAAGGTTGAATTTAATTTTAGTTGGAAGACTAGATGATAAAGATTTTACAGAGGGCAGTTCAAGCTCAGTAAGGGTTTTCTTACTATAGCTACTGGGAAGAAATGTCACGCATTATACAGATTGTAGGCTAAAGCTTATGGTGAGCAGTTGAATGTTACAGAGAAAGACTTCAGCATGGAGTAGTGGCACAGGCGACTGTGACACATAAGCAAGAAGAGGCTACAAGTTATTTCTAAGAGAGAGGTATTGTTAGACCTCAGAGGTACACATCTAAATCCTTGTATTGATTGTTTAGCTAACAAATAATATAGAGTTTTTTTGTTAGTCTTACTTTGTCTAGAAAAATACATGTCATGGACCATGTCTATACAGATGTGTGCGGTCTTTTGAGGACAAAAACTCATGGTGAATTTATTAATGTTCATAGTATCAGTAGTGTATTTTATTTGGTCACTTTTATTTGGGCTTATGCTATGAAGACTAAAGATCAAGTTATTAATATCTTCAAAGAGTTTCGTGCTAGAATTGAAAGCGAGACAGAAAGATAATTGAAATGCATAATATCAGATAATGGTGGTGAGTACATAAGATTATTTAATAATTATTACATGTCACATGACATCCAACATGAGTTGATAGTTCTTGATACACCTCAACATAATGCAATTGCAGAGAGGATGAACCGCACCATAAAAAAATAAATCAAATATATGCTTTCATATGCCAAGCTACCCAAAAAGTTTTGGGATGAGGCTTTAAGAACTGCAGGTGATGTGATCAACTTGTCACAATGTATTACTTTAGATGGTGATATTACAGAGCATGTATGGTCAGGGAAAGATGTCTCTTATAAGCACTAGACTGCCGAGTTAGATGTCTTTTATAAGCACTAAAAGGTTCTGAGATGAGGCTTTGAGGAATGCAGTTGAAAGTATTTAGTTGTCATGCATTTTACATGTTATAAACAATGAGAGGTCCAAACTTGATGATAAGATAAAGGAGTATATTTTTCTTGGCTACTCACATAATCAGTTTGGTTATATGTTTTGGGATCCAGAAAAGTAGAATGTGTTCAGAAGAAGAGATGATATCTTCTTTGAGGATCAAACCATTGAGGATTTGAAGGAGGAGGTATCAGCTAAGACTTCTGCAAAGGGAAATGTATTGACATTGAAGAGATGTATTAACTTGAAGAAGGAGGCACTAACTAGATTAGTTGTAAAAGGATTTGGTCAAAAGAAATGTATTGACTTTAAAGAGATTTTTTCTACTGTTGTTTAAATTTCTTCTATCTGTGTTGCTCTTGGTATTGCTGTTAACATAGACTTATAGGTTGAGCAGTTGGGTGTGAAGATAGCTTTCCTTTATAGTGATTTGGATAATAAAATTTATATGGAATAACTAGAAGGCTTCAAGGTCAATGGTAAAGAAAATCTTGTCTGCAAGTTAAGGAAGAACTTGTATAGGCTGAAGCAAGCTCCAAGACAATGGTATAAAAAGATTGATTCATTTTATGGTTGAAAATAGATACAAAAGAATAACTTTAGTTTATTGTGTGTACATCAAACGGTTTGATGATGATTTTATTATTCTATTACTTTATGTTGATGACATGCTTATCCTTGGGAAAGATATGTCTATAATTGCGGGTTAAAAAAGGAACTGAGTGAGTTCTTTGCAATGAATGACATGAGGCCAACAAAGTAAATATTGGGCATGCAGGTGATAGAAGAAACAAGAAGATTTGGTTGTCACAGGAAAAATATATTTTGAAGGTATTAGATAGATTCAGTATGAGCAATGCAATACTAGTTGGTTCTCCTCTTTCAGGTCACTTCAAGTTATGCTCAAATCAGAGTTTATCAAGTGATGAGGAGAATGATAAAATGTAAAATATTCCTTATGCTTCAGTAGTTTGAAGTTTAATGTACATAATGGTATGTATGAGGTTGGACATCGTATATGCATTGGATGTTGCTAGGATATTTTTGCAAAACCAGACAAAGAGCATTATGCAGTAGTGAAGTAGATTTTTAGATATCTCAGAGTAAGTTCTAATTTTTGTTTAAGCTTTGGATGTGGACCACCTATGTTGATATATTACATAAATACAGATATGACATGAGATATTAACACTAAGAAGTCCACATCATATTTCGTACTTACTTTTGCAGGGGGAGCTGTGTCATGGTAATCCAGATTGCAAAGTTGTATTTGCTCTCTCCACCACAGAGCAGAATATATTACTGCTATAGAGGTTTGTAAAGAAATGTTATGGATGAAATAATTCTTACTAGAATTGGGATTGAAACAGGAAAACTTGTCCTCTTACCTTTTATATTTTTTTTCTCATTTATTTGTAACTCATTTATCTAAGTAAACATATTTTTAAGATTGTGCATTAACTTGTGAATGGGAATATTATGTAATATAAAAAATGAAGTGACAAATCATATGATATAATATCTCACCAATTTATTATTGTCTATCAATTATTTCATCATGTTTAAAGCCCCAATTTAATTATATATAAAACCTACATCAAACATCACTTTCTCTAATGTCTTCTTGATATCTCTAATATTTTTAATATCCTTTCACATAAGATTGATATAATGTGTTGTGCATAGATTCCAATGCAAGCGTGGTCTTTTTTTACTTATAATAATTTTTCTAAAAAGATAAAATTAATAATTATTTGAAAATATAAAAAATAACATAATTAAAATGTTTAAAGAAAAATTATACAAGATAAATATAGTTTCTTTCATTGTCAATTATCACATGAACCACATTTTTCTCTATAATTTTATTAACAAACTAATCAAATAATTCAAATATTTTTTCTTCAGATTTTATAGTGGATGCATCAATTAACTTAATAAACATTGTTTCTAATGAACAATTGATCAAAAAATTACTTATGTTTCTTTGTCATATTTAAACTGTTTTATGACCATTTATTAAGCTACTTGTGTATTATAACTTATTTTTTAAATATAAAACTCCTAAGTCATAACGTGGAGGATTCAACTTAGAGTCATGTTTTACAATTGTTTCAATCGTATGCTTTATATTATCTAAATGAGTTACATTGAATGAAATATCTACTTAATAAAAGAAATTTTACTAGCATCACATATATTTATTTATCTTAGCTTGACTTTTCTTTACTGATTTATTTGATTTTTGTAATATATATAAATTTATTAGCCCTTTCCGGGAAACTTTTGGCTTCTGAACAATAATAATTTATTCTGTCTTACCGCTAGTGTTTACCTTTTCAACATTATTAGATTCTTGATCTTCATCATCCGTAGGTAAATATTCATTCAATTTGATCTTTTGTCTTTTATTCTTCATGTTTCTAACTCTAGTTTGATCTGTACAGGATAATTTTTGCATGCAAATGCATTTTTAAAATTTCTGACTTGATATTATTTTATATATCACCTCTCATGTCAGCATGCAAAACATACATATAATGAATGACATTAGGATCTTTGGAGTCCTTTAAATAATTATACCTTCGGATCCTTCTTAAATTTTTAATTAATGATTAATCTTAGGTGCTGCTTACTGTTGCCACGATTCAAGTTCTAAAACTACAACGACAAAATCCAAACAAAACAAGAAAAAGTGGCAATAATTCAATTGCAGATGGGTGAACTATAATTTTTTTAAAATATATAACTGATAATTATTTCCTAATTTATATTGTCAAGTTGAGATGAGTAGTTACTAGTCTAAGTGTCTAATCAAGAAAACCATGAATATGTTAACACATTTTGCTGCTGCATGTGGGTTTAAAAAAAAAAAAAAAAACTTGTTGTGGGTGAACTATGATTTTTTTTAAAAAAATAAATAATAAAATTGGTACTTTTCATAATTTATATTCTCAGCTCGATGTGAGTAGGTTGGAGACTATCTAATTAATTCCCTCTCTTCGCGATAAGTTCAAATTCAACAGTATTATGCTTTTTTTTTTTAATAGCGCGAGTTCCGCGTGAGAACCCCTTTTATTGTTTTTTATTTTTTTGTTTCTTGACGACGCAGGTTTCGAGTTCGCAGTCACATATCCATCCGACGCCAAGCTTCTCACCCCAGCTGCAATTTGTCGTTGATCGCCTCATGGGTCGCATGTAGAGCTCCTCTTCTCCCTCCCTCCCTCCCTCCCTCCCTCAGCTGCCATGGCTTCCTCTCTCGATATGACCAGTGCTTCGTCGTCGCTTCTTCCTTCCCTCGTCCTCTTCCTCCTCTTCGCTCGGTCTTCTCCCGCTCTCTCTGCGTCCGTCGTCGCCCACCTCCCCGGCTACCAGGGGGCCCTCCCCTTCTACATGGAGACAGGGTTGGTGTCTTCTCTACTCGAACAAAGTTACTGGCTTTAGGCACGAGACGTGGGTGGCGGAACAGGGGAGTCACGGTCGCTTATCGTTTGTTTGCTTGCTGTGCAGGTATGTGACGGTGGACGAGGTCAACGGCGCCGAGCTATTCTACTACTTCACAGCGTCGGAGGGTGACCCCAGCCAGGATCCTCTCCTGCTCTGGCTCACCGGCGGCGATCGCTGCTCTGCCTTCAGCGGCTTGGCCTTCGAAGTAGGCGAGTCCCAATTCCTCCTCCATCATCCAATCGATTAACTTTGTATCTTCTTCCTCCAAATTCTTTTGCTCTGCTTCCGTTGGCAGGTCCCCTGAAGTTTGTGACCTCTGAGTACAACGGGAGCATACCCACCCTGACGGATAACCCTTATTCCTGGAGTAAGGTGAGAAGCTCCGCCCCCTCTTGACCTCTTCCTTCCTTCTCTCTAATTAACCATCTCCGAGTCGCAGGTCTCCAGCATCATCTTCGTAGATTCTCCTGTCGGGGCTGGGTTCTCATTTTCAAGGGACGATGAAGGTTATGATCTCGATGACACAGCTGCTTCCATGCAAGTACACAAGTTTCTTGTGAAGGTACGCAACCTCCATACATGTCTTTGAACTTGTAAATATCAGATTAAAAGCAGAAGATGGTAATCTTTTTTGTCTTCTGCTCCTCTAGTGGTTTATTGATCACCCACAATTTCTTCCAAATCCACTGTACATCGCTGGTGATTCATATGCTGGCATATATGTGCCCTTGGTAGCTCAAGCCATATCCCAAGGTACTTCAATATAAATTACATTTCATTTCTTCAGTTACAATCTTGTTGTTCATATCGAAGTATAATAGTAGTATGCTCATGCTCTACAAACTCTTTGGCAACGCAACGCAACGCAACGCAGATAATGAAGCTGGGCGACAGCCGCACCTTAATCTCAAGGTAATTTAATTATTTTGCTTAATAGAAACCAATCATCCATCTATCATCGCATCCTGTTTTGATGTATCGATAAGATACCAGTTTTACATTTTTTTTTTTTAATTTCTTTGAACCATTAAACGTTAAAAAAAAACCGTTTCCCTCGATGAATTGTTGGGTGGTTGATTGGCTCAGGGTTACATACTTGGCAACCCTGCAACAGGCGAAAAGATCGACCGTAACGCTCAGATCCCATATGCTCATGGAATGGGGATTATATCAGATGAAATGTTTGAAGTAATACCTCTCGTAGCACCCTCAATTTAGTTTACGTATTGGCCATGGCTTCTTCACACATACTTTCTCTTCTTCCAGTCGACACAGAGAAACTGTGATGGACAAGATTCTCGTTATCCTACTACTTCTCTATGTTCTAAATCTCTTGACGCTGTTGAGAAGGTGAGAAGGTTGTTCGTTATCCTACTACATATCTACCAAAGAAAGTTTTAGATACAATGTGCAGCATCAAATGCAGTTCTTCTCGGAGATTGGGAAGGCTTACATTCTGGACCCTAAATGCGCATTCGCATCTCCGAAGCCAGAGCCCACAGTTGCAGATAGAAGAACCATGGAGGAGTCACACATAAAGTTCCTCAAGCCACCACCTCTGCCAGCTCTCTATTGTAGAGTAAGTTGATCCTTCTTCAAAAGTGTGTTCGACCTGCTATACAGATTTCACCATCTGGTTGTTGGACATCTTGTCTTATGCAACCATTGTACAGATTTCAATTAATAAAATTACATAATATTAAACATAAGGTAACATAACCCTTACAAAATTATCTTAGAATATATACACTCTCTACTCACTTACTTTATAAACTAAGGTTCTATTTATATGACCTAAAAGTAACTAACTCACACAATTTTCTTGTCCCACTATCTCACCGATGATTAGCAATTACCCACTAAATCATTAATCATTGGCCACTATCTCCATAATTCCTTCACATATTAACTACCTATGTAACTATCATGAATTAATTCTCAACACTCCCTCTTGATTCGTAGTTACATTCATCAATTTAAGACATGAAATAAACATGCTTCTAAACTGGAAGTGACTTGGTGAGAATATCTGTAACTTGTTCATCCGTGCCACGGTACTTCATTTGTTATAGCTCCATTTGCTATAAGATATCGGATGAAATGATAGCGTATTCTCTATATGCTTCGTTCTTCCATGAAATGTTGGATTTTTTTGTCATTGTAAATGTAGCATTGTTGTCACAAAATATTTTAGTTGCTTCTTTTTGTTCTTGATGAAGATATTCAAGAAGTCTTTTAAGCCATATAACTTGACAAGCTGCTGATGTTTCAGCTATATATTCTGCTTCTGATGTCGACAACGCAGTTGTTACTCCAAGATATAGCTCCTGATTCGAGGCTAAAAATATTTCCTGAAGTACTCTTTCTATCATCTAAATCTCTTGCCCAATCACTATAAATAAAACCAAATAATTTACATTTAAAATTATGAGAATACCAAATTCCATAATCCGTAGTTCCAAATATAACGTAGAATTCTTTTAACAGCTTCGAGATGATGTTTACTTGGGCTCTACATAAACTTGGATACTACACCAACAGAGAAGGTAATATCTGGTCGAGTATAAGTTAGATAGATCAAACCTCCAACCAAACTTATATAGTATCTTGCATTTGTCAAACATGTATCATCTTCAAGTTTCAATTTCTCATTGATATTCATGGGTGTAGTTGCAGCTTTACAATTAATCGTGTTAGATTTTTTTAGCAAGATCCATTATATACTATCTTTGTGAAACAAAAAATCCATCTAATCCTTGCTTCACCTCCAACCTAAGAAAATAGTACAATAAACCTAGATCTAACATTTCAAACTTATTTATCATGCATTTTTTAAATTCTGTCACAACAGAGTTAGATGAATCTATATATATAATATCATCAACATAAAGGCAAACCATAAGAATATCATGTTCACCTTCCTTCTTTAAATAAAGGGTAGGTTCATTATCGCTCATCTTAAATCCATTTTTATGAAAATAACAATCAATTTTGTTGTACCATATTCTTAGAGCTTGTTTGAGCCCATAAAGTGTTTTCTTTAGCTTATATATCTTTTCTTCTTGTCCCTTAACCAAAAAACCTCTTCTTGTAAATCTCCATTTAAAAACGTAGATTTCAAATCAAATTGATAAACATGCCAACTCAAATAAGCAGCTAAAGCCAAAATAGTTCTCACAGTTTCGAATATAGCAACTAGAGAAAAATTATCATCAAAATCAATACATTATTACTGCGAATATCCTTTTTCTATAAGCCGAGCCTTATGCTTTTGGATACTTTCATTTGCATTATACTTTGTTTTGAACACCCATTTCAATCCAATAGCTTTCTTTTCTTTCGGTAGATCCATTAGCTCCCATGTTTCATTTTTCTCAATTGACTTGATTTACTCCTTCATTGCTTTTTGTCATTCCTCTTTTTTAACTACTTCCTCAAAACGTATAGGATCTAAAATAAATAAAGCAAATGTTGAATCATAAATCTCTGTTAGTGATCTAAACCTTCATAGGGGGTTTCATATGAGGAATCATTTGCTGAATTGGAACTATTACTAGGTGAGGTTGACGTTAAACTTATTGGAGCAGGATCTGTCACTTGATTCGGTGGAGTGACTAGTTCTACTGGAATACAAATTTGTTTTTCACCTTCATTGATCTCTCAATTCCAACTTGTCATTTTATCAAACACAACATTTCGGTTAATAACAACATTGCCACTTACAAGATTATATAATCCATATGCTTTAGATTGTATAGAATATCCAATTAAGATGCATTTTTCAGATTTTTCATCAAGCTTATGATAGTTTTGTGAATTTACAAAAGCATAAGCAATACAATTAAAAAATCTTAGATGACTTACACTTAGTTTTATACCATACCAAGTCTCAAAAGGAGTTCGACTCATAACAGCTTTTGTCGGTGAAATATTAAATAAATAAACTGCTGTTGCAATTGCTTCTGCCCAAAACTGATTTGAAAGATGCTTTCCTTTAAGTAAACTTCTTGCCATTTCGATGACAGTTTGATTCTTATGTTCGACTACACCATTTTGCTCTAGTGTATATGGTGCTATCAATTCCCTACGAATACTATTTTCTTCACAAAAAGAATTAAACTAATTAGACAAAAATTCACCACCTCTATCTGTCCGAAGTATCTTTATGCATCTACCACTTTGTCTTTCTACAAGTGCCTTGAATTTTCAGAAGTTATCAAATAATTCAAATTTTAATTCCAGAAAATATACTCAACTCATACGGCTATAATCATTAGTAAATAATAAAAAATATCGACTTCCACCAAATGATTTTTTATTCATAAGTTTATATAAGTCAACATAAATTAATTCAAGACAATTAAATACTCTCCATGTTTTTCCAACAGGAAATGATTTATTACTTTGTTTGCTATAAATACAACCTTCATATACATCAAGTGTATTAATTTTCAATAATCCGTAAATCATTTCTTATATATTTAACAACTTTAAACCCTTAATGTTAAGGTGTTCATATCTCAAATGCTATAAATTTGTCTTATTCTTTTGATTTGCAATAAGTTCATGTTTCTCAATATTTAAAATATCAATTGGAACCATCTTATTTTGAGTTATATAAACATTCGCTATAATCAAACCAGATTATTTAATAGTGCATAAACTATCATCAAATATAACTGAATATCCAGCATTTATCAATTGTTCAATACTCAACAAGTTATGTGATAAACTAGGAACATAGAGAACATTATCAAGGTGTTTTACCTTCCCTTGATTTGTCTTCACCTCAATTGTTCATTTTCCTTTCACTTGGATTTGTTTGTTATCTCTAAGTTTAACTTTCAACTTGTGAGTCTCGTCAATATATCTGAATATAGATCTTATGCCTGACATATAATTAGAACATTCACTATCCAAGAACCAAATATCATTAACTTGTGAATGAGCCATAAACAACTTACTATTGTCTTCATTTTCTACCACATAGCTTGCTTGCTTTTCTCTTTTCCATCAATCTGTCTTCATGTGACCAAACTTTTTACAATAATAACGTTGAATTCCACTCTTGTAGTTTTTCTAATCATAGTTTGATTGTTTTTGTTCATCATGGCCATCAAAGTGTCCTCTTCCTCTTCCATTTCCTCTACCATGAAATTCTCCTCTGTCGCATCATATTCCTGTTGATTTTTTGTCTTTTTTTTGAAGTAGAAGACTCACTCTTAACCTGAAATATTTTTTTTCACTTTTTTCAAGTGTCCTGTTCAACCTTATTTCATGTGCTTGCAAGGAACCTATTAGTTCATCAAATAAATAAGTAGATAAGTCTTTTGACTCCTCAATTGCGGTAACAACATGATCAAATTTTAGAGTTAAACTTCTCAAAACTTTTACAATAATTATTTGATCATGAAGATGCTCATCCATAGAATTTCATTTGACTAACAATTTCAATCACTTGAGAAAAAAATCTTGCACCGATTCATTGCTTTTCATAAACAAAATTTAAAACTCACGGCGAAGGGTTTGAAGTTTTACCGTAATCACCATCGATGAGCCTTGAAATTCATTTTGAAGTATCAACCAAGCTTGTTTTTAAGTTGTCGCAGCTGTAATTTTTTAGAAGATTGTCTCATGTACAGCTTGTTGAATGAAGAACAATACCTTTGAGTTATTCTTTCTATTCTCTCTCAATCTAGTTTCTTCATTTGGATCTGCATATCCATTCTCTATCAAGTTCGTCTTGAGACTTAAACATAGTCTTTATCTTGATACTTCAAAATTCATAGCATTTGCCCGAGAAGATGGGAATAAGGGGTTGAGATATATAATTGTCATTAAAAGCCATAATGCTCAGTTCAGATTTAAACAAAGCTCTGATATCAAAAATATTGAGGAAAAATGTTGGGGAAGGAGGAGTAAGGAAATGACAAAAACAGAATACTATGATGCAATTAACGAAAAACGCTTTCAATCAAGAAAACGACGTAGTATTAAACAGGAGGTAACAAAACACTTACAAAATTTTCTCTGAACGCACACACTCTCTACTCACTTGCTTTATGAACTAAGGTCCTATTTATAGAACCTAAAAGTAACTACCTCACACCATTTTATTACCCCACTATCTCACCCATGATTAGCAACTACCCACTAAATCCTTAATCATGAGCCACTATCTCCATTACTCCTTCACATATTAACTACCTATATAATTACCATGAATCAATTCACACATTTTTTATATTCTATATTTATTGATTTGAAGACTTGTTTACTGCAGACTTATGCTTATGTTCTATCCTATTACTGGGCAAATAACAAAGTCACTAGGGAGGCTCTTCACATAAAGAAGGTAATCATTTTCCCTTCTTAGTAATGACCTTTAAAATGTAATTCTTCATTGCCAAGGTCAGAAGAGGTTTTTGTCTAATCATAAGTACAGATTGATACACAATCTATACAGGTTAGGCTAAAGAAAACCGATGTAAAACGGGCTGTCAATAGTTGGTATTTGGAAAAAGCTAAACAGCAAATTATCATTAAATATCCACCTAAATTATCATTAAGTAGTTGGTTTTGTTATGTACCCCTTACTAATCCTCACAAAAAGGTTTGAGTGCAGGGAACAAAGGAGGAGTGGAGGAGGTGCAATGAGGACTTACCCTTCAGAAAAGAGGTCAAAAGCACCATAAAGTATCATGCAAACCTCACTAGAAGAGGGTACCGTGCTCTAATATACAGGTGTGAATCCTTGGGCATAAGTTCTTGTTATCTTCATCTCCTAGAAATCGTGCTGACCAGTATTCATGCAGCGGAGACCATGACCTGGTTGTACCATTTATTGGAACGATGGCATGGATAAAATCTCTGAACTCCTCCATTGTGGATGATTGGAGATCATGGCATGTCGATGGTCAAGTTGCTGGGTGAGATTGGATGTCAAATTCTCATGCAAAGTCTCTATTGATCCGATGATGATCGTCTTTTGGTTTCCCCAGATACACGATGGTCTACTCCAACAATCTGACATTTGCAACTGTTAAGGTTGAGATGTTGCAGAGTTATCTTTAGAACTTCGTTTGCACCGAAAATTGAAACGTAAAGGGTTAACTCATAAGAACTGCCTGTTTGTACAGAATGGTGGCCACACAGCTCCAGAGTACCGGCCAAAGGAATGTCTTGCCATGATTCGGAGATGGATCTCTCACAAGCCTCTGTGATATATGCTCGAATTGGATTCTGGCTCTCATTTGAGCTGCAAAGAATGTTGTCTGGTTAATTGTTCTAGGAGCTATCATTTATGGGGAAGTTGGAGATTCACGTTGTTGCCGGTTGACTTGTGATGAACTTTCTGCTTTGTTTCTCGAATAGCTTTTCCATCTCAGCTCAATCATGATGTGCCAAGTGATGTAGTTGTTGCTGGTTGATTTGTGATGAACTTTCTGATTTGTTTCTCGGACTCTACTTTTGCATCTCAGCTCAATCATGATGTGCCAAGTGATGTAGTTGTTGCTGGTTGACTTGTGATGAACATTCTGCTTTGTTTCTCGATCAGCTTTTCCATCTCAGCTCAATCATGATGTGCCAAGTGATGTAGTTGTTGCTGGTTGACTTGTGATGAACTTTCTGCTTTGTTTCTCGGACTACTTTTTTGGCCTCTCAGCTCAATCTTGACGTGCCAAGTGATGTAGTTGTTGCTGGTTGATTTGTGATGAACTTTCTGCTTTGTTTCTCGGACAGCTTTTGCATCTCATCTCAATCTTGATGTGCCAAGTGATGGTAATGCGCTACAGGTTACGAGTGTTTCTGAGCATTGCATTAATATTACTGGTGATCTCATGTTTCTCTGTGGATAATGGTGGAAGAACAACGTGAACCAGTCGATACAGCTTCTATCAGTACTCCTCTTGCCTTCATATTCGTCTCTTGTTTATTTCCCAGATGCTGTTCCTCATGTTTCTCTGTGGATAATGGTGGAAGAACAACGCGAACTCAATACAGCTTCTATCAGTACTCCTCTTGCCTTCATATTCGTCTCTTGTTTATTTCCCAGATGCTGTTCCTCCTTGCAGAATCTGGTTTGGGCATTTCTGCGAACACCCTGCAGTCACTGCAGCCCACGTGTTTAATGGGCCGAAGGCTGTGTCAGAGTTCTGGAGGCCCGATAAGAATACCGATTCTTTCATTGGTATGCTTCTTTTTACCCCCCAATCTGTTTGGCATCTCCTTCGATCTGCCATGTGTGTGTGTGTGTGGGGGGGGGTGGGGGAGGGAAGAAGCAACCAACCAACCAACTCATGATGCTCCGCTACCACCGTCCCACCTAACCCTCCCGGCTTCTCTGGGTTCAGATCTCTGCTCTAGAATTCTCCACCGGATCGACTGGGGTTCTTCTTGCCCTTGGATCTTGATGTATGGTATGATCCTGCGACAATGCAGCCGAGGGTTTTCTCGTTCGAGGACGTCAAGGAGTCGGTGCAGCCGAGGGCCGCCCAGCCCCGGGTTTTTCTGCTGCCGCTGCTCAAGATCTTCCTCCCCTTCTTCGCCCTCGCCGCCGTCGGCTTCTCGGCCTTCGGCGTGTATGTGACCCGGCGCATCGGCGTCCTCCCGGCGGCGGCCGTGGGCGGCCTCTTCCGGCCCCTCTGCGTCGAGGAGCCGCCCAGCCTCGACCGCTGGGTCCGGCCTCCGGCCGACCTGATGCACTCGATGAGCGACGAGGAGCTCTTCTGGCGCGCGTCGTTGGTGCCGCAGGTAAAGAAGTACCCCTTCAAGAGGGTTCCCAAGGTCGCGTTCATGTTCTTGACCAGGGGGCCTCTGCCGCTCTCTCCTCTCTGGGAGAAGTTCTTCAGAGGGCACGAGGGCCGGTACTCGATCTACGTCCACGCGCTGCCTTCTTACCAGGCCAACTTCACCTCGGCCTCCGTCTTCTACGAGAGGCACATCCCTAGTAAGGTATCCTATCCTATACATTAAGCCATGAATAAGAATTGGAGCTTTTGTCACACAACACTCTTGTGGCACTCATTGGTTTGTGTGGTGCACCTCATCCTTCATTGCGTTGTCGATCATCCATAATAATGCATTTAACTCAGAGAATTTGATTATGAGGTTGGATTTGCACAATATCCACCTACATTTAACCACATCTTGATGAAATTTAGGAAAGTTTACTTGTTCTTCAGATCATCTTTCAATCCATTTGGAGTTAAGCATAGATCCTACATGCAAGGTTGCCTTGTGCTGATGGTTCTCTTGGACTAATGCTATACAAGGATGAATTGTGCTAGTGGTCTATCCGACATGGTTCTGATTATGATTTTCTAAAGATGTGTCCATGTCCAACAATTGCTTCATGTTTATCGTGCCTACGTTCTGGTGCTGTTTGAGTTAAACTATGGTTAAATGGTCAGGTATAAGCTTCCATACTTATATGATTTGTGAGGTTGGCTTACTAAGTTAAGGGTCTCTTGTGCTCATTATGAGATTTTGGTTCTTATGTTAGGCGACCACCTAGATAGACTTTAAAGTGTTGGGACTTATATCCCTCATCAAAGAACTGTGATAGAATCCAAGCTTTTTCAGAAAGTCATTCGATGAAGGCTTTAATTTCTCCCTTTGGGTTATCTCGTACTTAGTTAAAAATTCATCCCAGTTACCAAGTTGAATTGCCCACAGGTCATCAAGTGCTAACCTTCTCAAAACCAGATGTATGCAGACAGGAGGTCTGACCCTGTTCTTGTTGCCTCGGTTGTTACCAAAAGAGTGTTCAACTTCTGTTTATTAGATACCAGTTATTGTAGGGGCGTGTTAATAGCCTATTTGTTAATTGAGTTTAATTAAGAACTTGACAGTGGAAGAGAGAGCAAAAGAAATGGGACAAAAAGAGGAAGAGGGAGGAAATAAAACAGAAATTGATTATTAGCAATTACTGCTTCCAACATAATGCTGATTTTCAATTTATGATGTAACACACCCTTTCTATGTGACTTGTATTGGATTTCTGTCTTTACTTTATCCTATGACTTTTAGAAAATTTCAGGAGGAAAAGAAGTAGCTGACTGTGCCCTATTTAATCGCATCAATTTCAAAACCTTAAGGACTACAGAGTTCGAGATTTTAGAAATTGGGGTTGGAAGTAGGATCATCGACTGAAAAAGAAACTTGGGATCACGTCAATCAAATCTGGCTATGTGGATCAAAGGAATGGGTTTTAATAATTTTTTTGACTGTTTGGTTCATATCTTTAAAATATTGATTTATTTTATATTTGTGAAGTTAAATTTTTAAGTGAAGATAATATTTTAGATTTTTGTTTTTTTTTTAATTCTGATGATATGATGGCTATGTAAAATTACAACTTCAGATATGTGCTATATCATGATTTTATGATAGGCTACATACAATGTTTGCTATTTATCATATATTTATATGACCTACTTAATATTACATGTAATTTCATACTATATATTTGTTACCTTCTATACATAATATGTAATTGTATATGATATTTGTGAGATGTATGGGTTATCTTGTACAGTATTAGGTATAATGCAAAAATTGGAGATCCCATCTCTTCTGGGGCATATAAGATTGACATGATCGATCCCAAGTTGTATCGGCTGATATTTAAAACCTTGTTTCAGTTCTTTTAAAAATCACAATGAAGGCATAAGCATAGCCAAACACCTACTAGTTGTAGGGAGTGGTTGATCTTTAATTCGGCAAGTATATTTTAGATTTGAGTATTATTCAAAAACAGTAACCAACGTTTAGTCAAACTTTCCAAATAATTGGAAAAAAGATATTTCGTATGACTAGATAAATTTGATTTAATCTGACCCTTATTCTCTTGTACCACATTGTACAGACTATTTAAACTGACTCTTAGGACAATATAGAGTAATCAACTTATACATTGTTGACACATCAACTTTTACTTATTAGTTGTATGTAATAAGATTGCATGTATGAGATGCTAGGAAGTCAACATCATTTACTTAGATATCCATTATACCAGACAAATGGATCTATGAATTATCATTGAATCCAATCTCCATGCTCTTTTTGTATTAATGTAAACATCTGATCGACAGGTGTCTGAGTGGGGACAGATGAGCATGTGCGATGCTGAAAGACGGCTCCTTGCAAATGCACTACTTGATATATCAAACGAATGGTTTGTACTGTTGTCAGAGTCGTGTATTCCGTTGTTGAGTTTCAACATTACCTACCAATACTTGATGAGATCAAGGTATAGCTTCGTAGGGGTGACTGATGATCGAGGTCCATATGGAAGGGGAAGATATAACGCGAGTATGGCACCAGAAGTGACCATCGAACAATGGCGCAAGGGGTCTCAGTGGTTCCAAATGAATAGAAAACTGGCTGTGAACATTATCAAGGACACCACTTACTATCCAAAATTTGAGAAGTTCTGCAGGCCACACTGTTATGTGGACGAACATTACTTCCCCACCATGCTCGGGATACAATCGCCTAATCTACTGGCAAACAGAAGCCTTGCTTGGGTAGACTGGTCAAGAGGCGGTGCTCACCCAGCAACCTTTGGCAAGGTCGATATAACAGAAGCATTTCTTAAGAGAATCATTGGGGGCCGAAACTGCTCATACAATGGCCAACCTTCACGGATCTGTTACCTTTTCGCAAGGAAGTTCGCTCCAAGTTCGCTGGGGCCTCTGTTACAATTGGCACCCATTTCGCTCGGACTTGGCTAGTGGCAGCAATCCCATGGACAAGATGTTTCAGTTTCACAAACGCCTGTTGACTCCGATTTGAGGAGATCCGTTGAAATCCTCCAATCTGTTTGAGATTCAGAAAGCTTCTTTGGGTAGCGAAATCGTGTATAGTGTTTTTTGTTTTTCGTTTCTTTTTGACACGGTCCTTGTCGCAATTTTTTTTTTCTTTTCTGTATAGCAAATCACCAATTATTTGTTTTACATGTGCATGAAACAATTTATTTGAGCATATGCTTTTTGTCCAGTTTACAGTGAGCTTTTCAGGACATTGATCTGTTACAGTGATTTCCAAGTTCTCATCATAAACTATACCGAGTGTTGAGCTCCATGCGTTCCCAAGGTGATTCACAAGGCATCATCATGTTCCAAAACCTGACATCTCTCGACTCATTCCACCCATCAAGATACTCCATACCCAACATGTTCTGATCCAGTTTACTTGGCTCAACTTTGTGCATCAGAAGCAAAGCAAAAGTCATCTTTTGTTCCTTATAAATACCAAAGAGACCAAAATTCCATCGTGGAGTGTTTTGTTTCCCTCATCACTATGACATCACACACCCATATTAGGATTCTTGTTGGAGTGTTTGTTGCATGCATGCATCTCTTTCCCAACTTTTTTGGGCTCATTCATTGTGTCCACTGATTCTTTAAAGCAGCCGTGGTGGCTGTCAGATGTAAAGTAGAAGAAAGGTGAGTTAGAAGAAGAGTCGGCCAGATTTCTACTTGGATGGAATAACAAAAAGAGAAGAAAAAGATACAAAGTGATCTTATCCGCTCTTTGGTTTCGTGGTATCTCGTTCGTCTCCCCGAGGATTCTTGCTCAGGTGTTTCATGCACTTCTGCATATGAATTGCCGCCAGCTTATCAGGATTCCAGTCGGCATGCTCGGATTCCCAAAATTGGATTCTCCTTGGCACCTGATCTCTCAGGAATTTAGATGTTATGAAAGAAATGATAAATATTGATAAATATTTATTGAGGTGATAAGTATTTATATAGATTTATTTATTCATATAGGTTTCGAGGAAAATTTTCTTTTGATTGAGATTCTATTAAGGATTTCAATTTTGGACCCGATTGAATTGAAATATTTTACCGGCGAAAGGCTTTGTGAGGGAGTATACTCGTTGATCGTTAGTACGTACGTGAGAAACATATAGTTGATATCTGACAACTTGATCTCTAACAAAATGGAAGTCAATGACAATGTGTTTAATGCGTGAGTTGAATATTAGTTTGTCGCATAGGTAGATGACACTGATATTATCATAGTATATCGTAGAAGTGAATTTGGAGTTGATGTCAAGTTCATGTAGCAGATTGGTGGCACGGTTGAGTTCTGTAGTAGTGATGGCGATGGCTAGATATTCTGCTTCAGTTGTAGACGTTATGATTATTTTATGTTTCTTGAAACTCTAACTGATTTAATTTGTTCTAAGGAAAAGATAATATACCTGACATAGATATTATATCATCGATGTTGTCGGCCCAATCAACATTAATGAAGGCACAAAGATGAAGTGATGAGTATTTGCGAAGAAGTCTATGATTGAGACTCCCTTTTAGATATCACAAGACTCGTTTTACTACAGATCAATGCATAACAGAGGGTCGATGTATGAATTATGATAATTTATTGACTATAAGTGAGATATTTTGACATGTGAGAGATAAGTACCGTAAAAAGTTAAGTATTTATCGGTATTGTGTGGGATCTATAGTATGACTGCTATCTTATAATTTGAGTGACTCAATAGTAAAAAGTAGAGTGTCAACTTTTTTGGCATTATGTATGTTTGTCGTTAATAGTAGATCTTGAATGTCTTCTTTTGAGATAGAAAAAATTCAAAAAGGAGCTCAAGGCTCCTAAATCCTTAATGAAAAATCAATCTATCACCTGCTTGAGAAATTCTTTGATCTTTATATGATTATTGCCTGTAATAAATAATAGTATCTTCCACATACACTAGTAGATATATAGTAATTTCATTTTATTGACATAGAAATAACAAGATGTCTTGGAGTCGATAAAATCAATTAATGCAAAAAATGAACCAAATATGGTATACCAGACAAACTCTTGGAGCTTGATGAAGTTCATAAATAATTTTTTTTATAGTTTATAAACATAGTTTCGATATTGAGGATGGATGAAATTAGGTATAAGAAATCACTTTTAACATCTAGTTGTTATATATGCAAAAAAAATTTATGATGGCCAAACTCAATGTAAGTCGGATTGTCATTATTTAATAATTAGACTGAATGTTTCTATGAAGTCAACACTTAATCATTAGTGAAATCCTTTGGCCACTGGGCATGCTTTATATCTGACAAGGGATCAATTTGGGTTATGTTTAATTTGAAAGATTCACTTACAACCAATGATATTTTATGTGTGATGAAATAGTACAAGAGTCTATGTGGATTATGGAGTAAGGTATCAATCATATTATTCACACATGATTTTGTGCTAGTATGTAGGATTTTTGAGCTTGGGTGATGGTTGTGAGTTCATTGGGCCCAAGTGGAGAGTTTGTAGTAGCTTGGAGGTCAAAGAATTTAACATGATTTGAAAACATCACTTTTGGAGTATGTTGTCATGTGGTGTCAAAGCGCAATGGTATTATTAGGTTGAGTTGTAGGTACACGAATTGATAGAGAGTCGTTGACACATACTTGATCAGGCTAATGCATTTCGATGTCATTTAACTGAAAAGATGACAATGACATCAATTGTGGTGCCTAAGGTGTTACTTCATCGAGCATTACCGGGTGAATTTGTGAAGAAGGAAGTATATTATCTTAAGAATAAGTACTTATGTGAATCCAGTGATATATTATAGTTGGAGTCATACGAAGGCCTATGGTTTTAGAAGGAAAAAAATATATATAATTTTTTTTTTTTAAGTTTGAGGATCATAGTATCGAAAAATAATATATTCAAAAGATTATCATGATCAATTATTTAAATATAAAAAATTATCTTTTTGTATGAGCATCTAGCATCATGATATTATTATATTATCAATCAATGAGAGGGTGGTCATCGATCCCCGCTTTGAGATGGATGGATGGATGGATGCGTTTGCCCAACTCGCCTTCCCATAACAACCAGAACCAATTGAGTGCAAGCTTTGTCCTCTGCCCAAGGTGGAATCCACCAGCTTCCAAAGCGATTCCATCGACGGGATTTGGTTCTCTTCCCTTCACTCAACTGAGAGGGCTTCCCCGCCGTCTTGGGATTCTTGTGGCACAGTGATGCAGGTATCCTCCCTCCACTGTACCCTCCCTCCCTCCCTCTCTCGATCAACTGCCGGAAACATGCATCGACCACAGCAAAAGGTGAAAGCGACGGCGGCCTGCAATTGGAAGACAAGGACTGATGGTCATCGACAGTGGCTTCTCCACACGTTTCTTCTGCTGAGCACAGCCCCTTTCGGTGTTCTACTGCATGTGTTGCATGATTTGGTAGATAGGGTTACATGCTACGTAAGTCAATGGCAGCGCTGCTTGTCGCTCCTCCAAACCTTATTATTCGATGTAAAGGTTTGGTTTTTGTTGTTGAGGGACAGTACCGTCAGTTAATCTTTGTTTTAAGGTGAAGCATACATTATTATAGGTGATTTTAGGTTGTTCCACTGTATCTTTTATGAAATATTTTATTTACGATCAAATATAAAAGCTCGGGATTACTTTCTTAACTACTCGTATTTATATTCGTATATCTTTGGGTTACTAACCCAAGCGACAAAAAGATCGGATTGGAAAACATCTTGATTTTCATATAAATGATATCACGAGAGCTCGACACTTTTACCTCAAGACATCTCGGATAATCTAAATCATGTCGGGCTAATCATGATATTAATAATTTTTTTTATCAGTTATGAAATACATGATGTTTTATTATTGTCCTATTTAAACTCATTTAATAATATAATATATTTAATTTTTAAGAAAAACTAGGTAGGCACCAAATAAGCTATTTAAGATTAATAGACAAATTTATTTGCTTTCGGCAACTATCAAATATAAAAGTAAGTTCCATTTTTTTTTTTTCATGAATTGGTCAAACTATATAAAAGACGTTGGAACTCCTCTTAATTCCACCTTCGACTTTAGTCTCCCAACCCTTGGGTTATTATAATATGGGAGATGTGATACGTAAGTAGCCACTAATACATCATTTTTATTTGATCGACACCCTATTATCTATCATATGATCAACACCTCACTTTCATGCTATTATCACTTGGTTGACGACACATTAGTTTCATTTGATCGACATGTTAGTAGGGATCAATAATGATGTTGACATGAGATCAATTATATAACCTCGATAGAAAGGTTAACTCCATAGATAGATTGTTACTCCGTAACCCTTAGTTCGATGACTTATTGGTGGATGAATGATATGTATAATTGTTGTCGCATTTATTATGGTGTCAACCCTAAGGTCAGCTGCCTCATTCAAAAATGAGACTCGTGTGTTTTTTTTTAATATGAATGATTGAATATACTTATTTATTTCGATGATTGATCAAATCATCTAAACTCTTACTAAATAAATTAAGTGTTGAAAGAGTCTTTCTTGTTGGGTATGCCCTCGATATAATTTTTATGATGATAAAATAATAAAATAATAAAAAAGTGTCATATTAATATGAATTAAATGATGATTAACTCAATTAATAAAAACTTTGACAGATTATGATAAGAGAGCTACACGGTTATACGCGTCTAGTATTACTGCCTGTCAAAACAATGGATCACTAAAAAAAAAAAAAAAAAAAACACGAATTGACTTCCAATTGCATCGGGTTGACCGACAAAAATCCTCCTTCACCGATCACTGCTGTTGTCTGCCATTGCCGTACGGTTTGACTCTTCTAATTCGGTCGCATTCTGTCGTCTTTAGTATTGAGATCATAAAAAACATGCTTCCGTTAGATTTCTCTCGCAACATTAATGCGAGGATTTGGATTTTGCCATCGTGGATCAGACTTCCTACGTGGCATCGAGTAACACGAGGGGGTTCCATCCGGTCCGGTCCGGTTCGTCGTCGTCGGACCGGTTTGCGAGAGGAGTCTATTCGATTTTGGGGGGGGGGCTCAAAATAAACGAGCCAAATTACTCTTAATTTTAATTACATTATGCTTTATTTACAACCGTGGAAGCATACTTTTTCTTATAATTTTAAAAAGTAAAGACGAAATCAAATAAATATATTCGACGATAATTTTTTGTGTCATCTCAAAAGCCTAAAGGTCGAATGAATGCATTGATTTGGGTGTTCATTCTCCCAAGGTGGGCAATATCTCATGAGATGTGTACAACCAATTCCTCATGAGATGGAAAGTAGGGCTCGAGACAACCGAACGCTAACGCCCTAAGCCGCCATAAATAACGACGCTCTTCCTTCCCCTCGTTCAACTCCCACGGGTCCCGTGAGCTCGGAGACGGAGCTCAGCAGCTGCCTCGCCATGGCCTTGCGCAGAGCCCTTCCCCACCGCTTCCTTAACACCGCCAAGGCCTCCTCCTACACCCAGTCCCTAGCCCCACCTCTCCGCTCCTCTTCCTCCGACGTCTCGCCATCGCTCCTTCCCAACACAGTCTTCCTCTACCACCGCCCGGTCTTCCGTACCCCCGTCGGCGTCGAGCTAGTCGACCGCATCCAGGGCATCGGCTCGGGCCGGATCTGCCTCGAGGGGCTGTCCCCGCCGCCTCCTACACCGCCGGATGTGGTCCCGGTGGCGGAGGCGAGGAAGGTTCTGCGGGCGGCGCAGATGGAGGCGGTACGGACGAGGCTTAGGGGGCTCGGCCGGAGCTGCGTCTCCTACGCCGAGTTCTTCCGGGTCTGCGGCGAGGTCCCGGGCGTCGAGAGCGACGTGGGGCTCGCGAGCGCCTTGGACACGTGCGGCGCCGTCCTCGTCCTCGGGGACGTCGTCTTCCTCCGCCCCGAAATGGTGGGCTTTCTCCTTCCTCACGTCAGGTTTCGTCACAATAAATTAAGTAAATAATAAAAAAAACAGAAACGAGGATGCATTTCATCAAACAGCATACCAGCATTCGTATGTGTCCCGCTCGACTCGCAATGCACTCAACGTGTTCGACACCGATCTCTTCCAGGTAGCGCAGGCGATCGAGAGCATGATTCCGGCGTCGTTGGCCCAGCGGAGCGAGGCGCGGGCGAAGGAGCTGAAAGAGATGGAAGCGAGGAAGGTGTCGATCGACGCCGAGGCGGCGGCGCTGGTGAAGCGGGAGATGTGGTGGGGTCTGGGCGTGCTGGCGCTGCAGACCGCCGGCTTCATGCGGCTCACCTTCTGGGAGCTGTCCTGGGATGTGATGGAACCCATTTGCTTCTACGTCACCTCCGTCTACTTCATGCTCGGATACGCCTTCTTCCTGAGGACGTCGAGGGACCCCTCCTTCGAGGGCTTCTTCCACGCCCGCTTTGCCGCGAGGCAGAAGCGGCTTATGAAGACCCACAGCTTCGACATGGACAGGCTTAATGAACTCCGGAGAGGCGCGACGACGCCGGCCAAGGAGTCGTGTGACTGTCATCAGAGGATCAACTTCGTCGAGGCTGTGCATTAACTCTTGCTTCATTCATGTTCTTTCTATTGCACCGTGCAGCCCGAGCAGGCAGTGCATCATCAAGCAAAAGATGCTCTCTCTCTCTCTCTCTCTCTCTCTCTCTCTCTGTGATATAAGCTGAAATCAATGTAAGCCACAGCTTTGCAGCAGCAGCAGCAGCATCACGTACTCGAGTGTTGGTTGATGTGCAGAGCAGAAGGAATGGATGCTTAGATGCAGCAAACAAGAAACCATGGTCGTATGAGAGTGTTGTTCCCTTGATGCGATATAAGCTGCCTGCCAGTGACATGTGCATCAGCTCCGGAATTGGGAGCACAGAACGTACGCATCAAACATTTCGATGGTTCTCGTGGCCTTGTGCAAGGTTGGTGTATGTCTCGACCACCGTCCACGAAACAGAGGCCAAAAGCACTACCACTTGCTGCTTTTTGGCCATCAAATTAGGCTGACGAGCTTCTGCAAGAATAAATTCCTCGTTCCCACGAGATCGTTCGAGAAGTACCAAAGACAAGCAGGACAGGGAGAGAACTGTTAGATTTTAAACTCACCAGACGAGGAGAAAGTAGAAGGACAGTTAATATTTCTCGTAAATTCAATATTTCTTACCCGTCCGAAACCAACTTGTCTGGGTGGTGTAGTTGGTCATCACGCTAGTCTCACACACTAGAGGTCCCCGGTTCGAACCCGGGCTCAGACACTCATAATTGTTTTTTTAATTTTATATTATTATGCGTTGGTCGAATGCAATATGGAAATTTACTGATTGTAAGCTGTAAAAACAGCATTAAGACAGGTCTTTCCAAAGGCCTGTCATAAAAATAAATGTGAAGCCATTCATTTCTCAATGAATAATATAGGTATTCAGACATTTAATATACATAGTTAGAACTAAATATCACACTTGTATACCAATAATTTCTACAATAAAATGATTGTTGAATCAATAGAATAATTCTTCCGTTACCACATTGTTGTTCTACATATCACAAGATGGAAACAACTAGTGAAATGGGACAGTAATTGCCGAGGTCAGCAACCAAGAGACCCACATACATCAACTCAAGGTGGAAGGGTTTAGAGGTACAACAACAGTTTACCTGCTTACATTATTCTGTATAACTAATGACTACTTTATAACCCAATACAGTACATGCAGCGCAGCTTGCTTTGATGAACAACAACTTGCTCCAGGTCTTGTATCGAGCTATACTAATTGCAGGGGCTCTTTGCGTTTGATGTCCAAGATCTTCACCAGTGTTCCCTCCACAGCCTGCTTACACCAGATGAGAATGTTCCGAAAGGCACTCAAAAGAAGTGTTTACAAGGTTTTCTAACAATGGTTTACACTAGAGACATTTAACATTATCAAGACAGTCGACTATGTTTAAGAATCCATGTTTTACCAAAATAAGCTAGGGAATATAAGAATGCAGATCTTGATCATTTCACTCATCGGGATGATAGTTCCTAAATGACTTCAGTGCAATTGTTGCTTGTTAAGAAGTCCCAAGTCTCAAAGTTTTCCATTTTGATGAGTTGGGTAAACCTCCTCACATCACCCAGCATAATGCCAATACTGACGAAAAAATAAACCACCAGCATAGAGGCAAAGAAACTGGCAATTAAACTTTAGAAAATTCAACTAAATTTGCAACTTCATGCAATTGATGGATTCACCTCTGGCATGGTTAGACTCCAAGGCAGGAAATCTCTTAATGACTAGTATGCTAAATAACTGTTTAACACCTGATATATAATTCATCTAAATTACCTTGTCAGGAGTAGAAGCACCTGAAGTCACTCCAATTGTTATTGGACCGGAAGGTAACCAATTTTCTTTCTCAACAAGTTCTCCATGCTGCTGACACAGACAGACAAAGTCATAACCAATTACAGCAAAGACGTCCCACAGCTAAAAGCGATACAGTAGAATAAATCTAATATAAAAATGTAACTGTAAAACTTACATTTAATTTATAACTTATCCTGTTTCCTGGTCCAATTCTCTGCTCACTGTCAATCCAATAAGATGGAATTCCCTTGAGCTCAGCAATCTCTTGTAGATGTGAAGTATTACTGGAGTTCCATCCACCAACTACTAGAATTAGATCAAGTTTCTCTTCCACCAGCTTGTACATAGCATCTTGTCTTTCCTGATAGCTCACAGGTTATGTTGCATGAGGGAAATAACATCAGCAATAATTTCAAATATGTTGCCTCTATTATGAGTTAAAAATTATCAGCAAATACAATTATTGACTTTATAATGCATAAAGAGTTACGTATCATGTCTAGCAACTTGCTTCCAAACAAATACAGAAGAGAGCTAATGCAAAATCCAACAAGCCAAAAATTATATATATATATATATATAGGAACAACAAACAACTCATAAAGTGATTTGAGATATGGCACTCTCCATGATTTCTTGTTCAAATCATACAAGTGAGCGGTGAAAACCATGTGGATTTTTTGTTAAATAAATGGTGCAGGAGTTCTCCAGAAAATAGCCCAACATATTTATTCATAGTATTATATCCATATAGCATCCCAATTTTTATCCTGGCTGTAACATGCATATCTCATCCTTATCTGACCAATCAGTTGTCTTTACTTGCAAAAAAAAATTAGGCCAAGAACCCCAGCTTCCATCACAAAACTTAGTAAATATTTGTCCATAAATCAATGAATATGTCAGGTAATATTATGAAGCAGAGAACAAAATTCCTTATCACTGGAATAGTAAAGAACAAGTGAAAGAGAATAACTTTAACTATATGTCAAGGAAAATTTGACTTAGCGGATTCAATAAAGTTCCCCCATAAAAAACAGAAGGAATTTTAGTAAAGTTACCTGAGTGGCATCACAAATGGTGTTGAAGCTAACAAAATGCTCATTTATGTTCTCCACTCCATATTTTCTCATCATGGTCTTCTCAACCAGTTTACCTGAAAACTCAAAGTGTCACATTTGAGTGGAAACATGAAAAGGTAATAAAAATAATAAGCATCAGATGCATCTAGCTCACCAATTTCCTCTGTTTCACCTTTGAGCATGGTAGTTTGATTTGCAATACCTACTCTGACTAAGTCAACATCAGGATCAAATCCCGCAGAAACAGCATATTTGAATTTCTGAAATTTCAAATGTACATTTGTAAATTTGACCTTTCTTTTGCACCAATAAACAAAAAGAAAGATCAAAATATGCCTGAAGAAATGCTTCTTTTGTTGAGCTAGATCCATCCAACTCCCCACCAAAAATGTAATCACATACGTACAGTGCCTGTTTTGGCAGTTGTTATATTCAATGTCTCATTTGTAAATGCAATTAATATCAAGAAATTCAGTTAATGGAGCTAGTACCTCAGTCATGTTCTTCACAACAATATATTTCCCTGCAAATGAGGCGGTTGCAATGGTCTCTTCATGTGAATATTTGCCATGTATAATTGAAGTATAATCACCCTTCTTGTGCTTCTCAACACTGTTCCAGACCTTTATGCAAAGTAAGACATTGTAATCATGGATAACAAATTGAGAAGGGGGAATGAATCTTCGATCCTCTTCTTCTCTGCCAGAAGGAAATTACCTTCGACACCCATGGACAAGTAGCATCGACTAACTGGACCTTCTTTTGACTCAAGGCAAACATCTCATCAACAGTAGCTCCAAATGCTGGCAAAATCACGATGTCACCCTTATCAACAGCATCAAATTGTTTCTTGCCATCATCAACAGGAATGTCTCTGACTTCCATCTCTTTCAACCTCTGCAGAGTTAGAACAGAATATTTTATATCAAGATAGAGAAATTTCCACTAAGCACCACTAATACTAAAATTTCAACCTCGGAGCTTTCTATTTATGGTTGGGTTTATAGAAAATTGTTCCATTGCTTACTTTGAGGTGTCGAAAAGATCATAATATATTCAGGTTTGAGCTGAAGGCACATTAGGTTATTTAATATTCGAGCTTAGCATGACTATTCTCATATTTAATCTTTCTTTAATGTTTCCACCAATTTACTTTTTTCATATACTTGAGCAAAGGAATATTGAGGTAAATTGGACTTCCTATTCCTTCCAAATCGAAGGTCCTGTTGAAAAGACTAAAAGATTGATATAAAGCATAAGGAATTCTTCAAGATATACGATATCAACAGAAAATGAATGGAGAATTCCATACTCAAGCTCGAATCTTGGAACAAGATTCTCACTTTTATCATCCCAAACCTTGTTGACCATTGGATTGTGAATGATTTCATTGGTGATCCAAATCCTCTCCTCAGGGAACTGCTTCCTCGCCTCGTAACCAATCTGAACCGCCCGCTCCACTCCCCAGCAGAATCCATACGCCTCGGCCAGCTTCACTGTCACGTCGCCCCATGTGTACTCGTTGTTGTTCTCCTTCAGCGTCGTAATCACATCACCTGCAATACCGAAACCCTAATGCCGATCAGAAAGTTATAACACAAGGCAGCCCCAATTTCTTCACCCATTCACGACGCCAATTCGCGTTCCAGCAAAATCTCATCTTACTAGTGTATTGCTGGTTCATGAGTTCGAGGGTCTCCTTCTTGTGGCCGAACCCCCGTCGGTTGTAGTTCTCGCTGCGGGTGAGGTTATGACGGAAGGCCTTCTTGTCGAAGTCGGCCTCGAGGGCGTCGCCTTCGCCCCCGCCGCATCGGATGGCGAGCGACGGCCTTGGGCCGACCGTGGCTCGGACTCCGGAGGAAACTACGAGGCCGGGGAAGAACCCCGCGAGATGCATCGGGATCGCCATCACAGTAGGCGAGTAAGCTGACGAGGGCGGCGACAAGAGTTACGCGGGGAGAGGAATGTGACGCCCGTCGGAGATTTATCCGCTCGCCGCCCAATTCCTAAAACAGTCCCCAATCGTTCTAACAGATCATTTTAACTAGCTATCGGGCGACCGTGTTAACGGGTTAACGGGCTAACTGAGTGCTAGTGAACGGCTCCGATCACATTGAAGAATCATCTGGAGTACGTGTCCTGATCCCAATAGCTTGAACGCTCCAATGTCCCATCGAACGATAAGGGTCGGTCACGTCGTTGTCACCGCCAAAAAGCCAAAGGGATCCCTTTCGCGCAAGTCGAATCCGATCCAAATGCTGCTGATGCATCGGTTACAAATGTGGGGTCCCCATACCGAAATTTTTTCTCTAGTCGAATAAATAGGGCATAATTTATTTTGTGATTTTTTAATTAAGACTCATGTTGTGATTTAGTAATGATGATAGCATATTTGAATAATACGGTGATCTGATTTATTTGCAAGATTAAAAATTTAAAATCTGATACATTTTAAATTATTTAAAAATATACAAGGTTAACATGAATTTGAGTTGGAATCTTGACATGACGCGTCTTATGTTTAATGTATTCAGAAGGTATCCAATTTTGAGTTCAAATATTTTTTTCCCATCATATATCTTTTTGAGTGGCCAACGTTGATTTGCCATGAGTTTGAATCTTCTTTTCCATAACATGTCTTGAGTTCATTGTATTTTGAAGGTGTCCAGCGTCGATAGATATATCACGACCGTCCAACGTTGTCACGTCCTGAGTTCCGTGTCGTTTGAAGGTGTCCAACGTTGATAGATACATCACGACCGTCCATCTAATAAATAGAATGTGGGACCCATCAGCGCCCGCGGGTGAGGACCTGCGGCCGCCTTGTGGGGAGCTTCTCGGCTCCCACCCGCCGTAACGCCTCTCGTCCGATCGGAAAGAGAACAATAACCGATCGAACAACAACACGAAGCGGGGAAGCGAGGAAGAAGAATGGAGATCCCGTCGTCACGGTGTCCTTCTCGCTCGACCCCCCTCGAGTTCTCTTGGAGAGATCCGCCGGCGTCTCCCGCCGATCCGTCCCGTTCCCGAGGAAACCCTGGCGGAGCTCTCGCGATGGAACCCCTCGGTCCCTCCGTTTCCACCCTCGCGCTTCCGGTATCTGGCATTCTCTTCTTGCTAAGTTTCCCTACTTCATTCTATTTGGATGGGTTTCTGATTCTTGGTACTCAAATGCTTTTGCGTGGGTTTCATGCCGATTCCTTCGTGAATGGGTCTTGATCGAGTCTTGGACCTCTTCTGGAAGCTTGAGAAGGTACACGAGCGGGAATTGGCGTGGAACGTTTTGTTAGCTAGCTACAATGTTGTGTTTTCGCTTCTCGACTTCTTGAAACCCTTGGTTGGGTCTTGTTACCTAAGCATCTAAAGGTTAAGTAGTTGCTAGCTAGTGGAACTGTCAACATGCTAAGAGGTTTTTCCAATTTGGTTGAGATTTCAATTACCTTGATAAGTTCTTGAGAGGTGATCTTCAACAAGAAGACTAGAATTGCAAACTATGAAGTAAAAAGGCAAATAAGTGTTGATTGAGTAGCTATTTCTGTAAACACTTTGTTTTGATCAATGTTATGTCGTAGGATCCACGCAAGCTGCAACTTCATTTATTGCCAAGACAGAGGAAGCTAGTGAACAGGAACGAGTCTTCAAGGATAAAGATATCATGTTTTTCAATGGTTCAGTTCTTGTGAGGTAACGTCTTACTGATTCTTTCACCATTGATACAAAATAGACATAATATCTCTCATATACAATTTGGAAAGAAAATAAATATTTACAAATTTTGTCAGAGAGCTTCTGAAACTTGGATTTCAGGTGAGATCGGGAGTTAGGAGTGCTCAAACAGTTGCAGAACCACTGGGGCAGGTAGGAGATGTGTGCTTCTAACTGTGCTAAATGATTTTTACTCTTTATGGTAAGACAAGCTTTGAGAACCCTAACTTCTCTACTGCATCTGCATTCTGAAGAGTGTATGTATGCCAAATGAAGCTTAATATTGGAACTGGAACCTCAGGACCTGAATGTGAGATACAAATACTCTAGATGTTTAAGTAAGCTTAATATTCTTTCATCTTTTTATTTTCAGCTGCTTTATAGTGCCAGATAGATGTCCTTTGACTTGTGGACCAGCTACAGAGAAGCTTGAAATTGTTGAATGTGATCTTGAAAAACAAGGCAACATAGGACCAGCAATAGGTAATGCCTTTGTGGTTTTGTGCTGCATAAGAGCCAGTAAAAAGGAGATTTTTGATATAACAGGACCATATCGAATCGACTTTAAAGGTACTGAGAACCTTATTAAAGCAAGTAAACCAGTAGACTCTTTCCATTTGACTATACTTATTATGTTGCAGCTATGTCAGATAGTTTGTCATGAACTATTGACCAGGCATGTTTTGCTTCTTAGTATCTACGACATATCCTAACTCATTGTCCCATATTTTTCTTCCAATATTCACAGACTGACATGCATGTTTTGCGAAATCTCTTGCAATTTTCAGCACCTAGGTTGAATTGCATCTTGCTACCATGAATTAAATCTCTTGAGTTTTATCTATCTAAAGAAATTGTTACATATCTGTGGCTCTTAGTGCATTCATATATTGTGCAGCAGCTGTTGCAAAAGTTAACCACTTCATTCTGCTTACATCTTTCGGTACATATAAGATTGGGTTTCCAGTTGCAATTCTAAAGTAAGTGTCTTCATTATTCTCTTCTCATGGTGATGGTCAGTGTAACAAATAATTATTTTGATCAATCCTCTAGTCATTAGTGACAACAATTCCATGCACTACCTGAAAAGCATTTATTGAAGAATTCCATTGCACAAAAATGCTCAGGTTAAATTTAATAATAGAATACTTATCTAGCCCTGTAAATAATCAGCTCAATTCTTCTCTTATATCCAATATCAGTCATGAATATTGATTTCCTGCCTGGACCCTTCACCATATGTAATAGTAGGTCGGGTTCCTAACTATACCTAATATTAGATCTAGCCTGATATTATCAGGACCTAATCTGACAAAAATTTGATTATTATCTTGACATGCCTAAAGAACTGGCTAAAAATTGTTTAAACTCATCTGATCCTACAAATCAACTCAATTCAGCTGGCACATCGGATACAAAACTATGTTGGGATGACATAGAAGCTAAAGTAGGGCGCATTAGATCTTTCTGTCTTATTGTCCATGCCTTAAGAGGATAGTAGGAGAGATATCCATGACTTTGTATTTTAAGCCCTACAGGAATTCTGGATAAGTGGTCAGCAAAGTGATACGTTGTGGACTTTTGTGAGTCAGATCTATGGAAGCCTTGAAATAAAAATTGTATTGTAGAGGCAAGAAATAAGATTAAGTTGTGATCAACATATTTTCCTCAATAGTAATGTGAAATCCAGAATCACCATTATAGATTTTCAGATTTCTAATTCTGCTTATTTGTTAGTGTATTAGTATCATATTTTCAGCAATGGCTTGTTGCTCAACCCAGGGAAATTCCATAGTTTCATGTTGCATTGTTCTCACAGGAATGTATATATGTATAGCTGTGATTTCTGTGCATAAAAACTATGGCCATAATCCTGCATGCTGTCCAATATGAAGATCAATTCATATTGGTTTCCACGATCATGCTTAGAAAATCTGCTATTGTTCTTATTCATGAATAACATTTAGTAGTGTAACTTGGCACACACTGTTTAGATAAAAACAATGTCATTGTTCTGTTGCCTACTTATTCTCTTATCTGAATTTGTAAAAGACCCTTTTGGCATTCTTATTTAAAATACCATATTTCTCACTCTCCAAGTGCACCTGTCTCCGTGTCTTTGGATTTCTCTTGTCACATCCACACCCCGATCAATCCGGGACTAATAGAATGTTAAGCAACCACAATAGCAGACCCTCCAACAGTGTGATTTAGTTTCTCCTCAAGTTTAACCATGTTCTTTTAACAAATTAGGCTTGCTTAAGTTGTATGTGCAGGTATGAAGATTTAAAGCCTCCGACTTCGCCAACGCCATTCTTGTCAAAGTATTATTGCAAAGATTAGAAAAACAAAGTATATTTTTGAATTAGGCAAAAGATCATAATCCATTTGTACAATTCTATTTGCAATTCTAACTGGGTATCTGCATGATCCTGGTAATCTCTGGATGACTCAAATTCACCACCAAGTCTGGCCAGTTTTAGGAATACCAAAATTTGATTTAGTGTTTCCTCAAGTTTAACCATGTTCTTTTAACAAATTAGGCTTGCTTAAGTTGTATGTGCAGGTATGAAGATTTAAAGCCTCTGACTTCGCCAACGCCATCCTTGTCAAAGTATTATTGCACAGATTAAAAAAACAAAGTATATTTCTGAATTAGGCAAAAGATCATAATCCATTTGTACAATTCTATCTGCAATTCTAACTGGGTATCCGCATGATCCTGATAATCTCTGGATGACTCAAATTCACCACCAAGTCTGGCCAGTTTTAGGAATACCAAAATTTTTGGAGACGGATAAAAATTAATTTCGTCGCAGCAGGTTAGCATTATGTATGTTGTAATTTATTTCTTTACGTTTGTGCATGTATATATATCATCCATTGTGAGTACAATTTCGGCGAAACACAAACAACGGAAGCCCTTTTCCTTCTCTTCATGGAGAATTGTCTCTTATCGCAGCACTGTTTTCATCTCTTGCAGTTGTTTGATTGGGAGAAAAGAAAAAGGACAGAATGTGGAGATCGTTTTGAGTGGCATAGTTCATCTTCTAAGCAGCAAATTCCTCTAATATTGCGTCAAACTAAAATGATTCTTGTTTGTTTTCTCAGGTTAAGAATGCGAGAAGGCAGGACTATATCACCTCACATATTCTCCGAGGACATTGCATCTTACAAATAGATGAAGACCAAAGTATTATTAAGAACAAGATGGAGTATACTTGCATTTGACTCCATTATTTACGATAATTCCTACGTGAAGCATAAAAAAAGATCATACAATTTCATTACATGGATCCAAAGAATCCATGTCCGTAGCCGAAGAATCCGGAGGGAAGAGACGGGTGCACGTCGACTTCGTGCTTGACGGCGAAGGCCCCCGGCACGCCGACGTCGTTCCCGATGATGGAGAGCTGCTGCTTGCGGGCCAGGGTCTCTTGCAGCACCTGGTCGGCCCTCCTCGCCACGCTGCTCCTAAGCTCCACCAGCCTCCTCTCGAACTCCTGCAGCTCCTCCATGCCGAGGCTCTCCACGTCGGCGTCCCACAAGAAGGGCCGCCCTGCCTGCTCCTTCTTCACCGCCTTCTCCAGCGCGTCCCGCTTCTTCTTCTCCGCCTCGACCAGGTCGTGCAGCTCCATGCACTGGCGGTTGAGCTCCCGGACGTTCGCCTCGCGGCGGGACTCGACCGCGGTCGAGACGGCGGTGGCCGTCGTGCGCGGGCGCGGGGTGCCGATGAGGAAGCGGTCGACCACGGCGTCGACGGAGGGGTGGCCAAAGGAGAAGACCTTGCCGGCGGGGGAGAATACGACGACGCCGAGCTCCGCCCCGCAGAGGATGGAGAGCTCGCTCGCCTTCTTGAACAGCCCGCTGCGTCGCTTAGAGAAGCACACCTGACGAGCCTCCTCGTTCTGTATCCTCTTGATCTCTATCTTCTGACGGCCCATGCTCGGCTTCCTCCTCACCATTAGAGACCTCCACGGAAGCAGCAGCGAGCTCTGAAGCAGTGAGGCCAACACCACAAGCTTCGTCCACGGTCACTCAGACAGGGATTGCGACTGCACATGTATATATATATACATATATATATATATATGGCTCACAGGAGAAGGCTTAGACGTCAAAGCTGGAGGATTGGAGGAAGGTAATCGACAGAGCTAGCTGGGCATATTTAAGCAGGAAGATAAAAGCTAGGATAATATTCTGCGGCCATAAATCCAACGTAAATTATATTAAATACTTTCTATCCCAGTCGTGGTGCCTCGCTGGGTTGCCCGGGTTGACCTCCTGCAACTTAAAATCTTCCTCATTAACTCCATCTTATTGTCCTTTATTTTCCTCTGCTTTATGATTCTTCTTCTTTAGTCTCCTTGGCGTTGACACCTTCTACTGTGTACCACGAACACTGTATCATAAACCGATTCAATCCTTCCCTAAATCTATAGGAAGCCTCTCTCTCATATTCATCAACAAATCTCAAATGTGCATACACATTTTACAGTTTCCCTGTATTTTTCGAATAATTATATAGACATCTATATAATTATTTGTTTTTGTTTTCTATTATAAACAAACACTGTATCATAAACCGATCCAATCCTTTCACATTTCGTTATTTGTTTTCTATTTCTAAAGCTCAGTCGCTATTGCTTCTATGCTTTTCACCTTACCATTGTTGTTCCAATCTGTGACCCTCCGGGAAAGCTCTTATTAAACAAATAATAACTACCAAATGGCCGAATCCAAAGCCCCCCCTCGACCCTTCCCTGTAAGTCTCCCCCTTATCCCTTCCTCCCATTCTTGATCCCCCCCCCCCCGTCCCTCCCTAATTGGATTCTTCTTCGACCCTCGTCGGTTTCCATGGTCGCCTCTGCAATTAATGCACATCGTTAAATGAACTCCATTTGGCTTTAATATACAATTATTTCTGTAATCAAGTGTGATTTAGTGTTTCTTTGTGATTATGCCATGATACTTTGCATGTTAATTTGTAGAATGCAACACGAAGCTGATTAATTGTTTGTGTTGCATACAGACCGACTGCACTCTTGGTGCTTCATCTGCTTCACTGCTTTTGCTCTGTTCCATCAAAAGGAGTGTTCGGTAAAGCAAAGCGCAGATCTACAGAAGAGCAAGCACATTTGATGAACGAACACGGTTTGTTTCCGCCGTGCCACTGAGAGCACAGAACGATGTTGATTGCTTTGTGGACGAGGGAAGAGAAACCGAAGGCTTTGGTGTTCGATGGAAGGCTACGAGCTCAGTTCACGCCCGACACGCCTCGACTCCACCACATTGCCCTCGTGCGAGTCGCACACCTGCGTGCTAAACCGGCACCCGAACCACCTCTCCTTCTTCCGCCGCGGCTCCCCTTCCTCCTCCCCTGCCGCCGCGCCACCTTCGCCGCCTTCGTCCAGCTTCGCCAAGGTCTTCTTCATGCTGGAGCACTCCCGCTCCAGCTCCTGCACCCGACTCCGCATGCTGTCCATGTCCAGCCGCAGCACCTGGTTCTCCCGCACGCTCGCCCGCCACGCGCCGCCCCCGTCGCCGCCCGCGGCGGGGGCTGCCGCCTCCCCGTCCGCCGCCAGCAGCGTCCCTGTTATCACCCGCCGTAGCTGCAGCTGCTCGAAGAAGAGCACCTGCACCACCGCCCGCAGCGGCAGCCGTTCGTTCTGCGCCGCGTGCGTGCACGCCTCCAGCGTCAGCTTCCGGCAGTCCATCACCCCGCACACCTTCTCCTTCTCCTCCTCCGTCATTCGCGGGTGCGCCTGCTCGCTCCACAAGATCTCATCAGCTCAAGGTTATTAACCCCAGTTCGATCTATTAGCAACGACGACGGGGGCACTTCTACTGTACCTTGAGATAGATGTCGACGGCTCGATAGAGCCCGTCGTGGTAGACGCGGGCGTCGTCCGGGAGTGCCACCGCCAAGCCATAGAACTTGTCTACCTTAAGATTCGCGTCGGACGCGATCTCCGCCAGGTATCCGTCCACCAGCTTCCCCACCAACTTCAGCGAACCCGCGCGTGACGGCGTCCTCGCGGCCCCTCCCACCACCTCCCCTTCCGCTGCCAGTGCCGCTCGTTCCGCTTCCAGGCTGTCGAGGTAGTGGGCGACGATCCGCTCGACGCAGTCAACGTCGTAGAGCGTCTCGGAGAGGTACGAGTAGCTCGGGATCAGGAGATCGTCCAGCGTCGCCCGCTCCACCTGGAACGCGATCTTGCGCTCGAGGGCGGCCCGGGCGGCTTCCGAGGCGTGGAGGATGTGGGCAGTTCGTAAGAGGCCGAAAAGAAACTTGGTGGTGGCGGTAGCTGCGGCAGCGGAAGCCACCGAGCTCCTCTCCAGAGGGAGATTCGCGATCACCGTCTCCAGGAGCTCCCGCTGCTCCGGTTCCGACGTTAAAGGCGCCGAGGAATGCTTCCGCCGGGACCGGAAGAGACCCGGGATGGACTGGTGGGCGTAGGACATGAGGGATCCCTCGATGGCGTCGGAGCTCACTTCCCGGGCCTTGAGGGCGTCGATCACGCGCTTGTACATCGGGAGGCTCAGGATCGCGAGGTCCTCGAGCCACGAACCGGCGGCGGCGTCAGCGGCAGCAAACGAGGAGGAGCGGACGCCGGTCCTCCGGCGGAGCAACCCGGTCTCGATCCCGTTCCAGAGGATCTGCTCGCTGCTGCCGCCGCCGCGGCCTTCGTTGACCGGCCAGCCGAAGAGGGAGTCCGGGTCGGAGCTGGACGCGCCGATAGCTATGGCGTCGACGCACCGCTGGGCGATACCGAGGTCATCAGCCAGCGGCATCAGGTCCTCGCAGGACTTGAGGGTCTTGATGGACTGCTTGATGCTGGGGAGGACGGATCGGGCAAGGAACCGCTCGGCGCGGGCGACGAGGTTGTCCTCGCCGAATTCCTCGGTCATCTCGAGGTATTCCGCCACGCAGCGCAGGGGAGCCACGTTCCAAGCGTTGAGATCGATCTTGACGCCGTAGCAGAACTTGGCGGCCGTCTCGAACGCCTCGCAATTGACTGGGAAGTCCGCAAGCAAGATGTGTGGGTAAGCCTCCTCTTCTTTGATCTCTCCTACTCCCTCGTCCTCCCGTGGCTCCTTGTCCTCGTTTACCTCACCCTGCCCTCTTCTTCTTCTTGGGGCGTCGGTAGGGTGCTCTTCCAACTCCGTTATCAGCCGCTGAAGCCTCCCACTCTTGGCCATTAAAGGAAACTGTTCGACAGGACCAAAAAGATCACCTTTTTTGTGATTAATTGGTAGAAAGAAAACAACGAATCTCGATGAGCAAGCGAGTTCCCGATCAACCTTATGGAGATGGAAGCTCATCCCGTCCACTTCGACTATGGTATCACTCGGCAACCCAGTGGTACAAAACCTGCAGGGTGAGAGGGAGAAACAGATCGAACATCTCATCCAAGTTACAGAAGAAGGTTAGGAGAAACAAGAATCGAACAGAGAATTCACCAAGCTTGGCCCTTGGGCGCGAGCTTCTCCGCCTCCATCGCTGCTTCCTTGTGCAGAACTAGATCCTTACTCCCAAAGCTCACCAAAGTACCTGGGACATCCCACTGCCTTCTTCAATCATTTGGCTCCCAGAGAGCAGCAAGCGGCCACGACACCCACCAGGCGGTGGACGCTGACTCCAGCGCTCACCAGAACCGAAGGCCTGCTCCTCCAAGCAGCATCACTTTCCCTGCTTTGTTCTGTACCGCCATTGTACGCGGGACAGGCTGGTTCGACAAGGGAGAAAGAGATGGCTTTTAAAGCGGGAGGGAACAAAAAGATAAAGGCGAGCGAGCGATCGAGCAGTTAAAAGGCCTGCCTGCCTGCCTTCTCACAGCTCATTTAATGACTCCAAACCTTCATCACCACGACAAGCAGTGATAATAATAGCAGGTTGCAGTAACGAAGCAGTGGCAACACTGACTTCAGCTCTCTCTCTCACTCTCTCTCTCACTCTCTCTCATATCACTGTTGTAATCTTTCTTTTTCTCATCCTGGGTCATGAGTCTTTTGATGCCCTGTGCAGATCACTCAGAGCTCATCAATTACCCCCACCCACCACACCAAAGTTCATGCTGCGCAATAAAGGGGAGCCGGAGGTTTCAAACGAGAAGGTACGCTTGTGTGTGCCACCAACTCCCAAATCGACATGCACCCATGATTTCAGAAATGTGTTCGACGTAATGCTCCTGATAACAGTGAATCGAAACTGGTCAGAAAAAGCCATAAAGCGGCGAGTCCGGGAGACAAGACCGATCGGGCTCACACGAGAGTTCCAGAGGCTGGGGGCGGCGCCGGCGCGTTGGGTCTGCATCGCAGATGGGATGACCTCATGAAGGTAACTACTCCCCACCTTTGTTAATCGTTGCTTTCGCTCGTCGGTGCGCTGCCATGAGTAGGTTTGTGCGTGAGGGCGGAGTGACCTCATAATCATCACAGAGAGGGCAGGGCAAAGCGGCATGATCCTTCGGCCCCATGTCTGTTGACTGGTTCAGAGAGCATTCCAGCTTTGTAGCTTCCTGTTTCGCTTGGCCCAGAGGACCACACCGGTGGGCGAGCATGCATGCCATGCTCCCCTCCCCCCTTTGCCTCCGGCCTCCAACTCTCGTCATCCATGCTTAACCGCTCTTGATCCTTCTATAACATCCCTCGAATCGACCCTTTTCCTGCTTTAGATTGTCGATAGAGATGGTCTCGAAGACCTCGCCGACGGTGAGGGAACTTAAGTCACGACTTAAACCGGGAACGTGATTAACTAACTCACTTCTAGATGCGTGCTGCGAGCTATAACTCACTGATCGATGCCCTAATTAATTAAAAGGAAATAATTGCTTTCGCGATCCTACAGGTGATGATGGAAAATGATGCGATTAGAGCATTTATTGGGCTTATTTTTTGGCAGGGGTTGTGAGGAGGAGTTAATTGTTTTGGGGGTAGTGATCAAGAAGACATGGATTTACGCAAGCAATGGCTGGCACAATAATGTTAAGGCTCGTAAGGGTGTGACATCATGGCATTCCATGCGCAAACAAATCTAGTGCGAGCAATGGGACAAAGTGGGTCTTAAGAATACCGTGTTGGGACCAAATAAGCTGTGGATGGGTGGCCGAGGAATCTAGTCGTAGATCTGAGAGGAACTAATAAGGTAAGCGGGAACCAATGTGTCCTCTAATATTTATTAATATATTGGGTGGTTTACTTATTAAGATCTATACGCATAGTTGCTAATTGTATGGTCAGCGGTATACTTAGAGGAGGAGGTTCGGAGTCAACCTTAATATAATGGTTCCAACTTATCGTATGTTCGTTATAAGGATTTTGTAATAAATATATATCCTGGACATATTCGAACAAGTCAAATGTGTTTAGGTTGTTTAAAGCGAGTCTTACAAACAAGCTCTGAAATCATATTTATTACACCCATTGCTCGAATCTTGGGATGGTTTGTCAAATCATCAAGCATCATGACCATACACATAGGTTCGAGGGGGCTTCCACTAATGTCGTGGATATCAAAGGCGGTATCACGTATCGCTACAAGTGATGAGTGTGATGTCTAAATGTATTGTACTGATGAGGTATTTGACAAGACATAGGATCAAATATACCCTTGTCATATAATTTGTACATGTTTGAATCCATCCATTGATTGATGTTACTAGTTGTCCATATATAGAAAATGTCAAGTTATAGAGTCTATTAGAAAAAATAAATATCGTTGACGTTTTGATCAATCCAACATAGTTCAAGTTATAGAGTATGATTATCTAAGGTGTATCTGAGATAAAAACACAGAGCTCCTAAGGTATCACTTACACGAAGATCGAGGTTGTGAGAGATTTCTTGACCTGATCCCTTCGATGCTAGTAATTTAAAGTCCTAGGTTCAAATAGTTTAAAATAATTCTCTTTTTATACCTTAGAGAATGAGAATAGAGTTTCTGATTATCTTCCTCGTCATAATGGATAAGAGGGAATCTTGTATTTTCCTACTTCAAATCTTTATAAAGATGGGAGGAGGATGACTTGGACATCACACAATAACTATGTGTTAGCTGTATTAGATTCCCTATCATTTGTCCCCTCAAGAAGATGTGCTTCAAGGCTCTTGTGAGAGGGGGTCAAAACACATCGTTTTGTTCATCCGACATGAGAGCATTTGGAATCTCGTCTTATGGGTCGGGTTTTCTCGTTTCCAGCATCTCGATCACATTTAGGCATGTGTTTCTATCATAGCAAATTTCTTTTTACACGAATCAGATTTTCACGACTTATACATCTCAGGCACTTTTTACCTTATGTCATCGTTGTGGTGAATTTCTTTTGACATGAGTTAGGTTTTTCAACTAATAAGTATAGCGCCCGAGTCTCACCCATATTGAATTTCGACTAGCTTTTCAAAATATATCATTTTCAATATTCTAAGAAATATTCATAAGTATTTACATTTATATTAAGCATACTACAATAGGTCAAAGTCTGTTGGCAGACTTTGATAAGAGGTTAAATTATTTTAATATTTAAGATGGAGTAAAAATAATTATGTTTGAGGATCAATAATTGAGATGAAAAATGTCTTGAGTTTTATATGTTTTAAAATGTTCAATTATATGTAATTTTATGATATGATTGATGCCATAAATATATATTAATTTTGATTATTATTTGAATTAAATACATCAAGTTTGAAGGATTAAAATCTTCATTTAAAGAAAAGGATGCGATGTTTTCATGACGGTCTATTTGTAAATATAAATATTACAGGGATTAAACTTTAAAAAGTTACAAAAAGAAAGAAAAAAATGACAATTTTTATCTCGCCGCTTCCCACTCACCTCTTTTTCCGGCAGGAGGAAAACAGAGGAGATGCGTCGGTGGAGAAGGGAAGGAGAGGAAGAAGAGAAGGGGAACAAGAGAAGAGAGGGGGCTACACTGTGAGAGAGAAGGGGAGGAAGAGGAAGGAGGCTGCGGCTGTAGGAGAAGAAGAAGAGAAAGGAAGAGGAGAAGGGAAGGAAGGGAGAAGAACGGATAAGAAGAAAGGAGAGGGAGGAAGGGAAGAAGGACTGCGGCTGTGGGGGGAGAGAAGAAGGAAAGGAAGAAGAGAAGGAGTAGAGGGGAGAGCAGGCGATTGCGCTCCTCTACCTTCCGCACGAGGAGCTGCGGCTGTGGAAGAAGAAGGGAAAGGGAGAGAGAGAAAGAGGAAGAAGGCGAAGGGAGAAAGGAAGAGGAGGTGGCGGCTGCGGCTGTGGGAGAAGAAGGGAAAGGGAGGAGAGAGAGGAAGAAGGAGGAGGAAGAAGAAGAGCCGAGGAAAGAAAAAAAAGAGAAAAGAAAAGAAGAATAGAGTAGAAAGAAAAGAGAATAAAAGAAATAAAAAGGGAAAGAAAGGAGAGGAAGAAAGGTAAAAAAAAAGGTTTATCTCTCCATAGCATATTCGATCGTAATTGATATTCTTATGTATAATTTATTTTAAAAAGTATGTTTCGAATTATTTTAACATAGAATTTTATGATCATTAAGAGCTCGTTATGGGCTAAAGGGTTAAATGTAAATATATATGTTTTGTAAGTATATATATTTGTACGTATGATTTTTTTTATAAAATATGTTTCAAATTATTTTAACATAGAATTTTATGTTTGAACTGATATCATAGTTATGAACTCGTTACGAGCTAAATATAAATGTATATAATTTTGAAGTTTAATCACTACAAAATAGTGGTTGTATATATTTTTTACATAAATAATATAATTTAAAATATGTCTCAAATTATTTTAACTTAAAATTTTATGTTTTGAATGTGGAAGAATATTTCAAACTAAAAATTTTATGTTTCAATAATATAATTAATGTAGAATTTCATATTTTTAGTGAAATGACAAATATGAGCTCATTATGAGTTAAATATAAAGATATGCACTTTAAGAAATATAAATATATATGGATTATGATGAAAATATTTTTTTGTGTATGCATATATGTTGTGGCGTGCTATGTGGGAGTGCACATATATGTTATAGCGTACGATGTGAGAGTGCACGTACATGTTATTATGTGTAGTGTGGGAGTGCACGTACATGTTATATCGTGTGGTATGCAAGTGCACATATATATTATAACGTGCAGTGTTAAAGTGTACGTATATATTATGATGTAAGATGTGAAGATACATGTATATGTTATGATGATGTACAGTGTGGGAGTGTACATATATGTTATGATATGAGATGTAGAAGTCCATGAATTTACTATATTTCATGCATTTGTATATCAACATTTCAAATTATTTGGACGTATAATTTCACGCCCTTATATTGTGCATGCTGTGTAAGATTAAATGTTTTATGTTATCATTTTGAAATACTATATACATGACATGATGTATGCGCACCTGATTAAAGCTACAAAGGCTTCTATTTACTGAGTAAATTACTCATTATAAATCTTATTTTACAGGTAAGGATATTAGCACCTGAACCTAGTGATTGAGTAGGGAAGTGAGCACGTGAAAGCTCATACCAGTGTAGTGTAGATATAGATAATGCTCTAAGTGTAGATATAGATAAATGCTCTATGGGCAAATTTTGTGTAAAGAATTTTGAACATGTTATGTTATATTAATTTTGGATATCTTAGGTTTGGATTGTTCTATTTGGTTAAATATTATATAATTTTGTACAGGTGTCAAAATTAGTATTTACAGGCGAACACTATTATTTTGGTTAGATATTTATATGTTTTAAATTTTAAGATCGTATATCTTTTTCATATCGATAGTAGTAATAATGTAAATGAGAAAGAGACGTGATATCACATCCTAGTCCAGCATGTAGAGTACGAACGAGACTAGGAGTGGGGTATTACAATTCATCTCGGGCATATTTTATCCTATGTCTTCACTATAGCAAATTTCTATCAACGTGGGTCAGATTTCTCGGTTTATATGCCTCATGCATATTTTGCCCTGTGTCTTTACCGTAATGGATTTCATTTCACATGGGTCATATTCTTTTGACTCACGCGTCTCGGGTGCATTTGGTCTTGCATCTCTATCATAGCAGGTTTCTTTTCACACAGGTTAAGTTTTTCTGATTCACGTATCTCGGATGCATTTGATCTTATGCCTCTGTCATGGCAAATATACCTTAATGTCAGTCGAGATTCTCGACTCATACACCTCGGGCTCATTTGGCCCTACATCTCCGCTATGGTGGATAATCTTCATGCGAGTCGAGTTTTCTCGAATCACATGTCTTGGCACATTTGGCTTTATGCCTCATCGTAGCAGATTTTTCTTCACCCAACTCGAGTTTTTTCGACTCATTGGTCTCAAGTGCATGCGCCTCTGCTATAGCGGATTTCTTTGTTATAATCAAGTTGGCACTAAGAAGTGGTGGGTTTGAATTAGTGCAAGTGCAAAAAAGATTTGTTTCAAAATTTTTGCTTGAAGTAAAAAAGAAATCATAAGTGTTTCTTGGAATTCATTGAAATCAAGTGAGCGAACAATTTAAACCAAATTTGAAAGAAGAATCTAGATTTAGTTAAGAACTACTAAAATGAGAAAACAAGTTTAAAAAGAACAAGTAAACGAAAACTCATAAATTTATAGTGGTTCAATCAAAAGCTTGACCTACGTTCACTTTCTGATTCCTCCTTCATCGAGGCCAATCGGTGTTCATTAATGATCTTTTTCCACGGGTGAAGATCAAAACCTCTTACACTTTTCTCATTTTCATAGGTTCAGGAGAGGAACCTTTATAATTTCTTTTATCTCTCAAATTTTATAAAATTTTAATCAAGGTTATGATCACTTTTCATATACTTTCTTGCTCTCTAATGCAAGAATACTTATGGTATTTATATATCTCAATTGGCTTCAAAAAAATGGAGCCAAAATTTAACATTTTTCTGAAAAATTGGGTATGAGCGGTACTACCATGAGCACCGATAGTACTACCATCGAAAGTGCTCCGAAAATAGGGGCGACGCCTAGGTGCTGCCACCGTCGCCTATCGGAGGTACTACCATTGAGAATCCCAAAAATTATACTTTTTTGTATAGTTTTGTACTCGACTTGTACCTCTTATTGACCCCTTTTCAGGTCAACGAAATGGGCTCAACCTGAGCATAAATCCTAACCCAAAGTGGACCCGGTTGCCTCTCATCGAGTTAATTTAGATTTATTCAAATCTAACTTAATTAGGACTCAAAACAAATGATGATAACTACGACATACTAAGATATAATTATAATTGTTCTTGTTGTCCGACATGTTAATCGATCTTCTGAATGATGCTCGAACTTGACTCCAGCCCAACATCATATTGTATTGCCTTTTCACTGTTATCGTTAATCCTGCATCACTTTCTCTAATACACAAGTTATATCATAAAATATATCAATTGATTTCATTATCAAAATTTGAGATTCAACAATCTCCCCGTTTTTTTACGATGACAATCAATTGATGATAAAAGTTAACCTTAGCTCCCTCTATTTATTTACCATAGGATAAATAGAGCAAACTTAAATTCAAAAGAACCTATCACTTTTAAATTCAAGTATAGCATTTTGATAATATTAAAATTTTCATAATTTAATCATTCATGATACCATACATGATAAAAATTAGTAAAGCATTCATCTTCTTGGTATCACATGATATATAAATTTAACCAAAAATATGTTTTACATGATAAACATGTTATCAATCATGATACAAAATTTATCTTCTTGGTATCACATAAAAATTTTAAATATTTCAAAGATCTCAAAACATTTCTTATGTCATCAATTATATCATTTCTCCCCTTTGTCATCAACAAAAATGAGAAATGCTCAACTTATATTTAAATATTCTTAAATATTTATTACAACATTTAGTACATAAAGAAAAAATTTAGTCCATTTCTCCCCCTAGTAAAATAAGAAGAAGAATAAGAATAGAGTTTAATCTATTTCTTATCAACTTATTTTCTCTCCTTTTGTAAATAATGTAATCAAATTTTGTTTCTTAAAAGATCAAGAAATAAGAGCATTGTTTGGAAACCTTATCGGGACCATCACATGCGCAGCGAAAGATAAAAATAAAACTTATTTCCTATGTAGATCAAAATCATCGTGTAAAGATTGGTGCAAGAAAAAGTCACAAAACTGATAAACTACATCATGTAAGAAATTGTTTACATAGGGAGATCATATATCCCTATTTTTTGAAACCCGGATGTAGAGGATAAAGGAGGTCAAATATCCTCCTCTCTAGCGATATCAATATGATAGGTCGCTACAGCGATACTCCTCCAATCATAGCTATAAATCTTGTAAGTCTTGCGCATAGGGAGGGAGGAGAATAGGAGGGAGCGGTCAAATGTGCAGCCTATCATCTACGTGCTGCCTGTGCCTCCGATTTTTAGAGAGCCATCAAAAACCTTAGGGATCTGCCTTAGTGAGTATTGGGTCTCCATCCAATTATCCACTAACCTTGGATTACTAGATCTTTATCTAATAATCTCTTTTGACTTCTAATTGGGTCTCATGCAAGGAGCTCATCAATGTAGGGTCTCATCTAATAAGAACTGGGGCTAATTAGATCACTCATATTCAATCTTCTATTCACTAAAGCATCCACCATATGTGTATGACCCTCTAGGCCCAATACTGAGCTGACTATGAGTCTCACCTATCAAAAATCTTTCTAACTTAGTGAATTATTATCTCATAATAATTCGCTCGACTTATCGACTATTGATGTATTAGGCCTCTATGCTATAGTCCCTAGACGATACATGGGATCTTATCCATTGAACCTATCTGTTCTCAGTTATCATGTATCTATAATCCCTCTTCCATCTAATATCCCAGTGATCGTATACCGAACATAGTACTATCAGGCCACATACGAAATTCTTCTAAGTTTCGCTCTAATCAAATTCTCCCGAAGAACTCCTTATTTCTTAATCCAACCAACATGATCAAGGATTTACCTGAGCGAGAGCATACAAGATATTTCTCTCATGATACCAAGAGTATATTATCCTCTATTGACACTCAATAATCTTTGTAAGATTGGCTACCAATCCCAATAACCGATTGTACCAGATCTGAAACTTTTCAAATCTGTAAGTCTGACGTCAAGGAGATGAGTAGTCAAATAAGCCATCTTTAGTATCTCAAGTCTAAGGACTAAATACATTGGGACTGTGAAATCACTGTCTAACATCAAGAATCATTAATCATACATCATTCCGTAAGCGGATCAATAAATGAATTAAGTCTCTAATGAGCATCTGTATTGTATCCTTAGTGTCTCCACACAAGTGGCTACGAGACCAACCACTTCCATCAAATGGATGAGTATACAGTACACAGGTCTATCTGGTTATATCGATATCTCTCTCGAGTAACCTCTGACCGAGATTATTTATGATCTATATTTAAAGGCGAATCGGTCTCATTATCGTGATCTCATCATGATCTGATTCCTATTGCATAGAACCAAAGGTATCACAATATATATATTCAACAGATAATATAATGTAAGAATATGTCAATAATAAAAATGTAAAAAGACTGTGCAGTATGTCACATGTGTCATCACTCACGTGATTAGCTTGCAGGGTACCTATAACCAACAAGCATGTCTAAAGAATTGATATGTTCCAATTGTACTCTTTTTATATATTCTACAACCTTCAAAATCAACATCCGCATATGTAATTAAATAAAATTTTTTAGACTTAGGATACTATAGTTCTAAATTAGAAATTCATTTGAAATATCTAAATATTCGTTTAACTACCTTAAAATGGGAATGTTTAAGATTGGACAAAAATCTTATACATAATCTAACACTAAATATTATGTCCAGTCTAGTAAATATAACAAACTATCTATCATTCCTCTATCTTTGATCAAACTTTTCACCTTCATTATCTAAGTCTAACTTCATAAAAGTACTCATGGGTGTGTTTATAGCCTCAGCATTGTCCATACCAAAATGTCTTAACAAATCTAAGATATACTTAGTGTGACTTATAAAGATATCATCATTTAATTATTTTATTTGTAACCCTAAGAAAAAAGTTAGTTTGCCTATTAGGCTTATTTCGAACTCTTGGCTCATAGTCTTGGTAAAAGATTCACATAAGGATTCATTAGTAAAACCAAAAATAATATCATCCATATAAATTTTAATAATAAGAAAATTATTTTTAAAATACTTAATAGATAATTTATATCAGCCTTGGATAATTTAAAAATATGATTAAGAAAAATATCATTTTCAAAATCGGAGGGTTGTTTAACATAAACTTCTTCATAAATGAGACCATTAAGAAAAGTACTTTTGACATCCATTTGAAATAATTTAAAATTATTAAAAGAATCAAAGATAAAGAGCATCCTTATGACTTCAAGTCTAGCCACAGGAGTAAAGGTTTATTCATAATCGATCCCTTCTTCTTAGTTGAAACCCTTGGCCATTAATCTAGCCTTGTTTCTAACCATGATACAATTTTCATATTGATTGTTTCTAATGACTTATTTAGTAACAATCACTAAACGATCACTAGGTCTAACAATAAGCTCTCATACCTTATCTCAAATTGGTTCAACTCTTCATGCATTGCAATAACCCAAGAATCATCTCTTAAGGTTTCAATAATATATTTTGGTACAATGAGATAGAAATACGGTGTTAGCACAAAATTTTTTAAAAGAAGAACGAGTTTGAATACTTTTTTATGTAGCTCCTATTATAAGCTCCTTAAGATGAGCATTTACATATTTCCATTCCTTGGATAAGGATTTGAAAGTAGATTCATTGATTTTAGGAGGATTTTTATTCAAATTTAAAGCGCTAAAATCAAAATCATCATCAAAATTAATGTTTTTAAATTTAGAAATCTTATTAAAAATGACATGAATAGATTCTTCAATGACTAATGCTCTGTTACTAAAAATATGATAAGCTTTTGAAGTAGATATTTAACTAAGAAAAATATGTTCATCAAATTTTGAATTAAATTTTTCTAAGACATTTTTTATTTAAAATAAAGTATTTACAACAAAAAATATTGAAATATAAAATATTGAGATTTTTACCATTCTATAATTCATAAGGAGTTTTAGAGAATAATGGTCTTACAAGAACCCTATTCATAACATAGCATGACGTGTTAACACCTTCGACCTAAAAATATTTGGGTAGACTATGTTTGTTTAATATGGTTCTAGTCATTTCTTATAAGTTCTTATTTTTTCTTTCCACTACTCTATTTAGTTGTGAATTTCTAGGAGTAGAGAAATTATGGATGTACCCATTTGACTCCCAAAAGGTTAAAAAATTATGATTTTGAAACTCACCACAATGATCACTATGTATAGATAGAATCATAAAACCTTTTTCATTTTAAACAAGTTTGTAAAATTTTGAAAAATATTTAAAAGAATCACTTTTGTATGTCATGAAGTAAGTTCAAGTGTATTTACTATAATCATCTACAATAATAAATATGTATTTACTACCTCCTAAGATTATAGTATCAATTAGTCTAAATAAATATATATATATATTAATTATAGTAGCCTAGAGGTGATTATTTGATTTTTGACTTAAAAATATTTTTTATTTATTTTTTATTTGTCAAGCATCACAAACTTTGTCTTTGACGAACTTAATGCTAGGTAATCCTCTTACTAAATCTTTTATTGAGATTGATTTAGTAGTTTCATGCTAGCATGATCTAGTCTCCTAACCCAAGCATCATCGTTCAAAGTCGAAAATCACATTTCATCATAAAAAATTTTAATGTTAATAATATACACATTTCTATTTCTTAAGGCAATCGTATATTTATTTTTGTGTGGTATTTCAATTATACAAGCATTATATTCTAATTTAACTATGTATCCTTTATCACATAATTAACCAATGCTTAGTAGATTATGTTTAAAACCATCAACTAATACCACATCTTTAATCAAAAGGCTTGATTTGTTACCTATGGTTCCTTTCCGAATGTGACAACTCTTTCATTTAAGCTAGTGAGCTTAGAAAAATAAGTTGAATCTCCGGTCATGTGTCTTGAGCAACTACTATCAATGTACCATTTTGTGCTCCTAGACTTTGTTTTGAGACAAACATACAAGAAATATGGTTTTATTAAGGTACCCATTTGACTTTAGGTCTCTCATGAAAAACTCTACGTAATTTAATTATGGGCATTGTGTTATTTATGATTCCTTAGAAATCAAAATTAACTTATGTGAACTATATTTTCTAAATGAACACTAATAGACAAAATATCCTAATTTACTACAAAAATTACATTTGAATTTGGGTTAAGAATGTAATGTTGGTCCTCTAACAAAGATAGTTAGCCTTTGTTGAGTGTTACCCATAAAGCCAATACCTTCTTTCTGTTGGGAAACCTGTAACCAGCACTTTCCTATAGGCATGACCCTCGTTAGTAAGGATCATATTTAGAGATTTATTCCATATTTTAAATTTTTCTATAGTTTGTTGAAGTATGACATTTTTCTTTCTAATTTCCTCTAGTGTTTTACATTTAGTGCAAGAATTGTATGATGTTGATGTCTTAAGTAATTTATAAGTTTTGCTAAGCTTCTTAAATTCATCAAATAGTTCATGAAATATATTTAACAATTCATTAGAAGTAAAGGAGTCTTCGAAAGATTTACTTACCTCGTCATAGATGGCCATGAGCACGTAGTTAGCTATTTCTCTATTGTTGTTGTCTTCTTCATGTAACGAGCTTGAATCATCCCATATTGCTGAGAAGACATTCTTCTTGTTTGACGCCTTTTCTTCAACTGTGGGCATTCACTTTTAGAATGCCCTGACTTCTTGTATTCAAAGCATATTATATTATTATTTTTTGATTTATTTTTATGATTTTTATTTTTTTTCATGAATTTTTTGAGTTTTCTTGTTAGTAGTGCAAGATCGAGGTTTCACTCGAGTTATTTGTTGTTTTCAGTGCCAACTCCTTCCTGTTCTTTGAAATGTATTCATATTTGGTTCTCAATGCAATGTTCTTCCTATTCTTTGAAAGGTGTTCTTCAAGTTCATCATGACCTTTGCAGCTCATTTTATAAGTCATCAGAGACTCAATTAGTTCTTCAATAGGTAAATTATTCAAGTATTTGGCCTTTTGTATAGCAGTTACTTTCGGGTCCCAACTTTTAGATAAAGATCTAAAAATTTTATTAACAAGTTCAAGATTAAAATAAACTTTACTAAGATATTTTAAACTATTAATGACATCCGTAAGGCATGTATATATGTCACCAATAGTCTCATTTTAAACAATTAATAGTTATATACAAGAAGATTTATTTTTGATTCATTTACCTTACTTGTGCCTTCATGTGTGACTTCTAAAGCGTGTCAAATATCATAAGCCAAATCACAAGTAAAAACTTGATTAAACTTGTTTTAATCTAAAGCACAAAATAAAATATTCATAGCTTTAGCATCTAATGACATCTTTTTTTCATGATCATTTCAATAATTCATCAGATTGGATGACTTCTGAAAATTATTTTCAATAATATTTTATAGTTCAAAATATATCAAAATAAAAAAGATTTACATTTTAGTTTTTCAATATATGTAATCCATCCCATCGAACATGAGAGGATATGTGATAGAGTGTTCTTCGGCTCGATGCCTGAACTTAACTCCGGTACAACATTAGATTGTATTACCTTTTCACCGTCGTAGTTAAATCCTGCATCATTTTTTCTAGCACACAAGTTAGATCATAAAACCTATTAATTGATTCATCATAAAAAATCCAAGACTCAACATTCTTTTCATGCGGGTCGGGTTTTGCCAACTCATACATCTCAAGTACATTTGACATTATGCATCCGTCGTAGAAGATTTCTCTTCAACGGATCGGGTTTTCCCAATTCACTCAACTCAAGTACATTTGGCATTGCACCTCTATCATAACATTTTCTCTTCACGTAGGTCGGATTTTTTCGATTCATGCATCTCGGACCCATTTGGCCTTGCGCCTCTGTCATGGCTGATATACTTTGGTACAGGTCATGTTTCCTAAAACATATATCCCGGATGCATTTGACATTACACCTCCGTAGTAGCAAATTTCTCGTCAGGTTTTCCCGACTCATGTGTCTCAAGCACATTTAGCTTTATGCCTCCATTATAGCTTATTTAGCTTCACGCAGATTGAGTTTTCTTGATTCATGCGTCTTAGGCATATTTGGTCATACACTTCTACTGTAGCAGATATTTTTCACACGGGTCGGGTTTCTCTGAATCATGCATCTTGGGCACGTTGACCTTATGCCTCTGCCGTGGTGGATTCTTTTTAGGTGGGTTTAGTTTTCCCGACTCATGTATCTTGGGCACGTTGACCTTGTACCTCCGCTATAATGGATTTCTCTTTACACAGTTGGGTTTTCCCAACTCACGCATCTTGAGAACGTTGTCTTTGTGCCTTCACTGTGGTGAATTTTGGGTCATCTCGCTATGGCGGGTTTCAAGTTTTCCCTCCATCATGGTAGATTTTGGGTCCTCCCTCCATCGTGGTAGGCTTCAAGTCCTCCCTCTGTTATAAAGGATTTTTGGTCCTCCCATCATAGCAGGTTTCAAGTCCTCTATCTGTCGTGAAGGATTTTGGGTCCGCTCGTCATGGTGAGCTTTCAACTCCTTTCTTCATAGTGGTAGATTTTAGGTCCTTCTGTCATGGCAGACTCAAGTTCGCCCTCCACCATGACTGATTTTGGGTCCTCCCTCAATTGTTGTAGATTTCAGGTCTTCCTATTACGACAGGCTTCAAGTCCTCCCTCCACCATGTCGAATTTTGGATCCTCCCGTCGTGACGAGCTTCAAGTCCTCCCTCCGTCGTGATAAATTATGGATCGTACTGCCATGGTGAGTTTCAAGTCCTTCCTTTGTCGTGAAAGATTTCTCCATACGAGTTAGGTTTTCTTAATCATAGTAGTCAAAATTTTATGGAGAACATCAATGCCTCTTCCATGGTAGGCATGGGATGTAGAAGCAGAATAACTATTTGCATCATGCTCATTAGCATCTACATCTACTGAGTGAGGTTTATGAACACCTCAGCAAGGATAAGCAGGTGGCTCGGGTTTGCCTCTAGGAGTGAGATGCTTAGGTCGTTGAATAAATGCTCGTATCGTGTTGATGTTTGAGCCGAGGTGGATGCATCCACATATAGAAAGGGTGACTTTTACCCTCTTGAGTGAAAAAAACTATAGGTCGGGGACAAGGCCTCCTCGCTCAAGCATTTGTTGAGCGAGTTAGTAGGTGGATTGATAGGACTCCAGCAGGGTTGAGTCCTAATCTCCCTAGAAATAGTTAATAAAAACCCTGTTAGATTGTAATAAAGTTACTCTTATCATATAAAGGAGTATGGCTAGGGTTTAGATTAGCTCTTAGGGCTTAGAAGTCACCGTCCCCCTTACGGAGCAAGTCGGCCAGGGTTTCCCCCTGCTTAGGTCGGCTATAGAGCCAACCTAGCCGCCCCTTGTTCCTATTAAGGTAGTCCTGGCTATAGAAGGGGCAAAAGGAAAATTTTAGCTAGATAAGTGCCTCCTTGGACTAAGACTTTGATCCCTATTTAAGATGTAGTCGCTCCCCTATTGGAAAGCAAGCAATTATCATCTTCAATTCAGCCTTTGTGTCGAGTCTAGGAGGGAGGAACCCCTATAGCGTTCCAAGGGTTGATCCCCCTCAAGGATCAAAATCTATAGGGCTCCTTCTGGGGACTTATCATCTGGTATCAGAGCCGCGTTCCTGCTTCCCTGTAGCCATCTCAGTCGGCTCCACCTTCCCAAGCAATTCCCACAATTGCTATGACATGCGCCTCCACCTTTCACCCCAACAGCAGATCAAATCAATCTGCTGCTACCCCCTGCGTTTGATCTGGAAATCTGGTATTTTTTTTTATCATCCACGCCTCTTCAATACTGCAAGATTCCTTACTTTATACGTTGAAGATTTTTTTCAAATTTTATCCGCTATAAAATTCGTTCGTCGCAAACGTTATCATTGTTACAAAGACGAAACGCTGTAGAAATTTTCAACTGATTGTTGCTTATTGAAACTAAACTTTTACTCATCCTTTTTGGCTGAAACTTTTATACAATTTCATAGATTGTCTTAACTTTCATCTAAGACTAATCTCATGAAGAAAAACTCCTTCTGGATCTGGACTTATAGCGCTGCGATTCTTTGTTGCACAGTACTGAAATTTTACAATGCAGAATCTGCCTTTTGTCTATTGGCCTCTTGAAATCAAACTTTTGTTCATCCTTTTTGGCCGAAATTTTTACACAATTCTCAATATCAAGTTGACTTTCATCTGGATTTGATTTCACAAAAAAACTCCTTCTGAAACTGGTTTTCTTGTGCAATCTTTGACTATCACGCAGTTCTGAAATTTTACGATGAAGGAATCTGCCTTTCGTCTTTTGCCCTATTTCCCTACTGTTATGCTGCCAAAATTTTGTCAAACTTTTTACTGGTATTAACAACATATGAACCAAGGGTTTCTGTATAATTTTCTTAAACTTTCCCTTGGAATTTACATTGAGAAATCAGCGTTTCTCAGACGCAAAAACCGATTCAGCAGGACAGCACATCGCAGCACTTCTTTCCACCGAATTCTATCATATTTAAGTGCTATTTTTTGTGGGATTTTGGACTCTCCTTTCCTCATCACCAAACCCTACCATCCTTACCAAAAACCCTTCAAAACCCTACCCTAAACTGAATCAAAACAGCCACCTAAACCAGCCTACTTCCTTATCGACCCACTTACTTTTTTAGAAAACTTTCCTTACCGAGACACCTACCTTTGCTGTCATCTATCCCAGATCTAAAACTTATTTTTCTAACCTTCATCTACTGCTATCACAGCCCTAAAATTACACCAATTCGTAGCTTAAACTCCACAAAATTGTAGCCCCAAATCTGTCCTAAACCACAGCCTACTTCCATCCAAACTGATTCACCTTCCAACCGGCCACCCCTTTCTCCCAAATTTCCATGCCACTAACCCGACAATAGAAAAAAGATATTAATATTACAAATCTTGAGGCATATACTATAGCATCAGAGAAGGCTATCGATGCAAAGCTTGAAGCCTTTGGAAACCACATGGAAGAGATGTGATCCCTTTTCGTCGAATCCAGCATTGACCGACTGTCGAGCCCGAGGAAATCACAACACGGAGAAACTTCATATAGGCGAGACGATTCTCAAGATCATGACCACATCACCTTTGATCTCAATAATCCATGCATGAAGGTTGACGTCCCTAGATGGGAAGAAAGAGACCCGATCGGGTGGATCTCGCGCACGGAGCACTATTTTCGGTTTTACCGAACCGCCGACACCACACGAGTGGAGATTGCTTCCATCCACCTCGACGGAGATGCTATTCAATGGTTTAATTGGTTTAAGCATACCCATGGAGGACTCTCTTGACAGCGATTCAAGGAAGGACTACTAAACCGTTTCGGTTTAGTACAAGAATACAAGAATACCAAACAAGGTTTGAGCATTTATCTAACCAAACTGAGAATTGGTTTGAGAAACAACTTTTAGGTACTTTTATCGAGGGCCTAAAGCTGGAGATCCGAGGAGAAGTAAAGGCGTGGCAACCGTACACTCTTAGGGCAACGATTTTCTTCGCACGTATCCAGGAAGAACAATTGAATCATGAGGTACGAAAGACAAGGGTCGCTCCCCGACCAGCCATGCCAAGGCCTACTGCCCCCTCTAGTGCCATCCAAGCCCCCGCACCAAAAAAGTTGACAAGAGTAAGCTTCACGGACGATCGACCAAGGGATTGTGTTGGCATCGCGACGAACCGTGGAGCTATGAACATCACTGCAAAAATGGTCGACTCCTCGTGATTGAACCAGCGGAGAATGAGGATAATAAAACATCTGAAGAAGCCCTTGAACCTAAAGAAGAAGCCATGAAGGAAGAGTCTCAACCGGCCGACTACGCAGTGCACGCATTGGTCGGCTATTCCAACCCGCAGATGATGAAAGTTGGAGGACTTCTAAAACATCAACTCATCACCGTTCTCATCAACACAGGCAGCACCAATAACTTCCTCAACAGTAAGGTTGCTACACTTTTGGAGCTTCAAATTGAAGGTTGCAACAAGTTTGATGTAAAGATCGACGACGGTCGAATCTTTAATTGCGACCAACGGTGCCCGCGGGTGAAACTGCTTCTCCACGACCAAGAAGTGGTAGCTGATTTCTTCCTCCTACCCATCGATGATTATGAAGCCGTACTCGGGATCGAATGGCTCACAACATTAAGTGATATCTCCTGAAATTTTTCTAAATTAATCATAAAATTTTATTGCAAAGAGAGACAGGTCACGTTACGAGGCAAGCGCGGGAACTAAATTGCCACCATTTCGTCGCAACAAAGGGAGAAAGTTTTGCACAAAGCATATGGTGGATTCTTGATGCATATTTAGCAGCCATCTATGGGGGAGAACATACAAAACTCAGATCCTAAGCTTGCCCTTTGCCTAAATGAATTCGTGGATATTTTCTTAAAGCCACGCGGGCTGACCCCTAACCGACCGAATGATCACTGCATTCCTCTTTTGCCAGGCAAACCTCTAGCAAATTTATAATTGTACAACTATCCTCACTTGCAGAAGGATGAGATCAAGAATGTTGTAAAAGAGATGCTTAACACCGGGGTGATTCGACCAAGCTACAGCCCTTACTCCTCACCGGTGTTACTAGTGCACAAGAAAGATAGTACGTGCGGATGTGCATTGACTATCGGGCTCGAAACGTCATCACTATCAAGGATAAATATCCTATACCCGTCGTAGATGAGCTCTTGGATGAACTAAAAGGAGCCTGAGTCCTCACTAAATTGGATCTCCGATCCGGATACCATCAGATTCGAATATGTACTGAAGATATTCTGAAAACTGTATTCCGCACGCATAACGGCCACTACAAGTTTCTGGTAATACTTTTCGGACTTACGAATGCTCCTTCTAATTTTCAAAGCCTGGTGAATGACATCTTCCAGAGTTTTCTACGCAAGTTCGTATTGGTATTCTTTGATAATATTCTCATTTATAGCCCTACGCTTGATATACATTTTCAACACTTACGAATTGTTCTAATGATTCTTCGGGAGAATACTCCTTATGTTAAACAGTCAAAGTGCAGCTTATTACACCGTAAAGTGGAGTATCTTGGACACATTATATTAGAGGATGGAGTGGCGGTGGACCCGACAAAGATCGAGGCAATGCAAGGATGGTCGAGACCTACAAACGTACAATCATTACGCGGTTCCCTTGGACTTATGGGCTACTACCAAAATTTTATGAAAGATTATGGCAAGATCAGTGCCCTGCTCACGTCCTTACTGAAGAAAGACTCCTTGTGGTCGGATAAAACCTCCGCAGCCTTCGAGCGACTCAAGGCAGCCATGACGATGACGTCGGTCCTAGCGCTGCCCGATTTTGGTTGCACTTTGGCCCTTGAGGTTGATGCATCAGGAGTTAGAATTTGGGCTATTCTTATGCAAGATAGCCGACTCCTAATTTACACCGAGGCTTCCCCTACACTTCATATGAGGTTTTTACATGAAATACTAATTAATACCAAATTTAAAATATGATTGGATACAGGTCCATGGCACGAAAGAGGAGTTAAACTAGAAGAATTACAATTCATGCTCACGCTAGATTGGGCTCTCATCATCCTGAACCACACCAGAGGGCAGTCATCATTCCAGAAGAAAGATTGGCTATCACTAAAAACTAACCATGTGGCAACCTATGCAAGGAAAAAACTTCCCCCTGACAAACGCCGAAGCAAAAGAAAATTTTCTGAGAAAGATCAAGTCCCCCTACATCTCCAGCTCCACCAGTATGAAATTCAAGCATCAAGAAATTGGTCTCCCTATTTCTTTATGCCTTGCAAAATTGGGGGTCATATTGGGGCCCCAACCTGGAGATTAGATCTGTGCACCAGATCAAAATTACAATTGATCCTCCAAGTATCTCACCTCAAATGAAAATTTAAAGATGACGACTCAGCTCAAGTTCTTTGAACTGACACCCAAGCTGATGAGGAGCTGAAGACCCGGTTCCCTGAGTTCATGGAACTTCAGCCTTGAGGACAAAGCTGATTTTAAGATGGCAGGTTTAATAGGACTCCAGTAGTGTTGAGTCCTAATCTCTCTAGAATTAGTAAATAAAACCCTACGAGATTGTAATAAAGTCACTCATATCTTATAAAGGAGTATGACTAGGGTTTAGATTAGCCCTTAGGGCTTAGAAGTCGTCGCCCCCCTTACTGGGTAAGTCGGTCAGGGTTTCCCCCTGCTTAGGTCGGCTATAGAGCCAACCTAGCCGCCCTTTGTTCCTATTAAGGTATGATGGCTATAAGTGGGGCAAAAGGATAATTTCACCTAGATAAGTGCCCCCTTGGGTCAGGACTTTGATCCCTATTTAAGATGTAGCCACCCCCCTCTTGGAAAGCAAGCAATTATCATCTTCAATTCAGCCTTTGTGCCGAGTCTAGAAGGGAGGAACCCCTATAGCGTTCCAAGGGTTGATCCCCCTCAAGGATCAAAATCTATAGAGCTCCTTCTGGAGTCTTATCATGGATGTTCCTATAACATCATGCCCTTCTTCTAGTACTAAAAATATTGGGAAAAAAATATCGTTGACGTCTTGATCAACCTAACGTAAATTAGACTCATATGCATATGGTTATTAGAGGTGTCTCCAAGGTGGAAGTGTAGAGCTCCCAAGATGCCACATGCACGAAGACTGACATTAAAAGTGATTTTTCAATCTGATCTCTCCAACGCTCAATTTAGTAATCCTAATCTCCAAATGTGAGTTTAAGTAGTTCAAAAGAAATTCCTTTCATTGGGTTTGGGATTGTCATAGAGGATAAGAAGAGAGTTTATGATTGTCTTCCTCATCATAATAGATGGGAAGGAAGTTTTTGATTATCTTTCTCATTATAATAGATAGATGAGAAAAAGCTTGTGATCGTATTTCTTGTCATATTGGACGAGAGAAAAACTTGTATTACTTTGAATCTTCATCGATATAATTGAGTAAAGAGTGGCTTGGATCTCATATGGCAACCGTCGAGTTGATGCTAAAATAGAGCGATATTAAGTCTCTATCTTGATTAATTTAATTTAATGATCATAAATTATAATAATATTATTATAAATAAAAGAATATAAGATAGTGCGATAAAGTGCCGGGTTAGCTACATGTACTTTTTCGGTAGAGTTTAGATGCATTCTAAGTCTATTAGATCAATTATCATTAACAATCGAAGTTGTCAAATGCAACTTATCGTCTAATAAATTAGTCAAACATCGAGTTGAAGACAAAAAAAAAAAAAAAAAGATCAAAGCATCCGACAACTTTGTAAAACACGTTCGGCTTTTGACCGTGTCGTGCTCATATCCAACAATTTAGGGAATAAATAGGCTTGAAGGTCTTAATCCATCTCAAATTGACGAGTATGACAAATACAAATATACTACGGAGGTGAGAATTCAACGTTAGCGTACACGTCGATGCAGTGTTCTGATACGTCTTTGAAGTTTCTACTCCTCTTTCCTTAACGTCAAACTTGGACGACGCCTCACCGAGTCTGGTGCCGCATCTGTTTCGGTTTCTTCAAACCCTAATCTAGTGTTGCATTCACGAATGACAAGTTGCTTTTGCATGTAATCCTAAGAACACGGAAAGGCATGCAGACGACTTCACCTGCACGCGGAGTTGACATAGAAAACAACAACGGAGTAAACACCGTCGATCAATTATCAAGCAACACGTAATCTCCATCCTGTGTTCACAATAAAAAGAAAAAAAAAACATTATCACTTTCTATTATGTGAATAGACAAAAGTCTAACACAGACGATTGTCGATTGTCTTTTATCGTCGCTCCTGTTGATAAAAGTCAAGGTAATATTATCAACTCATCTTTCTAAAAATTATTTTATCTTTTTACGATCAAATATAAAGATTCATCTTCATCCCAATAAAAAGAATAGATCATTTTTTTTATCACGTATCTATCTTAAATTACTAAATTAAGTATATTAAATTAAAAAATCTTTTTCAATTTTGATCTTCTTATATATGATAGGTATTTCAATAGTTTGATATTTTCAAACTATATTATCACAGGTATATTCTCATTATATATATATATTATTGGTAAGTTGTATCTCTATTTGCTACATGCACTTACCACTGCTATACGTTAGTAGTATAGCAAGTCAATATAAGCTGATGTGGACATTGCATTGAAATAAACGGAATCCTTGTTTTGTGCTCCACACAGTAGGAACCACCGCATTGATTCCTTTGCAACTAAATAGAGAATACTTAGCTGTTGCCATCGCACCACGTAAACACCACACTTATTGCCGAACTCGATCAGACAAGAGAGGAGCCTTTTCGAACTACAAGTTGGTGGTGGAGGAGGAGGAGGACTTGGTCAACGAGGTGACGGTGACCTGAGAGCCAAGAAGTATGGTGCCCACGTCGGCGGTGAAGGTGTCGTAGCGGAGGAAGAACTCCACCACCAGCAGCCGCCCCACGAGAACCACCAGCTCCTTCCCGGGGCACTGCTTGTTGGCCACCGACGGCGTCTCCGTCTCCGGCCCGTTCGACCACACCACGTACTTGATCAGTTTCTTACCCTCGTCCCCCAAGAACCGGTCGCCGATGAACTGCTCCGCCTTGTCGAACACCTTGGGGTCCCTCGTCGCCAACGGCTGGTACCCGAAGATCATCTCCCCCTTCTTCACCTGGTAGGCCGCGTCGTGGCTCTCGATCACCAGGTCTTGCTTCGCCTTGCCGTACTGGTACTTTACCGGCGGGTCTATCCGCAGCGCCTCGTACACCACCGACCGGGTTAGCTCCATCTTCTCCACTGCGTTGAGCGTCACCTTCCCGCCCTCGCCCGCCACGGCCGCGCGGATCTCCTTGGCGAGCCGCGCGTGGAGGCTCTCGTCCGCCTTCGCCAGCCAACCCAGGATCCCCGGGAGCAGCACCTTCATGCCGCCGTAGGAGTTGAAGACGGTGGCGAAGAGGAGGTTGTGGCATGCCTCCTCCCGCGAGAGGCCCAATTTCTCGACGCTGTCGAGGGCGCTCCCGGCCGCGTCGCTGAAGTACTTGTACAGCGCCTTGTAGTCGCTCTTGGCGATGAGGGACGGCAGGGGAAAGGTGTGGAGCAGCAGCTCCTCCAGGATCTTGGGGAGGCCGAGGGTCATCAGCGGGCACAGCTGCAGGAAGAGCCACTTGGTGGACTTGGTCGGCCCCGTGCCCCCGAGCTCCGTCGAGGAGGGGCGGACGCCGAAGTAGGCCTCGCCGAGGAAGTCGAATGAGGTGTTATCGTTGAGCTTGTTGAAGTCGGACTTTCCGGCGGAAGCGAGCTGCGACTCCATGGTCTGGAAGAGAGCAGCAAAGTTGGAACGGAAGGCCGGGATGACGGCGTCCTTGCGGGAGGCGAGGACGTCGAAGAGGAACTGCTTCACCTTGGCGTGGCTGGGCTCGGAGGGGTCGAGGTAGGAGCACACGCGGTAGCCGCCGGTGAGGGAGGTGGAGGGCATGTAGGTGCCTGTGAATACGTTCTTCTTCTCTACCTTGGACACGTCGAACAAGACGGGGAAGCTCTTGGCGTCGAGGACCGCGATGACGCGGGGGTCAGAGGCCATGAATGGCCCTGGAGGCACGTTGAGGCGGACGACGGTGGAGTGGTACCTGTCGACCCGGGCCTGGAAGTACTTGTCCGGCCCCTGGAAGTAGTAGAAGTCGAGGCGGTCCCTTATGGAAGAGACGAAGGGCACGCCGTAGCTGCCAGGAATCTCTTTGACGGTGGGAGCAGCATCGTTCTCGGCCATCGTTGGGACGTGCGTTGGTGGTGTCGTCGAGATGGTGAACGAGCTCGATGGATAGAGTGACGATGGAGCACAGCCTCAGAAACAGGCGCACAATATTATACGGGCAAGTCGGCAGTAGAAGAAACGGGGCGGGTCGGAGGAGTCTTGAGATCCGACCCTTAGATGTTATTATTCCCTATTCATCGATTGTGATATCCAACCAACAATTGACCTTACGATGAGTCCAATTAAAATTGGGTGCGTACAATAATTGGGGTGGAGTTAGTGAACCGAAGATTGAATCGTCCTCAGCTGCCTTCTTATCGCTCCAATTGATGTTGTTTGTCTGATTGCTTGTTGACTGTGCAAATCTCCATTGGTCACATAGCTTTTTCCACTAATTGATTTTTATCGGATGATAACCTTTTATCGAGAAATTACTCAACTATATTTTTCTTTTATAAATTTCAATTTACCTTTATATTATAACCAATTCTTTTTCAAAATTCTTCCATCGAGCCGATTCGAATATGTGACTTGATCTCTTCCTCACACTCTTTCCTCTTCTTAAAAATAAAAGAGAATGAAGGTATCATAAATGGATGATTATCCATATGCCAGTAAAGAGCAAAAAAAAAAAACGATGTTTCAACTGAATCGATTTAATTCATTCTTATTTACTCTTTCGGTTTGGATGGATTCACATTAGATCCCACCAAATCGATGCAATCAAATCAAGAAAAAAGAGATGCCCCTCTAATAATTTCTCAGAAAATTATCCTTCTATCTATACCACGATAAAAAAAATCATACAATTCACACATCAAACGATTACTGAGAATTTTTCCGTTTAAATTACCCTTTTATCTATGCCACAATCGCAACCTAAACCTAAATCACATAATTCTCACATAAACCAGCCTCTGCCATACATACTACACTATCATCGATCTCACCACATGATACATATATTTATGTAGACGCATACACACACGCTCAATCTAGGGGCTGAAACAGTCGAGCAGCAGGGCCAGAGCAGCATCGGAGCACGGCGTCGGCGGCGGCCGCGGACGGGACTCGAACCGCAGGGCCTGGCTCAACGCCGGAAACCCAAGCGGTGGCCGTTCCAACCGGGTCGGCCTCTCGGGCTCCGGCTCTGCTCTGGGGCTCCTCGAACCACCCGAGACGGCCAGGCGGGCCTTCTCGCACAGCTTGGCGAACTCGGCGGTGCACATGTCCACCAAGTTCGACATTGCAGCGACAGCTAAACCAGGCGTCGGCAGGAGCAGGTCGTCTTCTACCTACGATAAGCCGACGAGGGAGGGGTTTGGGGGAGGCTTATAAGGAAACCCATTGAGGCATTCAGTGGGAGAGCAGCCCATGGCTTCACAGGAGCTTCTGTGTGCTCCGTGGAATCTGTTGCGACAAAGAGAGCAGGCAAAGAGGGAAAAGGGCTGTTTCGCCTACCACCACAACATTATATATATACGTGACAAGCACATATTAACTACAGATATCACAAACAAGGTAAAAAGATTGACCATTCCTTAAGTTCACACATGTTGATTGGTTCATACAGTCATTTAGTTTCTGCAAAGGACAACCTTGACATAATAAGATTCAGCATAGTGATATTATTCCAGGATGACAGTCAATTAAGGTTACAACAAAAAGGAGTTCTACCAAGCATTCTTTCCCCGCAACAGAGGCAATTCCATCATAAGATGCAAACGAGACAACTGTTGTTCAAGAAATAAAGGAAAATTCTCATCACCAAATATTCTATGATGCAAAGCAAATTAATGGAAACCTTGTCAGAATTAGACCATTTGTTTGATTTCTGGAACTCAATTATACTAACATGGATTTCTATATAAAATCGAGAATTTAAGATAAGCATGTTATACCTGAGATGCCGTTCGTCTGATGGGGGAATCATCTACGGTGGTTGCTCAATGCCATCGCCATTTCTCTGCAGCACCTGCCTGGCTTCTTGCAGCAACGCCTTGACGACTTCCTCCAACCGTCGTCTGAAGGTTGGCATCCTCGAAATGGTCAAACTGAAACCCTGCAACCTGCACACAGATACATGCATGAACAAGCACCCTCAAACAAACCAAACATGCACACAGACAGACACAGGGGGAGAAAGAACCCAGAACTGAACTGGTCGAAAAGAACTGAAAAAGGAAAGAGCACGTCTATTACTAGTTGAAAAGAAGGCCTCTATCGCAGAATATACCAGACGGCAGTGATAATAACAGTGGAAAAGAAAGAAATGATGAGCTAATGAAGAAAGAACTAAACTTTTTATTGGCCTATGATGAACTCAGTCTGGTCTATCTTTATGGTGAACATAGTCTCTGGTCTATCAAGCTAGTAGGGTATTTGACCAAGCAGAAATGATATCTATGTCAGTAGGGTGTGTCACAAATATGAGTCTAAGGTTAACAAATATCAAGTCAGATACAAAATCTTTTAAGTTTTTAAATTATGGGTCAAACCTAGTATAAGTAATCTCTTTCAATCTTTGGTCATATTCCCTCCTTAGCCCATCTCTTCTCTTCTCACACATATATGAATATTTCCACCAGAATATTGTTTTACCTTCTGCTTAAACCTTCTAATTGGGCTCTTTTGACCTCTTCAGCTGGCGCAATCCCACCATTTTGCCAAGAAGAAGCTCTTCGAGCATCAGAACAATAAAGAGCCAGCTTATAGAGATACTCCTCTTCTATTGTCTCTAAATTTGCGGCCTTAATCTGCTCTTTCAGAACCAGCATGGGCTCAAAAAGCCAGTCAAAAATTCTTCCCTCGGGCCTATTTAAAGATGTGACTTCAACATTGTCACCTGCCAACAAAAAGAAATAACCATTTTTAGTTTCATGATAAATAATCTCAGAAAGCAAAAACACCAAAAAGATCTCTAAGGGAGCTCTCATACGCATGACAAAACCAACAGAACCACTTTTTATTGAACGGATGAAACACTGCAGACAGACATATGAAGGAAGCCCAATGTTAACTATTTTGTTCTTTGAATTTTGCCATTCCTCCAAGTCTGATATATGAATAGCACCAGCTCCAACAAGCTCTTTACCAACACCCTCACATGACTTGAAGAAGTTATCCCATATCTAAGAAAACAATAGGTTAGTAAAAAATTGGCAAAAACACAGAGAAAGGAGCAAGATCAAGAGGATGTGTAGCTTTTTACCACTACTGCTTTCAGCTCCTGCACCTTCATTGATGCTGTCTTAATCAACGGACGTTTTGCAGGATAAGAATCAGCTTGGATTAGATCCCTCTTTATCGGAAACGACGGAGAGCGAGAAATAGCTGCCTTGCGATATTTAGGTCTGGCTGGCCATACAGATGTTTTAAAACACAAGAACCATGATGTATTTATTCACAGAAACACTAAGAAACAACAAAAGCCAAAGAAGTCTCTATATTAACACCCAAATTTTTTGATTCCTTTTGGTGGTTTCTCATAGGAATTTTTTGGATAATCACCCTTTTCAGCTTACTTTGAATAGAACCTTCATTGCTAGTTGCAACCTGATGTAAATAACACTCCATTACTTAGTCTACCACCCTTGTTTTCCTTGATCATCTTCTCACGACTGACATCAATTCATTTTCTCTCTACATCATTATTGTGCCTGAGATCATTAGTGGTTATGACGGCTATAATCACTGATAATGTGCCATGACAACCTTCCAACACTCAAGCAATAGAAGAGGTAGAGTGCTTTGGCTTAAGGGTTTAACTCATCTACTCATCTAGTTCCTTATCAGTATTGTTGATAGAGAGTAAAGCAAAGACGGCTGCCATGAATGATCCTCCTCATCACCATACACACACCAAAAAAGGAACAAAACACCCTATGCCAATAGGAAAAAAAAAATACAAAAGACATGTAAAGTTTTGATACTTGAGTTTCCATAACATGTGGATTAAGATGCAGATTTTGCAAAAGCAGTAGATAGACAAAAGAGATCATACATACCTTGGAAAGCATGAGCCTTCTCGCATGTACAAGAAGTCATTAGTGAACTCATCAAACATAGATATCACAGTTATGACATAGAGAATTCCACTCATTGTAGAATTTTCCTGTCAGAAAGAAACATAATGTCAATGAGAATCGATAAAAAGTTCATATGGTTGTCCAAAACAAGAAGTAAATTAAAAACTCTTGACATATGAGCTCAGAATGAAATTATTAAATTTCAAGAGGACTACAAACTCTGCACTAAGATATTTTGAGATTTGATACCTGATATACAACAGCAGCAGCATAGCATCCAAGGCTCAAGCTCGAAAGAATCCCTGCTATGGCTGTCAACTCAACTGCTACAGGCCACAGTAAAATCAAAAGCCCAGCAAAAGGAACACAAACATTTTCCAAGAATGGACCTGACCGTCCAATAAGATCTTGAATCAACTGCTTCCATCCTTTGAACAGCATAACAGGAACTTTGTAAAGTACTATAAGGCTAATCATGGGCACATCAATGAGCACACCTAAGATTCCTGCCAGTAAGCATCCAGGTACTTGTGATATCCTACATGAGTAAAAGTAAATTGTTGTGTATCATTAAGATGGAGAACAAAAACCTAGGTTGTTAAGTTTCACTGAACCTGACAAGGGTAAAAAGAAAAAAACATAAATAAGAACTGAGCAAGTAGAAGTATATGCAAGATCTTTACAAAATTGTAGGTGTAGCCCTCAGTGGGAAGATCAATTAAGTAAAAAAAAACCAACTGCAAACGGCTGGTTCAAGGCATAACTTTTATGGTTACGAAAATGTAATGGTGCCAACTACCAAGTGAGGTCATTGTGTATCATTCTTCAATCATATGTATCATCTCATGAATCAGCATGTCAAAAGGATATACTGTTTCAAAAAGTACAAGTAGTTATTCCATTCTACCACAAGTAGAATCTCCTAACATTAAGTTTATTGATTATTAATTTTGATCATTTTCTTTCTATCTCGTTTGAGTGTTTAGCTTTGTTCTATATATGATTGGATAAGCTTTCTAATTATATGCTGATGTCATGGGGAAAAGAAAGGATGAAAATCCATTATACACTTCATGGTTTCAGAGGTTCTATCACCATCACTCATTTTGCTGGTCAAAGGCTACTTTCAAATGGAAAGAAGTGAGAAAAATGGCAAGAAGGTATCCAGGAATTCACTTTTGATTATCAGGTTGAAGAAATGGAAACTTTTCAGATCAATTCACTTGTATGTTACAGAAGCTCTTGCAGCATTTATCTCGATAAATTATCAGTTCAAATTCATGCAAATGATTAATATCTTGATTAAGACGGAAGACTTTTGTGGTAATAAAAAATGGTAAAACTCACAGTACAAGATTCTGAAAGAAAGCATGTACATAAATTCATTGAAGATTTGAACAAATTTCTAGGCAAATTTTGTGCAATCCCATCTACCAAAAGTAATTATTCTGCATGAACTAACCTAATCACATGTAATTCTTAGAGCAGCGTAAAATGTGAAAAGTATGTGGCATTTGTTTATGAGAACCAAGAGAAGGCACCTCATGTCCATTATTGTCTCACCCGTTGCTTCAACCAATCCATCCATAATGGAAAAGTAGGAATGAAAGCAAATATCTTTGAAGTCACGCACAATAGTGAACCCTCCTCTAATAGAGCTCCAAGTACCAGCCTTCCACAGCAAACCATCAGTTTTAAATAAGTATTATGTGGGGAAAAAAAATGCAAAAGCATTTAAGACATAATAGATTCGCACCGTGAAGCACCTAGAAAACTTATTTGGAACCCTTTCCTTAACAGCTTCAAATGTTGCCATTAGTGGCAAAGCAATTCCAAATCCTAGTCCTGTCAAAATGGAACCAATAATCGATGCAAATGGCCACAGCAGGATTGGAACTGGCATCAACAGCAGTATGAGAACCTTGAACGATGAACCAAATTTCTTTGTCCTGCCACCCCAAAATTTAATAAGAAATCTAGTGCAATTTCTTGGATTAATATGTCATAACAGTCAAGCAGAAAAAGAAATGGGATAACAATATGAATTTTGATATCACAACAAATGACAATAGCGAAAAGTATGAGATAAATTGTATTCATGGCAAGTTTCACGTGCAGAATGTTGAATTACTTCAACATTGCTATGATGGGTCAATCGTGTTGGAAAATTATCAAATCTAGTAATGGAGAATGGGCTAATATCATCACATCAGACATTACATAAGGTTGAAGGCAGAAGGTCTAGAGCTCAAGAATTCCAACAGAGTATACCGGGTTTGTGGTTAAATATCAATTGTGATAGTGGAGCATGGGCTGATATCATCACTATCAGATATTATATAAGGTAGAAGGTAAAAAGTCTTTTTCAGATAATCTCAAGGATGGGAATAATACTCATTTCTGGAAGGATTATAGGGCTGATGTTCAGTCTTTTTCGGAGTAGACCAAGTGACAGGGGGACCAGCCTTGCATTGGATCTGAGTGGACCATGGCTGTGGGAACATGAGGTTAGAAAGGCAACTTTCAGATCGATTGCAGAGAGATTATGAGTCACTGTCCCAAATGCTAATGTCTTCTCCATTTCAGATGGAAAGGAATCTCAAATATGTTAATTTTGATGGGAGTAACCAGGATTTCTATGTCTTGCCTATGGCAATGGGGAGCTCCTTTAGATCTGAGAGGCTTTATGTGGTTGGCAGTGAAGCGAACGCCATGATACCTACAAAAGACAATCTTGCAAAAAAGTGACTTGGTCGTGCTCAATGTGTGTTTTCTTCAGCTGATGAGTGTGGTTGTCATATGCTAATTCATAATTCTTCCGTCAAATTCATTTGGGTTACGGTGAAAGAGAGAATCAAAGAATCAAAACTCTGCTTCGCATGGCTTTCACTTGGCCTCGAACTCATGGTTTCTTTGGAGAACGGAAAAGGAAAGAAACAGACAAACGCTGAGGCTGGTGATGGCTGTCGATGGGATCGTTTCTCAACTTTAACCTGGAAGATGCTTCAAGCCACGACTTGAGTCAGGGAGGGGATCTTGGACGCCACCAAGGTAAGAGAGAAGAAAGGGAGGAGGAAAAAGAAGAAGGAGACGCCGACCTCGCGATACAGTAGCAGGTCCAGACGGCGTGCACGGGGTAAAGCCCCACGATCAACGCGGTGTTCCCGACCAACACGGTGACGAACACGATCGGCGCGATGAAAGCCGCTGAGAGAAAGGAGAAGCAGAATTAGGAAGAAAATGTAGAGGAGGAGGACGGCGAAGAGGCACCCACCCTTGAGGATCCCGAGGAGGAGAAGCAGCAGGAAGATGGGCAAGAAGGCGAGCAGATGGCCGAGCTGGGTGACAAAACGCTGGGCGGCGCCCATGTCGCCTCCCTCGCCGGTCCTCCACCAAATGGGGCTACAAGCAACTCCCCGCTCAGCTCTTATCTCTCGTCGCCCTCTTCAATGTTGGGCGGCCTCCACGTGAGGGTGCGGGAAAAGCGCATCAAACTTAGTGCCTCCTCCTCACGGCCAGCACAAGCAGTCCAATAGCAGAGCAGCACGGCGGAGTGCGTCGCCTTGTTCAGCGTTGCCCGGCTGTCAGTCCAAACGACAACCAACTCGGGGTTGGTGGAAATATTAAGTACAGAAAAAAAATAATATTTGAAAATAACATATTGATCGCTTCAAATTTTAATATATATATATATATATATATATATATATATATATATATATATATATATATATATGGGACACATAAATATATTATAGTTTTTCCCGAGAAATGGTCGGAATTCCCAAACAGTATTTTTTTTTTCCCTTATTTATTTTCCTTTCTTTCTCTTTTTTTTTTTCTTATGACGCTATAGTATTTTTTAATATTTATTAAAAATAAAATATTATAGTATAGTCTTTTTATATTATAATATAGTATTTTTTCTAATATTATTAAAAATAATGTCATAAGATTTAAAAGACTATAAACATAATATTTTTATAAAAATATTATATAAAAATATTATGTGATAATATTTTGTTATAGTGTTTAGAGTGTAAAAATAATATAATTGGAGGAAAAAAATATTTCAAGTAGATTTGATATGGAGTATATCATTAGTCAATATTTATTTGAGATGTGATCGTAATATATACGATGTTTGGGATGAAAGAAGAAGATATGTCACCTTCAATCCATTGCTCAAGTGGATAAGAATTCAAGATAAATAATTATGTATTATCCATCCTTATTACCTACGTGAATAAGAGACTAAAGGAGACTAATTTATGAAATATTTTATTTTTTTACAATCAATTATAAAAGCTCATCTTCAACTTATATTTATACTCATATATTTTAGGTTATTACCTTATATTTTTATACAAGTGGTATCTTGTGAGTTTAGTTTTTGCACCTCAAATAATCATGTGCATACATGTCAACTACTTATTCCCTCAATAAGATTAAAAAGAATATTTTATTTATAATTTTTAAAATTAAAAAGTAAGAAAATATGTTTTTCTAAAATCCTATATATTACTAAATTCAATGATACAAATTTCGATTAATATAAATAAATTTTATTTTTTCTTTTTGAATAGTCTCCTACTAATAAATAATTTATACCCGAGACGAACAGATCTGATCGAATGAAACAATCTTTAGGTTTTATGTGGCTGAAGTTACTGATATATATATATATTTTTACCCCACGTGAATCACGCCGTATTTTTTTATCCGAAGAAAATAATAAAATAAAAAATAATATATAATAATAATCTGGCGATATCTTGAAAGTGAATAAATATTGGATTGAGCTGACAGCGGTTTTATTGTCATGACCCATTGAAATCGAATAAAAAACATAATATCATCTATAGCATTTCATACCATTTCCAAAATTATTGAATACAAAGAAAGATGAAGAAAGATATATTTAAGGACTATTCTTGTCATCAGCTTGAATCTAAACATGCAGTGCATGCCTTGTGACCACACAACCGAACTCCACAAAACCCTAAAAAAGAACCCATTGCAAGTACCCTCCTACGTCTGCACTCTCTCCTCGTTTGCAGTTCTACAAGAACACTAATCTAAGGTAATCTCCCTATCCACTTAAGTATTTAAGAAAATGGACTGTAGAAGGATGGGGGGAGTCCTCCATATGAGCACTGTGAATAGAATTTATTATTATTATTATTGATACGGACCGTTCAAAAAACAAAAAAAAGGATCATACGATTTTTGCAATTATTCTTGCTCACTCTCATCCTCTCATAATTTGATCTTTTTTTTTCAAGTAAATATAAAGCAAGAGATATCCCTTCTTCTTCTTCTTCTTCTTCTTCTTCTTCTTCTTCTTCTTCTTCTTCTTCTTCTTTTCTTCTTCTTCTTATGCTTATAGAGATTTTATTCTAATTTTCTATAAGGAACTATCTAACTCAATCACTTGTGGTTACTCAACAGTTTTCTATTGAGGTCTATCCCGTAGAGCAATAGTTTTCATCGTAAATTTTACTAATTGGTTACTTCTTCCAATTACGTAAATTAATAGTTCAAAACTTAAAGGTAGGGTATTTTCCATTGGTATAGTAACTTTTGTATTAGAAACAATAGTATCTTCAATTATAACTCCTATGAGATGGGATGTAAAATATATCTCTTCTCACCATCCCTATATAAATAGTGTATGAGACAAATGTATGCATTTCGATTAGGGACTTATCAATTCATTGCTCAAGTTTTTTTTTTTCTTCCAATAATCATATAGGTCATCATGCTAAATTTTTTCTATCATATACAAAGATATTTTGTGTTGTATCATTTCCAAAAAGAAAATGATAAGTTAGGCGGATATGTATTATCATTTGAAAACGTATAAAAAATACATTGCTTGCTCGATACGATAAACGCATTATCCATACATGTTCTTTCTTCCATCTATGATCTCAAAAATTTTGATTAAATATATGATGTCTCCATGCCTAATGCCATAGTGTTGACATATTGGAGTACTAGGAGGATGCAGCTTGGTGTAGGTGGTGGGGCACCGAGGTCGGATCGTAAACCATGGTGAGTTCCATCAGGGTCAGTTACTACGATACTTTGTAGTGATGATTCAGGTTACAGTGCGAGAGCTTCAAATGGGTCGTCATCAAAACAAACGATAATGCCATAGTCAACCACTTCATAGGAGAAACCATCGACTCTTAGTGATATGAATATGAAGGTCCTAATGAACTTATACTGCATATCCAAGAAAGAGGCTTGTTCGCTAAAGTTGAATAGATGAAATAAGTTAGGCTCTTTTCACTCCCAAATACACTAGGAAAGCGTGAGCTTTGATATAATATAATGGAGAATGTTACTGTAGATGATTAAGACTTAGCGTTTTTGATAAATAAAAAAAAAAACATTAGGTTAAAATAGTACTCTTGATTAGATAAAGTCAGTGTGAATTTAGATGTCTAGTGAAGCTCTCAACTCAAATGAATAATGTTTTGTGTTTGCACCTTCCTTCCTTGTTTGTTTATTTCTTTTTTTTTTTTTTTTTTTTGCTAACTTTGTTTCAATGTTTTTATCAATTTTGTGTATTACCATATAAAAATGCATCATGATCTAAACATGCATGAAGGTCTATTTTGATCCAAGTATTGCTACATGCACATTTAAAATTTAGAAATCACAATTTGCTACGGCCAAGAATTTTCTCGCCAAAGAGTGAACAAAAAAAATCAAGTTCTTCTGAAGTAAAATAAAAAAGGTAATATAAACTCAAAACAAAGATTTTATGTTAAAAAATATTGAATCTCCGATTTTGATGATAAAATCAATCGATGAAGATTATGATCTAACGAATATTTAAGTGATGCAAGACTAACTTCGATCATGAAAATATGAATCAATTAAAGTAGAAAGAATCAGACGTTGAACCTGTCAAAAGATTGAATGTTGAGCTAGAAGACTGGTTGACGTACTGGAGGTACTTTGTGTTATGAGTTTGGGTATCAGGTCAAAAGGATCGGATATTGCACTAAGAAGATCGGATGTTGTGAGATGTCAATATGTCGATGGATTGGGCGCCGAAGGAGAGGACAATGCGTCGAAGGATCAGATGAAGCATAGAATGAACCAATGACATACCAGACAACATAGAATTAATGCTTTGTAATTGGTTGTGTTTTGATCAAAGTAGTTTAGGTCGTAATTAAGTTGGTTTTGAGTGAAACCTTACCAATTCAATTAGGAGTCTATTGGACCTAATTTAGGATTGAGTTGGGCCCATTGGAAGACCATTGGGTTTGCAGCTGGCGCTGGCGGCGACGGGACCTCGACCTCCGGTTCTGGAACCAGTAGAAAAGACGTTGACGTCTCCCACCGGGCCGAACTGCTCGAGAAGCCTGCGGATCCTCGCGGTCTCGTCCTTGGAAGGGTTTACCATGCCACTGTTGAAGATGGATTCCAGTATAAGCATCTGCTCGGCGTTCGGCGTCCACCGGGTGCGCACGGGCGCGGTGACGGTGCCGTCGGGAAAAGATCTCTGCAGGGTGGAGCTGTTGCTGTGGCCTCGGTTACTGTCTTCCATGGCCGAAGTGGCTTGTAGCTGGAGCGAAGAAGAAGGAAACCGAAGTCACCGGAAGCAGTGATGCGAAGGAAAAGAGATGCTTCAAGTGTTCACATACACAAGATCTTATGGATGGTACACGATGATAACGTGCCGATCATAAGTGGTATGATCTCAAATGTATCAAATCTTCATGTTTTGATAAGGATTAATGTTTAAAGTGTATGATGTATGATGTTATATCCGGAAGGAAGAAGTCCTCGAGGAAGAAATGGTCAAAGAGTAGCACCACCAATTTACTAGGGCTGGCGTTGCATGGGCTTGCCCTGAGTGGAGAGCGAACGATGGGACCCCAAACACGAGAGGAAGGAAGGCTGATGCAAAGAAGAGAGAGTGAAAAAGAGAGAGGGAAAAAGGTTTGGCCATGTTTTGTCACAGCAGAAACCGATGCCGCTGGAAGGAGGCTCGGTTCGGTTTGAAGGCCTTCAATTACATCTCTCCCCTACCATGGCAACTGTGCCATCCGTAGCTTCTCTTCAGCATCAAACTCGAACTCTGTGCTTGTCTTGATCGCATTAATTCCTTGTCGCTTTACATACATTTCGACGACTCAGCTCGGATATAAATATACATATGTTCGAGTAATTGAAACTTAACCTTCTCTTGTATCCATTCAAAAGAACTCTAAAGATAGATAGATGGTGATGAGTTCCGATGGATTCTTGTGCAAGTAGATTTTTCTATGATAGATGATGATCAGTACTTGTCCAGCCTCAGCATGCATTCACGTCATGAAACAACTGTATACTACCAAGGAAATGGATGCTTCTTCATACTTGAGGAGAGTAGCAGAAAGGTAGGCAGAGCCAGTAATGGACATGTGAAGTAATAGTAGTGATGTGATGATATGGTCTCAGTGAGTCTCCTGGTTGAAGTCGCAATGGATGTCTTCTTTCAGGAACAAGCTGAGCTGAGCTCAGCTGAGAGAGAGAGAGAGAGAGAGAGAGAGAGATTTTGTACTGCTGTTCATATCACTCGGATACTTCAGTAAGTAAACCCACGGTTTCAGTAAGTTGACGTTTAAAAGATTGTGTGTCCTTCACTTGAGATCATAATTTTTAAGGTAGTGGTGCTTCTGAAGGTCTGATATAAAACAGAATCACTTGTTATTTCGGTAAATGCTATTGTATTGATTGCTTGATATTGTGATGAGAAGATGATTAAACTATATTGGATGTATGTAATCAATCCATGTTCTTTGTCAGCTCCAACTAAATATCCATGGTGGTGTTTCTTCTCTAAACTACTAACAAAGTTGCTAGTGAACATAATAAAAATAAGCATTGTATCGTAATCCACATCATCTTTCCAAGCAAGCATACTTGGATAATCGGTTGACCGATTGATCCAAAGACACAAATATGAAGTCCAATGATATGTTCTCCTATACTTGCTTTGCAAATAGACTTTAAAAAACTCATTAGCTTCTATAACAAGTCGGAACATATTTCTTGATATGTTCTTTGATATCTTGATGGTAGAGTGATCTCTCTCTCTCTCTCTCTCTCTCTCTCTCTCTCTCTAAGAGTAAGCAATTGGTGTATGCCCCGATGACCTTTTCAAAGAGTATTATGATACCCTCTTTAGAGTTTATTAAATTATCAATTCGAAATACAAATAGATGAGCTCGTCTTGTTTCGAGATCATCATCAGACATCGAAATATGTTTGTATGTAAAAAATAGAGAAGAATGTGGGAGGGATTTAAAAGATTATTATGGGATACTGAAATGGGATGAGTACGCCATGAATCATTTGATGGGTCGGTCTGTGGTGGGATCAAACAGTTGAATTCTGGGCCACCTCAAAAAACCCATTGGACACACTATTGAGCCCAATAACACCGATACAAAATTTAGATATAATTTTATATGCCACATCAATCGAATTTAGATATAGTTATATGCACAATACTCTCCTACATTAATTAATTACAACCTATATATATATATATATATATATATATATATATATATATATATATATATATATATATATATATATATATATATATATATATATATATATATATATATATATATCTAGAACCATGATTTAATCCATGATTCCCCTATGGAAGCTTTTCAGTATAGAGCTAAAAACCATGCTTTGCTCATCACGATGAGACAGGTTTATATACATGATCTTAATGTGCATGCATCTCATCTCTCACTAGTTCAGGTACACGATCTTAATGTGCATGCACCATCTCCATACACTCAATGCTTTCCAATAGAAAGAACAAACCAATACTTCTTTCTGGCTTTTTGTTCATTAGAGAAAAAAAAGGAAGGAATAATTTCATTGCATCAAAATATTCTTATATTGGATGTAAATTTGCTCTCTATACACAATAAATCTAACCATGGCTTGGATTATAAATCAGATATCAATGCTCAAATTTCGTCAGTCAATCCCCTCCTCTCTCTCTCTCTCTCTTATGAGCCTTCTAGTTAGCCATGAGAGTTTTTACCCTAATAATTCATTTTTAGGTTTAAGGTTTGATCTTATCTTTGCCTATCATAAGGCAAGAAAGGTAAGTTTTATATTATTTTGAGTTTAAGCTCTTTATTCAAAATAATTTTGTCTTGTTAGTTAAAGTCCGAGATTTTATAAATTGTTGATTGAACTGAGCTACAGTGAGCAAAGCAATAAGAGAATGGTGCTGCAACATCACCATATGAATGTAAATTGGTATGGCTATATTTATGGCACATTCATCTTATTGCTTTGCCCACTGTAGCTAAGTTCAAGATTTATAAATCGAACTACCTTATTGTTTGATGGCAAAGGATTTTGATGTCAAAGAGGTAAGTGCGTGCCTAACTCTGGCTGTTCATCTTTTTTACTTCTCATGAGAGTACAATACAAAAAATATACATACTACATTGTAGTCAGAAGCCATGAAGGTTAACCTGCTTATTGACAGGAAGCATCAACCAAGTGTTTCAACCCTACAAACCCTGACCATCTGTAGAACTGCATTACACCATCGTCCACAAGAAAACTCCATAAATTAAACGTACACTGCTGCTGCAAGAACCATGACAACTTCCGCTCGGTTTGGGCAGCACTGACCTCCAACCTAAACTTGTTTACTCCTCTTCACAGATGGCCCGAAATGGATTTCGGGGAAGTGTGCCCACTGCAAGTCGACAGGAAGCGACATGAATTAGCATTGGACTTCGTAGTAGTTGCTTATGTGATCAGTGTTGGCTTTCTAACCTTTTTTTTTGTTCTTGATTTGCATGGCATTGACATTTCATGCATACTATTCTTTTTGGGAATGAGGTACTTCATGTTAGAGGAGGAGGAACATGAGTTTATACTCGTACGAAAGTAGGTATCGATGCTTGGTCTCATGAAGTTTATAGTAGTTGAAGTTTGTGTGGTGGTGGTGGATGATAATGGAGGAGGAGATTAGATGTCGAGGGATCATTTCTACTAAACATCTCTTCATCACTGTTGGAATTCCATGCAACAATGCAACTGCTTACGTTTTTTGCTGCAGTGCTGAAAGCTTCCTTGTGGCTGATGTCGGGATCTTTTGCCTTGAGCCGCCGTATCTCCTCCCTGAACAATAAAATACCTAAACATTGTCACTAATACCTATAACAAGAAATCCAATGGCAGATTAGTAGTGCCTCTAAAACATTTAGGACAGCTACAATAGCTGGAGGACATTGATCTGAGGAGCTCACTTGATGAACTTGTTATAGGCAGATGGAACACGTCGCTTCTCGGTTGCTGCTTACAGTAAGAAGATGCAGATATCAGATGCAAAAACTTCTTTCTTGCACAATACACAAGAAGTAAAGATCAATGCTGCATATAGAAGAGACTAATCTATGCATGATATAAGTAACGCCAATATTGAGAAGATTGTACTTGAGCTTCTGAGAAGTTAGGCTGTTCTTGAATACAAACAAGGGATAATATGTCAAATAACTAATAAATTTCGATGACAATAGTTAGGAAAACATGGAAAAAGCTTACGTTGGATAAGGTGTGTTTGCTGTTGAACACAATCAACTGAGTTCATTACTGACAGCCTGGTGCATCTCGAGGAAGATCCACAATCCATGTGGGGTTGGAGAGAACCGGGGTTGTGATTCTGCACTCGTGATTCCTCGATCATAAAGTAAAAAGAAGGGGAAATAAAGAACAGTGATAATTAATTACCCAGCTTTTTTTGAACATTGGTCAAGTAATAGTTGCATAACTTTTCCTCTCAAACTGCTACACTTGTTAGGTATTGCTTATAAGAAGGACAAACTAGTTAAGTGTTAAAAATCAATTTCTATATCAAACTTATAGAAATATAAGATCAAGTGATCAACATCAGCAGATGAGTCGTTTTCTTAGGCAAGCTAATAACATTTTGACATTTATCAGCTCAAACTTCCAAGTGAATTAGCAGGGGTCAAAATTTTGGTACTGAACCTGAAAACTCTGATGTGGGAGTTTCCCAAGCAATGCTTCGAGATCCACAGACAGTAAACTAGCACAGAGACCACATCTTACTGTGACAACATTGAATGAATTGTTGCCCGGCACATTAACCTGCAGCAAACAATGAGAGATTAAAGAACAATTTCCCATAACATCTTTTCATATACTTGCAGCCTTCTAATGAATGGGTTAGTACTTCATGAAATTTCATAACCTTTCCTGGATTTGCAATCTAAACACATTCATCTCCTTGATCTTCCAGACAACAAAAGCAGTTCAACTTTATTTTAGTTTCTGGTTAAAATATATCATGATATGGATTCCCGAAAGATAAATTAATGTTGGCATTTGTATTAAGAAGGATGATGTGTTTGTGTGTGTGTGTGTGTATATATATATATATATATATATATATACATTCCCGGCGAGCATCACTGCATGTTTAGATTTCAAGCAAATGACAAGAAGAGCTAACAACCTCATCGCACACCAGTTTGTTGCACTAAGAGAAAGCTCTTAGTGAAAGGAACTTTGTGGCAGCCAAGTGCGGGGAATAGGTCTCAGGACATTTGGCACTAGAAATGGAACGAGAGAAGCAGAAAAGAGAGAGAATGCAAACACAAATAACCATGTAAGTCTGATATATAGGTTTGCAGGTTCTGCAACAAATTTTTATAGGGTTTCAGATGATTGCGAAAGATCTTAGTTCATTTCTTTGTTGGCTAACGCACATCAGAGAAGAATACCTAATCAGTTCTCGCAGATCTGTAAGTGGTGGACATGTAATATATATACCATGCAGTAGGTCGGCTACGGTGCCAGATCTGTAAAATATCTTATCATATAGACATCTCACAAGATTTGGAATGTAGAAACCCTGCATGATGATGGTAGATCACCTTCTTCAAGGTCTTGATTGGCATATTAGATTAGCCATGAAGATCTCAATTTCGTGACTAACCCTAAAAGTTAGTTCTAAGATCAAGGTAGTCAAAAGAAATCAGGTATAAGCTCTTCTCTTCCATAAACACTTGAAGTCTACCGTAAACACGGAATCTGGTCGTCAACTGAACGATGAATTTGCCTTAGAAAATTAACACGAAAACAAACGTATCCCGTGTGGGACTGCCCTCTTCATTCTTCTCTCTCACTCGGTTGGACTCTTTTAGGCTTTCCGTTGCCCATACGAATGAATGCTGAGAGAGGGAGAGAGAGAGAGAGTGTATACCACGAGAGGAGTGTTGCAGAAGTTGCAGTTGACGTAGCAAGCTTGCTCGGGGAAGACATGGTCCGACATCTGCGGCGGCCGGGCACTACGAGACTGATCTGCAAAGGTTTGTAGTAAGTCACTAGTTATATGTTTCATTACAAATGGAGTTTTCTTTTTTGGTCTTTTGCATGAATCACGAAAAGAAGAAAACAATAGCTACCCAAGGTTGGATTCCAAACTGCTACGGGTAAAAGAATAGGATGATCTGTGGGAGGAGTGTGGACAACAAGTCTCGAGGGTTATGATTCAGTGAATTGCGTGATATGTAGGGATGCCAACAGGGAGAATGATTACTTGATAGATGAGTTCGACTGATCCATAAATTCTTTGGAAAAATATTCTCCACATGTTACTGCATCACTTGAACAAACAAATCTACGGTAAAACTTTTTTAGGTTAGCTTTCTTCACCAATTTTTTTTTTTTTTAATTCTTAACTAGAAAATTCAGTTCATCTGCTATGCATTAAGCTGCAATTTGACTCCACCCGAGATGTTCATTGCCAGCATTATTGGAAAAAGCAACTTGACAGGTAAAAGAAATTATACCTTGATATTCTACCTTTTATACATTTAACAAAATTTTGAATCCATCACTGCATTCACTTTATGCTTGCTGTAGCCAAAAGAACCGTTTGCATCCCTGTATTTTCCCTGCGTTGCATTTAAATATCGCAGAACAGTAGTGAATGTGAGATTTGAATACAAAAAAAGCAGCAAATTTCTTGACATGAAAAGATAAAATAAAACATCAACATTCTGAGTTATGAGCATCAAAACACATCATTTGTAGAAGCCATCGTCAGCGTTTAATATCACGCTGAAGCTATTATTGCAAACAAGTTCAGAGAAAAATATATATGAAGGAACAAGTTAATGAGTGTCCCATCGGATTGGATGTTTTAGGCTCGGCAAAGGTAGTAAAACTATTGGGAGAATAGATGATGCCTTGTTTTCTTCCATTATATTTTTATGGGAACTTTAGGATCAGTCTTCGTTCTCCAAAACAGAAACTTTCAGCAGAGTCTCTAAAAGTAGCTGCCAGGAAGCCCTGTGCCAACCACATGAAGAAGCATGGTTCCAGCATTCAAAACCTAACACATTGTTTTAATCGGAAAACTCCGCAATGACATGACCGTGGACAAAACACCTTGTCCCTTTCTCAGTTGTTCCTAGAGTTTTGCTCGTCCTTGCATCATCAACTTCGGTCTGGTCCTGCAATTCTGGTAGGTTACCTGGCCATCAAAGAGACGTTGACGAACTGGGTACATGAACAAACTGTGTATAGTCCATCGAGGTTTCTGTGAATGGGGTACAACAAGAACAGTGGGCCAAGGCAGGATCCTTTTGGACTTGTATGCCATCATTCATCATGAATCCCCCACGGTAGTAGAGAAAACTCAATAGATCATCTTATTTCAAAGAACAAGCCCCATGTTCATTCCTTCACTCAAGAGAGATGGGTCATGTCGACTGTTTCGTTGATCAAGATGCAACCGTACTCTGGTCAGTGTCGATGCCTTGTTAGATACACAGCAGAGGCACAAAAACAGGGGAGGTGATGAAGGTAATAGGACCAGGGAGCTGTTCCTCATTCAACTCCATGTCAAGTTCCTGGATTCAAGCACAACACATCATCAGGATAACAGTAGAAGACAAGGACTAGGCAAAAAACATGATATAAGCAGAGTACCCCCACATGATTTCCTTTTGGCTGAGATGTGTGACCGTCTCTCTCTCTCTCAGAGTTGTCTGGCTTACACAGATGCATCATCAGGAAATCTATTGCCTTCTGAATGATGTTAAACTCCATGTCATCTGTTCTCTTTCGTTGGAACTTAGAGCTGGCAGAAGATTCAGTCTCCATTTACCCTGTGACCATCTCTTTAACAAACAGCCAGCCACAGTGGATGCAAAATCACCAGGTCTCTTGCTTCAAAGCTTCAACACGGAAGTAACTTAATTAGTTCAGATAACATATATGATAACGACAATCATCTTAAAACTTTAACATAGAAAAGCCATGAAGTGGTCAATTGCAAATGCTCTCCAAAGACAAAGAAACAAACTATTATTTCATGGCTGCAGAAGAATTTAAGTTTCTGGGCTCCCCAGACACAAAATGCTAGAACTGCTTACTGACATCAATATTCATGCTTGGTATTGATTTGCTCAACTGTAGAAGGTAAATCAAGTATGTAGCATACTCAGAATATTCAGAATACTATACACTTCTGCAGGCAAAGTCCTTAAACATACATCTTTTATTTCCTGAGAAAACCTATCCAGCTTCCTCGTTGAGATTGCAGAGCACTGAGTTTATTAACATATGTTGGCAAGAACACTTTGTCTAGGACATGCTTTAATGCATAAACACAATCGGTGGAAGATCTTCAGGGATCTTCCAAAAATCTCTTCACTGCAAGCTGATCTCTGTTTCTGATCAATAAAAGTCAATCAGAAGTATCCTCAAGAACACCGATAAATTAACTGAAGAAAATCTGCAAAATGTTTTTGTTGACAGAAAAGCCACCTCTGTTGTTGGAAGCAGTAAGATCAGCAAACTACCAAACAACACACCTAACAAACCAAAGCTCTCACTCTGCTTCACTGTCAACCAAAAGTTAAAGACTGAATTTGAATCTTTAGAACTTCCAGACTTCGGCACATTTACGGTACATATAGATGATATACTAAGATTGTAACCAAGTTTCACCAAAATGGTGACTGCAACTGCATCCTACTGAGCTAACTATATCCTCCTTAAAGCAAGACATCCATTTCAAGGAAGCACCACTGACATACAACGTCATAATTGGTAAATTCAAGTATCTAACGACATTTTAAGCCAACAAACCATATGACAATCATTTGTAACATACAAATACTCATTAGATAGTTCAAGCTCCTTAGTAATATTTGGTTGGATTCAACACTATCACAACATTGCCTGTTAACTTCTTTTTGCATCTGCACCTTTGGTGATAGTTGCTCATTTTGTGGTGTTGTGAATTCGCTCGGCACCTGAGTATTATAGATGCAGTTTTCAGGCATTATCATAAAGGAGACCTTGAGAAGAACTGATCAAAGTTTTGGGGGGGCCAATGCCCACAGTCTGCACAACACCTACATATTCAGATTTGTTGTGCCAGTTAGGTTATCTATTTTATATCACCTACTTTGTCATCAAGGATTTCTCTGAAGAGGGGTGGTTATTCTCATGATAGTCTCTAGTATTGGGATAAACAACATTCGTAAACCTATGCCATCCCTATGGTTTTTGATCTCCTCATCAACATTGCCTTGGACATGGGCCTATTCTCCAAACCACGTGATTGCCTTTTTATTCCTCTCTTCCCTCTTTCACCTGTACCCTGTGATGCTTGCTACTTGGTTCCTAGCTATAACAGCTTCCTATGAAAATTTAACTTAATCAGAATCAGATATAGCAATCAAAGACACTAATTGATAACAAAATTAGGTAGGATAAGCACAACTCTTTTCATTTATAACCATTGAAGTCTTTGACATGGCATGATATTTTATAGTTTCTTCTGAAGCATGCGAATTTTTAATTGTTTTCTTTATTTGAATTGGTCTGTTTTGAAATAAACTACAGAAGTATATTTTTAAACACAAGTGTCTTTTTTTCCCCTCAATGTTGTTTCAACTTTTGCTCCTACGTCACAAGAGAAAAATTCAGAACCCAAACAATTGATACACGTGATATTATTTAGGTCTACAACCAAATGACTCCACTATGCAGAAATGACCTGTGAACAAACCTCAAAGATCATATCCTTGCCTTCTAAATGATTGTTGGATTTTAGTTCTTCCAAACCATCAAGGTAACAGCAATGCATGATAATAAAAAAAATCCAAACTACGACCATTCAGTGATCCATTGCTTTCATCTGCTCTTTTTATAAACAACCAAAAACCTGATTGTTTACGAACACAATCGTACCAGAAAGTCCATAACCATCACAATCATACCAAAAATTTTAGTACAGCTTAATCAAAAGGGTAAATCAAATGCACGATACTCAAACGATACTCCCACCAGTACGAGATCTAGGAAGTGTAAGTATATGCAGTCTTATTCCTGCATTTCCTTTTATTTTCATTGTTTTGGATAAAACTTAAAAAGGATGGCCCTCACCTCACTTAAGTCTCTATAAGGATCCTGGAAAACAACCCCCCACGACTGGAATTAAGATTCTGCTATAAGAAGATGAATGGCACCAATCACTAACCCTAGGTCCAGATTGTTACATTTCATATACAACAACCAGAATTTGGCAATACAAAAGCATGCAGGTATGGTCCAAGATGGAGAGAAAGAATCAGGATATCAAGAGAGACCTTATATATCTTTACAAACATCACAATTGTTTACCTAACAGCATAAATCCTGAGTATCACGGGAAGTATGTCATCGACAGCATCTTCCTATAAACACGAGCCTGCTCTGTTCTTCTTTACCAAACTAACTTCATTTTGGCTAGAGAGGAAATCGTGCAAAAAGAAAAAGTTCGTATAAATAATTTGAGCAACCTCAAACAATTTAATGCGCTCACATTCAGATTGATGATGCTAAGCTACGGAAGCCTAAAACTTCAATCAACTGAACAAACAACTTATAGCCTTGTAAGTTACAATCAAACAAAAAATAAAGACACATCAAGATCTTGAAGTCATATGCGAATTAGAGGGAGAAAGAAAGTCAAACCGAATCAAGTAGCACGCGTTTCATCACAGATCAAGAGAAGACGCAAGATCACCTTGCTTCTGGAGCCTCCCTCCTCGTCTGATGGCCCGCGACCACAAATCGCTCCATATCAGACAAAGCTGCGGCTAAAAATCCCGTCGTCTTCAGATTAAGATCGGAGTCATTGTCTACGGGCGTCATCGGACCCTTGCTAGGGCCTTCCGCGGCACCCCGGCTCGAGTTGTCACCGCCGAACCAGAAACGAACGGAGTCGACGAGGGACGTCACTGGACCGTCTCTCCCCACAGCGCCAGTTGTGAAGACGGGGGGGCCAGAGGCGTCATCGGAAGCGGGCTTCTTGATTCAAGAAGAAGAGATCGAGGAGGCGGCTTTGAGATGAGGATTACGATCAAGATTATATTATGTAAATAGAAAGAGGAATTCTTGAAGGTTTTTAGTTCGGAAGGAAAAAGAAAAAAAAAAGGTGTTTTCCAGCTGCCACAACCATCCCTCACCATAGTTTGAACTGCAACTGAATCAAAATCAAAGCGAGATGAACCAGAATTAGACTGGTTTGGATGATTCGATTACAATTCTTGGTTTTTTGAGAACCAGAATCAATAATTCTCGAATCAAAATAGACGGTTATAATTTATAATTTTCAAAAAAATATGAATCATATTTTTAAAAATTTTAATTTTAATTTTAATTTTTCAATTAAATAAAAAGTTTCGTTTTCCAAAATTTAGGAATTAAAACTGTTGGTTATAGAACCGGGATCAGGCCTAGCCACAATGGCATTTTGTGAAGAAAAAAAAGTTAAGAGTTGTGTAATAATATAATTAATACCAATAATATCTATTTACTAATGGTTGAAGGTTGGAAATCTATATTTTTTTTACACAAAATATAGTTTCATGATGATATACCACATCCAAATGTTGAGAGTTTAAACGGTCAAGGTAATATACATCATATTTTCACATCTAAACCATTCCTTAAATATTGATCTGGTTTTATCTGATAAATTTTCATAATATTAATAAGGGTTCAAAATCTTACCCTATTAATATATGAAATCCACTATTATCCGATATATATTTTTACACCTAAAATATTCATCTTGTGATCATGTACCAAATCCAAATTTATAAAATCTTATTCGATTAATTTTCATACCTAAAATATAGGTCTGATGATATTTAAGAAAGATTGAGGATTAGATATCTCATTTCATATATATTTTTAAAGGTGCTAACATATCATCATAGTACTCTGGCTTAAATCCCACCTTTGTAACTCGTCTTTACCAAAGAAAAAAAAAAATGTACTGCCCAATACAAGCGGTACATATCAATTCGTCAGTTTATCGATACACGATGATATCATCAAAAATCGATCGTCAACGACCGATTGATGAGAGAGAAATCGATCGTCGACGATCGATTGAGAGAGATCGGAGAAAAATGAAAGAAGAGAAAACTAAGAAGAGAGAAAAAACAAAACCTCTACCATCGCCGCTCGCAGGTCGCCCGCAACCCGTCGCCACCCACGAGTCGCTCGCGCGCTGTCGCCACTCGCACCTGCAAGCGATTTTCCACTCATGCGAGGAGACAGAACGTCTCCCCGCACGAGGAGAAAGATCGAGACGTCACCCATTTTCCTAATTTTTTTTAGATATTTAATATTTTAATATTATATTATATTTTAATATATTGAATGATACACACTATGTATACCACCCAGTATCGGTACCATACTACTACCAACAAAATATCGACACACCGGTATAGACCGATAAGTCAATCTATATTCCAAACACAAACACAATCACAAGTAAAAAGAATATATGCATATCTTATGGTTAGGAATTCACAAGAACATGATGAACTGAAACTGTAGCTATTATTATCACTGCTCCACAATGAAAACTCTCATAGCACATGAATAAGTTAAGGTTTGCAAGAAATATTACCAGTTACTGAATGCTCCACAATGAAAACAAAGCAAAACAAAAAATGAAACATTTCCAGCTGGAAAGAACACAGTATTCCAGAATCTAAACACCATTTCCAGCAAACTATCTGTTACATATGTTGAAAGCAGAAAAAACAACATATAACAAATCACCAGATATGGATGCTCTCTTGTACCAAGTTAAAACAAAGCCTACCATCTTCTAGCCAGCATTCCATTGATTACCTTCATGTCTGCAACATGATTGATTACAGCCTTGCACACTTGACATTCTTGCAATATTGCCTTCATTCTCACTTGAAACTGTGGTTGTTCCAACATACTATCAAAAACTTCGTAAAATGAAAACCACCAACACGATGTGATGAGTAGAACAGCTTTTCTGACTTTAGAACCATACAACACCTTAGGAAAAAGATCAGATTACATTAGGGCATAATACATCAACACATCTTGTATCAGGAGCAATTGCCATCAATGGAAATCAGATTTCAGATCCTTATATCGGGGTGACATGCAAAGAATAGTGTCGAGAGTTGCAATATCAGCTTATTAGATGGCAAAGAAACTTGAAAGTCGGCAAATTTCACTTAAATTTGGAACTAAGGAACCTGAACACGGTCATCAACCCTTTACAAACTAGTTCATTAAAGTGCAATTTGTCGAAGAACTCTTCTAACTTATGATTGCAACAGCTGACTCCAGCAGACACGTGTAGCTTCGCCAAAGCAAACAGAAATCAACCACAGATCTTCTAGAGCAAAAAACTAGGTTGCAGACATCTCATCAAACTGACTGATCCTGATGCAGCGGCACAGTTCCTTGGAGACAGCATTCTTCAGGTCCACAGAACAGAACAATGACAGATCTAAGATTCACAATTCTTGCTATGATGACAAGGAAATACATAATACAACCCCGCTTTCTGCAGTTGTTACACTAAAGAGTAAAGACTACAGCTTCATAATCAGCGAACAGCGTCACTCAAAACCAGCATTTTTAGTGCTGAAAAATTCAAGCCTTGACAACTACCTCATCAAAGTGTGCAATCATTCACAAGCCAATCAGCATCAGCTCAATTAAAAAAGTAGCCAGAAAAAAAAGATAGACGAACATGAAAAAATGCTTCACTACTATCCACAGAACAAGTCTAGATGAATGTGAAATTAAAAAAAAAACCTCTTTTTCAAATTGAAATTACATAATTGTGTAACAGTCTGGTGCCGGTAAGAGAATCCAATTAATATCTCATCTGTATATGACAGGCTTTGTGAGTTAAGACATAACAATCCAGTTGTTAGTTCATTCCCCTAAGGTTCAGAAAACAAACTAAAAACTAATCAAACAGCAATGGTTAAATCCACTTTGAGTGTTTAGGAATCATTCATACACTAAATATTATTAAAATACACTAAAATTTAGTGATCAACCAAAACCGGTCGCAAACTAAATGTACCAATGACTCTAATCATAAACCTATAGCATACTTGTGTTGAGTCTGCAACACATTGACCATACAGTTAAAACATTTGACATAAAAGAACTCAAAAATCATAAGATTTAAATAATATTTTCATCTACACCTGTATAAGATTTAAATATTATTTTCATATATGCATGCATCAGTGGTGATCTTTCTGGAAGCCTTCCATCACAATCAACTATGATAAGTACACCTGCATATTTGCACCCGCGCTCTAGTTTGCTGATATATGTCATTAAGAATAACTTTAATGCCTTCTACAACATTTAAGGATATTTTTTTCTCAGATGATGGACGACAGTTGATTCTTTTAAATAATATGTGAAACTAAAGCAAATGTGTCTTAACTCCAGATCAGAAAACTAGATCACTTGAGTTGCTTCTATAACTTCCAGGATATGCAACAGAAGATTTTTAACAAAACTTAGAAGCAAGGTTTGACTTACCGGTGTACCGACATATTGTCGGTACCGGTACATGACCCGTACCAGGCGGTATACACAGTGCATACCGCCCGGTATTAAAATAGAATATAATATTATATAATATAATATAATATTAAAATATTAAAATATTTATTAAAAAAAGAAAAGGGGGGTGACGTCGCCGAGGCGACATTGCCTCGATTGTCTCCCCGCGCGGGGAGACGCTCCATCTCCTCGTGGGAGAGAAAAAGTGGCCGCGGGCAGCGACGAGGACGGCGCGCGGGCGAGATATTCTTTATTCCCCTCTTCTTCTTCTTTTTTTCTTTTCCTCTTCTTCTTCCCTTTTTCTTCCTCAATCGATCGCCGACGGTCGATTTCTCTCTCAATCAACGGCCGACGGTCGATTTCTTCTTCAATCGGCCGCCGACGGTCGATTTTTGAAGGAACCGCCCGATAGCGGGCGGTCCGCGTACCGGTAACCTGGCGGACCGGCATGTACCGCCCGTACCGAGCGGTACAGGTCGAAATTGCAAACCTTGCTTAGAAGTTCAAGATGAGTTGATTTGGCAATTCCTTGTAGAAAGAAATACATCCTTGTTTGCTTTTGTTTGGTATTGGCTGGTTGGTGATGCCAGAGGCAGTGGACCACGTGAACAATTTGAGAAAAAATGGCAGCATCTGTTCTATGATAATCACAGAATGTTGTCAAAAGAGAAAACATGCATCAAACTTTCAGTTCTCACATGCCAAAATCGCTAGTATGTGATAGAGATTACATTAAGAATGGTGTTATGAGCTTCACAATACAAGTATGAAGCACAAGCATACCAACAATGGATGTTGATACTTGAAACCAAGCCAAAGTGCAATAATCCTTCATATGGTTTATAAAGAAACCATAAGTGCAACGATATAGGCTGAAGGAAGCTGGAAAACCCTAAAATACTTGGAGGTAAAAGTAAAACTTTTGAGTGCAAACTGAAATCTAAAATGACAAGTACGCTTACATTCTGTAGAACATTCGCCCAGACTCCAGAGATCATCCACTTTGATCTCAGACAAATAACACATGCCTCTTGACATCAAAATCCTTTGCCACCAAATAATAAACAAAAGCCATCAAGCTAGTGCCGCAAATGCACCCCGATCAACTCGAATCCTCCCCTACCATTTCCTATGCTTATCTCGTCTTACTTTCACTATCCTTCGACCAGACTTGTCACCACCACCACTACTTCCCAAAGAGAAGCTTCCTCCTGCAGCAAACTCTAAATTTCCAGCTGGTTGAAACGGAGATGGGCTTTGAGGCATAAGATTCTTCTGATGGCTGCCAAACTGAAAGGTTGGTGTCCCACCGGGAGTAGCTGGGGAACCAAACACAAAGTTTGGAGATGCAGGTGTATTTGTTGGCTGTCCAAATTTCACTGCAGGAAGAACCGAAGACTGGACAGAATCATCAGCCATACTATCCTCAACATTCATCTGGTCATTTGCAGGTGAACCTGAATTGAAACCACTTGTCTGACTTGGTGCTCCAAACACAGGCTGCACAAGAGAAATCATTGAAGTTGTGCTTCCAACTGAAGTGAATGAAGAAACTGACCCTGATGTTGAACCAAACATGAAAGGTGAACTCCCTGAAGAGGGAGCTGACCCAAATGGAAGCCCTGTAGCAGGTGAAAAAGTGGTTGAGGCAAAAATGGAGCCAGAAGCTGGTGACTGGGACGAATGTGAAGTGGACTTGAACAGGCCAGTGCCTGTACCTGCAACAAGGGATAAATTTCCACTGGAATTGGCTGATGAAATAGCACCTGCCGCCAAGGAAAAGTCACTTGAACCACAAGGCGTAGACCATACATGGGAGCTGCTGCTGCCGCCAGCACTTAAAGTTGAAATAGTGGACAATCCAGTACTTGAAACAAAACTCTTTGCTGGTGGAATGGTACTACTGCTGCCAGAACTGGAAGATGACCCAGTAGCAGTAGGGAAAGAGAAGCCAGAACTTGAACCAAGAGGCTTCAAACCAGGCATCGAGAAACCAAATGATGAGCTTGCAGAACCAGATGAGGAAGTGCCACTTAGACCAAACATTGTCGTAGGAATTGATGAACCAAAGGTATTAGATGATGATACTGGCAAAGCATGTGACATCCCAGTTCCAGATTGTGCTGCCTGAGTTCTAAAACTGGATTCTGTTGTTGTACCAAGCACTGTCGAGTTCTGCGAACTGTTACTTGAAAACAATGAATTGGCACCACCAGACTCTGGTGATGAACCAAAACCACTGAATCCATTGGATGAAGTTGAGAAACCTGACGACATTGACATAGCAGAAGAACCAGTGGCTGTACTAAATAATGCTGGCGATGGCAAAGCAGAGGAGCTATGGCTTGTGCTCCCAAATATTGATGGCGTCAGAACAGCTGAGTTGTTGCTTCTGGTGCTTGATAATGCAGCAGATGTACCTAGAGGAGCAAAGCCGCTTACACTGAGAGCAGATGACTTGACAGACTCTCCCACCAAATTGGTAGGATCAGATTTTTCTGTTGATGAAGTTACTGCACTAGCAGCACCAAGAGAACCACTAGCACCAAACTGGAATGAGGAGATCGTGGAAAGTATAGGTGCAGCAGATGAGATGGTAGCTGCAGATCTAGGTGCCATGCTGGTGCTGGTGGAGAAACCTGATGACATTGACATAGCAGAAGAACCACCAGTGGCTGTAGTAAATAATGCTGGTGCTGGCAGAGCAGTGGAGCTATTGCTCGTGCTCGCAAATATTGATGGTGTCAGAACGGCTGAGCTGTTGCTTCTGGTGCTTGAAAATGCAGCAGATGTACCTAGAGAAGCAGAGCTGCTTACACTGAAAACAGATGACTTGACAGACTCTCCCACCAAATTGGTAGATGCAGATTCTTCTGTTGATGGGGTTACTGCACTAGGAGCACCAAAAGAGCCACTAGCACCAAACTGGAATGAGAGGTTTGTGGAAAATATAGGTGCAGCAGATGAGATGGTAGCTGAAGAATTAGGTGCCATGTTGGTGCTGGTGGAGAAACCTGGTGCGAGTGAAGTACCCAATGTCATGGACGGAGCAACAAGAGCTGAAGAGACGACTGTGGATGAAGTGATGCCATCATTTAGGTCAGATGTCCTAGAAGCTCCAAAAACAGATAAGGCCGGCAATGCAGCATTTGCAAATGCATTGAATAGGTCCCCACCTTTTGAAGTTTGGACAACTTCATCTTTTGAGCCTTCTAATACAGTTACTGTCGTGGCATTACTACAATACCAATCAAGTACTCAGAATAATAAGATAAGAACTTTGCAATATTCCTTCATATAAGAAATATATATACATTTTTGGGTATATATATTATAACATGATTATACATGCTGAAAAATACTACATCCACAGATCAGATTTCATTATATTTTACTATTATCAAGTTTTCAAAGATCAAAGTAAGAATTGAATGAGTGCATGTAAGGACAATCAACTTCATGCATAAGGAAAGCATAAGATGGTCTTTTCCCTACAGGCATACAAGAACTACAACCATGAATGCGACAAGTGCTCACCACTGAGAATTTTTTTGTTAAAGCTACAGAAGTGCATTAATTAGAACATTAAAATGGTACGACAAAGATAACAACATCACTCCTGGCATCTGAGATAAAAGCAGAATCTTAATGAATAAAGCTATAATGATTCCAAGTTCCAACAATACAAAATACAACAAAACAACAAAAAGAAAATTCTACAGAAATTTTATCGTTTGACTTGGGACAAAAAGTTCTCTATATTGCCTATAATTATTTTAAAGGGCCGACTAATGCTTCAAATCTTTTTGCTACTATCAAAATTCCAGATCCCAATACACTGTGCATGAGGCTTTGCACTGTTTAATTACTGCATTTGAGAATTCTGCTTTTCAGTTGCTTACAAGCAAAACCTTTTTCACAAAATACCTGCCAACCCATAAAACATCGTGTTCCTTGCAAAAGCATTAACATTATGCCCAAATTTTCTCTTTTCTTGTCAACAACCCTTCTAAAACCTTCCACGAGAACCAATTATTCTGAATGAACTACCTCTTCCTAAACCTCAAACCGTTAGTCATCTAATGTTCCATACTGTTTTAAGTGTATGATACACCGTAGCAATAGAATGAAGCTAATCTATCTCCAATTATATATAAGTAATTATGCAATTATAGTGTGTTTTAAACTCGGATCGAAGGATTTAGAAAGAATATGTTCCAGAGTCTCAAAAATAAATGACAACCATAAGGAAAGTATCAAATGTCATTGTCAGTCACATTTGTTGGCAGTTGGCAAACTTTCAAAGGATGATGTAAATTGATATGAAAAGAAAATTTGCGTATTATTAGAACATTCTCCATGTCATTGTACCGCTCATTTGTTCAAAATCAAGATGGGCAACAAAATTTGAAAGGTCAAAAGACAATGAGGTAAAATTAAAATTCTGAAAGAAAAACCTGAAACCAAGGCCACTAGCACCAGCAGCAATTGAAGAAGATCCAGATGCAAGCTCCTCCAAGTCAGCTTTAAATGTAGGAGCAGGGGTTTCCTTACACTGGGGGGCTGATTTCATAAGTGATGTCATGAAATTAGAAACCGCTGATGGTACTTGAGATGAAATGGTTGAAGTAGATGAAGCAGAGAAAAAAAATCCATTCATTTTTTCCGTACCAAGCCCATTGGATATCTTGGTGGAATCCCTGTCTGATACCCCCGTGGATGCACAATGATTATTAGAGGAAGATTTCATGGATTTCTCCAATTTAGGCTTTTCGTGTGTAATCTCACACTTCGATATCAACAAAGGTTTATTACCAATAATAGTAGCCGTACTTGGATAATCCTTTATATCATCGCTATCATCATCCAACTCAACAAGATCCTTGATAAATAAACGTAAAATGCATTGAATTTTGCTTGTCATAGAGCATCCAAATAAATTTGAAAGACAAAATCACAAAATATATTCAGAAGATACTTGCAATAACATACCTCGGGTGCACTCATCTGGAATGATGGTTTTTTTTGTGAGGGAGTAGTAGCAGCACCTGAAACAACAAAACGAGCAGTTGTCGTACTAGGTTTGGCCTCTGTGCCAGTTACATTATTAGGTTTGTTAAGAACAGAGTTTGTAGATGTAAATTGAACCCCTTTAACAGCACACTTGGTGGAGCCATTTTCTTCAGACTTGTCTTGCTTCTGAGAAATAGTATTCCCAAAACTTTTTTCGTGTGAATCACTGGGAGATTTCAAACTGCCATTCTTTTGCACATTCAAAAACTTAGACATGTCAATTTCCTCCGTGCTTTTAAGAGCTTGTCCATGAAGCATGTTATGAGTTAACAGAAATGGTGATTCATCCATGTCGATTTTCAGATTAGAAGATTTCCCTTTTGGAGAAGTCACCAGCTTATCAAGTTGCTGTAGAATTTTCCTAGCCATCTCACTGGATTGGGGAGGAAGTGGAACAGACGGAACCCCACTATTTTCTACAGTTTGAAACTCACTATGGTCATTCTCTTGTTCAGTCAAATGGAGAAGCTTTTGGTTTAAAGTTACAGAACCTTGATCAACATGTGTTGATGAAGAAGGCAGAGAATTCCCCTGTGACAACAATGGACTTGCTAATGGAGACATCAAGTTGGACTTCTGACGTGTCCTACGGGTGGGACTGGATGATCCGATATCAGCTTCTAAAAGTGATCTCCCTCGTTTAAACGTCTGTTAAATGGTAACAAAAAGAAAATCATATATTGGAGTCATAGAACATATGCCAAAAACAGAATAAGATATAAAATAAGTATCATAACACATGAGATCAGGAAAATCCATGTGAAGCCATAAAATCAGGGCTGCGGCCTCAGTCACATTTGCTTTTTATTTCTTCCTTATGAAAATTGACATACAAAACAAATAACCATCATGGGGCTCTCGACATCATATCGCTGTTTATGGTACTTGAAGCAGGCCCCTTGGGAGAGAGTACTCATGACCGGCTATTGCTTGATGTCAAAATTCTACTTCTTCAGTGGGGTTGCATGTGAATCGACGAACTGTTAAACAGAATGAAAAACCATTTGATTTGGCTTTCTTAATTATATCATCACTATGTTTAGATTTAAAACGTTAACCTAAAAAAGTCCAATTTTAGTACTAAAAACACCAAAAATGAACAGGACTAAATAATTGCTACAGTGTCACCAATTAAATTAAGGTTTAACATAGTTTAATCTCCTAGTTCCATAGCATGTCATAATTTTTTTATCATCCAAATATACATGTATTAATTATGAACATAAAAGCAATTTTAACGAATACAGTTTTCAACCATAGCAAGCCCGACACCTCTGAAAAAGTACAATGTGGAAGATACACTGTGAGTGAACTGTGAATTTCTAATGAAACATAATGGGGGCAGCATGTAAGACAGAAATGGACGGATGACATTGCAAGGACTGGGTCGAAATATGAAAGAAATCAACATAAATGAAAAGAAAAAAGGTCGTAATAAAATGTGATCCTATGAGCAGCGATGGAAGGGAAGCACCAGTAGAGCCACAATAGCAAACAGCATAATTATAGATACCTGAAAGGAAGTGTAACACTAAAATTCAGGACCGTAATAACTTCCTTAAGAAGGAAAGAAACAAAAGCACGAGGAAAAACTGTAAGCAGAGAAGGACCTTTAAGCATGCTTTGATACCTGGAACCACAAACAGAGAAAGGAGAAGAAATACTGTAAAGCCAAACAAGGAGCACAGTATTGCACATGAAATGACCCAAGGATGTCACCAATTAAGTGGTGAGCATGGTATGTTACTGTGCCACAACCCCAACTGGTGCTTCTGTGTCAAATTCTTTGAAGCCACACATGGTGCACATCGAGAGACATTATTTCTTCTGTAGTCCTTAAATCTTCATGATGTCAACTACTGTATTGTGCTATAATTGGATTCTTCATGTTGTCTTTAGAATATGCTGTATGTTCAAGACTATGTTGGCTGATAAGAGCATACTGGACGTATGCAGCGAATTCTATATCACCAAGTTTGCTATGCAATTTCTAGTCCCAAATCATAAGTGGTTACTCGATTGAATGAACTCATAATCATTCATGAGCATGATAACTATGAAGCCTCCCTCATATAATATATTCAAAAACCACCCAGGTATAATCTCTACAATCCAAGTTTTGTATGTGTTATGCAGGCATACTAATTCAACAACAAATACAGTTTAAGACACAAACGAATTGATAATGAAGGTTATGCTTGTATGAGCACTATCCACTTATCAAATTGATGTTGCACATGTTGACAATGCCCAAACTACTTGGGTCGGCTATATAGATATTTTACTGCCATGGAGCTCTATAAAATTAGTTAAATAAGAGTGCTTTATTAGGCAAATTAATTGAAGGGTGTTGCAAAGTAAAAGGCTCAAAACTGTCTGCCACCAAAGTGTGTAATGTTTTCAGACATAGAGGGGCAACCATAGTCATCCACCGAAGATCTGTCACCCTGAAGCAACAGCATACAAGATATTCTGAGGTGAGAAACAATGTTCCTCAATGGAGGAAACAAAAAAGGGAATCTTAATTTTCTCCAAAGGAAGTAGTTATTACTAATTAATATGCACTTACCCCTAAGTTAGCCATTGAACAGGGCTTGAAGTATGGAGAACGAGACATTCTATATATTGCTGATCTGCCATAAATTCCTGAACTCAAATAGCTGTTTCGTCTAGTTTCAACAGGTTCAGAAATGCGGACTGCAGTTCTCAATACCAACGAATGATTGGATGGTTTCCTTGCATACGGTGTTCCAATTGGCATAGCTCTGTCATCCCGAAATAATTTATTTTGCACGCTTAGAGATGCAGAAGATTTCAAAAACCTAGAACTCATATGTGTCTTAGCAATTTTTGTTGGCGAGGCAGCTTCTTCCTTGGTACTCTGTAATGCATTAGAAAATAAACATATTTAATGTCCTTAATAATAACTAAAATTCATAATTAATAAGTTATTCGATTGAACTGAACTACCTTAAATTGAAACAATTAACCTATTAAATGATTTATCTAGAATCCAAACACGGTCAAAGTCAAGAAGCACTTTTCATGTATATGGGTTGCAATTATAGTTGAAATTGTATAGTGCATCAAGAATAGAAGTCTCATTAATCCTAAAAGACTATAGACGTATCATTAATCCTCCCCTCCTAAATAAACGACATTAAAAGTCTCATTAATCCTAAAAGACTAATTAGCAAGTTTTTATTCTTGAAAAAGGTCTAAGCATAAGAGGCTGGCTTTTCCAAAAAAAAAAGATAAGGTTTTTGGAGCCAAATCTCACAAGTCAAATAAGACGAGAAGGAAATAATAATCAAAGCAAAAAAGTACCAAGCGATTTTATGCTGCAAAAGAAGGTCTTTGATATTCATAAGCTATACTTTTGAAGGAATCAGTTTAGCCATAGGACATCAACAAGATATCTAGTAAATTTGATCCAAAAGATAATGCATGCACCAATTTTTCATATTACTGGTCAGACCAGTTTGTCCCATCCAATATTTACTGGTCCGACCAAAAAACAGCACCTGGACCAAGCAATTATGATCATTCAATTTGATATTAATCTACTTTTTAACTTTTTATAGTGACAGCTATCTATTTATCTTTTTTTTTTACTTTACCCAAACTCCTCTCTCTCTCTTGCATGCAAGTGATTCTCCCCACAGGCCACGTTGCATCTGATAATCCTCTTCTGCCTTGTTCTCCTCCACTACAGCCTCTTCCTCCTACCCTGCTCCTCACCTTCTCCTCGCCAACCTCTTTTCTCCCTCTTTTTCATTGGTCTGTTCCAACCAGTATGTCAACATATCATTTGTCAGTATGCCGGTACTTAACAAACTCATACTGGTCTGGCCAAGGACTGGTACAGGGCTCATATCAAACTTTTAATCCTTGGCAAGAAGGCAAGAAGGCAAGAAGTATTAAAAAAGTACAGGTTCCTATTGCTTATATAATAAAGGCTCTGCAGTTAAAATAGAGGTTCTTATTGCTAATAGGAGAAAAAAAAGCAAAAGACCATTATCTTACAGCGAGGCCAGGCGCAGGAGCTGTAACAATTGCATGTAACCCAGAAAAGACCTCTCTTCTTTCTTGTTCTGAAGCAACTCTTTTATCCGTATTATTGAAACTTGGCATTGGTTGTGATACATCATTAGCAAACTGCTGCTTCTTATTTGCTTCACCTGGAACAGTTGGTGTTTCTATTTCATAACTTGATGCTGGTTGTAATACATTTACTTCTACAGCATACTGCTGCTTATTAGTTTGACCTGGAAAATTTGTTCTCTCTATATTCTCAGAATTCACAGCCGCTTCTCGTGCATTTGGTTCCACAATTCTTGAATGTAATAATTGGGTCAAGTGATCAAACTCAGTCCTGCCAAATTAGTAATAAGTATAACAGAAGGAACAACATATACGAGAAATAAGATAATTAAGTATATCAGGCCAATTGTGCTTTTATAATTATTAATAAGATACTAAAAGATGTGAGTAAGAGATATCACGTGGTTTGACTAAGAACAAGTCCAACTGCAATAATTCACATACTATCCAGCAGCAACATGAAGAACTGTATATATTACAGACACCAAAATGAAAACAGACTACACATTCAATAGTATGGTCCCAAGTTGCAGACAATTACCTTGTAAAAGTTTTCTGCTTCAGTAGTTGCTCAAGTTCAAAAACTCCATCGACGTGAGAACTGGTTCCATGTTGAGCGCTGCCAGCATTGGAACTATTCACTGCATTTTTTCCATCACTGAGATGTTCTTGCACTTCGTGTGATGAATGCTATAGGCAAATTTTTGAAAGGCATAAAAGATTGGTTGTTAACATAGATCCAGAAAAAGTGTCTAGTTATTGGAAAATGGAAACAATCAGACAAAAGCAAGTTTAATTTCACAAAAAAAAAAACTATTAATGCAGATGCCCTCGAAGGATGACCAAGAGAGAAGGACACAAGTCGAGAACAGGCTATTTAATGACCATAGAATATAATCCAAGGTTTGACATACCGGTCCGTACTGGTGTACCAAGATTATACATTAAAATATATTATAACTTTTTATAATATAATATAATATTAAAAATATTAATATATTAAAAAAATAAAAGGGGTGACGTCGCCTCGATCTTTCTCCCCGCACGGGGAGACGTTCCGTCTCCTCGCACGGGAGAAAAAGCGCCTGTGGACGATGGCGTGCGGGCGACCCGCGGGCAACGACGACGCGGGGAAAAGAGATACTTCTTTCTTCTTCTCCTCTTCTTCTTTTTTCTTCTTTTCCTCTTCTTCTTCTTCTTCCCTTTTTCTCCCTCAATCGACCGCCGACGGTCGATTTTTGGAGGTACCGCCCGATAGCGGGCGGTCCGCATATCAGTAACCTAACGGACCAGTATGTACCGCCCGGTAAATTGCAAACCTTTGATATAATCTATTAGCCACTAAAGTCTAACCATATGGAGCACTAGTAACCGGCAGGCAATCTGAAACATGCAAAACTCAAAAGTCCCATTACTGTCCACTAGTAATTACATAGTTGAAATACCTACATCTGCATGTGCATTGTGGATTTAAGTGTGACAAGCTGTGTTCTACGTGTGCCAACATTTGTTAAGTTTGTACAGAGAGGCAGCATGGAACAGTTCCAATTCATTCGATCAGCACACTTCATGTCAGAACATCACCGGGATGCCGTCAAGAACTAAAATTTATAACCTTGACGAAACTTCTACTAAGTGCAAGCCTCATATAGTTGAGACATACAGTTAGTCCTTTATGAAACTGCCAATTATTAGCTTATAGCAACACAATAGAAGCAACTTTCACTGCATATGCATGGATGATTTCAATCAGCAGAATAAAGCTATAGGAATACACAGGATACAAGACTGCAGAAATGCATGCATCTTAATGTATAATTGTATATCTCAAAAAATTTATTTTTTTCTCCTTTTATTTTCCCTTTAGGGTGCAGCTTACGCCTAAATTTCTAGTGGATGAAATCAATTTTCTCTCTATTAGCTATTTTTGCAAAGATTTATGTGATGATTTTTCAAAAGGAAAAGAAATTACCAACTGTGAGTCCACTTTCCTCATTTCTCACTTCCTTGATTCTCTCTATCTTTGGTTGCTTTATGATCTCCAATCTCTTTAGATCCTATATCTTCCCTATTAAAATTAGTATACACTACATTCTGGTTATTCTCTAACTACAGCGAAAATTCACTAAAACTGTTCATTTGTAGCAAAACTTCTATATCATTTTCCTGATACAATAGTGAAAATCTAAGAACCTACCAAAGTGAAAATAAGTTGAAGTAAGAATTCAACATCTAGGAACTCGTAACTCCTAATAAAGCTGCATATACTCGACTAATCAGAAACATACTTTATGCTCAATCTCAAAAGCTATACAGAAATAATAATTCAGTGAGAATGTTGGTTACTGACAAGAAAATTCTCCGTTAACATCTAAAGATCTGAGTGTTTCTGGTGCTTACAGTAGAAGGTTCTTCAATGACTTCCTCCACTGGTCTCTGATTTGGCTCTGCAAGAATAATGCAGTTGTCACAATAAAATCAATGGGATAATACATCAAATGCATATTGCATCTACATGAGACAGTAAATTTATAAGCGTCTTTGAAATCTAGCCTAACGGAGAAGTGCAACAGCTAACAGAAGATAGCTATGGCCCTCTAAATGATAAATGTGTATTAAAAGAAATTTTATTATTATTCTTCCAAAAATGAAACAATTACATTGAGGATAAAACATTGTTCCACACCAATCTATAGTGAGTTAAAAACTCTATGAGAATTATATATAATCAAAATTCTAATAAATTAAAAATTGTACTGGAAAAGTATATTTTGTACCTTATAACTAGCCTCTATGATTCTTTAGGCAAGTATATCTTTTTTGCAGCTGTGCCTTGCCAGAAACAAGAATCAATTTCAAAGGGCTAACATCAGCCTATAATCAGCCATAAAACTAAAACCTTCTCAATCTAGTTTTGCATCATTCGACTTGGCTTGGATAATAATGACAACATAATGTGAGGAGTACCTAATCAATGCTAATAATTAGGTGAAAAATGCATAAATTTGCTCATCCAGGGAGACATAGGTAAGAGAGCTTTATTTGCATTATGGAAGCATGTGATGATATGTATAAACGGGAAAGTCTACAAGAGATTGTGATGCATAAAATACAGTACAAAAGTGATAAAAAAAAATCAATCAATAGTTAGTGAATATGTAGAGCAGGGAAAGAAAGAAGAATATGAAGCAAAGAAAACAAGGAAAATGGGTGGGTGGAGCACAGCATTACTCTTGAGTCCAAGCCACATGCTAAATGGGCGCAGCCTTACAAGAGTCTGAACAAGTCGAACAAAGGCTGATGTGACTGATAGGACTTTACATGTAAACCAACTGCTAAGCCTATCACTTCTGCCTAAGCTTGCTGTATTTGAATGAAACAAGTTAAAATCCTTCTAAGATATAACCAAGACAACCCGATGGTAGATTGTGTAATTCAGCCTCTGGGTCAAAGAGATTTCCTATCCTCTGAGCTATCTGGGGCCATGTCAGGTGATTGATAAGGAAATGAATTTGAATTGGTAGCTCAGAAGCTTGGACCAACATATAACAAACAACTTGGAGAATTTAATTTCTTTTCATGGTTTACAATTTCATTAGTGCAACAATTGCAGAACCTGATTTTAAAATAAGCACTAATATCCCAGTTTCCAATTCCTATACTCAGTATTGATAGCAAATCTAGGCACTAGATTGTAACTTGCTAAACCCGTAATTGCCAAAGGGTTTCTCAGAGACCCACTAACTAAAGGTCATAGAACACAGGAAACTAGAATTGATACAGCAAATACAAATAAAATATGATAACAACAAATGCTGTGTTCAAATGCAACAAAAAATAATATTGAATATGGATAAAACAACAAAGTACCAGAGGTTTCTGATAGTCCATCAGCATGATGTAATTACGTCATGGAATTGCCGAGCAATCCACGAAAACATTTTTTATCAAGCAGAAATGTATCACATGTATGCTGACAAAAGAGAAAGCACTATTAATTACGATAACTTAAGGGACTAGAGTATCCTAGCTGACAGATGGATGCAACAAAGAATAATTCTCCAAGATTCCACCTTTGTCTCATGAAAATTGACATGAAGTGCCAACATGGTCTAAGCAAGATCCAATAGATCGGGTACCTCAACAAAAACGACAATACGAACCCCGAACACACACTTTTGAAAAAAGTAATCTTGATGATCCGATATCAAAAGCTGCCACCGCAAAAGCCAGAGGCGAAAAAAAACCCAATAAAAACCCTAGAAAACAAGAGCCCTAACCGAAAGATCCAAGAACGGGACAACCAAGTACATGAGCAAAAGAACGAGAGACCAAACCTAGCGGCGCGGCAGGAGGGGCGCGAAGCCGCTTCTGGAAGATGGAGGAGGGGAAGAGGCGGGATGCGCTCCAGGAGATGATCCGGGTCGCGGGGTCCACAAGCCTGGAGAACCACCCGTTCCCCCGCGGCTCCGACGGAAGTGGATGGGCGAGGCGTGCCACCGCCTGGGGCCGATCGTACGGCGTCGCGGGGGCCCGCCGGAAGGGGCGCTTCCGGAACTTGCCCCCGATCCCGCCGCCGTCATTCTCGTACGCCGCCATGGGAGAAAGCGAGATAAGCCCCAAATAACTGAGCCACAGTGTCTGAGGAGCGGGGGAGGCGAAGAGGGCTTCAGGGTCCGGGCCGGCGACGGAGAGGGACAGCGAATGGGAAGTAAAGGGACGGGATGGCGGACTGCGGAGAACCGAGTACGACGGCGCGTGCGGTATACGTGGTGTGAAGGATTGATAAACGTATACCAATGTAGGTGTCCCAAAAAGATAATGTTGCTTCTCCACAAGATCTAAAAGACACACTACGTCGCGGGTACGACGTGTGGGCCCGATTCCACCTCATCTGCGAGCGCGATATGCCAAGCTTTTAACTCGCCACGTAAGCCGATAAGGATTTCGAGCGAAACATCTGGTACACGAACGTGGGGTGGGCACAGAATCGAAAGGCCCGGCTCGGACACCGAGCCACAAATGCGGCGAGCGGGACCCACTCACTACGTGAGTTGGAAAATCGAATCTTTGGACTCACATAATTTCTATTTAATAAAAATATGGGAAGGATATTATAAATTTGTTTTCAGGTGATATTCATAGAAAAATAACAGTAGAAATAAAAAAAAGGATCCTTCAATGAACGAAGGATCAAAAGTTTCTTTAACAATGTATAAATGCAAACAATAAAATAAAGTCATCTTTAATAAAAATTTATTTTAACTTATATGATTTTGTTTGAACTATTTAAGATATTATAATTAATTCATATCTAAAATAATTTTTTTTAATATAATATATATATATATATATCTTTATGATCAATTAGTAAAATATTAAAATTTATTTATATGACATACTACCTCATAGTAAATTATTAATAATATATATAATTTAAAATTTAAAAAATCTATTTTAGACTTTATTATTTTTGTTATACCATTTAAGTCTTTATAGTTTTATACATGTGTAAAATAATATTTATATTTTCAAAACACATAGTATATAAGTTATTTCTATTAAGTCTTAGTTAACTAATGTTAAGACTCATAATAAATAATTTAATATAATAATATATATATTTTAAAAATAAAAATTAAAATCATCACCAATGGTAGGAGGATGCATCGTCATGTAAGCGACTACCAACAACAGCATCAAGTTATTGTTGCCTAACATGATGTAATATGCATGTAACCTCTCTTATATTAGCGACAAACTCATAGTTTTTGGTTCTACCTTAGGTCTTATGGTCCTTCTTACTCCTGGGCGTTTTTTTTTTTACTTATCATTTTCTACTTCGTCCTCTCTTATGTCTCCGGTCATTATGCATATAATGTGGTGGTTTAGCTTTTCCTCACCTCTGGCTTCAGCCTCTCCTATCTCTATTTTTGAGTAATCGTCAAATGTTACGGCTCTTGTCGTTTTCTTTTTCATCCACAAGATAGATTTTTTTTTTAATTTAAATTATATATATTATTATATAAATAATTTATTATGAGTTGACATATCATGTAATCAAACTTTAATGTTTGTCAACTCATATTTGATTAGAAGAGCTTATATGCTATATTTTATAAGAGATAAATATTTTTTAAATATAAATAAATCCATAAGGCTTAGATAATCCATGATCAAAATCATAGGAAAGTATTATATTAATAGTTTATTATGAATTATTATGTCACGTAAATAAATTTTAACATATGTTAATTTAGATTTGATACTTATATGATATATTTTTTAAAATATAAGAATTATTTTAGATACTAATAAATTATAAAGGTTTAAGTTATTTATGATTAAAACTATGAAGATTAAAATAAAACTTTTAACTCTTCAAATCCGCAATCATATTGCTTGGCAGAACAACTATGGATGCCACAGAACAATAGGCTTCCATGAACTTGCGAAGAACAGGGCACCAAGCCAATCTTCTTCCAGGAGAAATCCATTCCAGATCAGTTAAAAGAAGGGCTGTTAGATGCGGCGCCGACAAAGAAGACTAAGAGGGTTGGACAAGTTCTTAGCAGTGGAAAATGACAGCTTGCTGACTCAAATGTTTCTAAGGAACCACTGTATCCGAACTCTGTTTTCATGATCCTGAATACAAAAGTGGACAAACCTAGAGAGACCAAAATCCACCGCTGTCCTCAATGAATTATGTTATAGGTATTCAAGAAGAACACTCACATATAATTGCAGTAGGATTTTAAAGCCTAATTTAATCCGTGAATGGACAAACGACAAACCAAAGCCACAAAAGAAAAAGGAAAACAGAGTCAAACAAGCAATGATGCATACCAGGAGAGTCGCATCAAATGATCGAGATCAAATGCTTCAGGGAGACAAATGCGATCTCTTTCTCAGTGAATTAAACGTGTTGTTCATATCATTTCATCCAGTGTGCTTTATAACAACAAATTGATCATGTAAATGGATTACAATCTCTGTGAGATGCACCGGCGGAGAACAATCGGAAGCAGCCGCCTTTTCTCCCCTTTAAGATCCAAGAGGGGCAAAGTTCTCACCTTTAACATTTCCCCTCCTAGACCGGGGTGCCATGGCCCCTTTACTCCTTTTGTGAAGGGCTCCGCCAAAACCCAGTGCCGTAGAATCTCGCTGTCATCTCCTCCTCCAACTGCAACAGGTCTGGTGACACGGCCTTCGCTGGCCATACCTCTTTGGCCCCCAAAGCCATAAAAAATGTCCCGTGGTGAATACTGAAGTCGTCGTCGTCAAAGGAGCCGACTCTGGTCCGCAAGAGCCCGGCTTTCACCTTCCCGTAACCGGCGCCATGCTTCCGCCTCAGCCGCAGAGCCCGCCGGACAAGCCCCGCCGGCAGCTTGACAGTCGCCATGAAGAAGAGGTTCGCCAGGCCGCACGGGCAGCAGCATAATACGGCAGCGCACTCGGCCACCGTCTCCCCGGCCGCCTCCGCGACCCGGGCTGCCAGCTTTGGCTTCGGCTTCTCTTCTGCGATCTGCGCCCACCGTCGACCGGGGGTCGAGGCGGTACTGGCGTCTCCGGCCGAATGACGCATTAAATTGTGAGAGTTGGACAGCTTCGTCTCCATCTTCCCCTCCCTCCTTCCGATCGTTGCCTTCCCGTTCGAGCGGTTTCAGAAAGGGAAGCGACAAAGAAAGCTGAATGGAAAACGAGCCTTTATAAGGCTGGCGGATCAGAATACGACGATACAATCAATCTCTGGAGCTGGATAACGTGCTTCGTTTTCAATCATTTCACGCCACGTCTGCTTTGTAGCTCTCTGATGGTTGGCGGAGAATGATAGTTGTGTTGCTCCGCTGGTATAGGGATTGTGAAATAAGGTGCAATGGATAAGAGAGGGGACGTCCTAAAGGGTTAGCATACACCGTACTTGAGCTGGCGGGGCCCCTGTCGTCATGTACGCGTGATAAGGGGTATCGAGACGGGTTCGGGGTAACGCTTGTGGTAGTTGGGAAGCTTGCCAAGTGGTGTTTTAGGTGAGTTGTTGAGTTGGATGGGTGGATTGTTTTGGATGCTGAGTTGGAGGAGCCGAACCGGCGAACTCTCTGTCCCACAAATTGGGAGTGTCGGATGAGGACGACTGCCACATGAGGAGAAGTCCCGAATGAAACTTCACCCAAAATAGTACCCGTCCGATTCAGCAATCTTAGGATTTTGGGGCTGTGTTAGCGAGTCAATCGTCAGGAAATGGTGGCAGAGAGCCGACAACAGCTGTCAATTTGTTCGATATCCTGATCTGAAGCTTATGTGTTGCTTTAAATAGTCGTGTGGCTGTTCTCATGTCATGCACCCCAACATGTATAATAACCAACACATCTACCAATCACAATGTAGCAGTACAAAACTGTAGTTATATTTAGGAAATAAATGGAGTTACAAGGAACACACAGCTCCTCATGGATGTGAATCAGACGGTTCATACAAAAGGGAAAATGAGGTGGATAAATGTAGAGAAATGAACTGACTTCTCTGGGGTTCTCTTCCTGCTAATCTTTAATCTGAATGGGTTAGAAGGAAAACTTGAATCCTCCAACCTTAGCATCAGAAACAGTCTCCCAGAATGATGGTTTTTTCTTCTGAGCCATCTTCTCTTGGGCTTTTGCTACGACCTCATCAATCATTCCGGGATAGGAAGCATCAAGAGCACTTCGAAACTTCTCGTACAGATTTACCCTATCTTTGGTTCCAGAGACAAGCTCACTGGCATTGGGCTTGCCAAGAAAATCCAGAACATTGAACAGATTTCTTCTGCAACAAAAATCATAAATGAATGCCAGTGAAAAATCCAACCTTTCTACAATAAGTACCTGCGAAATTTTACTCGAGAAAAGTGTCCACTGTCCAAACGTACAAGTACAAATGCAAAACTTCCATGGAGTTCAAAAATGACATCGGGCAAATTTGAACTTATACTTCACAAGCTATGCATTTACAAATCCAAAGCAAATTCCACCATAAAAACACACTATGCTATTTTTTAAATTGTTCGGCTGATGGCACCATACGTATGTGATTTGAGGTTTTGAAACGACAGAATAAAAACCATGCATATAGAGGTAGATCTGGAAAATTTTCTAGAAGACTTCTAGATGATTATTCAAAAGCATTCTGATTCTCAAATGCTAAATTCTTCTTCAAAGATGAAGATCTTCAGGTAAATTCCCAATAATCTGTGAAAATATTGCAAAATATGCAGGAAAAGGCGATTCATTGCTACACATTCTAAAAGCAAGGGCTACCTTAGTTGTGTGAGTTTGTAGGGGATAACTTAATATAGAATGAAGTGTGCAATTAGAAAGACAAGGCAGAATCTAGCATGAAATTGAAAATGACAAAAAAAAGGGGACCGATTGAATAGGATAACATATATAGCCTAACTGGAAATTGGTTAAAGAACTTCTGTGAATATCCCCCATTCAGTAATACACCAGAAAGAAGCTACTGAAATGACAATCCACCAGAAACAGACATTTGTAATTGATTAAAATGTTGTTATCACATGATTCTTTGGTACTAGAAACTGATGCAGGTATATGGGCCTTCCAGGTCTATGGGCATCAGAAGGAGAAAATCTGAACCTAGTCTTAGTGGGTAAATGATAAACTTGGGTTCATACAATATCATACTTTAGTTTTCACATCTCAATCTTATCTAGAAATTTTGAATTTTTATAATCTGTATAATATTTTGTCAGTTTGGATGTTTTCCTACAATTGCAATAAGTTGCCGTGTATTTTGATTTTCTGTAATCGGTATAATATTTTGTCAGGTTGGATGTTTTCCTACAACTGAAATCGGTATAATATTCTGAACATCCTTTATGTTCAGAATGGTAAGATTTCAATGGTGAAGATTTAATCAAAATTGTCTTATTAAGACTGTCAAAATTAAGAAACAAAAACTCCGCTGTTCAACAGATAAATGGTTTAGTTGATTAAAAATATCGTCCAAGAATGGTACCACACCCAACTAAGGATCTTGCAGCACATCTCTCATCAATTAGGCAAAATATAAATGAAAATTCTCCATAATAGGGAGTTCAGAATGATTACAAGAAGCCATTAGTAAAAGAGATAAAAATAAATCGGAATCCTTATATGCATTTTCTTTGTTAGGATTGGTTCTTTTTCCTTATGTCCTTAAATAAGCTATAAAAGAGGTTGAATAAAGTGAAAATTTCCATTTCCCAAGTGTTTGTGATTTGGTGTGAAGCCATTTTTACTAGTGGGGGCAAGTTTTAAGGACTTAAGAGTGTGTACTCAAAACATATATCCTTTTCCTAAATGCTCCGCCTCTGTATTACACATAGAAACCACCACCGCAATCAGTCAGCTTTAATTTTTCCACATTCGAACCTACCCTGTGTTGAGAACTTTCCCCTTACCTTAACCAACCTATTTGAATCTCAACTATTGGATATTTGTGCCTTTTTAGTATCGACATCTTATACTTCATCAGAGGCAAATGAAGTGGCTCCAACAAGCAATTGGACTTCTTTGGGAAAGACGGGCAACAAAATTTAATTTATTCAAGTTACAATATAAGATGGAGATTTTGCTTGTTCTCAATTTGTGGCTAACCTCAAGAAATTAAAGCATAATATGATCATTCAGACTCATTCTCTCCGACTGATTTAAGCAACAAAGGCACTGAAGATAGAGCTGTTGCAGTCATTTGCAAAGTCTAGAATTTGGACTTTCCAGATAACAAACCATTTCTAGACACTTTGCCCTTCATAGTGTAATGTTCATTTGATCTCAAGTATCAAGAAAAAGTTCAGTTTTTGCTATAACTGTTCAGAAACAGATCTACACTACTATAGTTTACAAGCAAATGAACAATTAGAAAGCATAAGGAATCTTACCGGCTCGCATAGTTCTGTGTAATGGCAATGGAGTCTTCAAGATTGACCACCAGATGCCACCATCCATTGGGCACAAATACTACCTCCCCGGCTCTGCACACGCACTCGACCGGCCTCCTCTTCCATTGTCTACAAGCTGCATAGAAATTCATGAACCACTCCATGATGGACACCGGACAGGCAACCTCAGCGCCGTCGGGGCTCGGATGCACTCCGGGGGGTACGACCTCTGGAGGAAACATGACCCACTTCTTGGAACCCTTGATCACTGCGTTCCAAGCGGAAGTGGAGTTCGGATCCACATGGAACGACGATCCTGAGCCCGTGGGCCCAATTATTATCCACCGGTAGTCCGGCCGCTCCTTCCCCAGCACGGCAAACAGATCCTCCCTGAAGTAATTGGGGACCTCATACTCAGACCCAAGCTCGGAAACCTTCTCAGCGAACATGGGATCGAAGAGGTAAAGCGGCCGCTCCTCCTTCGTGGCGTCCGCATACTGGAAGTACCGCTCGAGGGTCATCTCCACAGGACCCACCGCGAACTTGACGCCGCCGCAGATCCGAACCAGGCGTTCCCGGCTCCACTTCTTCATCGCCGGCCACTCGTCGAGGCATCCTTCCAGCAAGACCGGCTTATTGGGCTCCTCGTAGCGGCTGATGAACTCCTCCACGGAGATGCCGCGCCGCCTCTCGACGTTGTCGATCTCGAGCCACTCAGGCTTCATCTCGATATTGGCGCAGAGCCAGCTCTGGAAGAGGTAGTCCGAGTAGAAGTTCCTGATCACGAGAGCCGAAGAGGAAGGAGGATGGGAGCTAACGGCAGAGAGGAAGGTGGACCTCCAAGAGCCGCGGAACGAGAAGTTGCCGTGGAAGTGGTCAAGGACGAGGGCGCGCCAGAGGGTGTCGTGGGTAGCGAAGACGTAGAGCGAGCGGCTGACCGCAGAGAGGGCGGCGAGGTCGCGGGCAGGGAGGAGGGCAAGGACGTCGAGGAGGAGGTCGTCAGACAGGGCGCGAAGAACGCCGAGGCCATGGTCGCGGGCGTTGACGGAGGCGGAGGCGCCTCCGAGGAGGAGGAGGTTGCCGAGAGGTTGGATGGCGTGGAGACGGGACGAGGCGGAGGGCTTCAGCTTAAACCCCAATACCTCCTCTTCCCCCATCCCCTCCTCTTCTTCTTCGGCTACTTGGTGTTCTAATGGTTGAGGTTTGGAGAAGGGGATACCTGTTCTCTTCTTCTTCTTCTTCTTCTTTCTAGACGCCGACGGTGGTTTCTTCCGGATGAGGTGGGGAGAAGTGAGACGGTGGAAAGCGCTCGGCATATTGCCTCAGAGAGTTTTGGCCGATGGCTTGTGAGGAGGAGAACCTGGGAGCAGAACGGGTTTATATTTGAGTTGGGCCATAAAACCTGGGGCGGGCCATCGGGCCGCTTGTTTTGTAGTTGAGGACTCGACTAACTTTTTATTGACTCGAGTAGCACCACCGGAACTGGACCAGATGTGGCTCATATGATCTGAATTGAATCTACCTAGGGTTCATTCATCTCAAGGTTTTTGTTCCCCCGTCCGACGATCACAGCAAGACGCAGCCGCGACTCCTCCAGAACTCCAGAGGAAGAGAAAGAGATCGGAAGAGATGGCGCTATGGATGGACGCGGGATCGGACCCGATCTCCGAGAGCGAGAAGGCGGACTTGGAAGCCATCGCCGCCATCAAAGAGGCCGCCGCCGTTGAACTCAAAGTCAGTATAAAGCGTTTTCTTCTTCCTGCATCTTTCTCCAAATCCACCTGTTTTCATGCTCAAATCTTCACCTTCCAGCTGCCTTGGAAGTCTTATCGTCTGTGGCGCAGATTTCTTTTTCGTCTCACCTTTTGATTCCTCTGAAGCCAATTTTGGCGCCAGAACATTCAATTCTTTCTTTCGCGCTTGTTGATGGAAAAACTGCTCCTTTTTTTTCTATTTTCCGCTATTTGTTTCTCTTCTATCTTGTTAAACGAGCGATTTACTTTGCCATTCGCTTCCAAGTGTTCAGGAACTCGTTCTGTTTGCACGTATCTAATGAAAAGTGTGTATTTTGATCTAACTATTTTCAGCGTTGTTCTTTGTTCGTTTTGTATCTTGCAAACCCAGTTTTCTATGTTTCCTATTGGTCGAGTTGGTGGACACTGTGATGTACTAGAACCTAATAACTGGTTTTTCTGTAGAATTTTAATTGTTCGTCTTGTCCAAACTGTCCAATCAAACGACATGTAATTGTAACCTAAGGAACACTTATTTTTCGTCCAAGGAAAAAAGATCTCAAAAAATTGAAGTCTAATTGATAATATTTTCGCTAAGATAACCTCATCATGTTTTAGGTGATGATACGTGATGTTGCTGCATTGTCACTGCTACTTTTGACTAGTCAAGTTTCTACATGTTCTGTGCTTGCTTTCCTACATGGTCATTACTTTCAGCTATACTGGTTGTATATTAGGCCTTTTCAGCTGCACAAGTGTCATCACAAGATACATATATTCGTTAGGATCGTAATGACACTAAGAAGGAGAGAGGGGGGGGGGGGGGGGGGTGGGCTGTGGGATTTTGAATTAGTGCTATCACAAGAAAGTTCTGATTCAAAAAAGTTTGAACAAAAATATGATAATTTGCCCCCCGATGATTCGAGTTCATGATCAAAGTTTTTCCTGCATTACTTATCTTGATCATCAAAATCTGTGATTCAAAACTTTCTGTATCTTACATGTTACTTGTCACTTATTGATTTTCTTTCTTGACAGTTCATGCACAAAATAGAACTTTTTAAAAGGTTTGGTTGATAGAAGATGTAAAAAATAAAGATGCACATACATGGTTCAAACAAGTAAAGGCTCAAAATTCTAAAATTGCACCATTTTTTCTGACAGGTTAAAGTTGCACATATCTCGAGTCCTTTTGATGGGCTAATATAAGTTCTGTTTTCGGTTCTTTCAAAATGCATTATGGAATTGCTGTGCTCTTGGCTTTCAATATTCATTATCAACAACTAAAGGAAATGCAATTTTCAGGAACAAGGTAACCAATTCGTCAAGATGGGTAAAAAGCATTATAATGATGCAATTGATTGTTATTCAAGGGCGATTAACCAAAATGCTCTGAGCGAGTCAGATCACTCGGTCCTCTTTGCTAATCGTGCCCATGTAAATTTGCTTTTGGGAAATTATAGGCGTGCTTTAATTGATTCTGAGGAAGCAATTAAATTCTGTTCAACAAATATCAAGGTTGGTTCTTGACTCAAGCTTGCTGATGCTGACATGCATTTTGATGCTTATTGAGATTGTCATGTTATGTGTGGTTTCTTGCTTTGCTGCTTACTTTATTTTGCTTCTCAATCTTCTGGTTCAAGTAGATCAGCTAAAGATTATAATGGTGTCAATTATGGACTAGGCATATTATCGGGCTGCCAAAGCTGCCTTCTCGTTGAATTTGTTGGCTGAAGCAGCATCACTTTGCCAAAGGGGACTTGAACAAGTTCCCTCTAATGAAGAGCTGAAGAAGTTGCTTATGCAGATTGACTTGCGAAGAAAAGAAGATGAACATCACAAGGCTCAAGTATTAGAAGCTGTTGCTTCAGCTAAGGTCAGTTATCTGGAAAAAAAAATCATAACTTTCTTCAATACATGCATTTTATTATCCACATAAGCTATTGAATTTGTTCAGGAGCTTTCATCTGCAATGGAGAATAGAGTATTGAAGCTTGGGAAGGGCCTGTACCAGGAACTCACTGGAATTAGAAAACCAGTACTAGATAAAAGTGGGATTCTTCATTGGCCGGTTCTTCTTCTTTATGCAGAGGTCATGTCAAGTGATTTCATTGAGGACTTCTGTGAAACGGACATGTTCTCATCCCATCTTGATATAATATCCTTATCTTGATGTTAATTTTCACCTGAGTTGTTTGTCATGACAATATTATTATGAAAGAAGCTGCTGATTTTGTAATGTCCTTAGCTTTTGTAACATGTTTTCAGAAGTTTCCCAGCCACTACCATGGGATGAGTATCATGCTTACACAAGGGAAGCTGTTGAATTGTATTATCAGGTTTGAACTTGAATTTTTGTGTTTTTGAGAATTTTGATTCTGTAGTTTCTTGTTTGTGAACAATATGGCATACGGTTATCACATTTCAGTTGACATCTATCCAATTGTTGAATGTTTTTTCTTGATGGTCGAATCATTGCTTTGTTCTTTGCATTTTTGCAAAGTAATGCAGGCCTGTATTTGAAGTTAAAGAAAACTAGAGGTAACCGTTTAGTTGAATAGGAATAGCATATGACAACAAGGTTTTCCTTACTGAGCTGTAAGGCCCTGTACCGCTCGGTACATACCGGTCCGGCAGCTGATCGGTACGCGGACTGGCTGCTATCGGGCAGTACCACTAAAATCGATCGTCGACGGTTAATTTCGGCTCAGCGGTTGATTTCGGCTGTCGGCGGTCAATTGACGGAGAAATCGATCGTCGGCGGTTGATTGAAGAAGAAAAAAGGAAAAGAAGAAGAAGAAAAGAAGAAGTACCTGGCCATCGTCCTCGCTTGCACGTTGCCCGCGCGCCCTCGTCGCCCGCCGATCGACCGTGAGCCATCGCCTCTCGCGGGTTGACTACAAGCCGTCGCCACCCTCGCCGCTCGCGGGTCGCCCACGCGCCCTCGTTGCCCGTGGGCTACTATCGTCCTGTCTCCCGGCGCTGGGAGAGAGACCGAGGCGACGTCGCCCATTTATTTCTTTTTTTTATTTTTAAATATTTTTAATATAATATATAAATATTATAATAATTTAATAATATCGGGTGGTACGCACTGTGCATATGACCATGGTACCGGTATTATATCGGTACTGACAAAATGTCGGTATGCCGGTACGGACCGGTAAGTAAAAACGTTGTATGACAGTTCATCCCTATTTTATTAATCTGACATGCCCGTCTAATACCGGTATCTTCACTTCCAACATTTTTAACAAGCTAGTTGTAGTTTCACATTTTGTACAAGTTGATGCATTATAAGTCTTTTTCACCTGGAACTCTATGGTTAAGGCATTAAGCATTATGTTTTGAAACCTGGAATAGTCCAGGTATGAAGAAACTTTTATTTGAAATTGCTGTCCCCAGATGGCTTGATGAATATTTCAGTGGTAGTCTCATCTTATAAAATAGATGTTAAGCAAAAGTCTCCTAAAAAGGGCATGCTAGTTATGTTGCCATTTAGGTCCTATTTTAGCTATAAATTATTTGTGCACTTGAATTTTTTTTTTCAAGTCCTAGTCTGTTATTAACTTTTTTCTAAAAGATTTTTTGCTGAGCATTAATTCGCTACATTTTTTCTGCTCCCCATGAATTACTCGTTTCGTTGACTTGTCAGGCTGGCACTGGGATTCTCTTATCGAAAAAGGAAGTCCTCAAGTATCTGCTAGATGGCACAGTGAAGTCTGTTCCAGAAGGCTTCTTTGATGAAGAAAAGGATTCAGGAAAAGATCTGGATAGTTCAGTCTCTCATTTAAGTATGCTATCTCGCTTCTATGCATATCTATATTTTTTCTATTTCCCTGCACTAGGAAGTAACTTGACATATGAAAAGAACCTAGGGAAAACGATGAACTTGTTTCCACATGTTCTTGCTGCTCTTTTCAAGATTACTATAGATGTTTGATTTCCGTTCTTATTTAATATCAGTTAAATGAGCTGTTTTTTTTCGTATAGAAAAAGCAAAATCTCTTTTGCAAATTATGTAGAATGATATTGAAGAGAATTGTCATAACTACTAATGGAACTTTCTGAATGTGTCATGTTTTCAATCAACATGATAATAGGTGATCTACATGAATCTAAATTGTATTTCATTTTGGTGAAATGATCTTGCATACAAATTTACTCACTTATATATTTCACAGATCATGTCAGAGCCCTCTCATATTTGTTCCAAATATGGAAAGAAACTGTTTTCTTATTTTTGCTATGTTTACCACTGAAATATTGGTTCCTTAGAGTTTGCCTAGACATGATCTCTTTGTGAATAATTATCATTCATTGTATGTCATACGAAAACAAAGAAGCTCTCTGATTTGATTTGGTATGTGTTGCTGGATGATCCGTCGTGTCCGAGGAGTCAGCACGACGTGGTCTGGCCTAGACGCGTAGGAGCAGCTCAGCAGGACTTGGAGCTTGGGGAAGATACGAGGAGTCTACTAGGCCCGGAGGTGTTCTGGTCGTCTAGGGGTTCCTTCCTCGTTCCGTGGTCGAGTACCTGCAAGAAAAGACCTTCGTCGAGGGAGGACCTCCCAACGCCTTCTCCGCATCGGAGCTTTCTTTTGTATGTATTGTGAGAGTGGGAAGAGTCCCCTAAGAGCCCCCCAGGGGTGGCTTTTATACCTGTTTGTCGGTGGTTGGCTGTACCTTTCCCATCAGTCTTTGCAGCGTCCTCTATTGGGGTGTTTAATGTTGCAGGCACTGTCGGCGGCTGTCCGCACCGTGGACGGGCATGTCGCGTGTGGTTCCTACCTTGCTGTCGTGCGATCTTTTCTGACCCACAATATTTGATGGAGATTGCACGACGCCCGACGACGTCGTGCATCGGGCTTCTCCCTCTATTATGGTGCGTCGTTCGTGGGTGTCAGGGGGCACATCACGTGCCAAGTCAGCCGGTCCCGCTCCACGTCAGGCCTGTCCAAGCCACGTCGACCGGTTGGGGAGGGGGCCCATTATTACCTCTATTAGTATGCAATACAAGAAATATTGTGGACATGACTTTATAAGGAATATTATTGTATTTTCGAAAAAGTTTTTGTTTAGTAAATACTGTGTAGCAGCCGTTGGAATGTTTCACTAAGCTGGAGCCATTAAATAAAGCCGAGTTGGTGGGAGTGTAGGATAGATGATTAACTGTTTGGTCATGTGTTATCACATTCTGGTGATCCCCACTGTGTAAAGTTTCCAAATAGGTATGAACAAAGGAAATGGATAGATCAGACGGCTCTAGACCTCTTTGTTTCTTGTAGATTGTCTCTGTTTGATTCACACCCCTTGTCTCCTACTGGAAGAAGGATAGCTCATCGATCTCCACTGAGCTTCATGTTAACATATTTTTCATCTTTGAACATATGTTTCACCTGTTATAAGCTTATTAAATTGAATGTGACCAGTTATAGCAGTAGGCTATAGAAGTTCTGGAGGTATGGATATCGCCAATCTCATAACATCTGACTGAAATTTAAGCATCCGACCTGAAGCCATTTTTCAGTAATTTTTCAGTAGCGTCAAGAGATTCCTAATCCACTGTAAAGAAAGGCTTGTTTCAAGTTGTTGCCGGTATAGATCCATCTTATAATATTTTTTCCCTTTTTTTTTCTATGCAAAAGTTAGTATGATTAGCAGAAATTTCTGAAGAGCAAATTCAGCTAGTGGAAAATTCTGTGATCTAAGAGTGTTTGAAAACAATGACAAAGTAGAATAGCTAATGATGGAATTTTGACAAATTCCTATTATGTTTCCAGAAGAATTTTATCTTAGTGTGTTTGTATTTTCTCCAATTGAGGTATATTTGTGCTTCTGATTTAATATATGTAGGCACCAACTATGGTAAATGGATTCATGTAAATGAGAAGAAGACGCTCCTCGACATTTTGCGGCATTCTGATTATATCATCCCTGCTATCCCAGGTATGTTTTTTTTTTTCTTTTTCTTTTTAGCTGTCTATTAGAGGCTCTGTTTTTCTCATTTCTATTCTCACCATTTATGCTCAAAAAGTTTCTTTTCTTATGGACATACTTCTTAAAAGTGTCGTTTGCCTTGTCCAGTCTTCTTTGTGGTTTCGAAGAAATCTGGGTTCTACAAGGAGTTCAGAGCTGGAAAATGGTGGCCACCTTGAAATTTTGCCGCAAGATTTTATGCAACACTAGTACACAATGTTCTAAAAATTGTAAGATACTTATCTGAAGCCTTAGTTAGTGATGCCCACAGCATTTCTTGTGATAGAGTACCTAACATATTTTATACGCTTTAACAATTCTCTTGGTTGGTTAATTTCTTTTGTTTGCAAATGTAATGCCAAGTGATTAATTTCTTGATGTAAATAAATGATCAGCATAATATATTGTGGACTGTGGGTAAGCATAGACTTGTTTTATTACGCCATATGAAAGGTGTGATCCAATCATCAATAAGTACGAATGCTAGGGCATGGTAGTGGTGGATTGTGTTATAAACGGTACGAATCTTAAAGCATGGCGGTGGTGGATCTTGACCCTCCACGGAACGAAAGTGGCGACAGGTGTGAGCGGGTCTCTGGAATCGCGTTCTGCATGGACGCCGCGTAATTACGTTACGTGCCGCCACGTCGGGAGAACCGACGAGGGCCGCCATTGCTGGGGCAGTTTTCCGCCGACAGCTAAACGGAGCAAAACGCCACCGGATTTGCATCTTATCGTCATCCCAACGCGATGCTTTGGTTCCAAAACGTCACTTACAAATGCTGTCACACAAAGGAGGTAGAAACGAAAGCTGAGAGGGCGAGCAAGGATGGAGGAGAGCAAGGAACCGGTGGCGACTGAGTGCCGCGAGAAGATGACGGTGGTGGTGGCTGTGGACGAGAGCGAAGGGAGCCTTTACGCGTTGTCTTGGGCGCTCGACAATCTCTTCCCCGCCGCCGTCGGAGGCGCGCCCAACAAACCGCAGCCGCTCGGCAGACTCGTCCTCGTCCACGCGCAGCAGCCTCTGCAGCACTTAATCATGCATCCAGTCGGACCAGGTCAAACTGCATATATCGCCACATTTCTCTAAGTGGTATTACTTGGAGCGACCCAAATTAGAGTCTTGCTTTGGTTTGTCGCAGCCGCTTATGCGACATCGTCGGTGATAGACTCCGTGAAGAAAGCTCAAGATCAGAACTCACGCGATGTAGTCGAGCGAGCGAAGGGAATTTGCAGACGAAGGCTGGTAATACATTCACTGATTTGATTATTCGATGAAGGAAGTGACCTGCATCCATGGTGTTCTGCACGCAGCAGGTTGAAGCTGAAGCGGTCATCGTCATTGGGGATCCGAAGGAGACGATATGCCAGGCTGCGGAACAGATGCAGACCGACCTCCTCGTGGTAGGAAGCCGCGGCCTGAGTAAGATACGGAGGTGAGTCGGTCGAGAGAGAACTTGTTCGATCAAATGCCTTAGAACCGAGTCTGGTGGTTCAGAGTCCGATGTTGCACGCAGGGCAATCCTGGGGAGCGTCAGCGACTACTGCGCTCATCATGCCAACTGCCCTGTGCTCATCGTGAAGCCGCCCAAGGGGGGTCACTGATCGATCTGCTGAGATGTCGAAAGATGTGTGCTAATAATGCTGCAAACCTTTTCCTTGGTGTCCGTGAGTTGAAAGCTTTTTTAATCCATGGATCGATGAAACTGCATCAATCACAGTAGCACTCAAAGAAGGTTGAACAGAGAAACACGTAGCAGAGACAAATCCAGGAAGTAATTCCTTCGGATTAGCAACCAAAAATTCATCAGTTAGAAGTTGAATTCTGAGGACATACGCATCACAAACAAACAAATGCAAGAAAATGTTTCCTAAGCCTTTCTCTCCCAGCCGCCCAATCTCCCTGCAGTATCATAGTTTGTGAAGAGCCGGAACTCGTTTCCGAGCTTGTTGGTGTGCTGAGGCCTGAAGCCGCAGGGATGCACGTTCAATAGCTCCGCAGCTCTCTCCTTTTGCACCTCTCCTGCTCAAAAGAACGCATGCAGTCGTCTTGGATTTAATGAAACAAGACATGGTGTTGAAATAACAAAATTAATTCGAGTAACAGATGCCACGAAGAATTTGAGAGAACTGCTGGGACGGCAAGGTTGCGATTACCAGTGAGTAACAGCAAAAATGAGTCATGTGGGTGGGCCAAAAAAGAAATCGTTTGGGCTACTTTCTCCAAGCATTCCTTGCTCTGCATGCAAAAGTTAAGGATACTTGACAAACTATTGCAGCTTAAACTCTACAAAGACACAGCCATTGAGAATGTGATCACGATAAAAATGGTGATAATGGCTTTTAAAAACTTGCGCTTATAGACGGGCTCCATTTTGTCAATATATATGAAGAAGATGATAATGTGAAATCACTGATTTAGCTTAAAGACCCTCAGAGATGCATAATTTTTCGCAGGCTTCATATTTCCTGGACTATCAAGCTTCACTCAAAGCACTAACTTGGTGTTCGACTTACCAGATAAGGGGGATCTGCAATAATAACCTGGTAGTTGTGCTTTAGTGATGGCAGCAACTCCTCCGGTTGATTGTAGTCGTAGTAAATAAAATCATCGTCATACTGTTCAAAGCGTTTATCATACTCCAGTAACTTCACTGGAATGCTAGGATCAAGCTTCTGAGGAAACAAGCAAAATATGTATCAGCGTTAAACTATCAAGCATTTTATCAAGAAAATGAAAGTAGAGGTAGAGGAACATCTAAACAGATTTTAATAGAAACTATAAATAAGTTTAGATTTTAATAGTGACTTAAGTAGTTTAAATTTGACTACTGTGTAAACACATGATAGAATTGATTTTGCAGCTCATGATTATCTTGCGGCAAAAAAAAAATCAATTCCTCTGATCCTACTTTATGAGAAGGATATAAGAGAGAACTTGGATAAATTTCTCGTTGGAGTTGAAAAAATGAAAAGCAAATCAGACATTTTGGAAAAGGTCGCCAGGCTGAAAAACTCCACCTAAAACTCATAACATGACGGCAGTTACGACCTTCTACAGACATATAGCTACAGCAATATAAAAGCACAAAGCATCCGTTTACGCATGACCTCTTTACGCATAATGGACTCAAGTTTCAGTCCATTGTGACTCTAGCTAAGCAAGGGAAATACAAGTTACAAACACTAGAATTAAGCATAGGGGGAAGTAAAGGGTAAAAAAATTAGTCTGAACAATAGCTATCATGTATGTCAATCCAGCAGGTTGCTAAAATCAAATAGGTTTCCCTTGTACACCAACTAAAAGTTCTGCTGTTATCAACCTCAAGGTACTTTGCAATTTGTAAACGTTGCTGCTATCAAGTTCGGTAGCCATTCTCAATTGTGTTCTTGTTCCTACAACCCATGTCTTACGACTAATTAATTAATTCTTTACTACCGAAAACTTAACCATGTAATATGATCAATGAGAGGCGTTCTGGAAGATCCTCTCGAGACATCTTACCTCCACTTCCAGGGGACTGAAGCAAGAATCTCCAGTTAAGTTGTCAACTACAAGCCTACATTTTTCCTCAGGGTTAGTGGTTGTCAAGCACCTCGGTCCAAACTCATCCATATCAGAGTTGGTTTTCCCCGACCTTCACAGAGAAGCCTTTTCTTGCAACCAACCAGTAAAACATCTACAATGTATATATTCAAATTGTTCAGATCCAACAAGCAAACATTTGATCCAATCTGTATCATCCCATTACACCCTCTCATGTACCATCCAATCTATTTCATACTAGCAGAATGACCTTTGCATCACATGCCTTACCTTATTCCTTAGGTTACAATGATGCACATCGCCAAATTCAAAACCTGGTGCTTTCCCTACTCAAAAGATACTGCTAAATGTTCCTTAATGGTCACATAGAACCACCTCAACAATCCTTGATTTAGGTTTTATGCTTTCCCTACATAAGATACTACTTACTATATGTTCCTTAATGGTCACATACAACCACCTCAACAATCCTTGCTTTCTAATGCCACAAGATGCTAACCTGAACCTTTTGCTTTGTCGCATCTAGCAGATAAGGCTTCCTTTTTCATCCCACAGACAGCACAGACTCAATTAGGATGCTAAGAAGATCTCCACAAAGTTCTCTCCTCGACCTTCGTATCAAACTGAGGTTTTGTCAGATAGTAAAAGCCCTAGCATAAATAACTGTCTATCATTCTACATGAATCTAAAGACTGCACATCCTACAAAGTCCCACAGTAGCACGAATCTACTCCTCGCCGTAAAGAACCAATATCCAGCAAAAATCAAAATTTGAGCATATATTTCACCGGCATCAGAAAAGGGCATCGGACCTTCAGATACGCGTAGAGTGTCGGACAAGCGATGCAGGCGATGCGAGAAGAGGTTGAGCGATAAAGAGTCCTGATCTCCTCCGCGACCGTCTGTGCCGTGTCCCTGTCGTACCAAAACTGGCTCAATCTCCAGTCCTCCGCCACCAACCGCACCTCGTCCGGCTCGTCTCCTCCGCCATCTCCTCGTCCTTCGACCGCGCCGCCCAGGGAGGACTGCTCGCTGAGGAACTCCCTGAGAGCTTCCAGAGCTTGGGAGCTCAGCAAGGGAGGATCGTCGTCTTCTTCGGTGCCGTCGTCCGCGGCGGCGGGGTTCGGCCTCTCCTCCAACTCCGTGGACATTTTGGGAATAATATTTAGCTCGATGATGAAATGATCGGGCGGTATATACGTTGAACGCTAACAGGGGCATTCTGGGGAATGAATGCCGAGAAATCGCATACATTTACCTTTAAATATTACTTTTGGGTCTTTATTTGGTCAATTTTATACGAGGAAGAGCATCTCATATTAGTCCAAAAATATTTTTTCTAATATATCAACTAATTGAAGTATTTACTATGTATAAGCTGTTAGGGGTTGGAAGTGATCGAAGACTTCAAAGTTTAGTGTTGTTGGATAAGATATAGCAGTATTTGAAAGGATAAATATGAAATTAATTGACTTTTATCTTTTTTGTTAAGTATCATCATCTATTTTTATTTTTATATTATAAATATATATAACGTTATGGATTCATAACTATGTGCTTTCGTTACGATAGATTTTGATGATTTTCAAATTCTTCATCTATCGATATCTTTTAATAATTATCCTGAGAGGAGAGATCAATTTCCTTCCTATAAATTCCCTCTTATTATACAAAGTGAGACATTCTTCCATTCTAGTTTTCAAGGTCTTCTCATAAGCTTTCTAATTTGCCTGTAGGGCTTCCTTAGTAGTATTCTCTATTTCGTTTCAATTCCCTATAGGATGAGTCAATCTTCAAGTCCCTCATAGTCTCAATATCAATTTTGTAGTAAATCGATCTTTCACCGTCTTGCTTTTCTGCCTTCTTAGTTCAGGATGTCTTTCATTTCTTGCACAATCTCTTCTCGATCTTTTAGTCGCAAATGGTCGAGGTTCTTACTTTATGTTTGGACAACCTAAGGGCAGAAGAGGTCTCGACTTCCCCTTCATCGGGGAGGTAGTTCTCATAAACCCAAAGGTTATTAGGGACTTAAAGTTTATGAAAATCTCGTATGACTCTGATTTAGTGGTAAGTGCACCACTCTTGGATCACTTACGAACTAGGTATTTCACCCTAACTAAGTTTGATTTGCAAGTCTCCTGAATCAGTCAACATCCATTCAACCCTATGCTGGGGTCCTTTTGCTTGACTTATGACATCCTTGAAGTCGAACTTTGTCTTATCCTCCAACCGGTAATAGTATCTTGCCTCATGGCACTACTTAATAGTATTTATCGGAGAATATTGGTTTGCTAGCATTACTCCGATTCATAAATCTTTTGCTACTTAGTTTTAAATGTGCAAGAGGAGAAGTAGCTATTACTTAATTGCATAAAAGGTCGTCAAAGTTAGAGGTGCCTCTTCCAACCAAAAGGGTTGAAAGGAGCACTTATTCCTCGTAGGTTTGGGTTGGGATTCAAGGTCCAATCTAGCCTAGTCGACACACTACAAAGATAACATTCCCCCCCTCTAGTCAGAGGAGAAGATAGATTAAAGTACTTCAATTGAACGATATACTCTCTTCCACTAAGGCTATCCAGAAGATGGACGAGGACTAGTTGATCGACATGGGTCTTAGCCCAGCTGTTTGGGGTATAACCCAAACACCACATCACTTCACCTTACTGATAGAACCCTAGGGTTCTATCGTGGAGGAAGAGGGTGGATAAGGAGGATAAACGATCTCTTCGAGGGGATCGGGCTTCCTAGATCACTTCGAGAGGATATGCCTCCTAGGTTTTTACCTTTTGGCTAAAACTAATACTTCTCATTGATCGATCTCGATAAAAGATTTTACAACCTTATTTATAGGGCTCTACCAAGAGTTTCACTAATCTTTGACTCTTGAAAACTCCTAAATGAAAATAATAACTGACTCAATCTCAACTGAAGATAAAAACTACTCAATCTACTCATAACCGACTTGATGAGATTCACCCGACCCATAACTGACTCTGGTTAACATGACTCAACCAGAATAAATGGACCTGACTAAGCTAGGGTCCTAACAGACCCGCCCACTTCAAATCAGCATTGCCCTCAAGGCTGAGTAGTATAAGATTTCGGGAGCACTTCAATATTTGTCATGCATCATGACTCTTTGATTAATTAAGTAGAATCTCCACTTGGTGTAAGCAATTTTTGGTCTTCTCGTGCAGTTGCCATTATAGCCTTCTGGAAAACCCTTTTCATCTGATGGCTAGTGATCATACCATATCTTTTTTTAAGGATCGCCACTTTGAAGTCTTCCTGAGGCATCAACAATAAATCGACAAGTAGTTTTTTTTACCTTTGAGCACCTTTTATCACAAATTAGGGTTTGCCTATTAGCAATCTTATCTTTAGATTTGGCACAACCTTCGTGATCGGACTCCACACTATCAATTTTTGATTCCTCCTTAGCTGGTTTAATCGTCAGAAGTTTATCACGGTCTTCATATTCAAGCTCCACATTGTTAGTTTTTATTTCCTCCTTAATTATCTCAACCGTCAGAAGCTGCTCTTGTTTGTGTTTGAAGTCCTGTCTATTGAAGCTTTCGGGAGCACTTCAACATTGCCCTCAAGTCCTGTCTACTCATAACCGACTTGATGAGATTCACCCGACCCATAACTGACTCTGGTTAACATGACTCAACCTGAATAAATGGACCTGACTAAGCTAGGGTCCTAACAGACCCGCCCACTTCAAATCAGCATTGCCCTCAAGGCTGAGTAGTATAAGATTTCGGGAGCACTTCAACATTTGCCATACATCATGACTCTTTGATCAGTTAAGTAGAATCTCTACTTGGCGTAAGCAATTGTTTGGTCTTCTCGTGCAGTTGTCATTATAGTCTTCTAGAAAACCCTTTTCATATGATGGCTAGTGATCTACCATATCTTTTTTAAGGATCGCCATTTTGAAGTCTTCTTGAGGCATCAACAAGAAATCGATAAGTAGTTGTTTTACCTTTGAGCACATTTTATCATAAATTAGGGTTTGCCCATTAACAATCTTATCTTTAGATTTGGCACAACCTTCGTGATCGGACTCCACATTATCAATTTTTGATTCCTCCTTAGCTGATTAAATCGTCAGAAGTTTATCACGGTCTTCATATTCGAGCTCCACATTGTTAGTTTTTATTTCCTCCTTAATTATCTCAACTTTCAGAAGCTGCTCTTATTTGCGTTTGAAGTCCTGTCTATTGAAGCTTCTGTTTCGGCAAGTGTCCATAATGATTTTTCCTTCATGAGCACTAGCAAATGATATGGCTACCATCATGGTGCGGGGAGGGCGAGCTTTAACTTCACACCGAATCTTAAGATTACGTCTGTCAATAAATATTTTCACCAATTGTATCTCGGACTAATCTTGGGTTTGGTTCGATGTGCTTAAATCTGCTTTGGTACTCCTGTACCGTAGAAGTCTAACAAATTTTGGTGAGCTGTCCATTAATGTTCTTGTACTCCGACGATCCAAAGCGACTCAAGAGCTCTCTATTGAACTGTCCCCACGAAGGGACTTCGTGATAGGTCTTGTATAAATCATACCACTGGATCGCATCACCTTCGAGTTGTGTGGAAGCTATCTCCACCATTGATTCCTCCGGAGTCCTGTGAAAATGAAAAAACTTTTCAGAGATCCAATCGATTAGGTCTCCATCTTCTCATCTAGGAAACTTCATCCTCATGCATGTGTATCTTATGTCCTGCCCGTGGTCATATTTTTCAGATCGACTCCCTTTGAAACTTTCACCATGTTGAGTTTTGTTGAGGCTCTCTGATCGATTTCTTCTAATTTCACGGAGGAGCTCTTGAAATTTATCTTCTATGCGAGCCTCACAGGCTTTATTTAAACCTTGCATCAAGTGCATCCTTTGTAGTCATCGCGTAGGATTGTAGATTAGTGATGTTCAATTCTTTTTTTTTTTTGCTATCGAGTCAGGGGTATGAGTTTGCATCGTAGATGTGGTCGGTTTTGGTTGCAATGAGATTGTCGGTGTAGACAAGCAATGGGAGCAGAGAAAGATGGATGAAGTTGGTGGAACTTGGCTAGGTGGCAGCAATAGGATGAAGGTGGCTGTAGTAGATGCGGTTGTGATAGAGGGAAGAAGATGAGGGCTGGCCGGTGGTGAGGAAGAGGCAACAGCGGGTGGCTGTGGTGAGGACAGTGATGGCCGACGGGAGGAGGCAGCAGGCACCTCGACGTTTGGGGCAGCTGCTGCGCAGAGGCCGACGACAGTAGTAGAGAGGCACAGGAGGAAAGCAGCGCTAGAGGATAAAAGGAGATGGTGGCCAGGAAGAGAGGGCAGCGGTTGCTACGGCAACCGGGTAAGGAGCAAGAAGGGGCAGCAGTGGTAGCAAGAGGAGGTGGCAGTAGGAAGAGGCAACAGTTGTTGCAGCAATGGTGGCAGTAAGGAGGTGCAACGGTGGCAATAAGGAGGTGCAGCGGTGGCAATAAGGAGGTGCAGCGGTGGCTGCGAAGGCTTGACTGTGATAGAGAAAGAGGAAGAGGAGGCCGAGGCTACGGCAGAGGAGGGCTTGGCTACCTCAGAAGCAGCTGGGAAAAGAAGGGGGCAGCGGCCAACGGCGGGTGTGGCTGCGACTGTGGTTGAGGAGGAGAGGGAGATGGTGGTCGGCGACTGAGAAGAGGGGATAAGAGGGATGGTAGAGATGGCCAGCGGCTGCTGTAGAGGAGGGGTGGCAGCGGCTGTGTGGCAGCGACGAGGGCTGCGAGTGGTGGCTGTGCGTGGCCAAGGAAGGACAGCGGCGGTCGATGGGAGGAGGTTGTAGGTGCGTCGACGTTTGGGGCAGCTGTTGTGGTAGGGGAGATGGGGATATGGTGGCCGGCGACAGCAGTAGGGAGGAGAGGAATAGAGGTGGCCGGCGGAGGAAGAGGCGGTTGAGGGAAAGGGCAGCGACGATGTGCGACTGCTACGATAGGAGAGGAGGAGAGGAAGAGGGCTGGCAGCAAGTAGGTAGGGAGGAAGAAGAGGGAAGGTGCGGGCCCTTCTTCTTCTTCCCTCTCTCTTTTTTCTTTCTCCCTTTCTTTCTCTTTCTCTTTCTCTTTTTCCTTTTTTTTGGAAGATGAAGAGAAAGGAGGGGTGGGTGCGGCTTCTTTTCCTTCTCTCTCTCTCTTTTTATTTTTTTATACAACAAGATGATAGATATGATGATGATGGTGACGACGTGACATTGATGATGATGGCAACGACGATGATGATGATGATGACGACGACGACGACGATGACGAGATGAGCGACCATGGAATCATAATAGGCATGCCGAGAATCGCTACTCTGATACCAATTGATAGGACCCTAGGGTTCTATCGTGGAGGAAGATGGTGGATAATGGGGATAAACGATCTCTTTGAGGGGATCGGGCCTCCTATATCACTTCGAGGGGATCTATCTCGTAGGGTTTTATCTTTTGACTAAAACTAATATTTCTCATTGATTGATCTCCATAAAAGAGTTTACAACCTTATTTATAGGGCTCTACCAAGAGTCTCACTAATCTTTGACTCTTGATAAACTCTTAACTGAAAATAATAACTGACTCAATCCCAACTAAAGATAAAAATCACTCAATCTACTCATAACCGACTTGATGAGATTCACCCGACCCATAACTGACTCTAGCTAACATGACTTAACTTGAATAAATGGACCTGACTTAGCTAGGGTCCTAACACTTACCTCTCTTTTTTATCCGCTACATCCTAATGTTTTTGTTCCTTTGTAGGCATGAATTTACACTCCTTGAAGAGAAAGGGTTATGGCTCATCTTCAGGCATTACGATAGACTCTTTGGCTCTGCCAACCATTCATGAGTCATCGCTAGAGGCGTCAGGCCCGATTTGATTTAACCATCATACCAGTATCGATAAGTTAAAGAAAAAGTAGAAAATCATCGTGATGAAGGTGCCCCACCCTCGAAAGAATGAGGAACCCAATGAGTTGACTCTACGGAGGGAGTCGAATCAAGTATCTCCTACCTCCACCACGTTGATGCCTTCATACATTCTCGAAGTTCCAGGTCTTCTTTAGAAAAGAGGGGAAAGGCAAAGGTCGATGTTCAACTTATGCAAGAGCAAGCTCTACCCTTTGTGTCTTTACAAATAACTGACCTACCACACTCGACCCGGGTGCATTAATGCAATAGAGATGGGAGGGTTTGCAGGAGGGAAGAAAATATGGGGCGATGGTGCGGCTTCGGAGTAGTACTACCACAGTCATTGTGTTCGAAGATGGCGAAGCAGATCTACCATTCTCCCTCAAAGATTTTGATCAACATCTGCTACCATAACAAAGTAGTGATAAGTTAGGTCATGGTTAGTCCATTCAGTTTCACGTTGCTTATCCACTTATCTTAGATTTGCAACACCACCACTATGTAACGACCCTTATTAATCATGTACGAGATACTAGCTTGGTCATTCACCAACATTCCCTTATAACTAACGATATTTGAGAAGAGAATGAGGGTTGAAGAATGGGGGTCAAGCTCGTGACAACAAGAGGAGGTTGAGCAATGCATCATTGACTTTACTAAGCAACTGAAGGGGGTTTAGAGCAATAACTGGGACATGGAGGATGAGTTTATGTGACTCACTCTAGATAAGGATGCATAACTTAGAGCTCATCGAGCAAGTTGCGATGACAAATGAGCAGGTCATAATGGCAAATTAGTGGGTCATGAGTACACCAAGTTGGATTGGGGCCTGGAGGAAGTACTTGAGGCTGAGCGACATGATATCAAAGTATCGAAAGGAGCCAATCATCGATTATAAAGCAGCTATCGAGTTTATGAGGGGTCTGGAGAGGTCAAGGGTCGTCTTATACCACCAATTCAAGTACCAAAGCTTGTTTCAAGATGAGGTACCTTAGGTTGGAGCTTAAGGAGGATCTGTTCACTGATTACCCCGAGAATTAGAATGTTCAGATGGTGCCCAAGGTACCTTTTGACGACAATCTCAACTTGTCACCTCATCCCAATGCTAAGCTATCGTCTTCTGTTATGCTTGTTTTTTTTAGTGTTAGGTCAATCTACCCAACTTGCTCCTTGAGTCGGGCGTGTCCGCCATACCAACCCTTTATTTAGATATGTCGGAGTCTCATTTTAGATGTAGGGGCCTGATTGAGTCGAAATAATCTCTTTTAAAATAATAATATTTTCTTTTCTCATTTCACAATACTAGCATCTTAAAGATTCGCTTTACAACTAACGCCATAGACATGATAGATCAATGCCCAATGCTCAAGGCATAGTCTTCCGAAATTGATCCTAAGAAATGTTTTTAGGGTAAAACTTCTTTAAGTTTGTAATGTATCATGTCCTCGACAACACCACTCCTTCTATTGTCCCAATGTGATATGTTCCATCTTGGACGATCTCGAGGACTCAACTTCCTAGTTTGATGTCAACTTCCTAGTTTGATGTCAACTTCCTCCACGACTTGGTTGGGTTGTTGACTTCAACATATTGGAGCACCAGGTCTTAGACCAACTCCCCGATGATGAACACTTCGGTCATACATCTTGGCCACTATCCTTTTATATCTCGGTGCCCTTAAGTGTGATGCTCTAGACTCGTTAATCGGGTCAAGTCCGACTCCAAATTCTTTTTTGAAGGTTTTCTCATCAAAGCACTCAACCATAGGTGTTGGAAAATACCATCTAAAGTGATAGGATAGCCTCGACATTGAAGGCTAAGTTGAATGTGTGTTGTCCGAGAGGTCCACAAGATACTTGATAGTTAATCTACCCAAGTATCCTTTACTCCAAAGATATGTGTTAGAACCCTTGTAGATTCTAAGTTTGGGGTGATCTCTATAGGGGATCAGCCTCCTTGGAAATCTATAGGGGTTCCTCTCTCCTTAGTTTTCTGCTTAATGGCTAAAATAATATTGATCTATTGATGATGAAAAGAGGGAAGAATACAAGCTATTTATAGGGCTTTTAAATCCTAACTCCTAATAGGACTCCTACTTCTAACAACTCCAACTCCAACTCCAACTCAACTCTAAGAAGCAACCCCTACTTCCAACAACTCCAACTCTAAGAATCAACTCCTACTCCAAGTAAACTAAGACTCCAACCCTTAAGAGAGTCATAACTGAATGGAGCTCTTCCCCTCGTCAAAGTGGATAGCCAATTGGGTTGATTATAGGCTTGACTTAGTTAACTCCAACCCGTATCTAATTCCGACTCCTAACCAGACTCCAGTTCAGCTGAATCCTAATCCTACCAGGATTTGGGCTCATTTATTATAATAGACTCATATCTCCTCCTAGTCGACCTAATGTCAGGTCTAGGTTGGCCAACAAGGCCCACTCTAAGGATTCGATTCAATCGACTAGGATCCGACTCAGCTAGGGTCTTAACAAACCTGCCCTCTTCAAATCAATCTTGTCCTCAAGACTGAGGCTCTATAAACTTTTGGTCTTAATCTGTAATTCCCTTTGATGCTTCCTTGTGGACCCTATAGTAGGCACATCTTGCTCCTACGGTCTAGCGTCAGTAGTAGTGACTGGATGGTGATGTGTTACGATCTTACAATCCAATGCAATCATCAACTAAATTTGGGCCTCCTCATAAACTTGGGTGTTAGGTGGATAGATCTGGGCTGAGTCATCATCTCTAAACTTCCATTTACGGTGAGATTCCTAGAGGATTAATTGTAATATTGAGTATACTGATCTAATCCACAAGTTATGGCTCTAATGTTATATCCAATTTTATAGGGTCCAAAGAAATTGAGAGATCACTTTTGTGAGGCTCGAGTCTTCATAAATTTCTACTAGTAGGGATAAGGATGAAGGAAGACTCAATCTTTGATAGCAAACTTCCTTCTACTCCGACGTTTATTGGGCGACTATTTTTTTCTTAAGCAGGCTGGCGTATGGTTGTTCTTTAATGGTAGCCAGGCATTCTTCTATGATGATGGTTGCCTTCTAGTAGAGTCTAGGGTAAGGTGAGCCCAATCTGTGTTTGGAGGGAGTAGAAGCTGTAATTTTTCAGGACTTAATTTTATCTCCTCTTTATATTATTGTCATATATCATACTAAGCCACAAATTCAACAAAAGTTAGCATTCCTTCGTCATTGATTGATAGCTTCAGGTGATTTGGAGTGGGGGATTTGCTAAGGTATGCTAGCGGTCAATCATCTTGCATATTGATAACGTAATTTCTAGCTCCTGATACATTAATAATTAGGACTTTGTCGGAGTCGGTGAAGTTAGCATTGACGAAGAGTACGGGTTGCAACTTGGCTGAATGACCCATGTTTCTAGCATCTTCTCTTTAATCCTCTCTATTTCAGCTTTTTAGAGGTGAGGGGTAATGAAATGGTCGAGTGTTTGCTACTAGTTTACCCGGGAGAATCATAATTTGGTGGTCATACCGATAGGTAAAAAGTAGGCTACGCAGTTCGACGAAAATATCTAAAAATTCAACAAGCGATTAGAGAAGGTTTGGGTCTTCAATTTTTGTTGGCTCTCCCATAGAATGCTGCTGAAGTTGCATCGGAAGCCGCTGTTCACTTTATTCAAAACTTTCTCTGTTTGCTGCGTGCAAATCGTCGTTATGTCGCTCCTACGTTTCTCATGTAGGATCTCTTGTTTCTCATGGTTGAAAAAATTTATGATAAATTTAAAAAAATTCCAAGGAGCATCACCTAGCATAGTCAGCCATTTGATGTTGAGCACAACCTCATAATCATTAAGAGGAAGGAGAAAGATATCAACAAGTATCTCTTGGTCCTGCCGTAATAATTTTACCCGCGTGCATCTTCGGTCGCACTTCAAAATTTGGTCGTCGGCGATCTTAACGTCAAACCTGCCACAATCCTCAATATGTAGGGCCATCCGAGCAGTAACCTTATTGTTCATGAAATTATTAGTGCTTCCGATATCAATGAGGATGGTGATTAGTTGCTGCATAAGTAGCCCTCCTACTTTCATCGTCTGCGGGTTCACGTAGCTGGCAAGAGCATGCATTGTACAATTGGTCGACTGCTATTCTTTATATGTGACCTCTTTCTTATGCTCTTGGACCTCCTCCTCCATATCTTCAATGGGTTCAATTAGTATGAGGTGCCCCTTTTTGCAGCGATGATCACGGCTCTACAGTTCATCGCAATGACAACAAAAGTCCTTTGCTAATCTGTCACGTAGTTCTTCTTTCGTTAATTTCTTTGGCAATGAAGGATAACTGAGGATAGAGGATACTGGAGGTTTATATACTACTGGTCTAGAAGTGGTTCTCATCCTCCGAGCATCTTGGTTTAGCCATTACTCTTGGATTCAGACGAAAGAGATTGCGGCCTTCATGGTACGGGGCTCCGCACTTTAACATTTCCTTTAATTTTTGGCTTGAGTCCTTCGATAAAAGTCCCTAATAATTATCTGTTAGACTAATCATGAGCAAAGTAAGATAATTCCTTAAACCTGGTCTAGTATTCTTGGATTGTGGAGGTTTGTCGGATCTTGGTAAGTTGTCTGTTGATATTCTCGTACTTGGTCGACCCAAAATGGTTCAGTAGTACATTCTTGAATTATATCCACATTAGAGCCCCATGGGTATATTCAAGCCAATTATACCACTGTATAGCATCTCCTTCGACGTGGCTGACAGCGGTGTCCACCATGGAATCCTCCGATGTTTGGTAATAGCGGAAGTAACGTTCAACACGCGAAATCCATCCCATCGGGTCTCCTTCTTCCCATCGAGGGAAGTCCACCCTCATGCGTGACTGTATTATGTTTGAGGGTTGTCTCTCCTTCTCTGAAGGTCTCTCTAAACTTTCTCCTTATTGAAATTTTATTGGGCTCGAATATCGGTCCAATTCGAATTCAGCAAATAATGTACGTAATCTGTCCTCCATGCGTGATTCAAGTCATGATTCAAGTGCCTCCAACTTTTCTCTGAATATATCTCCTGATAACATGATGTAAAACTCAAAATTTTTTGTTATAAGGTCCTTCTCTTACTGTTGGATCACTGGTATGGAATGGTTGGGTGGATTGGTGTCCGAAAATGGTAGATTGCTCAAGGCGAAAGGCTGCGACAGGCTGTTGTTTGCTGCAGTTGCTGCTACTGTTTGGGATGGCTATGGATTCTAAAAATATATTATGATGGTTGCGTCTTAAGGCTAGAGGGGTGGCTTAGGGTTGTTGTTAATGACAACAACTAGTTTCGTAGGGATTGGTGGCCAAAAGGGTGATGGATCAAGGTTACGATTTTATGGTGTTGTTTGGGCTGTGATTTTTTGGGAGCTGTTAGGGTTGGCTATGGATTATGGAAATAGGCTATGATGACTACATCTTAAGGCTAGAGGGGTGCCCTAAAGATGACATAGGTGGCAGCAACAATTTTGGTAAGGATAAGATATGGGTGCAGCAAAAAATATTGAAAGGTAGTGTTACATAATTCTATGTTGATAGGCTGCGGTAGGTTACTGTTTTGGGCTACAATTTTGGGTGTTGTTTGGGTTCTAGAAATAGATTATGATAGTAATGTTATAAGGCTAGAGGGGTGCCCTAAAGGTGTCACTATTGGTGGCAGCAAGATGGTTAGGGTTTGGTGGGTTTAGAGAAGAAGAAAGACAAAGGCACAACAATATATTTTTTCATCAAAAAAGTTTCAGCAGTATAGATACAATTTTTCTCAGCAATTCAAAACAAAGATTTGACTGAAACACTAGAGAAATATACTAGTAAGGGAGAGGTAATGCTATTAAAAAATTCATAAAAAATTATGGCAGTAAAAGATTTGGCAAGATTAAAGATTACGTGAATGTGCTGCGGTAGAATTTTTTTTTCGTCGAAAGATTTCAGCAGTATAAATGAGATTTTTTTTCAATAATTTGAAATAAGGATTCATGTAAAACTCAAGGAGAATCTACTAGTAAGGGAAAGGTAATGTCAACAAAAAATTCATGGAAAAAAATAGCAGCAAAAGGTTTGGCAAAATCAAATATCACGGGTATAAACCGCGACAAAATTTTACATCCAAAGTGCAACAGTTTGGACGTAAAAGATCAAAGATTTATATTGATAATTTTTTAATAAAACCAAAAGAAAATTTACTGTTAGGAAGTGCCACATTCATCATAAATTTTTTATAGAGATTTGGACAGAGAAAATGCAATAGCAAGACCAAATATGCAGTGTTATGCGGTTGAAATTCTGCATTGCAACTTTCATTGTTGAGATGGAATCTTTGTGACAAAAAGTTTCTACAACAACATAGAAATAATTTTTTTGGGGTTTTTGGAACAAGAATAAATAAATTACAGCAATAGTAAGGTAGGAAACCAGAACCTATTGTAATTCATGGGGAGATCAAAAGATGATATGCGATAGTGGAGATGATAGCGGAATTCGACGACGATTTTTAAGCAATTATGGGAATTGCTTTGGGTGGCTGTGGAGGGATGTTGGATGGTTGTGGAAAGGCAGTGAGATGCTAAGAACGTTGCTCTGATACTAAGTGTTAGAACCCTTATGGATTCTAAGCTTGGGGTGATCTCTGTAGGGGATCTGCCTCCTCGGAACTCTATAGGGGTTCCTCCCTTCTTGGTTTTCTGCCAAATGGCTAAAAATAATATTGATCTATTGATGATGAAAAAATGGGAGAATACATGCTATTTATAGGGCTTCTAAATCCTAACTCCTAATAGGACTCCTACTCAAGACTCCTACTTCTAACAACTCCAACTCTAACTCTAAGAAGCAACTCCTACTTCCAACAACTCCAACTCCAACTCTAAGAAGCAACTCCTACTCCAAGTAAACTAAGACTCCAACTCTTGAGAGAGTTTTAACTAAATGGAGCTCTTCCCCATATCAAAGTGGGTAGCCAATTGGGTTGGTTACAAGCTTGACTAGTGAACGTTATCCCGTATCCAACTCTGACTCCTAACCAGACTCCAGTTCAGTCGAATCCTAATCCTACTAGGATTTGGGCTGGTTTATTACAATAGACTCATATCTCTTCATAGTCGACCTAATGTCAGGTCTAGGTTAGCCAACAAGGCTCAATCTAAGGACTCGACTCAATCGACTAGGACCCGACTCAGTTGGGGTCTTAACAATCTATTTCCTTAACCATTCGAGAATGGCTCGGCTAGTGATCTCAACAAGATCGTTGGTCCGAATATGAGCCACTAAGCTGAATCTCAATTAAACCTCGTAAGACTAATAAAACTCATTGAATCTCACACTGTTGAACTAAGTCTCGTTGTTAGTTATTATGGCTCTCAAGATTCCAAAGCGACTGATAATATTCTTGCTAGTTATAGGTGCTCTACAAACCAATCACGTGAGTGATGGCACCTATGGCAACACTTTGATAATCTCTTTATTTATCATAACTGGTATTTTCTTATATTATATATTTTCTGGATGTATATTGTGATGTAATTAGATTTGTGCAATGAGAGTCGGATCATGATGAGATCACGATAATTAGATCGATTTATCTTTAAACATAGATCCGAAATCATCCTGGTCATAGGTTACTCAAGAAAGACATCGAGATAAACAAATATACGAGTGTACTATATAGTCGTTCATATGATGGAGACAACTAGTCTCATAGCTACTCATATAGGGACACTAGAGGTATAGTGCAGGTGCTCATTATAGTATGAGTTCACTGATTAATCTACTTACGGAATACTGGATGGTTAATGATACCTACAAACAATATTTTTGTAGTCCTAGTTGTATGTCTAGTCCTTAGACTTGAGACACTAAGGATGCCTTGTATAAGTACTTCTTGTTTAACGTCAGACTTATAGGTTTGAAAGTTTCAGATCATGTACAACCAGTTATCAGGATTATAGCTAACTTTACAAAGATAATTGAGTGTCAATAGAGGATCATCCACTCTCGGTATCATGAGAGGAATATCCCGTGTATGCTTACTTAAACAAATCTCTGGCCAATGTCATTCAAATTGAGAGAGAATGAGTTTTCTAGAAGAATATGATTAGAGCGAGACTTGGATGAATTCCATATGAGGCATGATAGTACCATGTTTAATATACAGTCTTTGAGATGTTAGATGAATGATGGACTATAGATACTACTGGTTATAGGTGCCCTACAAGTCAATCACGTGAGTGATAGCACGTGTGAGACACTACGCAATCTTTTTTGCTTATGATTATTATTGACATATTCTCACATTATATTATCTATTTCATATATATATATATATATATATATATATATATATATATATATATATATATATATATATATATATATATATATATTGTGTTGTCCTTAGTTTTATGCAATGAGAATCGGATCGTAGTGCGATCATGCTAATAAGATCGATTCACCTTTAAACACATATTCTAAATAATCTCGGTCATAGGTTACTCAAGAGAGACATCGAGATAATCAGATAAACCAGTATACTGTATACTCATCCATATGATAGAGGTGGCTGGTCTCATAGCCACTTATATGGAAACACTAAGGATACAATATATGTGCTTATTGGAGAATGAGTTCACTAATTAATCTGCTTATGAAATATTATATGGTTAATGATACCTAATGTCAGACATCAATTCCGTAGTCCTAGTTGTGTATCTGATCGTTAGACTTGAGATACCAAAGATGCATTGTTTGAGTGTTCATTTCTTTGATGTCAGACTTACATATTTGGAAAGTTTCAGATTTAGTATAGTCAGTTATCGGGATTGGTAGCTAATCTTACAAAGGTAATTAAGTATCAATAAGGATCATCCATTCTCGGTATCATGAGAGGAATATCTCATGTGTGTTTACTCAAACAAATTCCTGGTCAAGGTCATTCAGATTAAGAGAGAAAGAGTTCTCCGGGAGAATCCAATTAAAGCGAAACGCAGATGGATTCCGCATGTGGCCTAATTTTACATGACTTTCTTCTCTCCCTTACCCCTTTTCTTTTTCTTACAAATTTTATACATAATTTATTACATAATTTTTAGCCCAAAATTGTTATGTGAAATGTAAGAATACTTGGGGTATTTATAGGCCCCAATTGGCTTCAGGATTTGGAGCTAAAATTCAAATGTATCCAAAAAATTCGGATACGAGTTTGGGCGATCCAACCGTCGCCTGTTGCCCGGATTCCTAGGCGACGATAGTATAATTGTCGTTCACTGACGGTACAATTGCTAGGATTTCTGAAAAAGTGATTCCCTTCATTTTTTCGATCTCGACTTGTATCTCTATTGACCACTTCCCAAGTCAACCAATTGAGCTCGACCTGAGCTCAATCCACTCTCCATAATGGACCCGGTTAGCCTCACTTGAGTTAATTTGGATCCTTTCCAAATCTAACTCAAACAGAACTCAACCTTAATGATGTTAACTTTGACTTAATTAATTACAATCTACATAGCTAACAAATCTACTTCAAGGCCTTCCCAACTCCCGACAAGCTTTTCAGCTACCCCCGACAATCTTCTGATACCCCCGATAATCTTCCGATGAGTCTCGATCTTCTTCCGGCGAATTTCTTTGTGCCATCTTGGCAAAATCCTGACGCACTCGAGGCGAGTTCCCAATCATGTTATCCTCACTCCAGCCCGATGCCTGAACTTAACTTTGGTCAACTTTTGGTTATAATTTTCTCTCTATCGTAGTTAATTATACATCAGTAGTTAATTCTATATCAATAAACTCTAATAAATGTGTTAGATTAATAATTCATCAATTTATTTTCTCATCAAAATTTGAATGAAATAAATATTTAAAAACAATTATGAGTTTCACAATTATTGTTCAGATATACTTGACAAGCCTTATTGTGATTTACATACGAGTTTATATTTTCTAAATTGATCATCGATAGTAACTTAGAGCCTTATCTAACCCTATGTTGCTCAAGTGTTTCATAATATAGTGGTTGATGCTTCACACCACATGATTATATTTGTAAAATTAACCTATGACATGTCATTATAAGGATGATTTAGTCCATTTCAACTCTATCAACGAGTCATGAGTGTACAATTATAAGATAATTTTGGATGGTTAAAACTACCTAAAAAATATACAAAAACTATTGTGATCGTCTTTAAAATAGATATTTATCTAGAGAAAATATTGAATAATTGGATTCATCCAAAAGTCTATATATTGTTTTATTCAAAATAAATGAAGCATACAAAAAGTAATAATAGCTCAATCCACGAAAAAGAGGGGTGAGAACATTATAAAGTTACCTTCAATCATTCATAAACATGTTAAGAAGCACCCTATTGATATTTGTAAATAAAAAAAGTTAGTCTAAAAAATAAAGACATATAACAATAAAAATTAATTAATTACAAAAATAAGTAATTAACAAGTCTAAATGCCTCGAACAAAATACAACATTTAGGCAATTCGACATACTTGGAAGGAAATAAATATTTAAAAACAATTATGAGTTTCACAATAATTACTCAATCCAGTATTGAGTTACTTGACAAGTCTTACGAGTTTTTATTTTCTAAGTTGATCATCGACAACAACTTATATCCTTATCCAACGCTATGTTTCTCTAGGGTTTCATAATATTATAGTGGTTGATGCTTCATACCACATGATTATATTTGTAAAATTAACCTATGACATGTCATTATAGGGAAGATTTAGTCCATTTTAATTCTATTAACGAGTAATGAGTGTGCAATTATAAGAATAATTTTGGACGGTTAAAACTACCAAAAAAACATCCAAGAACCATGAAAAACATAAAAAAATTATTTTTATTTTTTCACGATTTATTTCAACTTTGATAATTTAGAAATGATTTAAAAGATTTTAGAACAATATCAACAATGACCTAGTTTTAAAGCTTGAATGCATGAAAATCAATAAATTGGACTTAACATTTTATGTCACAATATAAATAATTAAATTAATAATAAAGAAACGATGAACATTATAAAAATCTCTAGACATGGTTTACCATATCTTAAAACAATTAATTGAATTTAAAGCATGCATCACACTCTCTTTTTTTATCAAAAAATAATTATATTTTTATAAATCACTAATTAATTGCTTGATTGGAATTTCTAATAAAGGTAGATAATGTAGGAAATAAATAATAATCTTTTGGTTAAAAAACAAAAAACTATAAAGATTACAAACACCCCTACCTGTGTTTACAAGGGGTAAATAAATATATGATTTGAGTCCAGAACCTTACGATAAACTATCAAGAGTCTTTAATAACTAGACTAGTTACACCAAGAGTTAATGATTAATATTGTTGTATAATTAACATATCTTCCTATTTTACCAAACAAGAAAGAGATAATAATAATAAAACTATTACAATTATAATCATGCACCTCATTGCATAAAGTGAGATCATACTTTGAACGCCAACCACCTTTCCAAAACTCATAAAACTTGCAATTATGCACTGTTATAATCGATATAAAACATATCGTACCGAAAACAAATTAAATTAAGAAGCCATTTTACATTTTTCAACAAGTCTCGCATTCCCTCCAGTGTTTTACGAGGCCTCATTTTCTTTTCCGCAAAGAAAACCACAACACACCGACCTCAGGACCCCAAAGGCGCCCTTCCCGCTCCCTCGTCTCTCCACCGCCATTTCCATTTCGCTCAACTCAAGGCGAATTCCGGCGGATGCTACTTGCGCCGACGCGTTCTAAGGGTCTTCTCGGGCGGCCGCTGGGGTTTCGAAGCTTCCTTCTCCGCATTCTCCCGTCCTCCAAGAACGGGGGCTTCTCGTGATCTTTCTCGTTTCTTGATCAGGTTCTTTGAGGGTGGCGATCGGCGTTAGGGCTCTCGGGAATTGCCGACCCGATTCCCAGTATTATATTATCTGGATCAGGTCTCGTGGATCTGTTTCTTGGTTTCTTCCGGGTTGGTGGTTCCGGTTTTCTTGATGCGGCCGGCGCTGTCCGCATGACGTACTTATGCACATCCTCAGTGTCTTTTAGGGCTAGGGTTGGGGTTTCGGAGCTTTCGTGTCGCTACTTTTCCATCGGGCATTTCGTAATCCTTCTCTTTTCTTGATTGAGTTCCTTGAGGGTGACGATCGGCGTTAGGATCCTCACGGTTCGTAGGTCTGTTTCTTGATTCCCTTTCGGTCACTGGTTCTGGTTTTCTTGGTGCGGTCCACCATGTCCGATGACATAGCCTTGCAACTGCCTTCGAATTCGAGTCCCTCCCATCCGTCCCTCCCGACGAAGCTAGCCAAGTTGGAGGCTCGCATGGCTGGGAAGAGCACTTCTTCGCTTACAGTTCAAACAGCACGGCCGCCTGTACCTCCATCTCCGACGAGGTTCCCAGAACAAGAGGAATTGCTGGACTCATCCTCTGATGATGATGTTAGCCTATCCCAACTCATTATACTTATCGTACTACTTTAGGAAGTATCTGTGATATTCTTTTGCCATTTAGTTGCTAATTAATTGATAGTAAAAAAATTTCGTGAAGCATTGTTGCTTACGTTTTTCTAATATTTATTATCATGAAAGTTCCTGGCTGTGACATTAGCTTATGTTCCTGAAGTTGGATTCTCTTGCACATTAGTAATCAATTTATGTTTGTTTTTGAGTCGATAGTTGGGAGTTTTTGCACTATCTTTATGATTCCTTCCAGTTAGTGCATGTTGAAACTTAGAAGTTACTGTTTTTTGTTTGATTCTTGATTGATTACACCGTTTCTTGGAAGTATCTTTAACTTCTTTTTTTCTTTTTCATAAAATTTAGCTGACATTTATGATACTATTGCAAAGACTTTGTTGATTATGCTTTTTTAAGGGTTCGATGTCATGAAATTATTTCACTGTGTTATTAGGTCATGTTCTCAAACTTTCTTCACTATGAAATTACTTAAAAAAATTATAATTCGTTTTTTGTTTCCGAGTTGATTGGCTGTACTTGTGTTAAGTTTATGATCCTTTGCAGTTAGTGCATTTAAAACCTTGGAAGTGTTCCCTTTTGCCAGTTTCCGTTTTGCTATGGACATGTTTGCAGTGATAGCCCTTCTAGTTTTGCTTATGTTTTGTGAACCAAACTTGTTGCACATTATAATGTTCCGTTAGTTTGCTGATATGTTGTGATGATCTGTGACTTCTTGGTTTCATCCACATTATTAGTGTCCATTGTTCATCCAATATGAGTGATTTGCTGAAATATCCACTGCATATCTGATATTGCATGCATCTATCTTCAGAACGGTGGCGAGTTCTTGATACGATGCAACAATCAGAAACGGCAGAAACTTCAGGAGGATGTTGATGATATTGATTTTGAGAAATCTGAGGTGATTTGTTTTTACAGTAGTCGATTTATATGCAAATATGAATTTGTTTTGGTCCAGAATATTCCCCTTAGCTTTGTAGCTCTTGCTAAACATGAATTTGGCAGCTGACAAGAGCTGTATGATGATCTAATGCTCCACATGAACCAGTCTTTGTTTTCATAGTTTGTTCCTGATGACATGATAATTAGCATCATAGTCCATATGTGTTTTCTACTCCTTTTTGCTACCAGCCTTTGGAATTTCGATTAATTGCATTTATTTCTTTTGACATATTGCTGTTTTATATGCATTTACATATAATGCTAATGTTTCTCTATAAATAATTGTCTCCTTTGTATTGTTTTGTTGCTGCTAATGAAAGGGCAATTCCTTCGTGTGTAAATCCAAGTGCAACATCATATTTATGATTATCCTAACCAAGGTTTGACTTATCGATCTGTACCGGTGTATCGACATATTGTCGGTACCGGTACGGACCCCGTACCAGGGCAGTATGTACAGTATGTACCGCCCATATTAAAATATAATATAATATATTTTATAATATAATATTATATAATATAATATTAAAATATATATATATAAAAAAAAGGGGGTGATGTCGCCTCGATCTGTCTCCCCGCACGGGGAGACGCTTCGTCTCCTCGCGCGGGAGAAAAAGCGGCCGCGGGCGGCGATGGCGTGCAGGCGACCGCGGGCGGTGATGGCCCGCAGGCGACCGCGAGCGGCAATGGCAGGCAGGCGAGGACGGCGTGCGGGCAAGGTATTCTTTCTTCCCCTCTTTTTTTTCTTTTCCTCTTCTTCTTCCTTTTTTCTTCCTCAATCGATCGCCGACGGTCGAAATCGACCGTCGACGGTCGATTTTTGACGCCCGGTAGCAGGCGGTCCGCGTACCGGTAATCTAGCGGACTGGTATGTATCGCCTGTACCGGGCGGTACAGGTCGAAATTGCAAACCTTGATCCTAACTAGTGAGTTTTATACACGACTTTTTTTTAGCTTGTATGCGATAACTTGTCTTTGAAGTTTGAAGTCAAAGATTTCATCTTTCCGTCGTGCATATTAATTTGAAGTCTACACTTGAAGTGATTGCCATAACAGGAGAGCAACTCATAGTAACAAGCATCTTGTTGTTAGCATAGCCTGTACTGTGGGGAATATCTAATGCTAGATGGTGTTGTCTTCTGTTTTATATATTTCCTTAAGCTCATTTTTTTGTTCACTTTTCACTATTTCTTGATACTTATATATTCTCAATATACTGCACTTATGATCAAGGTCTCCTGCACCATGTAAAAATAAGGTTGTTAACTGGTATTTTGGTTTTGTGTAGTGAAAGATTGTCCCACTGTTGAGCCAACAAACTTTTGTCCTTTGAGAATGTCATGGAAATTATTCAGGATCTAAAAAAATTTCAGTAAATATTAAAACTTGGCCCTGGTATTTATTATATGGCATGACTACGGTCAAGGACTAGAAATTAGGAACCTTCAAGAACTTAGAGTTATTCTCTTAGAGTTCTATTTTGCATGTTTGTTGTTATAGAAGTATTTGCAAGGATTCAAACGTTAATATCTAAGTACTTGATGATTACTAGCTGTCTGGACCCATTAAGCATAACAGGCCTTTCAAGTGCATGCCCTCATCTCATCATAGAGGCTATCAATTCTTTTATTTGATTAGGTGCAGAGTTACATAATTCTTGAAATGGTTGATGATAAATTTGTTCACTGTGTTGAATGTCTCTGGCATGCAGTGTGGCACAAGGTTTGACATACCCCTTGAAACAATTCAAAACGAGCAGAACGTATCAGTATGCTAGTTGATCAATACGCGGACCAGCCCATTTTGGGTGGTACGTTGAAATATGGCCTCGTATTAGATGACACACGGTATGTATCTGTTGGTACGATCAAAACTTATCCCGTATCGATGGATACGAGTTGGTACCAATCGGAATTTGATTGATACCGACCCAAATCTTGTCTAGTTTGACTCGAATGATTAAATTGACCATGGTGCTCATTTGGGGCTTTAAATCACTCTCCCTTCCCTATTTTTCACTTGCTCTCTTTTTCACTTTCAGCTTCACTGTTATTCACACTCTTACTTATGATTAAAGTTCCTAATTAGTTGATTCCATAACAACGGAGGCAACTTCCTCTTGATGGATACAAAAAAAAAATTCAAATTTTCCTCCTTATTATGTATTCATTTATGGCTTAGTTGTTCTTTGTTCTTATCTAACTACAATTTATATACTAATAGATTAGGAAAGGAAATCTTTTAAAAAATAATATTTTCTATTTTTTGGTCATTTTTTTTTTCAAAATTTGTTTGTATTGGTGTATCAACACATGATACATCAGTACCGACCGGTATGTATCGATCCTCTCGGGGACCGATACCACTGGTCGGCACAACACGATGGTCCTTGGTTCTATGTTTGTTGAAATATAGTGGTGGGCTGATAACATTAGGAATCAGACAACATCCATTAAATGCCTTATTAGTTTCAGGCTTAAGACAAGGGCATGAGTATGATGTTTGGGATGATCTTGTGCTAGTTAACTTCTTCCTTCTATTCCTGTAATTGTTTCCACATTCTCATAATAGCAACCAGCCACATGCCCATTGTCACACTTGAACATATTTTTAAGAAATATTTTAAATGGAATCATGGTTACTGTGTTTGCACAAGCTTTGACGAATAAGTAGTGTGTTTTTCATCAGATTCCATCAACAGATAAAAACATTATTACTTGATGAGTTGTTTAGGGATATATGTATTTTTACTCCTTCCAAAGTTTAACAATTTTTTATTATTTGGCGTTGTTAATTGGTTTTGACAATTATTTGGGACTATTTGTCTAGTTTCAATTATTAGCTTATAGAATAAGGACAAAGTGATTCTGAGTAACAACAAATTGTTGTTAGTTCTCTATTGGTCTCCTAATCCTCCATAATGATATAAGTTCTGGTTACTAACCACAATTGATAGTAAGACCAAAATATTTCTTTATCTAGGTATTCCCAATTATCCAATTGTAGTAGTTGAAGGTGTTATCGTTTGATGTTGGTCCGATGTCGATGATCACCTCCATGTGGTTGAGCAACCTAAGCTTGATCTATACTAGGAACTTTGGTCTTGCCCAAAGCCTTTGTCACCTAATGTGGTGCCGAGCCCGAGATGCCTTTCTTGTACCAAGACCAATGTCAGAAGGGTCCCGATGCCCACTATTGGGAGGGTCCTGATGTGGTCCCTCTGCACTCAATTTAGCCTCCCGAGGTGGTTTAGAAATTGGAGAATGAGAGAGTTTGACCTCGATAACTATTCTTATGTTTCCTTTGGCATTGTTTGTGGTTATGAAGATATTTCGTGGAACATAAAATAATCGGATGACTTGGCTGCCAAGTGTCGAGCACCGGATCAAGGCGATTTTTTCCCATGTCATGAGGTGCCAACCAAGGAGTAAAATCTTTATCTAGGACAATGAAAGAACGAGATTAGTACAGTGTAGGACCATACACTATCATGAGTTTGGTTTTAGTTGGTATTGGTTGGACCACTACAGGGAGAGAGAGAGAGAGAGTGTGTGTGTGTGTGTGTTATGCACCTAGGGGTAGTAAGATGGAGTGGAGCTACAATAGTGGTAGGATGAGGAGGAGGCAATGCACCTACATAAATGAGGGGCAGAAGAAGAAATAACAATGAAAAGAGAGAAGTGGACAATTAGGCGGGCAAAAGAAAGGAAGTAGAAGAGAAAACCTTAGGTTAAAATGAGTACCAGTAGCGACCAGTTTGTTGCTAGGTCAGACCAGTATGATAAGATTACATGGTGGGAAGCTCAGTGGACCGAATTGGGTAAATTGTTCGGTTCATCTACTATATTTTAGTTCTTGGCAACAATAATACAGTTGTTGTCTAATACTGGTGGCATAAAAGCAGTTCTACATGTGTTTTTGCTTTTCAAACTATGATGTCTCCCAGTTTAGATGAGGAAGTTGGTGCTTTGGTCCATAGTATACAAGCAACATCATTTGGTTAATCCCCATGACGCGTCCACTTCCCTCATTATTGCAAAACCCTTCTTTTTCCTCATTCTGATGAAAGAACCTGCACCTCACAATTGGATATTGTCATGCCACCATATTGCTGTGTCCTCCAGGATTTTTTTTTATAATTGTTATAGAATGTGACAGTGCCGCTTTTGTGTCCCAAATTGTTGAGATCTGTTTTGCACTTATATGTTGAGATCTGTTTCTACTTTATATCAGTGTTTATGTATGAGATCAAGATTCTTGATTTTCTATATCTCTTATTCATGTGACACTTGAATAATGATGGTGATCGTCCAGGAAACAACAAAAGGAAGGTTACAAACACTGGAGAATTTTGAGATCAAACGAAATTTGGATGACCCAAATAAGAAAAAACAGGGTCGTGGTAGAGGTCGTCCATCAGCAAGCAGGGGCCGTGGTTCAAAAGCAATTGATCAAATGCATTCAGTCTCAACTCCCTTCAAGTGTTCCTCAAATGGTCAGCTAGAGAACCCCTCAAACAAGGTATGCTGAAAATATTGGCTTTTCTTGATTACACAAAATTCTTGCTCTCAAATTACTGTCTCTTCTTGAAGATAAGATATAGCTTAGATTTGATATGAAGTAGGGAAATATCATCATTATCATTGTTGTTACTGCTGCTTTAGTTTGATTAATTGCCACCACTTAAAGGACTACTATTTTGGAGGGACAGAAGCAAATTTGTTATAGAATGAGTTACTTGTGTGTTTGTGGTTTGGCCAGTTCTCATGTTTCACCAGTGTAGTGTAATTGCGCTCTTGTGGTTGTTTGTAGCACCACAAACAGGTAAGACAGACCAACTTTCTAGTCTGAAACCCTTTTTTCAGAAGGAAAGGTCAACTATCCAGTCTGAAACCCTTATTTTAGTCCTTTTACAAATTGATGTGGATTTGAAGATATGCAATGTGTTCTTTGCTGAAAGTATGCAAAAAAAATCAAGATTGATTTCTTTGTATCGTTTTCATATGGTTTTGTGGAATTACTTTTCTGATTTATTTGTATGATGGCTTCATTTGCAGAAAACGAAGTGCACTTTTTTTGTATGATGGTTTGTTTCCATAACTGATTGGGATGGAATAGACTGGAGGTTAGGAAAGAAAAAGGCTTTGGGACTTTTTTGTAGACACTTGACTGTAGCTAGTGACTCAACTGCAGGTGGGTATTGATGGAGGTGGGTGCTGAAGGAATCGACCATGGCTTAATTGTACTATTTGAAAAAACAACCAATTCATAGTTGGGCATCCTGGAATTTTCCCTAAAAATAGAGGTTTCCTTGGTTGTGGTGATATCATTTGCACGAACCCAGCAGACATGATGATCCAGAATAATATGAAGGAAAATTTTTTATCCCTGTGCATAATAGCCTTTCACATAAAGATCATGGAATTCTTTGTTGCATTGTGCACCGAATACCAAACATGTCATTGTACTAGTGATATATTATTTTCTTTGAAATTACTGTTTTATTAATTTAACAATTCTTATTCTCACTTTCAAAACTGTAAACTGATGCTTTAGATATTAGAATGTCAAATAATTCTTCTTTTTTTTTGCAGGAAAACTGGTCAAAAATGCCACTTGGAAATGATGAGAGTGTTGCTTTGCAGGTATTTGTTTTTGTTTTCCTTTTATTTTTGACAATTTGGCTCATGATAATATTGTACAAATCTGTTGGGTTCTCTGCAATTATGCATCATTTATTTTATTCAGTTCGAGTACATGACACATGATTTATGCGCTCGACATGGTCAAGTGTGTTCAATCTCTTATCGACATGTCTTTCCTCTCTAAACGCATATATCTATTATTATGATATTGCATTATTATTACCAAATCATGAATTTTCTATTTTAACATAAAAATTACAATATTATACCTTTGAGCCTTAGTTTTCTCATGTTATACGACTCTCTTTCATAGTCTAAAAAACTGCATTTCATTGATTAAAAGGTCTTCGCTCTGGCCATTGACAATAGACCTCCATAATTAAGCTATAATATGATAATTTAAAAAAGAACAAGAACATTTAAAAATAGTAGATAACATTGCTCTGGTATTTCAGTTTTATTAGGTAGTTGCTAACTTAACTGCATGCTAACATCTTCAGCACAAAGGTATCTATACTGATGTAATAATGAAGTCGATGATGATTTGTCTCTTATTCTTTTTCCATTTCTCATTCTTGATTACATTGTTTATCTAAATAATCTTTTGTGATTTCAATAGGAGGAAATATCTGTATTACATGTCAAAGTTGCCATCTTGGAGGAAGAGTTAAATAAGTCACGCAAAGAAGCATCTGACTATCTTTGTCTTTCTCAGCAGTTGGAAAAGGTGCAAACTATTTGATATGTTCTATTTGATACCTCAGACTCATCATTCTTAAGAAGATGACATTCATAATTTGGCTGCATATATATTTAAACAGGAACTAAAAGAGCTAAAAGAGCATGGCCAACAGATGGAGAGAAAGGTTTTGTTCTATCCAAACTTTTGTAATCCTGACATTTTTCCTTCTTAGTGGTTATGATTTTTTACAATTGTGTTAGTTACATCCTTATGATTTTTTACTTCCTACTGGTTTGCAATACTTGTTAGTATGGTGAAAGTGAAAATCAAGGTTATCAAAGATCTTCTCGTTGCAAGACTCAAAAACATCTCTCTTGTACATATGTTTGATGCATTTTGTCCATTAAATAGAAAAATACATATAAAACCATAATTATAAGCATTTTCCATGGCTTACTTTAGTATTTTGTTGGAACCTGGGAGTAGCATTGCCACTTAAGGTACACAAATATGTAGGAATATTTTTAAATGTTCAATTTATCATATTGTTCTGAAAAGCTGACATGCATGAAGAAACTCAACAAAGTAGATATTTTTAAAGAGGTGGCTACAAAAGTAGAAATGTCAATGCAGGTCATTTTTATATAGGACATGAAACTGTGGATGATATTCTTGTAGATTCACTTTATTAGAAGGATCTATAGGAGGATAGAGTTCCGTGTTTATCAGAGAAATAATTTGTTGTGTGGACCTACAAATTATGATTGATATAAGATCCGTTTGTCAAATAAATCTAGGAGGCTAATACTTTGAAGGATCATGTAACGGGTTCATATATAGGTTTGAAAAGGACTAAAAGGACTAAAGAATCGGCTGAAGATGTTATCTTTCTTTTTGCATTAGCTTTTATCTTTAGGTTCTTAATAGGGTATCAGTGATCTAAAGCGAAGTGATTTGTGGCTCCTTTTTTTTATGTGCTATCTTATTATTACCTCCATCCAGGGCGCATGACAAAGCTCTCTGTGCCGCCTTTTGCTTTTTGTTGCTTGTGTTTATGCAAAATGTTACCTATTGTTATTAAGGATACATATGTTAATCAACACAGTTAATTAAGGACTAAGTCACAACGAGTGGCAGGTTCTTTACTGAGTCAGCCCCTTGATTAAGCAGTAGCCATGGGCATTTATATTTTTTTTTTCAAATTTATCATGAATTGTACAAATGAGTAAATAAATTTTCATAAGGAACCTACGTTGTGGTTAGCTGGACATTATTGAAAGCTACAAAGCATTAAGTCTAAAATTGGGAACACACTGTGATGATATTGTGTCTGAGTTCTATTAAGTTTTTATCTGTTTTATCAGTATTTGTGTCTTGGTCATGCTACATTTGTTTAGGGAGCCTGTGTTAAGAAGTCTCCTGCTTTTGTATTTGCTACTGTGGGATATATCGTATATAATTTATTCACGATAAAAAGGTTTATTTGAAAATTTTCAATGTAAATTCACAATGAGTTAAACAAATATGTAAACATCATCGATGCCCTCTTTCTTCATTAATACGGTTTTACTTGCCTGAATGAGAATTAAAAATTTGGGAGTTTGATTCAGACAAGAAAAACCAACTCTTTCAGCTGTACCTATTAGTTTTTAGTGAACATTAGACTTGTGTAAATGTGGCATATTCAGAACTAAGATGATGTTAATAAGGCTATTGCAACTAGGAGGTGCAAGCAGTTCTTCTGAAGATGTTATATCAATCACCTAAAATACTTGCTAGTGAAGTCAGATATTAATCATTTCAGGTTGTAAAGCTATTGACAACCAAACTTCCCTGTTGTGTCTGTTTATTGACGCTCACCATTGTTTGTTTTGAGCTTTCACAGTGATGCTGGTTAAAACTTTATTTTTAATTTCTAGGGTTCAAGTTACAGAAATCTCTCTATTTGCAGAGGTGAGATTGTGTATTTGTAGATGATCCTTCCCGAAAGGTATCCTTGTGAACGAGGTTTCTAGTTATGGTCTAGTACGGATACCAAACTCTGGGTGGATCCGTGGGTAATGTTGGTACGCCCCTCATGCTGATAGTTATTACCTGGTAAGAAACTTACAGCAATGTGACAACTACCATTGTGACAAAAAGGAATACTATTGCTTGATGCCAAATGGTGTTAGCCTATTTATTGCCCAGTAAGACCAGTACAGTGAGCTTACCACATAGCAATCTTTGCAATATCATCTGGTACAGCATGCCCGGTCCCACAGCTTATTGCTACATGAGTCCTTTTTTCTTGTTTTTTGAATTTTCTTTTCAGGTTTCTTATGAAGCCCAGTACATATTGGTGTACTGACATTCGGTAATCAGTATTTCTGGTACGGTATGGTACCAACCCAAACCCTAACCAGTACGATACCGATAACCTTGTGTCACGTAGTACACAAGGTCTTCTTGTGACTATACCATGCCTTTACTGAAGCACAACTGCACAAGATACAAGAAAAATTGTACAATTTGAGTTGCCAAACTTATGCTGGTAAAATGTGTTTCTAAAGCAAGTTTCTTAATAACACATTGGGTCTATAATTGTCATAAACATTAAGAAAGGAATTGGTTTGAACATACCTCTATTATAATTAGTAGCTCTTTTTGTACATTAGGTGGTTACTCCTTTTTTAGCTTCTTTTGCTATGAATAAGTATCAGAAGATATAATAATTAGATGATAATTTCATCAACTTTCTGTTTTTCAAAGGTTTTTACAGCATTATCTCTTATATGTAGAGATATTGAGCTTGATAAACAAAAATATTTAGCAAAGCCCAACAAATATTTTTTACTGTTGTCCACGTATGTAAGCTCTTAGGTTTGGTGCTTTCCGTCTACTTGTTGGGCAACAAGTAGAATGTTGCCCACATATGTAACGATTTGAAAATATATTGTATCTGAATCATAGCAGCGATAGTGATTGTACTGAGAATGTTGAAAAGCATCAAACTTGGTTAGGAGTTCTCTTTACTTTCTTTGACCATGTAAAAATATTCAGTCACTAGGAGAAGTTGGGTATATTTTGAGAAATCATTTTTTATCTTTTTAAGACCTGCAAATTCATTTAGTAAATAGTCTTATTTTTTTATTGTTCTTTTCCTAACAACATCAATGAGTCAAACTTTTTTCTGAGACTATCTGTATTGTCCTTTGTTTAAAATGCAGTCGACTAAGGTGCTAATCGATCTACTGATAGCAGTTTCGAAAGCAGAGAGGCAAAAATTAAGGATGAAGATACAACAAGAAATTCTAAGGCTTGGAAATATTGGTGTTATTAGGTAGGTTACAAACTCTTGCTATTTTCTACAACAATCAGCAAAAGAAAATACAGCAGACAGATATTGCAACTTGAACTTTTTGAAGGGACAATTTTTGCCTACATGACTTATTAGCATAACTGCTTACATGACATATTGCAAATCGGACATCAATGTTTAATATAAGAGTAGACAGTTAGTCTGGAAGGCTGACGGCAATTCTGTTCACTTATACTTAGAAACCCTCGGTAACATGGGACATTTTTAGAGGAAATTAATTACATACTTGTTCCTCATTATGAGGCACAAGGTGGTAATGGAGGAAAGATTGCAAAAGCTGCTACTTCTTGTTGTCATTCAACTTCTAGGTCGCAAATTCCCATACTGTCAGCAAGTATAAAATAGAATTGCCAAGTTAGAATGTCAATTTAGAAAAGTCTATTGTCCATTTTGATTCCTGTCAGAAATCTTGTTGCATCATCTTCTTTCCTCTAGGCTAATCTGAAGGATTAGTTGTGCCAAAAGCCAAAATTTATCCCCATATACTTGTAGCTAAAGATAGCATACAGTGAATCTGTTACTCTGCATAGATGATAAAATAAGAGCAGACATTAGAAGGGAGAAGTTCAGTATGCATTTTCATGGATGTAATTCTGAAATCAGACAAGTCTAGATGGTTATTTTTTATGTATGAAACATAGTCTCATACTTGCGCTATTGAAAAAAGTCTCCTTAGCGGGGACACATAAATCCAGGCCTTACATGTGTAAAAAAGAGCATCCTTGTCTTTAATACTTGTGACTTCTAAGTACCCTTTTTCACTAGTGTTGTGTTTTGTGCTAATTGCAGAACTGGAACCATTATTTCTGAGGCATGGGAGGATGGTCAAGCACTGAACGATGTTAATTCTCATCTTGTAAGTTCTTTTGAGCTCCTTTTTTTTCATGTTAAAGTTAAATGGTAAATTGCATATATTTGCATCCTACCACTGTTGTATGGATGCAACAGTGATTGTATCAATGCATGAATATGGATGCAATTATATCTGTGCTAAACAAATTCATTCATTTATCTGGAATAAGTTAGCTATATTGTTACACAGATTTGGAGTTTCATAGTTGAGCATGAATTCCTGCTCTTAATTTTACTGAGAATCAGAGCTCAATGGTGGTGAAAGGTTCATGTAGCTGACCCCAATAGCTGGGACATTTTGGCCTTGTTGTTGTTATTGCAGTTTTTGTTGAATGCTCATAGCTGTTTGTCTTTATCAGACATTGTAATATTGAAATTAGTTCTAATTTTCTGTTAAATAATTTTCAATCATTGATTTTTATGTGTTTATTGGAAACATATTTTGTTGCTCTAGGTGATGTACTGTCTAAAAATTTTGTCTACACAAGCATGCTATTTGTTAATAATTTGCAGGTTAGGATAAAAGAATATCTTGAGTTCTTGAATCATGAGTAGCAATTCAGGCAGATGATTATATGACAATATGAGACTGAGTTGCATGTAACACATATATAAGAGCCATATAGTCATCCTAAAGCTGTTACCTGGTATGATTACCACCTTAATGCATGTTTTACTGTAACAAAATTGTTTATCAGATGTGTATGGCTTGTGACATATTTCAATCAATCAGAATGTGTGGGAACCGCATTGTCTTTAAGTATCTTTGGTAGAGATCATGTGGCTTAGCTTGTAATTTAACTATTTGTACTACATGTCTCCTCAGACTTATTGTCACTTGACCACAAAAGTATGTTGATTTCAAGACGTACATTGATTTTAGTTGCTTTTTCGTCCGTCCTCTCCTCTATTGTTTTGCAGAGATCTTTACTAGAGAAGAAAGAATCCATTGAGAGGTACCGGAAATTATTTAAGAAACTACAATCTGGTAAACTCTTATATTTATGACATGCATGTTATCACTGCCTTTTTTCTTATATTCAACATATTGCAGTTATGTATCAATAAATGCAACTCCTAACAACAGTTGCTTTTTGAGATTTCTTATGGTGGTTTACATGAGAGTAGGTTTTAGAGCATTTGCTAATTTCATGGCTCCAAATGTAGAATTAGGTCCTAACTGAAAAGAAATCTGGTGTATGGAAAGGTCACTGAACAAAGTTTTTTGTGTGTCAGTTGCACAGTTCTGTAATTCCACAGATTTCCATGTAGGAGGACCCTTAGAACTCTTGATGGCTAAATACAATTCTTATGCTAATTTACCTAAAATAGGACTGCTTGGCACTGATGCTGCTTAGAGTAAAACTCATTCACCGTAAACCAACCTGTGAAAATTAATTAGTGATAAAGCTACGCAGAAAATAATTGAAAAATGAAAAGCTAGCCAAACATTGATCTGACATAAATTAGATTAGTCTAACCTAGGTCTCCTTTGAAACTATTTTGCATCAACCTGTCAAGAATAGATGTACCCTAAGAATTGAAGCATCCAGGTAACATGTGAATCGTTTTTACAATTTTCAGGCTAATTTGATTAGACTATTATGTAACTATCTTTTAATTGGTTATATGATTGATCCATGAAGACAAGGGTGATGGCAGTGGCATGGAAACTAGCATGTCGGAAGAAGATTTCCGAATGCAAGAAGAGATTTGTAAATCTCGTCTGGCAAGCATCAAACGTGTAAGCTCTTATCCCCAGTATGTGATTGTGTAAGCCATTCTGCAATATGATAGTCCTAAGCCCTAATTTTGTTTCTTTGTTATAGCATTCTTGATGATCTTTTGTTTCTCTTCTTATATTATTTAAGGAGGAAGAAACTTACCTGAAAGTGAAGGATAGTTATGAGCTGGAAAAGGCAATGCTCATATGTGAAATGAAGAGGATTCGGCATGAGGATGGTTCATGCTTTAACAATTTCCCAATTCTTAACAAACGATATGCTTTCCTCAACCTTCTTGGGAAAGGAGGGTTTAGTGAGGTTTACAAGGTACTTATTTTATACAAAATTATAGTTTCATAATGCAGGGTAAATTGACCATCGTATTAGATACTTATCAATAGGGTGTTAAGTGGGCCCACTACTTTTTAATTTGCCTTCATTGGCATTTGTGAGTATAAACTCTTTCGCAGTGATTTGAAGTGCAAACTTTGGAGCAGGCATTCGATCTCGTGGAGCATAGATATGTTGCATGTAAGGTTCATAGTTTGAATAATCAGTGGAGAGACGAGAGGAAGCAAAGCTACATATGCCACGTAGTTCGTGAATACAACATACATAAGACTTTGGTGCATCCTCATATTGTGCGGCTATGGGATGTCTTTGAGATTGACCACGACAGTTTCTGCACCGTCTTAGAATATTGCAGTGGTATATGATTTATGGTTTTATTATTGTTGTAGTACACTGTTCTATATACAACACAAAACTTGTGCTTAATTCATGTTCCTTCAGAATATTATTGTGTTTATGCTACATGTTTCTGATAATTCATCTTTGTGTATTTGTCAGTCTTGTTGTGGTTTGCATTATAGAAAGATTCTCAGGAAGGTCACTTAGAGCACAAAAATCACATATTATTTATGCACAATTAAAATGGCATATGTAATTGAACAACCACATAGAAGGTATAATTTTACTGGAAACATGTGTGTTGACACAATAACCCCCTTATAACACATGATGTCAACCATCGGACGATGGTATTTTGCACCTCTAAGTTCTTTGACATGGTGATGTTCTTTTTTTAAAGTATTTACTGGAACCAAAATTTTATTTTCAGTTCCAAGCATATGAGTTCTATATCTGTTCATTCCATGTTGATTATTTTTTATTTTCTTTGGTTGCTGTTTAGCTTTATGTAGTGGATTTACAAGTTTCATATTATTTTTTTTAAGTGGTGGATAAGAAATTTTGGCTACCTAAACAGCAATACAGTCTCATGCAACCACATTTTTTTGTTTTCTTTTGTTTATTAAGGGAAAGATCTGGATGCTGTCCTTAAGGGAACACCAACTCTTCCTGAGAGGGAAGCTAGAATTATAATTGTTCAAATATTTCATGGGCTTATCTACTTGAATAAAGGGCCTCTAAGAATAATCCATTATGACTTGAAGCCTGGTAATGTTCTCTTTGATGAGGTTGGTGTAGCAAAAGTCACTGATTTTGGCCTAAGCAAAATAGTGGAAGATGATGCTGGATCTCAGGGTATGGTACTTACTTCCCAAGGAGTTGGCACATACTGGTGAGTGGGTGTCCTTTTTCGTTCTACATTGCAATCATCAATATCTCTTTTTAATTTTAATGCATCGTCTGCATACATTTTTTGTGTCCATCAAGTTGCCTTTCCGACTTTCTTCAATTTCATTGTTCTTACATTGTATAGTACATTGCAAGCCCTTGGTGGGAGTTCTTTCCATATGCTTACCGTCCAATGCTGTTTAAGAAAATAAAGTTATTTTTCATATATCTTCCTACCATATTTCCCAAAAATTAATATTGACGACTTTGAAATTACTAAAAATTCTCAATCATCTGCCATCACATTGTAATATAGATGCCTTGTCTTCTAGCTTCTGCTGCGGAATGGCTTATCCATTTCGTTTCTTTGTTATTTTGTTTGTCCTCTTCCCACCCCTCTTCCTTTCTTTAGTGTCACTTTTGACTTTTCTAGCTCCGATCTTATTCCTAATAGATAAAACCTACTCTCGAATGTTTCCATATAAGTTTTGCATAAGAACTTAGTGTATAATTTAGCATGCTTAAATCCTCTTACTCGTATTATGGCATGATTGTAGGTACTTGCCCCCAGAATGTTTTGAGATCAGCAAAACACCACTAATATCATCAAAGGTTAGTAGTAAACGCAGGGATAATATATTTGCTTTCTAGATTTGTAATCATAAAATATTCTAACAAAAGATCTTCATAGTGGATTATTCATAATAACATTTATGATGATATTTAGGACTTAATGATTGATCACAACTCTTTGTTGGCTTGACCAATTTTTTTGAGTGAATTTTTTTAAGTGAATTTTTTTGTCTACATTGATGTTTTCGAATTCGAGTAGTCCTTATTTTATTTTCATATAAAATAATTATTTTTTGGGTTACTCAGGCATCAAAATTACTAGACTCCAAAGAATTTCTATGTTGCATGTTAGAAATTCTAAATTGTAATTAATTTTCTTCGTGATTTAAAAATAATTTAAAAGTATCTTAGGTATCTTTTTGTTATTTGATATAATATTTTATCAAATATTTTACAGTGCACAACCCTTCAGACACAAGAAAAGATTTTTCGTGAAAATATTATAATCAATGCACAGAAAATTTAATTTCTTACAAAATTATATATTTGCATACATATTTTTCTCACATTTTAATTGAAAATTATATCTTTTCTCCTTTTTATGGCAGAATAATATTTTTCAATCAAAATAAATCAATTCCTTTTTATGATAGAAATTGATATTTGTTTTTTCATTTCTAATCTCACAAGTTGCACCAACAATTAATTTCTATGAAAAATATGATTCATGAGTTTGAATCAAAAACGTTTTCATAAGATTACATATAAAGAAGCAAAGATGTGAAGATAGCTTTACAACATGTACAAAATGATTTCTCTGACATGCAAATGTACATATCCCTCTCTCTTTAAATAGGATAAGTAAAGGATCCTGAAAAGCAAATGTACATATTTTTATTTCTTGGAATAGGATATGTAAGGATCCTGAGTAATGGTTAGAACATCAGGTCTTGATTATATGTCAAGCACCGACAAATAAGTTTTTAAAGATATAAGAAACCTCATCGTTAAGTATATATTCAATTGACAGTTGTGTTGAATATTTTTGTGTAATAGAAAATAAAGTTTTACCTTTGATTCACTTGAAACATATGGTTTTGTAGGAAATTCAACTTTTGGTACATTGATTATTGTGTCTTCACGAAGAATTTTCGTCTGAATCTAATCATGTCTAAAGGGTTATCTATCATAAAGCATTTGATAAAAGATTATACCAGCTAATATTTAGGATTTTGATGGTTGATCACAACTCTTTGTTTATTATAACTGAACGTATACAACTGAAAAATCATTTTAGTTTGACCAATTTTGTCGAGTAAATTTCTTAATCTATGATCATATGAGAATGAATCTTAAGCTAGTAGTCTTTTTTTTTTAATAAAATAATTATTTCTTAGATTGCTTAAAGATTCTTTGAAGTCAAATAATTTGCATTGGCACTCTGCTTGTATGTTGCATGCTAGAAATCCTAAAAAAAACATCTTTGATATTTTTTGTTATTTATACAGGTTGATGTTTGGTCAATTGGTGTAATCTTTTATCAAATGCTTTATGGTAGACGGCCCTTCGGACATGATCAGACCCAGGAGGAAATTCTTCGTGAAGACACAATAATCAATGCCCGAAAAATTGAATTTCCTACAAAACCATATGTTTCAAGTGAAGCAAAGGTAAAACCTTGTTTTCTATTTCAAATAATTTTCAACCCCCATCATCATATGACTAATGAAAACTTGACACACAAAAATATTTAACACAAATGTCAATTGAATTTATGCTTACTGATGAGGCTTTTTACATATTTAGGAACTTATTCGTCGGTGCTTGACATATAATCAAACTGCAAGACCTGATGTTTTAACCATTGCTCAGGATCCTTACCTATCTTATTCCAAGAGATGAAAGTATGTATATTTATTTTTCAGGATCTATGTACATTTACATGTCAGAGAAATCATTTTGTACATGTTGCAAAAATCAATATGCATTGCATTTTAAACATTAGAAACAGCAAGTCAAATGAGATTATATGGACTTTTTGTATAACATATAATTTTGGTAAATATGAGCAGCATTATATCAGATTCCATTTGTGATGCAGAATCAAACTTGTTCAGTGAGATTTTAACAAAAACAAGTAGAGTTTATCGAGATATCGGGTGGTTACCTTTGTGCACTAAGTTGCATTAGCTAAATTTTTAAAATTAGATCAGATTTATTAGAGGTATAATGTAGTTATTAACAGCAAGTGCAAGGGATGATTCCCCTCAACACATGCTGAACTATCTTTGGTCTTCTTTGTTTTTGGACACCTTTGACAAAACTAATATGGTTCCAAGATGGTTGTCTAGTATCTGTCAAGATTTTTAATGCTGAAGCTGTATTTGTAGCATAAAATTTAAACATCGAGATCCAACTACAAGGGACACAAGGAAGAAAATCTAGGTCGTATTTATCATCTTTTCTAGGCCTTGCACTTGTAATTGAGAACCATTAATGAACAGTCAAGATCTTAGTGATTCAAAGATAGTCCTTTATAAAACTTAAACATCCATGTATTGTTTTCTATACTCCACATGATCATACAATTTGTAGGGCGAAATAAGCTTTAACGACTTCAAATCAATATGTCATACTAGTTTTGCAGGACAAAAAAGTGATTTGCAGGCTTTCAACCAATTTAAATAAAGCAAGCGAGACGCTATGGCCTTACCTTGGCCAATTGGAACTTCTCTCTTGTTTTGTTTCTTGCAACATGACCAGAAAATGCAAGATCAATAGACCAGAAAAGAATGAAAATACCGATAACAATAAAGCGATATCGAGTGCTTTTCGATCTTTAAATGTAACAAACGCGACCCTCCCACTTCCGACGTCGCTGCCAAAAGTAAACCCACAGATAAGAAAAATCCTTCACACAACTAAAGAAAAACAAACTAGTAGCAGCATCACAAGAATCCGACCATCGGGTTCGTGTACATGTGACATATTGGATTTCCATGTGTTCTTGTTCAAGTAGCATCACAAGAACCGGACCATCGGATTCTTTTACGAGTATTAGCGTCACAAGAACCCAAAAGATGCACACTAACAGAGAAACGACCATCGGATCTCGATGTGTTCAATGTCGCCGGAGAAAGAGGACTCCCGAATCTCCCTCCCTTCCGCCAGATCTCTTCTGCAAAGTTTTCGCAAAGCCGTAAAGCGAAAGATTCAAGAAACAAGAAGCATCCAACCAAATTAGAGCAAAGTTGGGAGAGATTAAAAGCTTGACTAACTAATTCTCATCTGCATCTCCTCCTTTTCTTGCGAGATCAAACTCGATTAATGATATAGCAAATATTCGTCTGGCTGCCACGTCCCTGTGCTCTTGGACAACTAGGTCTCCAACGTGGTCGACCCGACACAGTGGAGCCGACCTAACACGGACATGATAGAATCAGCGATCGTACGATCGACCTGACATAGATAAGGTCGACCCACCATAGTCGCAGTAAGCAAAACGCACACCAAACTGCCAGGATCACGGATGACGTGGAGGAGTACGACACCATGGTAAGCAACAAGGGCATTAAAGATTTCATGTACAAACGACCTTTAATGCCCATTATAAAAGCTCATGCACCTCTACGGAATCGGGGGATCGCAAATCGACAACCAAACTGACTTAATCGTCGGAGGGGTCACGTCGGGAACCCCACCTGACTCGACCTTCTTGTAGGAATCCGCGACCGACCCAAGCCGCAGGCGTAAATTCCCGACCCAAGCTCCAAGGCATCAGCCGCCGACCTTCCGAGCTGAACCCGAGGGCTCCTTCCACCCAACCGTGCTCCACCTCCTTTCCGCTTGAGACTACTGTGGGTGAGCTAGCGCACACGAGCCAGAACCAACCGTGCCCACTCAGCAGACTCGGAGGCATAGACCACGCCTACTAGGCAGGCACGGAGATTTTTCACAAATATTTTAGCGCTAGAAGGAGGGCCCATGTCGCAAGAACGTTCGTCAAGCAACTCGAATGTCGTGCACCGCACGGAGCCGAACCATCCCCCTAAAGCGAAAGAGGTCACCACGTCGTGCCGACTCTGAACCGTTTCTGGAGGATGATGACCGACCTGGGGTTCTCACCGTTGGTAGCCAACCTCGCGCCATCCGTCATCACAACTGAGGCCTTTCTCGACCCCACCACAAGGATGGTGCCGACCATTGTACCTTACTTATCGTAGCTCATACAATCGATAACCCCTCAATCGGCTCCTCTGTCGACACCCCCCGGATGGAGTCTCCTGCGGCCCCAAATCGGGAAGATCAACCCGAGGGAGAGGTGCCACAACGTAGGACTACTGAAGTTCATGCGGATCCCCTGGCTGTTGTACCCATCCGGTCACGATGCCACTCTCGTGATTCGGCTCAAGCAAGTCCCGACCTCGACACCCTCTCTTCTGATTCCACAGATTCGTTGAGGGAACAAGTCTGTTAGGTCCATCAGCCACTAGACAAGGTCCGAAAGGAAGTCCTCAAATCCAAGGAGGAATTCAGGGAGAGCTCAAAAGGTGGCTCCCCATTCACCCCCGAAATACAAGACAAACCCTTGTCGGCCAAATTCAGGCTCCCCTCCCTCGCACTCTATGACGGCAGCTGCGATCCGACAGAACACGTCACAATATTCTATGCTCAAATGGCTCTATATGACACGTCCGATGCATTAATATGTCGAGCATTTCTAGCCACTCTAAGGGGACCGGCCAGAACATGGTACACTCGACTCAAACCCGCCTCTATATCTTCATTTGACTTATTGGCAAAAGAGTTCGAACTAAACTTTTTGGCGAGAGCACGCCTGAAACCAATCGCCGCCTCCCTTCTTGGGTTGGCCCAAAGGAATGAGGAGTCCCTTGCCCGGTTCGTCGGATGATTCGCTTCGCAAGTTCGAGGAATGCCCGACGTGCACCCTTCCCTGGCCATCCAGGCGTTCTTGATGGGACTTAAGCCATCAAGGTTTTTCTGGTCACTGATCGAGCGACCACCCGTGATAGTACCTGAGATGCTGCAGCGGGCGCACTAGTACATAGCCGCTGAGACACTGGTGGCTAGCAAGCGAGATGAGTCAAAGCGGCCCCGAGCTGAACAGCCCCGGGGACACCCTTCGGGACCACCAAAGAGAAGGGAAGATAGGTCGGACAAGCTACTGTCCAGACCTCCTCCGATACCCCTCAACTCAACTCGAACGGAGATCTTCCTTCAGATTCGGGAGAGGGAGCTTCTGAAGACTCCCAATCCAATGAAGACATGCTCAGAAAGACGCGACAAAAGGAGATATTGTCATTTCCACAAGGAACACGGCCATGACACGGAGGAATATCGTGACTTACAAAGTCAAATTGAAGACCTCATTCGACAAGGGCATTTGCATCGCTATGTTTGCAACCAATCTTCGTTCCCTGATGGTCGGCCCCCTAGAGACCCATCACCCCGACCAAAGGGGCTAGTTGAGAAACAAATCGACGTCATCATCGGGGGACCGACCTCGAGTGGCGATAGCTCCTCGACGCGCAAGGCCTATGCACGCACTATGGTAGGAAAAAGGCCTACGCATGAAGACGACCTCGACATCACCTTCTGGTTGGGAAACGAAGAATACTCCAACCATGACGATGCTTTAGTGATCTCGACCCGAATGGCGAACGCCCATATCAAAAGGGTTATAATTGACACGGGAAGTTCAGTCGACATCCTATATCTTGACGCCTTTCAAAAACTAGGATTGACTGACAAACACCTTATTTCCTTGACATCTGCTTTGACAGGGTTTACCGGAGACTCTGTCTCCCCTTTGGGGGCGACCACAATTCCCGTCACATTCGGAGAAGAATCAAAGTCCAAAATGCTGATGGTGTCGTTCATGGTGGTGGGACTTCCATTGGCGTACAACGCCATCATCGGACGACCAACCCTCAATCGACTAAAGGTGGTCATCTCAACTTATCACAGAATTATGAAGTTCCCAACTAGAGCAGGAGTGGGCGAAGCCAGAAGTGACCCGCGAGAACCCAGACAATGTTATCTGATGGCAACGATGCTACCCAAAAGGCCAAAAGTCCAAATAGCCATCACGGACCCCCGAAGTCCCGAAAATAGTGCTCGAGATCCTGACTCGGCGGAGCAAGTTTTGGAAATACCTCTTGATCCGAGTCGGCTAGACAAATTGGTAAAGATCGGCTCGGGACTCTCGGAAGAACAACAAGTGCAATTGGTGGAATTCTTGGGAAGAAATGTGGACGTCCTCGCGTGGTCTCCAAGAGGCATGCCGAGGATCAACCCAGAAGTTGTCCAACATCATTTAAATATCACGCCCGGCACCCAACTTGTTAAGCAGCTCCCACGGAGGTTTACTCCCGAGCGACAAAAAGCCATAGAAGATGAGGTCGACCGCTTGCTAGATGCCGAGTTCATTGAAGAAGTAAAATACCCGACCTGGTTATCCAACATTGTACTTGTTAAAAAAGCTAATGAAAATTGGCGAATGTGCATTGATTATACCGATCTCAATCGAGCTTGCCCGAAAGACTGCTATCCACTTCCCCGAATTGATCAACTGGTAGATGTCATGTTGGGACATAAGTTGCTCTCCTTTATGTATGCTTTCTCCGGATATAATCAAATCCAAATAGCTCTAAAAGATAGAGTAAATACGACCTTCATCACCCACAATGGCACCTACTGCTTTAAGGTAATGTCGTTCGGATTGAAGAATGTCGGAGCACATACCAACGGTTAGTAAACCGTATATTCAAAGATCAAGTCGGGAGGAACATGAAAATCTATGTGGATGATATGATAGTCAAAAGTCAAAAGATCGAAACTCACCTTTCGGATCTAGCGGAGACATTTCACACGCTGAGACACGGAATGCGGCTCAACCCAGCTAAATACACCTTTGGCATCACATCCGAAAAATTCGTCGATTTCGTCGTACATCAACGAGGAATAGATGCAAACACCGACAAGATAAAAGCAATACAAGAGATGCAATCTCCAAGGACGATAAAGGAGGTGCAACGACTCACCCGTAGGCTAGTAGCATTGAGCCGCTTCATCTCTCGTGCTGGAGACAAGAGCTCATCCTTCTTCCGAGCACTGAAGTTGGCAAAAGACTTCAAATGGACCTCAGAATGTGAGGAAGCATTTCGCTAGTTGAAGGACCACATCAAGCATCTACCTTAGTTGGCGTCGGTAAAAGATGGAGAGCCCCTCGGCTTGTATCTCGCGACGTCCGACTTGGCGGTTAGCTCTGTCTTGGTAAAACTTGACAAAGATGGACAAAAGCCAGTCTACTACACCAACCACGTCTTGGCGGGTCCCGAGCTCCGCTACCCCCCATCGAAAAGTTGGCCTTGGCACTGATCCTAGCATCAAGAAAGCTGAGACCATACTTCCAGGCGCACCCCATCAAGGTGATAACCAACCAACTGTTACGTCAGATTTTCTCAAAATTTGATGTTGCAGGGTGAATGCTCAAATGGTCGGTAGAGCTCGCGGAATTTGACATCGAGTATATGGCAAGAATGACGATTAAAGGCCAAGTGATAGTAGATTTTCTTTCAGAATTCACGTTTTCGGAAGATCCGATGAACTTGAACCTCGTGTGGACAATGCACATCGATGGTTCTACCAACTCGGAAAGAGGAGGGGTCGGGTTGGTGCTCAGAGATCCCTCCGAACATGTCTATGAGCACGCCCTTCGATTGGAGTTCAAAGCTACAAACAATAAAGCGGAATATGAAGCACTGTTGTTCGGGTTAAAAATAGCTATCGAACTTGGCGCGGAAGATATTGAGATATTTACTTACTCCCATCCCGTCGCAGGTCATGTCAATGGAGACTTCGAGACCTGAGAAGAGGCGATGGTCAAGTACTTGGCTGAAGTCCGTCGGCTGACGAATCAATTTTGAATGTGCATTATCACTAAAGTACATCGGTTTGAGAATTCACAAGCGGACGCCCTTGCTAGGCTTGCGTCCTCACATGGGACCGACGGACAGCCATGGGGAATGGCAAAGATCCCCAGGCCTTCCATCAGTTCGGTCCGTATATCTATCGCCGAAGAAGGGGAGAGCTGGATCAATAAATCATCTGCTTCAAGGAAACGAGGACCCTCCCCGAGGATAAAGCGGTAACCCGACAAATTAGGAGGAATGGATCGTGGTACTACGTCGTCAATGGTCGCCTCTATCGACGAGGCTTCAGCCGACCTCTTCTTCGATGTTTACACCCGATCGAGGCCACATCACCATAGTCGAGATCCACAAGGGCATATGTGGAGAGCATATTGGCGCCTAAACCTTGTCACACAAGATCCTCAAACAATGTTATTATTGGCCCACTATGCATAAAGATGCTCAAGCTTACGTACGGAATTGTGAGCAATGTCAAAAACACGCTTGGATCCAGTATCAACTGATGATGTTGCTTGCAACTGTAGATTGTGCCTGGCCCTTCGCTCAATGGGGAATGGACCTCCTCGGTCCCTTCTCCCCGGCCTCAAGGAAATACAGATTCCTTATAGTGGGAGTCAATTATTTTACAAAGCGGAACCACTGGCCTCCATTACCGAAAGGCAAGTCGAAGGATTCATGCGGAAGAACATTATAGCCATATTCAGCCTCCCTGAGATTATCATCCTAGATAATGGGACACAATTTAACAATGCGAAGTTCAAAGCTTTTTGTCAAAGCTATCAGATCTAGCTAAAATTCAGCTCGATCGCCCACCTCCAAGCCAACGGGCTTGCCGAGATGACGAATCGGGCCATCTTGGAAGGGTTAAAGAAGAGGGTCTTCGGGGCCCAAGCAACCTGGGTTGAAGAGCTCCCGAGCATACTATGGGCATCCCGGACAACTCCAAAAACCTCGACAAGGGAGTCTCCATTTAGCTTGGCCTTCGGAACCGAGGCGATACTCCCTCCCGAGGTGGTCTTCCCGACACTCCAAATTCATATGCATGACGAGGGGGCCTCCAGCCAATAGTTGCACGAAAATCTTGACCTACTGGAGGAGAAACGAGCCGACGCCCATCTACGGACATTAGCCTACAAAAAGGCCATCGCTAGACTCTACAACCATAAAATACGTCCTCGATTTATCAAGACGGGCGACCTGGTGCTGCGAAAAGTCGAGGTCAGTGACCCAACCCGATCCCACGGAAACCTGGTGTCGAACTGGGAAGGACCCTACCGAGTAGTGGACGTCATCCGAGAAGAAACTTATACCCTGGCAACGACGGATGGACGATTGTTGCCAAGGACATGGCACAGATCGAATCTTCAAAAAAATTACGCATAACGTGAAAAAAGGAGAATTATGATTGTATTGACGAAATTTGCATACAAAAAGAAGTCGGGGACAAAATAAGGCTCTCCCTGATCCCGATTACAAAATGTTTTTGCATACGAAAAGAGGTCGGATGCAAAATAAAGCATCACCCGACCTCAACAAAAAATTGGAACTGAAGTTATGACTCGGGCGGGTCCGAGTCGTTGAAGGCTTACTACCTCTCCATGGGCACTGAATCATCCTCGGGCCTGATAGTGAAAGGATCTTCCTCGACCTCCGAGTCCAGATGCAGAGAGCGGAAGCGGGCCAACGCGACTCGATAGCCATACTCATAGGCAACTCGGCCCATTCTTTTCAGACCTTCTTTGAAGCCGACCGACTCCTTGTAGTCATCGATTGCCCATCTCAGTAATTCGGCCCGTGTGCTCTCCAAGTCCTTCATCGACTTCAGTAGCTTGTCGTCCATCTTCTGAGCCCTGACCCGTGCCTCCTTCAGCTACCTTTGGGCCTCAGATAAGTCACCTCGGGCTTCATTTAGTTCTTTGTTGGATGTTTCGAGCCGTTGGAGCGCTTCGTCTCGCTCATGCTTTGTCTTCTTGAGTTCTTTTCCAGCTAGGAAGCACGCTCTTCGGCTACGGCTACCGCCTCCGGACCCCCTCCAGACTTAAAAGCATTGATCTCTTGCTGGAGACTGGTGATGTGGTAGTCCATGAAGGTGATCGACCGACGTCGTGGACTCGATCGAACAATGTCATCTGGACATATTGGTTCTGCACAAAACAACGATCGTCAAGACGGAATCGGAGGAAAGCCCGAGAAGTCGAGGCGAGAGTCAAGAAATTACCAGCACCATCTCCTTAGCAGCTCGGACTAGAAGTACCTCCGATGGGATCGTGTACAGTTCTCGCGCCAACTGCGGATGCAGAAGTCCCCTTTCGAACTCCTCCGCGGCTGATGGATCGTTCCAGATCTTCGTCGAGTTCTTCAACTTTTCCCACCTTGTCTGCATCTCTTTGTTCGGGTCCTGATGAGCCAGGTCGGACATATATAGGGCATAATACCCTGCATCATCCTTCCAGACCTTCGTCCCGCATAGATCTTTCATGGATTTTGGGCGGTGGAAGATTGGTGTCACGACCTCCTCGGCGGATTCGACGGGCGTCTCCAGCTCTTCAACCAGTGCCGCCGGCTCCTTACCCTTGGAGTGAGACCGAGACCCCCCTTCGCCATGACGAGACGTGTCTCCTGGATAATATCTTCACCTTCTTGTGCCTTCGAGCAAGATCATCAGCATGTTGAATTGACACATCGGATGGCCTCTTGGAGGAAGACTTTGGGGCTTATGTTGTCAGGATAACGCCAATTGCATGAGCCGTAGGGAGCTTCCCCCAAGACACCTTTGGCATCCCGCGCAGATCGTCGAGATCCATCCAGTCTGCACCCCGACCCAAAGGTTAGAAAAATAACCCAAAAAGTTAGAATAGTGCAAATAAAGTAATACCCCTAAAGGTCGGGCTGAGACCCGCCTCGACCAGCCAAAGCTCGGTCATCTCCTTAATCACATAAGAAGAGGAAAGAATTCCCTTCAGTCTATCGACCAGGACTGACTCCTCCTCGGATAGATACGAGGGGACATTATCGATTGGATGTGCCGACCAATCAAGTCTGAATCCCCAGTTTGGACCACTAACAAAAAGATAGTGAGCCTTCCAACCTTTGTTGTTGGAAGGAGCTCCGCTGACCTTAAAGTCGACACGGCCAGTAAGATAGTAACTGCTCCGACTCTTGCAAAGGCAAAAGCACGTCATAAACAAGTATCGAGTTGGGATAATCCCAGCCCCCCGACATTCACCCAAAAACACAACAAGGTAGCGCCACGGGTTGCAAAACATGCAACTCGGAGAAATCCTCCACCACCTGATACACTCCTCGATGGTGGGATGAAGGGGAAACCAAAGACCGGCTTCCAAAGCATCCACTGAGATACATACCCTAGGTGCGTTCGAATTATAGGGACGTTGCCCGGGTTGCAAAACATGCAACCCGTACTCGATCGGGATGTTGTACCGTTCTCTGATGGCGGCGAGCGATCCCTTGGTCACCGTCGTGTCGAGGTCATGACCCACCTTTATGACCTCTAAATCCCTTAGTACCCTTGCGTCAACCGGCGACGAAGGTCCCGAAGATCAAGGAACTCGCCTCAGGCTCTCCCAGACTCATCCCCCCCGACCCCGAGGAAGGGACAACCCTAATGCTACTTGAAGAATCTGAGGAGGTCATTTCGACCTGTTCGAGAAACACCGACCGAAGGGGGCTAGGAAGGATGACCCAAGGGAGAAACGAAAGAAGTCAAATCAAAGAAGTAAGATCTCAACCTGACCGTAGGGAACTTATAGGATCCAAGGACACCATTTCAGCTTCTCGAGGTAAAGCAATGGACCACCTAGAAACAACCCATCACATTAAATGCGTAACCGCATTAAATGCGATGCAATGCGGCTAAAAAAAAAAAACATAGTTTGTTCCCAGGTTTGCCCTATCGGCCAAATCTCTAAGATTTGTGCTTGAGTTCGCCCTCTCGGCCAAATCTCCAAGATTTGTGCCCGAGTTCACCCTCTCGGTCGAATCTTCAAGATTTGTGTTTGAGTCCTCCCTCTCGGCCAAATCTCTAAGATTTCTGCCCGAGTTCACCCTCTCGGCCAAATCTTCAAGATTTGTGCTCGAGTTCATCCTCTCGGCCAAATCTCCAAGATTTGTGCCCGAGTTCGCCCTCTCGGCTGAATCTTCAAGATTTATGCCCGAGTCCTCCCTCTCGGCCAAATCTTCAAGATTTGTGCCCGAGTTCACCTTCTCGGCCAAATCTCTAAGATTTATGCCCGAGTTCATCCTCTCGGCCAAATCTCCAAGATTTGTGCCCGAGTTCACCCTCTCGGTCAAATCTCCAAGATTTGTGCTCGAGTCCTTCCTCTAAGACAAATCTTCAAGATTTATGCCCGAGTTCGCCCTCTCGGCCAAATCTCTAAGATTTGTGCCTGAGTTCGCCCTCTCGGCCAAATCTCTAAGATTTGTGCCCGAGTTCACCCTCTCGGCCAAATCTCTAGGATTCGTGCCCGAGTTCATCCTCTCGGTAAAATCTTCAAGATTTGTGCCAGAGTTCACCCTCTCAGTCAAATCTCCAAAATTTATGTCCGAGTTCCCTCTCTCGACCAAATCTCTAAGATTCATGCCCGAGTTCACCCACTCAGCCAAATCTCCTGGATTTATACTCGGGTTCATCCTCTCGGCCAAATCTCCAAGATTTGTGTCCGAGTTCACCCTCTCGGCCAGATCTCCAAGATTTATGCTCGAGTTTGCCCCCTCGGCCAAAGTCCTCAAAACTGGCGCCCAAGTCCACTCATAACACATAGCTCGACCAGTTCATTTCCCGAGCCTCATGCTCGGTCAGATTAGCTTCCGGGAATTCAAACCCGACCAGTTCATTTCCCGAGCCTCATGCTTGGTCGGATCAGCTTTCGAGAATTCAAACCCGGCCAGTTCATTTCCCGAGCCCCATGCTCGGTCGGTTCAGCTTTGGGTATTTAAACTCGGCCAGTTCATTTCCCGAGCCTCATAATCAGTCGGATCAGCTTCTGGGTATTTAAACCCGACCAGTTCATTTTTCGAGCCTCATACTCGGTCGGATCAGCCTCTGAGTATTTAAACTCGACCAGTTCATTTCCCGAGCCCCATGCTCAATCGGATCAGCTTCTGGGTATTTAAACTCGACCAGTTCATTTCCCGAGCCTCATACTCGGTCGAATCAGCCTCTGGGTATTTAAACTTGGCCAGTTCATTTCTCGAGCCCCATGCTCGGTTAGATTAGCTTCTGGGAATTCAAACCCAGCCAATTCATTTCCCGAGCCCCATGCTCAGTCGGATCAGCTTCTAGGTATTTAAACCTGGTCAGTTCATTTCTCGAGCCTCATACTCGGCCAGATCAGCCTCTAGGTATTTAAACCAAGCTAGTTCATTTCCCGAGCCCCATGCTCGGTCAGATTAGCTTCCGGGAATTCAAACCTGGCCAGTTCATTTCCTAAGCACCATGCTCGGTCGGATCAGCTTTTGGGTATTTAAACCCGGTCAGTTCATTTTTTGAGCCTCATACTTGGTCGGATCAACCTCTGGGTATTTAAACTCGGTCAGTTCAATTCTCGAGCCCTTGCTCGGTCAAATCAGCTTCCGGGTATTCAAACCCGGCCATGCCATTTCCCGAGCCTCATGCTCGATCAGACCAACCCCCGGGTATTCAAACCTGACCGGTTCAGTCTCCGAGCCCCACGCTCAGTCAGATCAACTTCCAGGTATCCTAACTCGGCCAGTCCGACCTCTGAGTCCCTATGCTCAGCCTATGCAGTTTTCGACCTATCATATTCGACCGGTTCAGTTTCCAATCTTCCCCACTCGATTTCCCTGAGAAGATCAATTGGACTCCACTGTAAATCCACGGCTCGACACAAGACCTCATCATCAGCGCCCTAATTGGGCACCTCAAGAAGATCTTCTCAGGGGGGAAAACTGATATAGTAAATATTCGCCTGGTTGCCACGTCCCCACGCCCTTGGACGACTAGGTCTCCAGCGTGGTCGACTCGACATGGAGCCGACCTAACACAGACATGGTGGAATCAGCGATTGTACGACCGACTTGACATAGGTAAGGTCGATCCGCCACAATCGTAATAAGCAAATCGTACACCACACTGCCAGGACCACAAACGACGTGGAAGAGTACGACAACATGGTAAGCAATAAGGGCATTAAACATTTTATGTATGAACGACCTTTAATGCCTATTATAAAAACTCCTGCACCTCTACGAAATAGGAGGATCGTAAATCGACAACCAAACTGACTTAATTATTGGAGTGGTCACGTTGGGAATCCCACCCGACTCAACCTTCTTGTAGGAATCCATGACCGACCCGAGCCACAAGCGTAAATTCCCGACCCAAGCTCCAAGACATCAGCCGCCAACCTTTTGACTTGAACCCAATGTCTCCTTTCACCCAACCATACTCCATCTCTTTTTCACTCGAGACGACTATGGACAACCTAATGCACACCAGTCAAAATTAACCATAACCACTCAAGAAAGGTGCCTCTCTCCTCATTTTCTTTTGCGTCGCTACCTCACGCCTCACGTAAGGCGATGGCGAACGAAGAGAAATGCTAAATGCCCTCGACTTGATCTGCTATATCAGAAATACCCTCCTTCTATAACACCAGCAAATATTATCATATGGGGTATTCATATATTATACTGACATTACGACGCCAAAATAGGGGTATTAATATAAAGTTGATGAGAAGATTCTTTTCTCTCCAACGACCGACGTCATAGAAGAAGACAAGAATACTTAACAGAATCTTACGGCCCGTCACAATGATATCTTTCGTCGAAACAGCCCGTCACGTACAACTCTTCCGTTTCGGAAGCCAGTAGCGGATTTCAATGGTTGTTATCATCATTATTTACGTCGAACCGATACAATGATTACATTTAAGAATCGTAACGACGGTTCGATCAAACAATTACTGTTTCCACCAGGTGGGCCCTCCCCTGACTAAATCACGTGAACCGACGCAGATGCACCAAATCTCATGCGTCGAATGTGTTATATAATTAATTATTGTTTGACTATAATTGAACTTGGAATAACATTATTATTCTTAGTAACTCTTAATATTATATGTAACAGTCTCAGATATATGTCATTGTGTTTTTTGGCACTGATAAATATGTTTAGTTACATCGATCGAAGTCAATATATGATCGTGATGAAGGCACGAGATTTCAAGTAAACTTGCACCAACTAAATCGGGGAACTTTTCTGCAATGAGCAATCGAACGGCCAGGAGTGTCGGCGAAGGTTTTGGAGTCCACGACTCCCCCGCCGTCCGATCTGATTCGAGGAATCACTTACGTGATGAAGGCACGATATTTCAAGTAAACTTGCACCGACCAAATCGGCAAACTTTTCTGTAACAGGCAATCGAATCCAACGGCCAGGAATGTCGGCGAAGGACCAGCGCTGGTTGCACTCCCGCGCTCGCACAACTGTGGCGTGACGCGATCCTCCTCCGAATCAGAGTGGGCCCCGTTCAAGCGTCGGAAGCATGGGTATGTGGCGGGGTAGAGGTTTAAAAAAAGCCTTAAAATAGGATCCACGTAGAGGACGTGTGCCACGTCACCACGCGAGCGGGCCCATGATACCGAGTTAAATGACGGTCATGCTCACATCGTCTTCACCGCAACTTATTTATGGAATTGTTCCTTTGTCGCATCGTTTCCCTTCTTCTGCTCTCCTCCTCTCCTCTGCATCCTTTTTTTTTTTTTTTTTTTGTCGATTCCAGGTTCTTCGATCTTCTGGCACTGTTCAAACCGAGCTAGTTAGGAAAATCCAGTAACTTCTCGGAAGATTTTAGCATCAAAGTCTCGCCTTTACGCTGGTTCTTGAGGCCGCAATCTGTTCTCTGGTTAGTTCCCGGTGATTCTTTGCCGTCCTCAAAGATCTCTCTGTTCGTAGGACCTCCCGGCGCTGTCCTTGACCGAGTTGGGAGGTGGTCTGGAGACAGTATCACAAAATTTGCCTTTTTGATTTCCCTCATTGGCGTTGATTGAATCCTGAGAGGTAGTTCTTGGAGAAAGAAGGATGGCAGCGTGCCGGATCTTCGCGTGTCTACTCCTTCTCGGCCTCTCTTGTTCGGTGGCTGATGGCCTAGGGGTGAACTGGGGGACAATTGCGACTCACCGGCTGCCGCCCAAAACCGTCGCTCAGCTCTTGCAAGACAACGGGATCAAGAAAGCGAAGATTTTTGACGCGGAGGAGACCTCCATGAAGGCATTGGCTGGGACAGGGATCGAGGTGATGATCGCCATCCCCAACGATATGCTTGCCATGATGAACGATTACGACGCCGCGAAGGAGTGGGTGAAGAAGAACGTCACCCGGTATAACTTCGATAAAGGAGTAAACATCAAGTAGGCTTTTCATCCTTCTGTCATCTCATTCTTGATCTGTTCTTTTTGTCCATCCTCTTCCTGCCTATGGTTTGATTGGTCTCCGTATTCTGTGTCAGATTCGTAGCAGTTGGGAACGAACCCTTCCTGAAATCATACAACGATTCCTTCACGAACATCACCTTCCCTGCGCTGAAGAACGTTCAGAACGCGCTCAACGAAGCAGGAGTCGGCGACACCATCAAGGCTACCATCCCCCTCAACGCCGACGTGTACGACTCACCCCGGAGCAATCCAGTACCGTCCGCCGGCAAATTCCGACCAGACATAGGCGATCTAATGACGCAGATCGTCGAGTTCTTCAGCCAGCACGGTGCTCCCTTTATCGTCAACATATACCCCTTCCTGAGTCTCTACGGACACAGCGACTTCCCCATCGACTACGCCTTCTTCGACGGCACCAGCAACCCAGTTCTCGACAAAGGAGTCGAGTACACCAACGTGTTCGACGCCAACTTCGACACCTTGGTCTCGGCTCTGAAGAAGGTTGGCTTCGGCGATTTGCCCATCGTTGTGGGGGAAGTTGGGTGGCCAACTGACGGCGACGTGAACGCCAACGTGACCATGGCCGAGCGGTTCTACGCTGGTCTCCTGAAGCGACTTGCAGCGGGGACGCCCCTCCGGCCCAACGCAACCATTGAGGTCTACTTGTTTGGCCTCATGGACGAGGACGCCAAGAGCGTCGCTCCGGGGAACTTCGAGCGGCACTGGGGACTCTTCACCTACGACGGACAGCCAAAATTCCCCGTCGATCTCTCCGGTAAGGGACAGAATAAGCTGCTCGTTGGAGCGAAGGACGTGGAGTATCTGCCTCGGAAGTGGTGTGCGGTGAATCCCAGCGCCACCGACCTCAGCAAGCTCGCCGACAACGTGAAGTACGCCTGCGCGCACGCCGACTGCACTTCGCTGGGCGATGGATGCTCGTGCAGTGGCTTGGACGCCCGCTCGAATGCTTCCTATGCGTTCAACGTGTACTTCCAGACGCAGAACCAGAAGGACGAGAGCTGTGACTTCCAGGGACTGGCGGCGGTGACGACGCAGAACATGTCGCACGGCACCTGCAACTTCACGATTCAGATCGTTCCCTCTGCTTCTTCCTTCCGCCGACCGCAGCTTGGCGTGCTCTTGTCAGCGATCGCCGGGCTTCTGAGTTGGATCTACTTCTAGATCGAAGCTGTAGTCTCTACGCCATTGATACAGGATTCGTCGAACTGTCATTTAAGATTGCCTCGGGCATGCAATCTTCTCGTCATGTCTTAGGTTGCTATTTTCGTGCATCGCATGAACAAAATACGCCCGTAAGCTTTCATGAAGCTAAGATTTATTAGTGATATGGTATATTTTGGCGACCTCAAAATTGGATGTTGCTATGTCACTTGTCATCATGCAGTTTATATATATATGAACTGCACGTAAAAATATAATTTACTATAGTGATAATATCCCACCAGAAATACTATGCGATTTAGTTGAGATTCGCACTAAAGTAATCAATAATGAAACGGACAAAAATTCCATCAGATATCCTTTTTATTGTCGGAACACACACACACACACACACACACACACATATATATATATATATATATATATATATATATATATATATATATATATATATATTCAGTGGCATAATAATAATTTTATAAAAAGAAAATCTTGGCGTCTAAGTTAATAACAGTTATATACCTTGTAACAGGGCATATTTTGATCCATCCAATAAGATTGTCATGTCACCTTCATGATGTCACGTGGATATATCCGACTTAGCTCAGACCATTGTCTCAGGAAGGAGCATTGCTTCAATCCGTCGCTCAAGAAACATGATGAGGCAACGGGCGTAACAGTCGACATCAGTAGATAGATTGTTGGTTAATTCCTCACCCGAGGAGCACGGTGGCGTGACACTTTTCAGTGCCCGCACTCATTAAATAACTTTGTACGAATCCTTCCTATCGCAGGTAGTATAAAAAAGTACCCAAGTAAACAGTAGCAATGAGGGTTCTCTCCATCTCTCACACAAATAATATACTCTCAAAACTCCACACTACTAACTTGATCGTTGGAGAGACCACATCGGACATCCCCCATCTCAACTAGACTTTCATGCAGGACCTCGTGAGTGCCACCGAACAATTGCATCCTGAGATTTACATCTAAGCAGGAGCATTCAAGGACATACATTCAAGGCACAATAGACCTCTCTCAAACTTTCTCGTCTCTTTCCAACCAATCTTGACGAGCTTGCAAATATAAGCAAAACCAATCCATACTGACTCCTTTGGCATGGCATAAAATATAGACACCTTGTAATTTGATGAGATCATTTTCAAGTACATTTAATCGTCATGGGTAGCACATTAAAGAAGTTGACCGTGTTCGACATAGGGCTCAATGACCGATTCACGTTCGGTTCTATTCGATTCAATTAGGGTTCGACCAATTAAAGTGTTCGAGATTCTTTTGTTAACAGGTGTGCAGCTCACGTGACGTTCCCTCTGTCACATAGATCGAGAAGCAGCCGGAAGCAAAAGAGTGCGGGCTCAACAACCGTAGGGTTTTTTTTCGGGTTTTATGCTAGGGTTTGCGATTTAGATAGCGTCGCATCCTTCAAGGGTTTCGAATCTCCTCCGACCTCGCTTTGATCTCCACGGTGTCCTTCTCCATTCCTCGAGGCGTCTCTAGAACAAGAGCGGTATGGCGTTCGGGCTTCCGGGGTACGGGATCCAGGCAATGCTCAAGGAAGGGCACAAGCATCTGTCCGGGCTCGACGAGGCCGTCCTCAAGAACATCGACGCCTGCAAGCAGCTGTCCGTCATCACTCGCACCTCCCTCGGCCCCAATGGTGTGCTTTTCTCGGACATCGATCTGATCCGGGTTTTGACTTACTTTCCGTTGAATCTGTTGGGTTGCTTACTAGACGCCAGAGCTTATATAGAGTGATGTAAGAATAGTTGTTGAGAAAGAAAGAAAAAAACAAGTCGGGCAAACATATTAGAGAATCATGTTTCCTTTTCATGATTTAGTGCATGTAGGACCTGTTATATTGGTCGGGTGGATCTATTAAGTAGGTCAAAGAATGTTTTATGTGTGATATATTCCCAAAACAAGTAGTTAGCAAATGGAATCTCGTTCCTTGTTTAACTTATCTTAACCACATGTGTATTTAATTTACAGAACTGTTATATGTGCCTGTTAGGTATGTCAGAGAATTAACATGATGAGTGCCTGGTGTCTACTTTCTGGACTTTTTTCCTTTAATGTTGTTTGGTTCAGGCTTGCTTAGTGAGCAGTAGAGGTTATGCATTGCTTTGAATTTTTCAATCAAAAATCAAGGCTTATCCTTGTCAATCTTGTCTTAATCATTTCCTATGTATTAGGATTTATATTCACATTCTCAGTTGTCAAATTTCTTTTGTTTTTATCAGGCATGAACAAGATGGTCATTAACCATCTGGACAAGCTTTTTGTGACAAATGATGCTGCCACAATTGTCAACGAGCTTGAGGTTCAACATCCTGCTGCAAAGATTTTGGTGCTGGCAGGCAAGGCTCAACAGGAGGAAATTGGCGATGGGGCTAATCTTACCATATCATTTGCTGGTGAACTTCTGCAAAATGCAGAAGAGCTAATCAGGATGGGCCTACATCCGAGTGAAATCATCAGTGGTTATACTAAAGCTATTAACAAGGTCCTCTCTAGGGTTATCAATGATTTATTTGCTGTTAATTTATCTTATCCAATTGTTTCTAAGTGATGTTTCCAATTTTTATGTTTTTCAGACAATCGAAATTCTAGATGAGCTGTTAGAGAAGGGGTCTGAAACAATGGATGTTAGAAGCAAAGAAGAAGTTGTTTCCCGGATGAAAGCTGCAGTTGCTAGCAAGCAGTATGGGCAAGAAGATCTTTTGTGCCCTATTATTGCTGATGTGAGTATCTCAGCTTGTTGCCAATTCTGCTATTTTATTGGTATTATCATCTGTAACATATATGGTTGCTATCAGGCATGCATCCAAGTCTGCCCAAAGAACCCGGCAAACTTCAATGTAGATAATGTTCGAGTTGCAAAGCTACTTGGAGGTGGTTTGCACAACTCTACTGTTATTCGTGGTATGGTCTTGAAGAATGATGCTTTTGGGACTATAAAACGTGTGGAGAAGGCCAGGGTACTATATTCTTATTTATCCTCACACAAATATAGTTCATTTGTTTCTCTTCTCTTAGTTGCCTAATGGAACATGGCCTGTGTTACATGTTACCATCATCTATTTATTTGTAATGTGTTGGATCAATATTTTGCATGAACAAAACAATTCACATAATTTTGACTTGGTAATTTAGTCTGAACCAAAATAACTTATGTCATATTTGTGATGTTGAACACCTTAATTCATGTGAGAAATTAGCAACACAAAGAAATTATCTATTTGATTATAATAGTTAAAGTTGAGGAGCTTGTTCTCTTCGTTACCGTCTCTATAAAAAAATAAAGCTATTTTAATCAATACTGTTATAATGTAAAATGGTTTGGCAATTTTTCCTTGTTTTTGAGTTGGTTCTGATTATTCTTTCCCTTGGTAGATTGCGGTCTTTGCTGGGGGAGTTGATACATCTGCAACAGAAACTAAAGGAACTGTGTTGATTCAAAGTGCAGAACAGGTACTATATTCATCTGCATGTTCTAACAGGCTCCTCCTTGATCTGTTGTATATACACCTGATAATTGCAAAAATCCAATTACTATTTGCTAATTATATTCTCCAACTTCAATTTGGTTAAGAGAGATTGAGCTGGTGCTGGAGGTTATGTATTGGCAATTTGGCATCATGCTACTGGTGGCTATTTTTCATTAAGTCGTATCATTGTTTAACTTCATTAATGTAATTTGATAAGCTGATATGGTTATATTTCTACCTTGCCATATAAACTATAGGTATATCATGAGGCTGAGTTGTGAAATTATGCTATTTATCACTAGTTAGTGAAGACATACAACTTTTGTTGTCACTTATTCTGTAACTTGAATCAGAACCAACTTTTGTTGTCACTTATTCTGTAACTTGAATCAGAACCAACTTATGAACATAAATAGCTTCTTGTCGTAACTTATTATCGTTCTCTGTTATGTTTCTTCTTTTTAACTGTATAACTTGGTCCTCCATGATATGAAAATATAGTGCATTTTAGTAGAATATATATGTCATTGGTAGGAGAATGACGGATTACTTCAGCTTGAAGATTTTAGTGAATGGTTAAAGAAACCAGAAGTGGAGAACAATGGTATGCAATTGGTATTTTCCTTGAAGAAGTCCTAACTTGGTTGAGAAAGGTTCATTGATCTGTTTAAATGGGGTTCTCACTTGAAAGAAATCTTTCTGTATGTGGGTTTCTTGTTTGTCCTTCGGAGTTAAATAGTGAATGTTGTTTGGTAGGCATACACCATTGCATAATTCCCACTAGTTCTTTTGTTACTTCTGTCTCATGTGTGAGAAATCTGTTAGTTAACTCCACTGTGCATGCTCTTTATATGCTTCAAGTGGTATTAAAGTGAACTGCCTTTATTACAAAAATTGTCCTCTCAGATAGTGCCTAATTAATTCTGAAACATGTCAACAACATATGAAGAAGGTGACGTGTTGCCTTCAGATGGCTAAGGAGAACGAAGCAGCAGCTATCTTGCTAGGGCAGCACTAAGAACTTGTGAGCAAGAAGATTTAGAAATGATATAAGTTAGAAGCTTGATCATATTAGAGAACATATGAAAATATCATGTAAAGGTGTGAGGTCTGTGAACTGGAGAAGACTTGAACAATAGTGGTGCAACAAAAGCTGAGGTAATAATACAAAATATCTGACTAGCATCAGTAGGTATTGAAGGTCCTCCTGAAGAAATCGAATAAAAACAAATTATCTTTTCAGCAATGCCATAAAAAATCAATTTAATATTATCTTCTACAAGACAAGTGTGCAGAAGACACTGATTATTTCAATGTCGTTAATTTGTTAACTGATTTACTGCTTGGTGCAGTTATAAGTTGAAAAATAATAATAGTTATTTTCTCAGTTCCTATGGTTCATATGTTACTTCTTTAACTGGTTGCCTCTAACGAAAGCGCTCTCATAAAGTACTGCTATTCTAGGATTTTGTTATATGTGAACCTACTACTAGTAGCAACAAATCTTCTTGGAAAATCAGATGAGGAATTCATTCTGACTTTTGCTTAAATGAGTACAGTTATGCAAACATGTATTTTGTTAGAGTCATAACTATTTTGATGGTAATGACCAAGACTTTATCCGATCTTGAATTAAAGATATTTCTTATCCATTTTGAAGCTAGAGAATTATGCAAAAACTGAAGAAGCCAAAGTTGAGGAGCTCATTAAAGCTGTTGCAGAGTCCGGTGCAAAGGTTATTGTGAGTGGAGCAGCAGTTGGAGATATGGCATTACATTTCTGCGAGCGTTACAAGTACATTTCCTTCTTCTACATAAGCAATATCATTCATTTTCTGTTTGATGTTTGTCTTTTTTATTAATTCTTATGAGTTTTCTGGGTTTACAGTTGTTTTGCCATGTGTTAATTTTCCATTGTTAGTGCCTTTTCTGTTATCTCTTTTTTCCTTTCCAATATCCTGCATTGCACATTTAATAGGACATATGAAAGCCGGAATGCTACTGAGATAGGTCCATCATTTTGATGGTTAATGGATATGTTTATTTTTCTTTTATCACTGTCCCTCGCAGGACAAATATGGTGATAATGAGGGTTTCCTTTTTTGTATCTGTTTATGTTCATTCAACTTCGGTAGATTTCTGGATCATGAATTAATATGTTGGACAGACGGGTGTTGGTGAGTAAAAACTGTATATGTTTGAAAGCTATTTTCTACTGAGTCAAGCATTCCTTCATAGTTTTTAGTTGTATCTTTCAAGGTTCGTCAAACTATACCACGTACCGAGCTCAGTTCGGTACGGTATGGTATGTTGGTACTGAGTGGTACGTCTAGGCATATCGCTCAATACGTGTGCGTGTGTGTGTGTATATATATATAATAAAGTTAAAAAAAAGCAGCGTTGCCTCGTTCCTTCTCCCCACGCTAGGAGATGTTTCTTTTCCCCACGCTGGGAGAAAGCCCGTGCGGGGAGAAGAAATCTCCCGCAGGCGAGGGATCGGGATCGGGAGAGTAGCGTCGGATCTTTAGGTTCTCCCTTTTCTTCTCCCTCTTCTTTTTTCTCCCTCTGTTGATACCGCCCGAAATCGGTTGCTGACGGTCGAAATCGATCGTTGCCACCCAACAGCGGCCGGCGACGGTCGAAATCGATTGTTATTAGCCGATTTTGGTGGTAACAGGGCAGAAACAACACCAATCGATGGTATCGCCCGGTAGCAGGTGGTTCGCGTACCGATCAGCGTGCGGACCGGTATGTACCACCCAGTATGGGCGGTACCCATTGGTATTGCAGACCTTGGTATCTTTATAACACATATTTTCTTCATCCGGATTTTGCTGAAAGAAATTTGATCTAAGCAGTACAATAGAAGGTGGCATTTAGGACTCATGATTGCAAAACCACAAGGTAACAATTTGGCATTTGAATCCCTCAAGAAAGTACTGGGCGGTAGCCATCGGTATTGCAGACCTTGGTATCTTTATAACACATATGTTCTTCATCTGGATTTTGCTGAACGAAACTTGATCTAAGCAGTACAATAGAAGGTGGCATTTAGGAATCATGATTGCAAAACCACAAGGTAACAATTTGGCATTTGAATCCCTTAAGAAAGTGTTTATCATAATGACCTGCTTCATGCATTTACATACATTGTATGTAATTTGTACATTTATTTTCTTATAACAGAGATGAATATAGAAATTGGTTGTCCAAGAGAAACAAAGTATTTAGTGACAAATGGTGCATTTTATTCATTGGTAAAATAAAGCTTTAACTCTGCCAGTTGTTTTGCAGACTCATGGTTCTAAAAGTTAGCTCCAAGTTTGAATTGCGGAGATTTTGCCGTACAACTGGTGCTGTGGCTATTGTAAGTTGTTTGTTGTTGCATTCATTTTCTGTTTGCACCACTTATGCTTATTTCTCAGTGATGACTTGTGTTTAATTTTGCAAACAGCTGAAACTGAGCCAACCAAATCCAGATGATCTTGGATATGCAGACTCCATTTCAGTGGAGGAAGTTGGCGGTGTCCGGGTATAATTGCTACTTGTAGTGTTCTTCACTTTTTTGTATAGCCAGCTAAGTAAGCTACCACTTCTACCACATTTTTGATAGGTAACTATTGTGAAAAATGAAGAAGGTGGAAATTCAGTCTCCACAGTTGTTTTACGCGGCAGTACTGACAGTATTCTAGATGACCTTGAAAGGGCCATTGATGATGGTGTTAATACATACAAGGTGAACTTCTTCATGGATTATAATTTCTTGTGATGGGGCATATGTTTTTCTTGCTAAAAATTTACGATACACTGATCTTGTTGCAATTTTGTGTTTCATGTTGCTGTTGCTTGACCTTTTCTTATATTTATTTCCCCTATGGATCAGGCAATGTGCAGAGATAGCCGTACTGTTCCTGGGGCTGCTGCAACTGAAATTGAGTTAGCAAGAAAGTTGAAGGAGTTCTCCTTAAAAGAAACGGGGTATGGCTTTTTGTGTTCAGATCTAATTGTTTTGCTAAAAGACAGCAATAGAATGTATAGCTTTGGGAATTCTGGCAATTTTTTTTGGTACTTAAGGTTTTTGTGTCTGTCTGGAAATAATTATTCATATGCCTTGCTAACTTTCGTTTTTACTTAACATATTAGGTTTTATTTACATTTTGATGTAACTTTCCAATTCCACATACTTTGGGGTTTTAGGTTCATGGAAATTTTTTACATGATTTTAGAAGCTTATGGTAGTTCATCCTTAATAAATCACATGAGAGTGAACTGAAAGCACAATCTTTTTCTTAGTTTACATGATTATGACATGAGTAATTGCTAGCTTGGATGAATGATATTGATGTTTTCCATTTGAGCTCTACATTTTTTCCCCTCCATATTTAGCATGTGGGAAAGTTGAGTAATATGGTTTTCTTAGGTAACATGGAATGAATGTCTGTTTTGTGATCAAGAACTATTATACAAAACCCACGAAAAGTAATAGTCTATTTGTCTTTATAGGCCCAATTATCCATTTGGTCAGGACATCTACTTTATACTGTGCAATCATGGTTCTAATCTTGTCGAGGTGCAGAAGCTGCTGCAAGCGGTTGACTTTCTAGATGTATGTAGAAGCTTCTGAAACATTGCATCTTTTATTAACACCTTCGATCGTCTTATTGCAGGTTGGATCAGTATGCAATTGCAAAATTCGCTGAAAGCTTTGAAATGGTACCTAAAACCCTAGCTGAAAATGCAGGGTTGAACGCAATGGAGATCATTTCTTCCTTATACGCCGAACATGCTGCTGGAAATGTCAAAGTTGGTATTGACTTGGAAGAAGGTGTCTGCAAGGATGTCTCAACCAAGAATATCTGGGATCTCTATCTTACCAAGTTAGACTCCCTTCGAACATTAATCTTTATTATTCTTGAAACTCCTATTTACTTTGTCATTTCCATTGCTGACTAGTTGTGTTATGTAATCAAAGCTTTTTAACTACTTTTCTTTTTTTTAGCCTACTTTAATGTATGTAGAAAATTTGTAATTATACAAGACTGGGTCTGTTAACTTAGCCGTTCAGCTAGTACATTACAAATTGTCCTAGCGGTCATTATTAGTTTATAACCCTATAGTGTTAGTGACCTTTCTTATTCAAGGATTGGATGTTTGGGTTTTTTTGTTGGTTGTTCATACTAGTTATATAGTTATAACTGAATATAACTGTAAAAGAAATTGGTACTTGATAACAAGGTTTTCCGTTTCGAGCTGTACCGCTCGGTACGGGCGCTATCATCGGAACCGGAGTCTCCCTGCGCAGGAACGAGGCGACGCCACGTCTCCCCGCGCAGGAACGAGGCGTCGCCTCGTCTCCTCGCTCGGGGACAAGGCGCCACTTCGTCTTCGTCGTTCTCCCGCGAGAGAGGCGACACTGTTTTTGTTTTTTTATATATATTATATTAAATTAATATTATATAATATTATATTATATACCGAGCGGTGTATCGGGTATCGTATGTATCGAGATAAACTCAGTATGCCGGTACGGACCGGTAAGGCGAATCTTGCTTGATAAGGATATTTAGTCCCACATTGGTTGAGGAGTAAGGGAACCAAGGGATCCTAAGTCCGTTAGGTCACCCTTACCCTTAGAGGCGCCTTTTGGGGTTCATGAGTCTCGAAAGGGTAAAGGCGTGCAGGCACGTACAAAGCGAACAATTCCTCACGAGCCTATGGGGTTGCACTAATGGCGACCAAATGTTGACTTATCAAATTGGCGCTACAAGGAGGGCCCTGAGTCTTTAGCCCCCATATGAGGGGAGTATTGTTAAGGATATTTAGTCCCACATTGGTTGAGAAGTAAGGGAACCAAGGGCTGATAAATCCGCTGGGCCATTCTTACCCTCAAAGGCGCCTTTTGGGGATCACGAGTCTCGAAAGGGCAAAACCGTGCTGTCACGGACTTAGCTGAATTTGCCTAAGTCGTGCGGCACCCTTGCAGCACTCCCGAAAACTTAGCTGAAATTGCCTAAGTCGTGAAGCAACCTTGTCCACTGTTCCGGACTTAGCTGGGATTGCCTAAGTCATGAAACACCCAAAGCGTTATCTGTCCGCAAAGGGTCAGCCCTCTTACAACCTCTTAAGGTCTCGTAGGACCTGCAAAGAAGAAGTTGATTAGCTTAAAAACGAGCGACAGACACGTCCCGACGTCTCGCAAAGCAGAAAGCTATACAAGCAATTTGTCGAACACCTTGAGTGCAGCAGAGGAAAGAGAGAAAGAGAGCAAAATAGGACTTTGGAGGGTTGTAGGAATGGTCGCAAGTCCGCAAACGACGGTTCCCAAGGTATCAGACGCAAGACAAGTTCAATTGCTGAGGAACGCCTACGTCCGACATATACCTAGAGCCCCATCCAGCCCGGTGCCACCCGGGGAGTTCCAAGGTGCTAAAATGGCTGACATTTCGCACCGCTTAGAAAGGTTGCCGTGGCACACGAAAAAGACCCAAAAACAGGACTGTTTTGGCTCTGCGCAGCGAGCGGTCGTTCTGCAGCCTTCTACACCACTTTCGCTCGCATTTCTTGGGTACAAACACATAAACTCAATGCAAAACAAGCTGCCAAACATATGTACAAACAAGAAAAAGTGACGAACGGTTCAGGGAGCGAAGATGTTGCGGTTGAGCGACGTCCGTTCGTGACATTCTCCCCCACTTCTGTCGACGCTTCTTGGTAGGCTTTGACGTAAGCTTCTTCATGTCAACACCTTGAGTCAACAAAATGAGGGCATTTTTTGGCTCCAAACTGGCTTCTGTTCTAGGAAGCTTTTGCCACTTCACCAAGTACTCAATTTGCTGTGCTCCATTGGGTAGCTTTATCTTGCGATCCGCCAGAATAGTTTCAACTCGCTTCTTGTAAGAGGCTTCGGTGGGGGGTAGTCGAGTTGGAACATTTCGAGAGTCGTCTCGCGGATCTGAGTGGTAGGCTTTCAAGTTGCTCGCATGGAAGACGTTATGAATTCTGAACCATGCTGGCAGTTGCAACTTGTATGAGATATTGCCTAATCTGCTGATGATTGGGAAATGCCCTTCATATTTGCGCATCAATCCTTTGTGCACTCTGTGCCTAAAGAACTGGAGTGATGCTGGTTGGAGCTTCACCAACACCATGTCGCCCACTTTAAACTCTTGTGGTCGCCTCCCCAAGTCTTCCCACTTCTTCATCTTCTTGGCTGCCTTTTCCAAGTAAGCCCGCACAATATCTGCATTGCGATGCCATTCCTTTGCGAAGTGATAGGCTGATGGGCTACTCCCTGTATAACCAGTAACCAGGGTGTGAGGAGTTGATGGTTGTTGTCCCGTAATAATCTCAAATGGGCTCTTGTTGGATGCAGAGCTCCGCTGCAAGTTATAAGAGAATTGGGCTATGTCCAATAGCTTCACCCAATCTCGTTGGTTGGCACTTACATAGTGCCGGAGATATTGCTCCAAGAGCGAGTTAATTCTTTCTGTTTGGCCATCCGTTTGGGGGTGGAGGTTTGTGGAAAAATATAATTTAGATCCTAACAACTTGAACAACTTGGTCCAGAACCGTCCCAAGAATCGAGAATCTCGATCACTAATGATGTTGTGTGGGACTCCCCAATACTTCACCACATTCTTGATCATCAACTTCGCCGCCTCCTCCGCTGAGCAATGTAGGGGTGCAGCAATGAATGTTGCATACTCCGAAAACCGATCAACTACCACGAGTATCGATCCAAGTCCCCCTACCGCGGGTAAGTTTGATATGAAGTCCAAGGAAATGCTCTCCCAAGGTCTTTCTGGTACGGGCAGCGGCTCCAAAAGTCCCACTGGCTTCTGTTGCTCTACCTTGTCTTGTTGACAAGTAAGGCATGTTCGAATATATTCCTCCACATTTGTCCCCATCTTCGGCCAATAAAAAGCCCTCTCCACGAGAGCCATTGTTCGGTGGATACCCGAATGTCCAGCCCAAAGGGAATCGTGACACTCTTTCAGGAGTTCACGCCTCAAGTTATCCGCTCGCGGAACATAAACTCTGTTTCCCTTGGTGTAGATAAGTCATTCCTGGACCCAAAATCGTCGTGTCTTGCCCTCTTTGATGAGTTGCATCAGAGTTACTGCCTAAGGATCTCGGTACAGTGCGTCCCTGATCCTGGAAAGGAAGTTGGAGCGCAATTGACTTGCTTGGCCTCCGCCCTCCAACTGTATAGCATTCACTAGCTCCACTTTCCGACTCAATGCATCGGTCACAACATTTGCTTTTTCGGGCTTGTACTCCATTACCATGTCGAACTCAGCCAAGAAGTCCTGCCATCGTGCTTGCTTTGGGGAGAGTTTCTTTTGAGTTTGGAAGTAACTAAATGCGACATTGTCTATCCTTAGCACAAATGGTGCTCCCAGAAGGTAGTGTCGCCACACTCATAGATAGTGGACCACCGTTGTCATCTCCTTCTCATGCACAGGATATCGCCGCTCGGTCTCGTTGAGCTTGCGACTCTCGTAGGCCACTAGATGACCCTCTTACATAAGAACTCCAATAGCAAAATCAGAAGCATCTGTATGGACTTCAAAAGACTTCCCATAGTCTTGTAATATGAGTACAGGTTCCTCCAACACAGCAATCTTCAGGTCTTGAAATGTCGCCTCACATTTGTCCGACCATCTCCAAGATTGCTCCTTCTTTAGCAACTCCGTCAACGGAGCTGCGTGCTTCGAATATCCAGCTATGAAGCGTCGATAATAGTTGACGAACCCAAGGAAGGATCTCAACTTTGACACCTTCTTTGGTGTTCGCCAGTCCGTCACAGCTTGCACCTGGTCCATTCGGATGAAACCATTGCCGATTCGATGCCCCAAGAATAAAATCTCCGTTTGAGCGAAGTAGCACTTTTCCCTCTTCACGAACAAGGTGCTCTCCCTGAGAACTTTGAAAATTGTTCGGAGGTGTCTAACATGCTCCTCAAGTGTTTGGTTATAAACGACGGTATTGTCTAAGTAGACGACCACAAACTTGTCCAGATACTCCTTGAACAACTGGTTCATTAGAGTACAGAATGTGGCCGGAGCATTGGTTAAGCCAAAAGACATCACCAAGAACTCGAATGCTCCATACCTGGTCACACAGGTAGTCTTGGCCTCTACCCTTTCGCCTTGTCTTGGTACTTGGAGTTTGCCTTTGCATTCTCCACCTCCTCGGCCCCTTTTACGACCAATGCTCTCCCTCCATGAGAGCAAGGGATCGATGACTCCACGGAAGTCCCGCCTCTGCGGTACCATGGTGCTGCCAAGCCCATAGCCCTACTATTCGTTGACTTGCATCTATATCCCTTCCTTTGCGATCGGTAGATCCGCCTCTGCGACACTGTGGTGCTCCTCCGAGTCCACCTCCTTTCTAACCGATGCTTTACTTTTGGGTAGCTGAGCCCCACTGGACTCGTCGTCGCTTCCTCGCCCCTTTCGACCACCTGCTTCGACACCATTGTGTCCTCCTAGCAGTTCTCCTTGGTCGATGGAAAGACAGATTGCAACTCATGCATGGCCTCCGCCATCTTATTGCAGTGCTCGTGTCGATTCTGTTCTCCTTAGCTTCCTTGGTAGCAACGTTCGCTTACTCGGCTTTGCCCTTTGACTTGCCGGGCTCCCTTAAGCGAATGTGAGCACTGAAGCAGTCCAACTCTCCTGTTGCTCCGATCATACCTTAGAATAATCAAGTCCCCTCCATGGGACTCACTGGTACTTGCAATCTGACTACTCCCTCGGTGGTACACAGCTCTCATATGCTGATGACCAAGGCTTTCATCTGATGCATACACACGGAAGACCCGCCTCTGCGGTACTGTGGCATTCACTCTTTGAATCCACAACCCTTTTTGTCGTTGCATTGTTCACCGAAGTGGAGCTCCCAGTAGTTCCTGATCATTCACATGATCATATCCCCCTCCATGGGACTCACTGGTACTTGCACTTGGACTTCTTCCTCGATGGTGCACAGCCCCCATATGCTGATGACTAAGGCTTTCATCCAATGCAAGCTCCGATGCACACACGAAGACCTGCCTCTGCGTTACCATGGCATTCACTCCTTGAATCCATAGCACTTCTTCTTGTTGTGTCGTACACCAAAGTGGAGCACCTAGTAGCTCCTGATCATACCTCCGTATGATCTTGTCCCTCATGGGACAAGATCGCCTGTGTTGCATTGCCACGAACTATTCCATCACGATCCGCTGCACCATGTCGCCTCCTGGTGACATCTCCATTGCATACAGATTATTGTGTGATGAACTCGGACTACGACTTCTCCAGGTGTGGCCTTTGCCAACACATCGTAGGGCCTTTACCATCTCCGATTTTTAGTTCGTTCCCTTGGCAATTCACCTTCGTCCACCCACTCTTGGGTCACACCTGGACGAAGCATAGCTCTAGGACAGTCTGTCACCTAGTAGCTCATGAAGTCCCCTTGACTTCACTAGAATTGGTGCACCATTGTCTGGATCCTGGGCCTCTATCCCCTACCAGCACAACCTCTGCTATGCACCTCTTGTTCCTGACAACTCGAATGACAACACTATGACATATTCTTCAAGAGTACCCGCCTCTGCGTCCTCTTGCCCCGTGCTAAGGTATCATGATCCTAACTTTGCCTCCGCAAGTTGAATCACCTTAGTTACTCCGTCAAATGCATCTCTGAGGTAGCTTGCATGTGTCTCGAAGCTTCCTTCATCTTTGGCACCATGGAAGATAAGTCCGCCCCATCAGAATGAAGAACTCATGGAACGACATGATCCCACTCTTGCCTCTACAAGAGTTCATGCCCTTGGACTCCGTCCAAGGAAAGCTTTGTGCCTCCGCTCCATGTTCCATCTTCTATGTCGACTCTCTTCATGCGGCTTGGATACTTCACCAAGTTCCATCCAAGTCGTTCCGCTCCTCGATTTGCATTGAGTTGATAGTGGTCCTCGCGTCCACCATTCCACGGGTCAGCCATCCGTTGAGTTCGATTTCTACATCGACTCGAAGTGTGCCTTCATATGATGTTGCCTTTGATTACTCCCCCATTTGATCTCGAAATGCATCCATCAATGCATTACCTCATTCGAGATCATGGTAAGACTCTTCGTCGCTCGCTCGGTCCGTTGAGCATTTTGGAGATATTACCTTGAGAAACTCTTCCTCAATATGTGTGATCTGTTGCACATGATTCTCCCTCTGGAGAACTAGGACTTATCTCTCCTGGATATCTGTCATATTGGAGCAACTTTCCTTTTTACATTCTTCCCACTGGAAGTTTCGGAGACCACCATCCCCTTTGGACTACTTCGTCTTGCTGAACAACTTGTTCTGCCCCCGTAAATGTACTTGCTAGATTGCGGCCCTTCGCCAATACAGTCTCCACTGCACCCTTCAGGGTCTAGCAACGTGCTGAACTTGTTGCACATTTCAGCGGCCTACGGACGTATCCTTTTATGTCAAAGAGAAAATTATGATGCTCCATGACACTGAGTTCTGATCGCACATTAGGATGGCCACAAACACTCCGTCGTCCGTGTACAAGGCCTTGCATGAGTTCCGAATCCTTCGAGTTAACAATTCCCCTCACCTCTGTGAGTTTTGCATAACTCTTTTGATCGTTACGCAACACCTCCCACTTTGCACGGTCTCATCTACCACCAAACGCCCCGCTTTGCCTTGAGCACCGTCAAGTTTGGTTGCCAACGTCAAGCCATAGCTCGAACTCCACCATCCCAATCTTTGTGTGCTACGCATTCTTCTTCGCTTGCTTGTCCTCGTGGTGCCTCTCGCGCAAAGGGTTGGCCATTCCTCTGAATGCCAAACCTGGATGCCCGCTCCTCTGAGCGACTCATTTCCCTACATCTCAATGTCCGTTTTCCCCCAAACGGTTGCGCGTGCTGGCTGTCCTCACACACAGCCCAACTAGGTCCCCCACGTTTGTATGGCAAGTGTCTCTGCGTGTGTTTGTCCCGCTCTGATACCACACTGTCACGGGCTTAGCTGGTTTTGCCTAAGCCGTGCGGCACCCCTGCGTATCCGTCCACAAAGGTCAGCCTTTCCCGAGATCTCCCAGAGTCCCTTAGACTTACAAAAGAGAAAACGGACCAGAGGAAGCAATTCCAACGGGATCCACAAGCAACTGCTCAAGCAAACACTTTATAAAGCCAGATACAAATTACACCCATGGACATTACAAACTCAAAGAGGTTGCACACAAAGGATAATGGTCAATTACAGACCGAAGTCCCCACAAGTGCTTATATGACACACTCGTATTTACAAGACAAAATTGGTCACAAAGCAAACCAAAATAGGGCTGCTAAGCCTACTGCAAGTTCGCTACTTGTTGTACAAGGTATGTACACAAACTGAAGGACATGGACAAACATGAGCATTTCATCGAACACCTTGTTTACATTGTTGTTTGTGACAGTGCGGGAACACTCTAAGCGGACAATTCCTTGCAAGCCTACGAGGTTGCACCAATGACGACCAAATGTTAACTTATCTATATATGAACAAATTTTGGATGGCAGATTCAAATAACTTCTTATATGCACTGAGAGTAATGAATGTATTTAAAGGAAAAAAGAGGCTTTGGATATTGAAGTTGTGTTGCTTGCTTGCTTTATGTTCTTTCTGTCAAAGTAGAGAGGAGAAAATCCATTACTGTATAACTCGAGGAAACCAGTTTTTACATGTAGTGTAGTTAACCTTTTTACAGTTAACTCTGTATGAACTGGTGCTGTTTGATGAAAAGTTGATGTGATCTGTCGATGACCAAGGGTGTGGAGAGATGTTTTCATATGATGAATAACAGTTTCTTCAGATGCTTTATATTTCCAATGGTATAGTGTAAATAACCATCTGCTGGTAATTATAATTCGGTCTTCTGATCAGGTTCTTTGCCCTCAAATATGCTGCTGATGCTGCGTGTACTGTTCTCCGGGTTGATCAAGTGAGTAATCTCATTTCCCTCTTTCTTCCTAGCTTTATGATCCAGATTTTCCATGTTAATCTTTGTCCATGAAGCCCAGTTTTCAACATTAGCTTTTTGAGCCCTTCCCCTTATCAATTTGAATGTGCCTGGTTTGGCAGATCATAATGGCGAAACCAGCAGGCGGCCCAAAGAGAGATCCAGCCGCCGGCATGGATGAGGATTAACCTAACTTGGAAGGTTGAAAGAATCATTTTAGCAATTTAATTTTTCATTTAAAACTGGAGTTTGTTTTTTGCATTCTTTTTATATTTGATCTGAGGACATTGTAAGAGATTTTGACAGGAGGCAAAATCTGAGCAAAGAGCATATGGATTCATGGCTTGTGTGATGATAGCGTGGTGCGATTTGAATCTGTTCTGTTTGAATCTTGATGGTGTGTAACTCTTAATTTGGTGTACCAAGATGAGTCCTGGGTCAAAAAATATTCTTGTGCAAAACAATCTCTTCAATTATTTCAGCCACTTTTTCAATCTTTGATATGGTGTATCAACCCCAACTTGGAGTAAGTCTTTGATAGATTTGGTCGCCTATGGGATTGTATCGTCTTCTCCATCACATTTGTCGTCTACTCCTCTGAGTAGAAAGGTATAATATCGTGTACTGTCTATTTCGTTCCTTAGTCGAGCACTCCTGTATCAACCCGAAGTCTCTCGCTTTCGGCTATCTTAATGAGAAGCCCATCGACATTGGTCTTATGAAGTTTCTTGGTTTCTGTCTTTTTGTCCTGTCTTGATACTTGAAGTTTGCCTTTGCATTCTTCACCTCTTCGGCTCATTTTACGATCAATGCTTTCCCTTCATGAAAGCAAGGGATCGATGACTCCACGGAAGTCCCGTCTCTGCGGTACCATGGTGTTGTGAAGCCTATAGCCCTATTATCCGTTGACTTGCATCTGTATCTCTTTCTTCGCGATCGGTAAATTCGTCTCTGCGGCATTGTGGTGCTCCTCTGAGTCCACCTCCTTTCTAATCGACGTTTTGCTTTTGGGTAGCTGAGCCCCACTGGACTCGTTGTCGCTTCCTCGTCCCTTCCGACCACTTGCTTCGACACCATTGTGTCCTCCTAGCAGTTCTCTTTGGTCGATGGAAAGACAGATTGCAACTCTCATGCATGGCCTCCGCCATCTTATTGCAGTGCTCGTGCCGATTCTATTCTCCTTAGCTTCCTTGGTAGCAACGTTCGCTTACTCGACTTTGTCCTCTGACTTGCCGGGCTCCCTTAAGCGAATGTGAGCACTGAAGCAGTCCAACTCTCCAGCTGCTCCGATCATACCTTAGAATAATCAAGTCCCCTCCATGGGACTCACTGGTACTTGCAATCTGACTACTCCCTCGGTGGTACACAACTCTCATATTCTGATGACCAAGGCTTTCATCTGATGTATACACACGGAAGACCCGCCTCTGCGGTACTATGGCATTCACTCTTTGAATCCACAACCCTTTTTGCCATTGCATTGTTCACCGAAGTGGAGCTCCCAGTAGTTCCTGATCATTCACATGATCACATCCCCCTCTATGGGACTCACTGGTACTTGCACTTGGACTTCTTCCTCGGTGGTGCACAGCCCCCATATATTGATGACTAAGGCTTTCATCCAATGCAAGCTCCGATGCACACACGAAGACCTGCCTCTACGGTACCATGACATTCACTCCTTAAATCCATAACACTTCTTCTTGTTGTGTCGTACACCAAAGTGGAGCACCTAGTAGGTCATGATCATACCTCCGCATGATCTTGTCCCTCGCCTGTGTTGCATTGCCACGAACTATTCCGTCACGATCCGCTGCACCATGTTGCCTCCTGGTGACATCTCCATTGCATACAGATTATTGTGTGATGAACTCGGACTACGACTTCTCCACGTGTGGCCTCTGCCAACACATCGTAGGGCCTTTACCATCTCCGATTTTTAGTTCGTTCCCTTGGCAATTCACCTTCGTCCACCCACTCTTGGGTCACACCTGGACGAAGCATAGCTCTAGGACAGTCCGTCGCATAGTAGCTCATGAAGTCCCCTTGACTTTACTAGAATTGGTGCATCATTGTCTGGATCCTGGGCCTCTACCCCTACCAGCACAATCTCTGTTATGCACCTCTTGTTCCTGACAACTCGAATGACAACACTATGACATATTCTTCAAGAGTACCCGCCTTTGCGTCCTCTTGCCCCGTGCTAAGGTATCATGATCCCAACTTTGCCTCCGCAAGTTGAATCACCTTAGTTACTCCGTCAAATGCATCTCTGAGGTAGCTTGCATGTGCCTCGAAGCTTCCTTCATCTTTGGCACCATGGAAGATAAGTCTGCCCCATCAGAATGAAGAACTCATGGAACGACATGATCTCACTCTTGCCTCTACAAGAGTTCATGCCCTTGGACTCTGTCCAAGGAAAGCTTTGTGCCTCCGCTCCATGTTTCATCTTCTATGTCGACTCCCTTCATGCGGCTTGGATACTTCACCAAGTTCCATCCAAATCGTTCCGCTCCTCGATTTGCATTGAGTTGATAGTGGTCCTCGCGTCCACCATTTCACGGGTCAGCCATCCGTTGAGTTCGATTTCTACATCGACTCGAAGTGTGCCTTCATATGATGTTGCCTTGGATTACTCCCCCACTTGATCTCGAAATGCATCCATCAATGCATTACCTCATTCGAGATCATGTGACGACTCTTCGTCGCTCGCTCGGTCCGTTGAGCATTTTGGAGATATTACCTTGAGAAACTCTTCCTCAATATGTGTGATCTGTTGCACATGATTCTCCCTCTGGAGAACTAGGACTTATCTCTCCTGGATATCTGTCATATTGGAGGAACTTTCCTTTTTACATTCTTCCCACTGGAAGTTTCGGAGACCACCATCCCCTTTGGACTACTTCGTCTTGCAGAACAACTTGTTCTGCCCCCGTAAATGTACTTGCTAGATTGCGGCCCTTCGCCAATACAATCTCCACTGCACCCTTCAGGGTCTAGCAACGTGCTGAACTTGTTGCACATTTCAGCGGCCTACGGACGTATCCTTTTATGTCAAAGAGAAAATTATGATGCTCCATAGCACTGAGTTCTGATCGCACATTAGGATGGCCACAAACACTCCGTCGTCCGTGTACAAGCCCTTGCATGAGTTCCGAATCCTTTGAGTTAGCAATTCCCCTCACCTCTGTGAGTTTTGCATAACTCTTTCGATCGTTACGCAACACCTCCCACTTTGCATGATCTCGTCTACCACCAAACGCTCCGCTTTGCCTTGAGCACCGTCAAGTTTGGTTGCCAACGTCAAGTCATAGCTCGAACTCCACCATCCCAATCTTTGTGTGCTACGCATTCTTCTTCGCTTGCTTGTTCTCGTGGTGCCTCTCGCGCAAAGGGTTGGCCATTCCTCTGAATGCCAAACCTGGATGCTCGCTCCTCTGAGTGACTCATTTCCCTACATCTCAATGTCCGTTTTCCCCCAAACGGTTGCGCGTGCTGGCTGCCACACTGTCACGGGCTTAGCTGTATGGCAAGTGTCTCTGCGTGTGTTTGTCTCGCTCTGATACCACACTGTCACGGGCTTAGCTGGTTTTGCCTAAGCCGTGCGGCACCCCTGCGTATCCGTCCGCAAAGGTCAGCCTTTCCCGAGATCTCCCAGAGTCCCTTAGACTTACAAAAGAGAAAACGGGCCAGAAGAAGCAATTCTCACGGGATCCACAAGCAACTGCTCAAGCAAACACTTCATACAACCATATGCAAATTACATCTATAGACATTACAAACTCAGAGAGGTTGCACACAAATGATAATGGTCTATTACAGACCGAAGTCCCCCACAAGTGCTTACAATACATACTTGTAGTTACAAGCTAAAATTGGCCATAAAGCAAACCAAACTCGGGCTGCTAAGTCTACTGCAAGCCCGCTACTTGCTGTACAATGTATGTACACAAACCGAAGGATACAGACAAACATGAGCATTTCATCAAACACCTTGTTTACATTTTGACCGTGACATTCTCCCCCATTTATTCCTTCGACGTCCTCGTCGAAGCCGCTGTAGACGCTGCATCTCCTTGCATTTTGCTAAATCTTCAATCTTCTGCTTTAGCTGCAACACGCCCCTTTGGCTCCCAACTACTCTCCGCCGCTGTTGTTGAGTAGTCGAACTCTGATCCGCCATGCTGCTTCAACTCACCAATGACTGAGTCTGGTGTGGGGTTGGCTGAGTTGTGCTGATCCTTGTTAATTCTCGTGGATCCTTCTGATGAAGGAAAAGACCTGCCTTATTATGCGGCAGTATCGTAGTATACTCATGTTGCTTGAACTGGGTGGATGCTTGTTGGAGCTTTAACGAGCATCGCCTCACAGACTTTGAAGTTTTTAAGGTCCTTCATCCATAATGTTTGCCCATTGATCCTTCCTCCATGTTTAGTTGTCACTTCCAAGTAGGTTCGCATCACTTCCGCTTTCGATTGGTATTCAATTAAAAAATGAAGCGGACAATCTACTCTCAATAGTATCGATCACCAATGGTGAGGATTTGACAACTATTGTCTTCCATAAGCTTTCTCTAAAGGGTCACTGAACTGTTGCAGAGCTCCTCAGCCGGATAAGTAAGAGAACTGAGATACTTGACTTCACCCATTCTCTTAGTAGTTGAAAAGGCAAGGTTACTTGGCTTCGCTCACCTCCTCGAGTTAAGAGGATTGAGGTACTTAGTTTCGCCCATTCTCCTGAGTTGAGAAAGCAAATGTTACTCAATTTCGCCTACCTCCTCGAGTTTGTACTTCATGCATTGAGCTGGTTACTAACATTCGCCCGCTCTTTGCTCACACTTCTGAAGTACTTGAAGTGTTTGCACTCTTTGCGTTGAGGTAGCTACTGTGATTCGCTTTCCCACTGCCATTGAACTTCTGGAATGCAAGAAGTTATGCTCGAAAAGAGCAAAAAAGTTTACCCCAACTTGGAGTTCCCCAACTTGGAGTAAGTCTTTGATAGATTTGGTCGCCTTTGAGATTGTATCGTCTTCTCCATCACCTATGTCGCCTACTCCTCTGAGTAGAAAGGTACAGTACCGTGTACTGTCTACTTCGTTCCTTGGTCGAGCACTCCTGCATCAACCCGAAGTCCCTCGCTTTCGGCTATCTTGATGAGAAGCACATCGACATTAGTCTTATGAAGTTTTTTGGCCTCTGCCCTGTCTTGGTACTTAGAGTTTGCCTTTGCATTCTCCACCTCCTCGGCCCCTTTTACGACCAATGCTCTGCCTCCATGAGAGCAAGGGATCGATGACTCCACGGAAGTCCCGCCTCCGCGGTACCATGGTGCTGCCAAGCCCATAGCCCTACTATCTATTGACTTGCATCTGCATCCCTTCCTTCGCGATCGGTAGATCAGCCTTTGCGGCACTGTGGTGCTCCTCTGAGTCCACATCCTTTCTAACCGACGCTTTGCTTTTGGGTAGCTGAGCCCCACTGGACTCGTCGTCGCTTCCTCGCCCCTTCCGACCACCTGCTTCGACACCATTGTATCCTCCTAGCAGTTCTCTTTGGTCGATGGAAAGACAGACTGTAACTCTCATGCATGGCCTCTGCCATCTTGTTGCAGGGCTCACGCCGATTCTGTTCTCCTTAGCTTCCTTGGTAGCAACGTTCGCTTACTTGGCTTTGTCCTCTGACTTGTCGGGCTCCCTTAAGCGAATGTGAGCACTGAAGCAGTCCAACTCTCCAGCTGCTCCGATCATACCTTAGTATAATCAAATCCCCTCCATGGGACTCACTGGTACTTGCAATCTGACTACTCCCTCGGTGGTACACAGCTCCCATATGCTGATAACCAAGGCTTTCATCTGATGCAAGCTTCGATGCATACACACGGAAGACCTGTCTCTGCGGTACTGTGGCATTCGCTCTTTGAATCCACAACCCTTCTTGTCGTTGCATTGTTCACCAAAGTGGAGCTCCCAGTAGTTCCTGATCATTCACATGATCACATCCCCCTCCATGAGACTCACTGGTACTTGTACTTGAACTTCTTACTCGGTGGTACACAGCCCCCATATGCTAATGACGAAAGTTGTGTTGTACACCAAAGTGGAGCACATAGTAGCTCCTGATCATACATTCACATGGGACAAGATCGCATGTGTTGTATTACCGCAAACTATTCGAGGTGCCTCTAGCATAGTGTAATATTGGATTGAAGTGTGAGAAAACCGTCGGGAAGAACGCATCCGGTTAGGAGCATAAGTGTGTGCACTATATATATATATATATATATATATATATATATATATATATATATATATATATATATCAGTATCAGTAACTTGAGGTAATTATGCATTCCGCTGCCTATAGGATAGCCACAAGTGTCAACATGAGCATTCAACGAACGACGAGGTAGCAGATAAGGGAGGAGGTAACCGACCTGACCGTTATCCTGAAACAAAGATATGAGGCCTTTGTGAAGCTTGGTGGGAGCAAGAGGAGTCTCCAATGGCCTCCCTCCTCCCCGTCCACCTCCCTAAACCTAATCCCCGCTTCCCCATCAGAGCCTCGTCCGCCGCTGCCGCCGCCGCCGCCACCACCACCACCACCACCGAGTCTCTCCAGGAACGTTTCGGGCGGAAGGGTATCAAGTTTACTGAGCCTGGTGAGGTACCCTCCGTCGAGCTGACCGTCAGAAACGGCAGCTCGCTCCATCTCCGGATCCCGGACGGCCTCATCACGTCCTACAAGCCCAAGGTGTACTGGAAGGAGGATGGGTTCGAGGAGGTGCTCTATACCATCGGCGGTGGCGGGCCCGGCGACTTCCCCAGAGGCGGCCTTGGATTGGTTCTCCATGATCTATCGAAGACAGCGGCTGGTGGTTCTCCTTGGGGTGCTTCGGAGTGGATCGTGAAAGATGCCGATTCGGACTCCTTCGACGCAGTCCAGGTACTGATGCTCTACTACTTGGTAATCCTCTGTTTGGGCATCAGATTGTTGTGATCTGAACCTTTAGCAGAGTTCATGGTAAACACCAAACGCAACAAGCTATCTTACTCTGGTATCTCTTTGCAGGTTGAGCTGAGCTGCAGCAATGGAGATGGCTCCCTTGATATCACATACGTCGTGTCGCTCTATCCACTGAGCATGGCCACAGCAGTCGTTGTGAAGAACAAAGGAAAGAAGCCAGTGGAGCTGAGCAGTGCAATGCTGAGCCATCTCAAGTTCAAGAACCAGCGCGGCTCCGCGATCCATGGCCTCAGGGGCTGCTCCTATTGTGCTCATCCTCCTCCCTCGTCCACCTTCGGTCTTCTGTCACCCGCTGAAGCTATGCAACCTGAACCTCCCAATTGGCTTTCGCTTCTGAGCTTTAGCGAGGACAAGAAGGGCAAGGACTGGACCGTGGAGGATGATCTGTACACTATGTTGAGAGGCAAACTGAGCAGAGTTTACGCTGCACCTCCAGCAGAAAGATCGAAGAGGATCTACAAGACTCCACCATCAAAATACACGACTGTTGATCAGGTAAATATCCCACTCTTCCCGAGTAAATTTAGTTACAGTACACATACACTGGATACATGAGCAACAACCATGAGAAACCAGAGCATCCTTTTCTTCTTGACAAGAAATTTGGGTTACTGATTTTTGTGATTTTTTTTTGAGATAGAAATGTCGATTTCCATTCGATTAATAGTTGGATTGTGAGAAAAGAATTACTTCCTCTGGTTCTTGTTTCCCTGACATGCCTGTGCTGGTGACAATCTCACCGGACCATAGCATGACAGTATGAAGAATCTCTAGAGGCATCAAATGCTTGTGTTCCATTGCATATTCAGCACTCCATCAATCTCTCCATGCATATGAACATGATAGAAATTTGTTTTTTTATTTAATTTAAATTGAAACTTCCAATTCCACATGAATAATTAAAGAAAAAAATTCCTGTGTTGAAAGAATTTTATATGAGAACCACATGATAAATTGTCCCCATTAAGCTTTTAAAGCTGCTATTCACTTGGTGCAAGAGCAAACAAATCAATCCGGTTTCCAATTTATATACATTTCATAGAATCACCAAATCAGATTAACTGTCTTCACTGCATTGTCATAGTTAAAAACATGAACATGCTTCAGTTGATCAACTGGCTTTTCCACATTTTGCTGATGATGGTAAGGAAGCTTGCTTTTGCAGGGCACTGGCCTTGGATTTAGGGTGATAAGAATGGGGTATGATGACATCTACTTATGTGCCCCTGGTTCTTTGTCTCAAAGATATGGGAAGGGATACTTCATCTGCACTGGCCCTGCTTCCATGCTGGTACCTGTGGTTGTCAACCCAGGTGATGAATGGAGAGCAGCACAAGTTATTGAGCATGACAATTTATAGTTTCACATGCATGACATTATAGCACAATTTCTTTTCAAAGTTGATTTTGCTTTACCAAAAGAAATTGTTCTCCTTCAGTCTGTAATTAAATTCTAATATTGTTTAAATGGTTCAAGCTTTCCATGGAGAGATGGATGGTCCAACAGTCAACATATCTCCCAGAATAAACTTTCCCCCTGTCAATTATATTTTTGTAGTATGAATCAACATCTTCTGGTACAGGTCAGGTGCTTGGTGACTCCAGAGAGATTTCCTGAACTCAGATATAAAGTACTGTTGGGTTGATGCTGAAACCACAACAGCATTCAACTGGTTTCATTAAAGTTCAGCAGAAAGGAAAACCTCAGTGTCCAACCATTCATGTGCTGAACTCAAAAGATAGACAGTGAACAAGAATATGATTATTTTGTCTAAATGCAATCCAATAGGGTAATGATTTCATTTTTTATCAGTAGTTCTCCATTCAGTTGACACTTTTCCATGGTCTTTGAGCAGAATTCACAAGAACAATAGCAGCATAGAACTTCTGGACATGAGCAGAATGCAGAAGAACCTCAAGGATAAGATAACATGCACAAAGAGGAGAATGCAGAAGGAACCTCGAGGATGAGAAATGGAAGCCTGTCAAAACATGAGCAGTTGTCTGAACAAACATAAGACATCTTACACCATCATCTTAAATATCTAGCCAAAGTACGTTGACTTCATACATGATGTTTGACCTGACTCATACTAATCTCAAGAAAACATCACTGCACCGAAGCAGCCTACGTTGCATGGTCACTTGCATCATAGTCCTTCATCAATCAAACATACAACAGTGCGAATGTGGCAAGCCAACCTAAATAAAGATGACAAGGAACAAATACTAAGTGGGAACCATATCAAAGACAAGCTCATCAGTGTCGGTCCACATCGATGAGAAGATGGTGGCAAGAAGCACCATGAAAGCACCCCAGATCAAGCCCACTGCAGCTGTAGTATACCCTATCCGGTTTCTACTCTTTACCACCACTGAATTTTTATTATCCTCATAGTCTGCTCCGTCTAACACTTTGCAAATGCTAGTTTCAGGGACATCACCAGTAGATGAAACTGATTCAGTGCCATCTTGTGCCGGTTCAGCATCCTTGTGATGGTTCATCTTTCCTAGCCACTCCACATCTTCAAAGCATCTCTGTTCGGCCTCAGAGTTCAGATTCTGAGGTTGTCGATCTTTGTCAAAAGCCCCATTGGATTTACGTTCAACTTCATGTGATGACTGACTGACCGGCAGTGCAATGCTTTGGTTCTTGGTGTTCTCTGTGTCTAGTTCTGTCAAATTCTGAAGAGATCGGATGAGTTTTCTGGGAGTAGTGTAGATCTTGATATCGTCAATTCTCAACTGAGATCCGGGTCTCTGCAACACCGACACGATCACTAAGTTTTACTGCAGGCATTAGTGCACAGAACAACGTAAGCAAACATATGTTCCGTGTACCTGAGGACTCGGTGTGGTGGTATCTCCTGCTACTTCTGTGTCATTGGCCGGTGCAAATCCAGAGAATGCTTCTGGTCTCTCTTCATCTGAATCACTTGGCTTTCCCTCACTGATCTGCTCGAAGTCCATGCGTTTCGGGAACAGGCCATCCTTCAAGGAGACATCCACAGAACAAGCATCACGGCTCCACAGTCTCCTGTTCGCATGCCGGCTGCTCTCACTGCTGCAAGAAGACTGACCAACTGAGACAGGAGAGTCGGCAAACACATCATTCTTGATAGAGGAGTCGATGGTGTGCGACTCAGGCGAGCAAACCGAGCCGAGGTGTTCTCTAGCGTGCCATGGACTCCTTTGGTTTCTCCTACGTAAGTTCGAGTTGACGACGGTGCTGGAACCAGTTTCGTGCCTCGATCCTCTCTGCGCACTGAGGGCCTTTGCAGTCTGCAGTGCCTCAGATGCTGCGCCTCTCACCAACGGCATCTTGTCATTGGCTTGGCATTTCTCCATGACATCTACTATCTTGAAGACCTCAGAAGAGATGCTTCTCGGATCCACACACTTCATCAAGAAGTTGATCATCTGAATGGCCGAGAGACGTTTCTGGGAGTTGCTGGCGGCGGAACCGGCAGCCAAGATCTGCAAGCCAGACCGCACGAGAGACCTCGAGTATGCCTCGGCCACCAGGCCGTTGTGCTTCGCCAAAGCCATTGCCAGGCTCATGTGAGCACTAGTTTGGGTCGCCTTCTCTTCCAGGGCCACTGCAACTCTCAAGCAGACCTCATTCACCATCTCGTCCGGGGCAGACATCCAGTTGCCCGATTCGACCAGGGCCTTGAGGCAGAGGGCGGCCCCGGCGGCGGCACTCACTTGCGAGCCGATCAGAGCATCGGAGAGAGGCTTGCAGAGGGAGGCAACGATCCGCGTCTTCTCGTCGTCCGGCGTCGAGGGATCGATCCCGTGCCGTGCGATCGCAGGCACGACTCTGGAGCAGGCCTGGTGGAGGGCAGAGGATCCTCCGCTCGACGACAAAGTGCGCATGATGGTGGACATGATGCTGTCGATCTGCGGCACGATGTTGCGGCCATGGACTCTTGCCAGGACCTCGTAGAGGGAGATGGTGCGCTCGCCGGAGGGGATTTCTTTGGCGTCCAAATCCTTTGCATAAGACTTGAGAGCTGTCATGGCAGACCTGCGGCTGTCGGCATCCTTGTCGAGGTTGGCCAGCTCCTGGCGGGGCATCGGGCTAAGACTTCTCCCCATAAAGCGAGGATCGCTGACAAGGAAAACAAACAAGAATCAGAAATCATTAGCAACGCGATCCCACATCAAATTATTCCTAAAAAAAGAAATTTTTCTCAGATAGTAGTAATTCCGACACAGAAGCAGAAGGGATCTTGGAAGATATCGTCAAATCTTACATTAATTAAGTAAAAAAAGATTGCGGAAAACCAATATAAGCTAAAAATGCAAGCTTTCGTATTCTACTTCCACAAAAAGACATGGAATAACATAAAAAAATCACGTAAAGAAGATATGGACTATTATTCGAGCTGAGATGATGGAAATGAGGAAGAGAAATGGTAATACGGTGCCTCCATTCCTATAAGAAACGAGAACATGCAAGAACAGCTCAAGAAGCTCCAAATAAGCCCTAATTCAGTGACGTTGAGGATGAAAACCCAAAGACTGACCTGGCTTCAAAAGTTGGTAGATTTGGCTCCCTTTCGTTCTCCTCCGATTGTTGGGTGCCCAGATCGACCGGAGGCAGTAGGAGAGGTGGATAAGGAGCTAAGGGAGAAAGGTTTTGGATCTGAAGTGGGGTGAGAGAGAGGGATTCAAAAAAGATGTATGTTTTAGGGCTTTCGATGCGATTGTGTGTGTGTGTATATATATATATATATATTAGGGCGAAAAGATCTGTCAATTGAATTGGGAATGGGAGGGAAAGGGTAGCATTTGGATTTGAATTCCGGTCGTGTGATGGCCTCGCTATCCCCTTGTCTTGTTGATCGCATATAAGCCTTTATGCGGTCTTCCATTGTCTCCTATATATATATATATATATATATATATATATATTAGGTAGTGATTATGTAGTTGGGCTGGATGTGATTTGGGCCTTAATGGGCTTTTGATAATCCAACAAAATATTGGGCTTGATGGATTACTTTGATTGGCCCAATGAAAGCAGATTTATCAAGTCAATCTCTCATGATTCATTCATACGCCAGCATACGACGTTACGTCGGGGAAAAAGTCAAAGGCACTTGGAAGAGACCAAATCCACCTGTTGGAAAGTGGGGGAGAGAGTCCCAAGTCTTCTGCGGTAGACTTCTTCAATGCACAAGAAAAAGTGCTGAGAAGATCCCATTCTCCACATTGGACTCCTTTTGTATTTGACCATTTGACTCCATCTCCTTGTTTGGACATCCAGAAAGAGGAGACTCGTTGATCAGCAGAAGCCCTTTGCCTCTGTTATGCTCTCATGAAACAAAGAGGAAGGTGAATCCCCAATTTGTTTATGCATACGAGTGACAAGCAGACATGCAACTTACCTTTGGAGGTTACTGCAATGGAATCATGGTGTTCTGCCAAGTAGTCTTCCTTGGCATATGTAATGTTCCGGGGAGTGCAAAATAGCATGATGGTGTCCATGAAAGAAGGTCATCCGAATTGACCAAGAGATATATATAACTCAGAGGCCAATCATGAACTGATATCAGAGGAGATCAAGTGATCACATTTGTATATGACACTGTGATCTTCTCCATAATAATACTGACTGACTTTAAACATACAAGATCATCATGCTACAGTTTAGCAAAAAAAAAAAAAAATTCAGAAATATTTGTGTTGATATATAGAATTATGTCAATCAATTCTATAGGGAGAGAGAGAGAGAGAGGAGGGCAATTCATAGGTTCCATTTTGTTGAGTTACTGAACTTGGATGGAGTTGGTCAGAAGCAAAGCCTGTGAGATATATGATGCTATATGAAGTGGCAATAATTCATTCATGTCCATCACCCTTTATATATTTTCTTGACAAAAGGATGACATGATTCCATCTCCTCATATGGTCATTGTCAGGCAAGTTAGGGAATACCTACCTTTATTCTCTGCCCCCCCTTCTCTTTGTCCCACTCTTCCCTCCCAAGTGAGAAGAAGAGACCTCTTGAAGAGCTGGTGAGATCACTCCTCATTGGTCCCCTTCACTCACTCTTTCCTTGCTAATAACCCTAGCAGCCATTTAATTTCACCAAGCATTAAATTAGCTTCTACCAATCCACACAAGTCTCTTGACTGTAGGATTTGCCAATGCATCTTAGCTAAATAAGTCAGTACTCCCCCTTCCTTTGGACTTAGTTTTTTCCATAGTGTATTGTATAGTGTGAGAACCTTCCCTTCTGGCCTCTTCATACACCCCCTGCAAACATCAAGGAATCTTAAAGTAGAACTCCATCATGAGATGTAAGGCTTGCTCATCACCTTGTCCCCCCTTCCTTTTTTTTTTTTTTCTCTCATAAGAAAAAATGTTGGCATTCTTCGAACAGTCTCTTGGCAAACAACAAGAAAAATATATATTTGGATGAAAGATCAAATATTTTCTCAGATAAAAATTAATCAATATAAAATATATCTAGAGTATCCTTAAGGCCTGTTCATCACCTTGTCCCTTTTTTTCTTCTCTCTAAAAAAAAAAAAAAAATGACATTCTTCCAACAATATAGCAGAACTAAATATAGCCTTCAAAAAGCCTCTTGCATGTTTTTCCGGGTAAAAAAATATAGCAGAACTAAATATCATTCCTATCTCCTGATAAAAATATTTAATTTATTATTCTGACCAATACAAAGTAGATTAAAAATAAAACAATATATAATTTTTTAAATATTTTAATAAAATAATAAGTGATGAAGATGAAATTCGATCATCATCTCGTTTTATCAGTTAATTTAATGGACACATTAAATTATCACATAATTTACTGCACATGGCAACAGAAGAACACTTGCTACTGCCACATTATATTACTAACATTAATCTATTTGATTCCTCCGACAATTGTTCCACTCCAAGACATACGATGAAGTCGATTAAATCAAGTCCAAATGCAACAATGCTATTAAAAATACTATGAGATGATGAGATTACCCCATAAGATCTTTATCTTCTCATTGGAGGGTTGAAATGGGCCCCTCATGGCAATCAAATCAGAAACCGGTGAGTTAATTGCATTTATATTTACATGCAAAGTTACCCATCTATCCCTGTATATATATATATATATATATATATATATTATATTATTCTAAAACCCAAGAAGTGTATAATACTATTACTATCCTTAATATTTTTTAATTATTAAAGTATTTTATTTTATTTTCAGTTTAAGCTAGTTTATGTTAATTGTAGTTAGCTGTGATAAATAATATATATAGATACATACATATGTTTGAGGTAGAAAAAGATCTTTATAATATGGTATAATTGACTAATAATGTTATATCGAGATTCAAGTATGATGGTGATGAGGAGTTACCAAACACGAACCAAAACCCACGCAAGGGAGTCGCTTTACAAAGAGGGGGGGGATCAAATAAACGCATGCATGCATGCATGCATGGTATGTGTCCTCCTCTCTCTCTCTCTCTCTCTCTCTCGCACACACACTGCCCACATAGGAGTCCATATGTATTTGGAAAGGAGTAGAAGAAGGGGAGAGGAGATTGCTTTGTAGCCCCCCTATTCAATAAAAATCCTACCTTTCTCTCCTCTCCTCCTCCGCCACGCCGCTCCTGCTCCCAATCCCGCCTCCCTGCCTGCCCCCTCTTCGCCCCCTAAACCCCTTTCCCCATCTCCCTCGCCCTCGGAATTCCCTCCGGGGCGATGGCCTGGTGATGCGTCGCCTGCTTCTCCCGCTGGTGAGACCCCTCCCCCGCCCCCTCCTCCTCCTTTCTTGATCCGATCGATGCCTTTTCTTGCTTCTCCGATCATCCCTTGCGTCCCTTCCCTCGTCTTGCTCGTTCCGTGCTGATCTGAGCCCGAACTTCTTTCTTCCGGGTTCTTGGCTTTTGTCGTGGAAAGTCGGGTTCTTGTTCTTGTCTTTTTCCTTTTCCTGTGGGTGATCAGGGTTTTGGGGGTTGCTGCGATTTACGTGCATTTGATGGGGGACGATGGAGGACTCCGGGTTCGATCTCAATTACGCCGTTCTCTCTGGTAGATTCTTGTTCTTGTTGCAAGATTAATCTGTATGTGTTGGAGTGGATCTCTGTTCTTTTCGGTTGTTGTAAGGCCTATCTCTATGCTATCAATCTTCATCATCTGGGTTTCGGCAGTGACATTCTTTGTTGGATAGCGGTAGATTGATCACATTCGTTCTTAATGTTATTGTCTCTGCTTCCGAGGATTTGCTTAGATCATCTTTTTGTTGATGTAGCTAGCACTGATCCCATAAGGATATATGCTGTTAAAAAAATTGATCTTCTATGTTATGTTGCATTGCTAACGTCTTCTTGATTAATTATAGATGCACATTTCGTTTAACATAATCTTTTTCTCTATTTTCCTCGGAATAAGTTTTGGCACATCATCTTCTTTTTGTTTATAGGAGGTTTGTGATCTGAGGAGAGACGTTCGTGTCCTGCATTTCCAAGTGGGCTAGTGGCTAACTCTGTTCTACACATATCAAGGGACGGAAGACCGATCTGTGGGAATATGGAAGCAGAAAAACTTGATCAAGACTATGATGAACTTGATAAGCTTCTTGGAGAGATACCAACTGCTACTATAGGAAATCCTTATACCAGAAAACACCTCCAAAACGGTGCCGCGCTGGACTTTGAGCCAGCTTCTGTGAATGAGGTTAAGAAGACATCTACTCCAAGTGATTTGTATGCCATGTCATGTACTACTCTACCTGTAAAAGATTGTGAAAGCATCTCTGCAGATGATACCTTGTCATCATCCAAGAGTCCGTTTGATCAGGAAAATGGTCCCGGAAGCTACCATGGAACATCAAGTACGATAACTGACCAAAATGCAACAAATTTACCAGATGAACAATCCCTGGCTTCAGCATTTGAGGATCTAGGCTTTATGGATAAGATTGCAGCTGTGTCAACTACCCCCTATTTCAAGTGCTATCCATCATCGTCTAATCAGGCACTCTTACCTGATGGACACTGTTCAGAAAACTTGGAGATTTCCTCTGGACTTGAGTCTGCAGAGATGTCAATGCTTCCATCGTCCATCATGCAAAATGGAGTTTGTGCACCCAATCCCGCATCGGAAGGGTGCTCCCCTTTTGTAACCAAGGATGAGCCCGGCATACTCAATAGAATGGTGGATGGACACAATGACGCAAGACTTCTGAAACTCAATTTTCATGACCCGAGGAACCAATTATCGAAGAGTGTATTTGGTGAATGTGGAGAGAAGAGGCAAAGCTTTCCAGTTGGTTCTGCTTCTATGCCAGTAAATCAAGGAATACATGCTTATCTCCTGCCTGGACTTTCGGCACAGGGTTTTGAGTTTCCTCCTCCATCATTCCAGCAGCAGTACTATATGGATCCACCACCCCATGATTATATACATCATCATCATCATCGTGAACAACAACGGCAGCAACAACTAAGTCAATCCAGTGTGGTGTGGGGTGACATGCAGTATGAGAGAAACTGCAGAGATAATCTTCAGTATCTGTACTCGCAACAACACGAAAATCAACACTTCGAAGGACAAAAGAGGAGAATCTCGGCAATCGGGCCTTTGTCCGGTAATACAATACAGCCATATCTTCACATGTCCATTCCTCACCAAGCAGGACAAGTGAATCAATATTCTTATGGGAATAACGGTGTGACTAACATGAGATACAATCAGTTGGATCCTCCTTTGCTGAGAAGTAACCTTGGAAGATGCCATCATAATGGATTATCTGGTCAGTTCAAGAGCTGTTCTTTTCCACAAGAGCAGAATATTGCATCTTCTTATGATTTATATAATCCTATTATAAGTGCCCATGGACCTCAAATTTCAGAAAGATTCAGTAAACAAACATTTCCTGAAAAAATTCTGACAAGATCTCATGGTGTGGACTTGCTTCAAACTCTTAAATCTGGTGCTCCTGGGAACAATCAATTGCCGGAACATGCTGACATCACTCGAAGAGTGTTTAGTAATGATAATGCCCACAGCCATGTCGTTCACGGTGTTCAATCATTAGACCTAGATGTTCCAAGCAACCAAGGCTCATCTCCTGATAATTTGAGTGAGAGTCATGATGTAAAGTCATCGGGCTTGAAATATGATTCACTGAACAATGCCATTGGAAAAATACATATGTTGGCTAAAGATCAGAATGGCTGTCGCTTCTTGCAGCAGATATTCAATGAAGGAAATCAAGAAGATGTCGATATGCTCTTTCTTGAGATTATTGATCATGTTGTTGAGATTATGATGGATCCCTTTGGGAACTATCTTGTCCAGAAATTGGTGGATGTTTGTAGAGAGGAGCAAATAACACACATTATACATGAAATTTCTCAGGGTGCTGACAAACTCCTTAAAATCTCCTGCAATCAGCATGGGTAAGTTCTTTATTTGTAATATCATGCTGTTAAATTTTATCCAGTATTGATAGTATGTCATCTGTTCTTTGTTGCTTTGTGTTGACAAGTGCAGGACTCGTGTTGTACAAAAAATACTTGAAACTGTCAAAAGTCCAGTACAGTTTTCCATGATCGTCTCTGCTTTAAAACCTGTTATAGTGTTATTGATAAAGAACAACAATGGTAGCCATGTTGCACAACGTTGCTTGGACTGCCTTTCACCTGAAAATAAGGAGGCAAGGATATTTAGTTCGTTCTTCTCTTTTTTGTCTCTTTCTTTGTTTTTGTTCATTTTCATTTTTCAATTGCAAAAGATAACATTTTTTGTACCAGAGATGTTAAAGAGTTGCAGTTAAATTTCTTAGAAGTACCATAACGTATCGTTTTGCATTTTCCATAGCATGCGATACATGTATTTATTTAATAATTTTTAATAATTTAGACTGTTTATAGAATTAAAGTCAATAAAGTATGGAAGAAGTTGAGAGTGTGGTGTAGAAATAGAGATGCTAACTTGAAAATAAAAAATGTTATTTATTTTTTGAAATGAGTTAGTTGGGCAACCCTTATTCAATAGAGGAACTAATTCATCCAGCATTGATCTAAGGTTTCAAGGTCTTCTATCTTCGACGGGAGATTGACCGTGACAGTTAGAGATGAACTCAAGCCAAGCAAAAACATACACTGTTTGGTTTGGTTGAACATGAAGAAATGAGTCATTTGTTTAAGCTTGGCTCATTCAATAGCAGCTAATAGCCCAATTATTGCCTTAGGAACCTAAATGGTTTCATGGTGCTGCTACGTGTATGGTGTAGCAACTAACACCATAAACCACTTCAGGCTACAGTGTCCTCTATGGTTGTTATCTAGAAGAATTGATCCATTGAAGTGCCTTCCCTTTTCTTTTCAAGATCAAAAGACCATTTAGATTCACAGACATATCATGTTCATCAAGGGGTCACACTCTTTATAATGTTTCTTTCACAACATATAGAAAATAAGGAAAAACTTAGACGTGTTATCTTTTAGTCTTTCTTTTTTTAATTTACTCCCTGTAACTTCTATCTCTTGATACCTTTAAGCTGAATCTTCATAAAGATTCATCTGAAAGTTACACTCATGCAGGAATGTTCTGACAATAATTCTGGGCATATGATAGCACAGGCTTGGCATGCCACTGATGCTGCCAACTTCACCATGGATTTCTCCTTGACTAGCACAGGCACATGCCCTGACTTTGAACAGTTGATATACATGGGAGACTTCCATGCTATGTTTGTTTACTTAGTCTATGAAGTTCCAAAAGCCTAGATTTGCTCTTCTTTATATTGCTAACCATTTTATAATTTTGTAATACTCCTAACGTTGTAAAATAGCACTACTGAGACCCAATTTGCTATCTGCCATGAGAACATTCTAGTACATTCATGTTTTTAGATAATAATGTACCCCTCAGGATTGGTGGAGTAATAATGCCCATGAATTATACTAGCGACATATGCTATATGGAAGCATTCACAGCATATGATGACCAGAGTCCATCTGGAAAACTGTTTTTCAATTTTCTAATTGGTTCAACTACTATGCATCTTCATGTATAAATTTTCTTCAGAATAGCAGAGGTAATAACCGAACTTAACTCTTTCTTCTAGGCCTTCTTGCTTAAAGGAAAATTTGAATTAATAGGAACATTTATCCTGTTAATGTTCTTCACCCAAAAAGAGGGAAAAAAGGACATCGATGAACAAGTTTGAGATCTCAATTTTACTTTTTTTACATTTTAGTCGATCTTTTTTCTAATAGAAATTACTCCCCTATCAGGATCCACAATGGTCGCTAGCTGGTTGTACCATTTGTGGCACCTAGTACGCCATAAAACAGTTAACCGAATCATTTGCTATGTTTTGTGATTTGTGTTTTGTGGGGTTCTTCTGAATTATAAATATCCAACTGGTCACCTAATTTTGGGAGATCTTGATTACATACTTCAATGATTTTGATGCAGAAGAACCACATAGCCATGATCTATTCAATTTTCATTTCTTTTTATACTAGATTTCATACATCAAAACTTTGTCATTTGGGAGTTGCTTATCATTTAATTTTAATTTTACATTATTTTTTTGGATACTAAAGTTTCACATTAATATTCAATCTTTGTTCTAGTTAGTCTGGAAGCCCCTGGTTTTTGAAGAATGTCTTTGTAGTTTACTTTTCCTTTATTTGTTAAAACTGGTGTGTCCTGCAAAAAATGAAACTAACATCAATATCCAATCATGGATAATGATGTTAATTTTTCACTTTTGAAGTGAAATACACCTCATATCAAGCTTTCGAGGGATAAATCCAATGTTAGGCAGTTTTCAAGGGGTATATATGTGATTATGCATTATGGAAACCTGCTTACTTAGCTTTGGCTTTACATAAGATTCATTATTTTTCATTCATTTAATGCCTTAATGTGATTTTCTTTGTTTAATTTAATTTAATATTTTCTAAGTTATCTCTAGTGATAGTAAAGGCTTTGATGTGCATATGCACGCACTATTTACTAGTCAACCATGAAAAAGTTTTTCAATTATCATATCCGATGGATACAACGTCGAAAACACTTTCTGTGGCATTATTCATGATGCCTGAGGATGAATACTTAGACACTTGATTATTGGGCAGAGGAATTATATAAAATCTTAGCCTTTTGATATCACCTTTAAGGACTTCTGGAGGAATTTCATCTGGAACTATTTAGGTTAATTTCTATTGGTTGCAATCAAGGTTTTAAATGCCATCTAATATTAGTTTTGGAACCTATTAGACCGGTATGGTTATGGTATAATGGATGGCATACTGGTCTATATTGTCTGGTATCATTTAGTAAAATAACAAAAATTTAAATTGAATGGTATTGTACTGGTATTAGTCTATATGTTTCGGTACTGGTACTTTGTCGGAACGGTAAACAATTGTCAATATGTACATGTATTCTGAATTTTAAATCGCTAGTTGCAATTTATGGAGTGAGTTTCATCTTACAGCCAGTTAAACTGACTACAAATGCAAATGCAAACCCATGCCTGTCAGTCATTTTCTGATACAAATGAACAACACTGGTTACCAGTATACCCATATGTAGCAGTATACCAGTGGGCATGTGATCTGTGTGCAACTAATTTGGGCATGACATTACATGTGGTAGTGGATGCAATGTATTCCATCTCCGATCCATTTTCATGGTATCATGCCACACCACTCCACTGAGTGGCGTATGCCTAGTGCATGGCAAGGGTGTTCTGTAATTTTGACACCACAAGACATCCCATGGGAATACTGTGATGTCATGGTATGTAACCGTGAATATCTGATGTCCAACTAAGTTCTTATCTTCTGCCTTTGTCATAGTTCATCCCCTGCTTCAAATTTAATAACGCACTATGTACCTAACAACTCCTTTTCTATTAAGTGATCAGTTCAAGGTGTTCTGTGTTAACATGCAGCACAATGCTCTTCCTGACCATGTTTAACATTAATACGCCAAATTTCTACACTTTACTGAAATAGATCACTATAATAAACTGTATTGATGTTGAACTTTTCTTCTTGTAGTGTCTTTTTGAAGATGCAGTTGCTAACTGTATTGAGCTAGCAAGAGATCGTCAAGGTTGTTGTGTTCTTCAAAAATGCCTCTCTGGTTTAGATGGAGAACAGAAATTTCGGTTAATATCCAATCTTACATGCAAAGCTCGTGAGCTTTCTCAAGATCCCTATGGGTACGCTTCATCTTTTTGTTTCTCTTCATTTTCTCATTTGTAATACACCGATGCTGTTAATATTACTGGTATCTCTTACCCAGCTATGAAGTACCCTGGCACTTGCTCACATATCTCCTTGATATCCATGCCTAATCCAAAACTCTTTTGGCCAGATAACTATTATGGAATGTTTTCCTTAATATATATCCGTATAACATGAGTTTTTTTTTTTGTTTCTTGTAGAAATTATGTGGTGCAGTACATTCTTGATCAAAAGGTTCCATGGGCGACTATCAAAATACTTGATCAACTGGAGGGTCATTACCGAACCTTATCTGTACAAAAATATAGTAGCAATGTGGTGGAGAAATGCCTGAAATATGCAGGGGATGCTAGACGCGTCAACATAATCAGAGAACTGATCAATGGTCCTCACTTTGTCCAGATCTCACTGGACCCATACGGGAATTATGTTATTCAATCAGCTCATAGAGAATGCAAGGTTGACTTCATTAAACCTGACTGTACTATATATACCCTTAATCTTTTCTAATACTGATCTGATATCGATTTTCTTATTCTGTAGGGTGCACTCCAAGCTGCATTCCGGGAGGCAATAAGGCCTCATGTTACAGCACTCCGCACTAATCATTATGGGAAAAAAGTACTCAACACATGTTACGGTAAATAAGTTTTGTACAATGTTTTTTTGGGTCATCGCCGAGCTATCAGGGACTCTTTGGATGGTGCAACCAAAGGACCTAGAATCACATTCTTCAGTTCCTGTACGATTTGTAACAATGTGGCAGAAAGAAGCAGGATTCCACTTCCAAAGCTTCACAAAGAGGGGTTGCTCCATTCTGTAGCAAATGGAGGTGGCAGATGGACATGGATATTTCTTGTTCTGGACAAAACTTGTCACTTGAAGAGTCTCGGTGTTAGCTGATTATCAAGGATAAAGGTGTTGACAAAACAGGAGAAACGTGTAGAAAGAGTTGGGTGTTGGTTTATTGTAGGGTTTAAATTTAGTCCATGGAATATGTTATGCCTTTGTTCTACAGTTGCTTTCCTTGCTACTTGTGTATTACTCATCTATTATCACAATATGTCTTCAAACCTCATTCAGCTTAAATTTTATTTATATATATATATATATATAATGTATCCGGATTAGTCTATGTTTCAGTGATATGTTGCTTGGATTATGGCAGGTTATTCACTGATGTTATCATAAACAAGCAAGAAAGAACATTTGAACTGTACGGCGCCACCCATTTGGCATTTCGGATAAATAATAGTTGTGTACTTAGAGGCTGAGGCTGGCAACATTTTTATCTGGCTCATTGGATCTACCTTTCTCCATGCCAAAGAAGAGTATGGTGTTGTTTGTTTTAGGATCCATCAGTGACGAAGTGCCTGAGATTTAAGAGTACCTTTCATCATGTTATGTCTGCATATACAAACATATATATATATATATATATATTTATGAGTTCAGATGTGGCACGTGAGAATTCGTTGTTATTGTCGTGTTCTTCATCGTACGGGACGCCACGTAAGGTACGAAGGCAGATGTGTCGGAACTTTCTGAGACGCGACAACTCATCAACCTTCAAATTACGATCGTGTCCTGAGAAAAATATCAATCTCGTCGAGAGACAGAATGTTGATGTGAGGAGATCGACCGTCCGTGCGATAGGCGGATTTGGTACAAACAAGGTCGGTAAGGATTCCCTTGTTTTCCCTGCCCTCCAAGAGGCAGGAAGCGTACGGTTTCGTCCCTGAGAGTGTGAAGATCCCGACGTCGCTCTCTTCGTTATCGGGCGAGGACTCCCTGATGCGCGACCTCGAAATCTCCGACGCGATTTCTTGAAGTCCTTCTGTTGTTCGGTTGAGATCGACCGCCATGGCGGCTCCCTTCTTCTCCACCCCCTTCCAGCCCTACGTCTACCAGGTGTGCTTTCAGGTCCTCCGGCCCACCCCTTGTGGTTTTGTTTGGGTTAATGCCTTTGTTCTTTGCTGGTGTTACGATGTCCGTTCGAGTTTTAGTTTGGATCTACCATTGATTCCTAGGTATCTGCTGGAAATTCTGCAAATCTCGACCGTGCTGAGTTTCATTTGCGTCTATTAGGATGAAATTCTTGATTATGTTGTTTATATGTTTTGGTAATTAGTCTATCCATTCATGTATTTGGTCATGTACTATTCCTGTCCTGTTTGTTATATTCATACGTTTCTTCATTCAATTTATGAAAGATGGTGCTATTAAAATAAATCGTAGGCACCGAAGTCAATATGATCTGTTTTAGGTTTTGTAGGGGTTTGGAGAACCTTCTTTTATACTATGTTGATTACTCAGAAACAAATAGAGTAATTGAGTGCTCAGGCTTTACTATGCATCAGAAGCATTGTTAGATCGCAGGTGGCCATTTTTCTTAACAATGCATACCGACATGGATCAATGCTATCATCATGTGAAATCATTGTAGTTCCTAGTTAAACTTCTGATACGTAAGCTGTGATTTGATGTCATCTGAATCAAACCTTTCTTCTCTGGTGAGTCTGGGCAATCTTGCTGAAAGTATATCAACTACGATGTGGAATACAGGATTTCGTAGGTATAGTAGTTGAATTAACATAACTCACTACTCTTATCATGTTATTATCTGTTGCAGAGTTCCCAAGCAGCAGTGACAGCTTTTCAGATACTGGGTGGCGAGTCTCAGATTGTTCAGGTACGTCACGGTCTAGATTTTATGGTGTTTGGCTGTCTGTAACTTCAATGAATCTTGAATATTTTTTTATTTCCACCAGATAATGTTAAAAGCACAAGAAACACTTATCGCAATGCCTGGTAAGTTTTCTTGAGGTAATTTTGATTATCTTTTCTGGCCTACTTTTGTGGAGGGTAACCATTTTCCTGCTAACATAGTCAAGTCAGATGTTTTGCTACAATTTCTCGTAAACTTGAAAAAAAAAAATCCCGATGCTCCTTAATCTGCTGGATTTGATGCCGTCTGTACTGATGACTAATTATGAAAGCCATACTGTATTATATGGTGATAAATCTTTGCAGCTTCGTGTTCTAATTTTGACACTTACCTCCATGATGTTCTAATTAATCAGAGGAATGTACTTTTATCTTGATTTTTGGTTTTTCTGTTATGTTGTTTGTGTTTTATTCATGTATCTTGGCTTTTTCTTTTAATTTTTTGTGATCTTTCAATTTTCTTTTAGGTACAGTGTATTACATTTCTGGGTCGATTCAAATGGACAATATCTACATCCCTGAAAACGAGGCAGGATTCTGGCAGTGGATCTTTGGCAAACGTGTGACAAGTGTAGTTATCTCAAATTCTGGTCCAGAAGATGGATTTGTTGGAATTGCAGCACCATCTCCTGCAAGGATACTTCCAGTTAGTACATGGAAAGCACTGTCGCAAAATTTCATACATATTCGCTTTATAAACATATTTATCTATTAGAATATTATTTGAAAAACTTTATCAAATGTTAACCTCATATGGTGTATCAGTAGCTGTTTTGTGACGATCATCTCGCACTGTCATTGCTGATATTGTGCTCAGATGTGTGTGTGTGTATATATATATATTCACACATATTTCAGGTCTGTCATTTGGGGGTTTGCACAGCAATCACATGTTACTCCAACTGCTACTGCCTTTTCTCTGTCCGATTATTAAATTGTTGACCCAATGTTGTGACAACAAATTTTCAAATTATGAAATGTCATTGAATTCTTGCTCAGCACTTAGGTAGTGGTTGTTGAGGTTATGACAGACTAAGTGGAGGATTAGGCATATAGCTTGACAAACCATAACATTGCTATATTTTAACCTTGTCAAAGCATTTGACCTAGGTAATTTGGGTTAAAATTATCCAAATTTCTATTATTCATCTCTCACTGACCCAAGCGGTTAGCAGTGGAGATAGATTATCCATAGAATAATGTGATTTAGCCAAGTTTTTTGTTTTCTGAGTTAAGTCCTTTCCGGTACTGGCAATTATTTGTCTCAATAGGTCATTAGGTCAAACCAAAGCCTAAGTTGCCAGCAAATTTTATTTTTTTTTCTTTCTAATTTTGCTATCTATTTATGATTCCACTTCTAGCAATTTTCTGTTTTTGATTCTTTCATTTTCTCTTGCAGATTGACTTGGCAAATTTCGGTGGTGAGATTCTTTGCCAGGTAGGGCTGATTCTTGAACTTGATGTTTTTAATACTTGGTTCAAAAATTGGGTTTCTCCTGCATATTTCTGCGTCAATGTACTACCGTGGTGCTTTTCTTTCCTCCTTTGCTGTGCATTGCCCTTTTGTTCTTCCACTCTGTTCTTCTTTTATATTTCATATGTTGCTATTTCTCCTTTTCTTTTTGTCTTTTTCTATTTATCTTTGTTTTAATGCATTCTCGTGGTTTTCACCTTCATAAGACTCATGCCTCTTTTTAAGGTTTCAGTGGACCTTAGCACCCACATGACCTAACAACTAATCTTGCATGAATGTTGTTAACCTTTCATCTGATGTACTGTTGTCCTTAATGAATAAATTTATAGTTAACTGCATGTTGTTTATTCATTTTCTTATTTTTTATGCTAAAGCTATCTTTTTACCAGATAAATTAGGTTGTAATAGGTTTTTGTGTGCTTTACTCCAGAATAAATGAGATTTTACAGTGGTTTGAGATTAGTGGTAAAATCACGGGATGAAATAAATCAGCTAATCAAACCTATAAGGATAAAACAATTCAGTCTCTGATCTAATTATTGATTTATTCAGATTTCCTTTTCAATCATATTGTTGTAAATCGTTTATTACTACTAGGTTATTTCACCAGAAATATTTGCTTTATTTTTGCAATACATTTTAAAGTACGACAACATGTTGGACAAGGTCAGAAGGCAGGTCTACAAAGGATGACAATTAAAGATTTTTTATTGATTAAGTTTGATAAGTTGACTTGTCCAAGACCTGAACTTATTCAAGTATTACTTAATACCAGAGAACATCCCACCACTCTCTTGTTTGGATCGGTGTGTGTTTAACAATTTATATTCCTTTCGTAGCCTGATGCATTTCTTTGCTCAGTCAATGATGTGAGAGTTTCCAGTAGAGTTGATCAGAGACCCCGCAACCTTGAGGTTGGTGCAGAGGTAGGGAGTAATACTTTTTTTGCTAGTAATTTCTAGTACCTGATAAAGAAATCTTTTGTTTCACTTTTTAATTGGTTCTGTATTCTTGGTAGTGGTGCCTTAACACTTGTTTTTTTTTGTTTTATTTTGTCTTTAAAAAGTTGATCCTCAAACAGAAGCTAGAAGGCCAGGGGCTGGCATTTCTTCTTGGGTGTGGATCTGGTATGTGAATTCACAGTTCAAAATTTTTTTGTTTTCCTGTCTCTGATAAAAAGTTCCATCTCTGGATCTCTCTTGACATCTTTGTTATAGTGCTGACTATTCATTTCTTGATAGTGTCAAAATGGAGTACAACATTGACCAGTAAGAACACTGTAAGCCAACATAGAATATCAGACATGTTTTAAAGCAACTCAAGATGATTGTTTATGACACAAAATAAGTCTGAAGATGTAATCATTGTCAATTTGTCATCTTAGTGATTAAGTATAAATAGAAAAAATAGAAACATATCATTGTGAAGTTCTGCCACATTGATATAAAAGTTGCATAATGGAGAGAGCAATAACAGCTTCATGCAGATTCTTGTTTTTTGCACAGTCTGTCCTCTATATTCATTTACTCTATTACTTGAGCAAGTACATCTATGCCTAATATTGTAATATGATAACAAAACTATGATTTTGATGACAAGGCTATGCCATTTTAATTGTTTAGTGATTTTTTTGGTCTTTTTGGCTTTTCTCTTTTGCTAGTTGTGCAGAAAATTCTTGCGCCTGGAGAAGTATTTATAGTTGATGCTGCGTGCGTTATAGCTATGACAAGCTCTATCAATTTTCAACTGAAGTACTCCAATCCGACGAAGAGGGTGGTCTTTGGGGTGAGCTCATGCACTTTCCTACTTGTCGAACTAGATCATACTTTCCGGCATTCTCGGTTTAGGATATCTGCTGAATGAATTGAATGGTGGTGGGTCATTAATTTAGATTTTAAACATATTTGTGATGGGCATGAATTGTATTTTATGTACTTAATCATGGCTGACGGTTACCTAAGCATGATAGTTTTGCTGGCACCAAACCTAGTCTTCATGGCATATGAAATAGTTATATGATGGTTTCGTTTAGATCAGTCTAAGAGCAACGGGATGTCTCCCAATACTTTTGCAGTTGTACTTTTCACGCACGATGCCGGTATTTGCATTCAACTCATGCTTGAGCATATGCATTAGCTGTTACATGCTACATTCGAGTTGATGATGCACTTCACCAACCTCCCGTCATCTGCTGAATCTCTTTGATTTGACACTGAAACTTCCATGGTGCATTTGCAGGGTGATAACCAATTGATGGCCACTCTCTCGGGTCCTGGAGTTGTGTTTATCCAAAGTCTACCTTTCCGTAGACTTTCCCAACGTATTGCAAGGTTCTCTTCGTTCTTTAAGTAGCATAATTTCTCATATTTAAGTTTGCTTTGTGACACGGTTGTTTTCCTGACTCACAGAGCAGCCGCCGCTCCAAGCTTGAGGGATAACCCAAAGTTCTTCATGCAGATCGCCCTCTGGTTCTTTCTTGCGTATGTCATGATTGTTTCATCACTGATTTTGACCGATGTCTAGTTCCTCCCCTCGATTTCTCAAAGGTAGTAGTAGTAGTAGTAGTGGTAGTACGACTCTCTCTCTCTCTCTCTCTCTCTTCAGTAGAAGTAGAGGTTGTTAACTGTAGAATTTGGATGCCAAGATTCTGATGAATTGTTTTCTACAAGGAAGCCTCGTCAAGGCGTGTGCATATCTATAAAGCTCGCCTACTATAGATATGGATACAATAAAATTGGAAATGATGTAGTCTTTGTTTATCGTTTCAATTCATATTGCTATTTGGTCCACCTCTAGGCATCGACTATCTAATATTTCTGTTCAGCAGCTTCTTAACGCGGACTTCTCGGCAGTTCTTTTATTCTGATGAAATCAACCTCAGCACGTCGGAGTTTACCTACAACTGGTCGTGACTAATCTTTTCCCCGCCGCCTTCTCCGCTAATGCGGTGCGTCCGCCTCCGCCTCCGCCTCCTGCAACCTAGACCAGCCCTTCTCATCTGTCCACGCGTCGGCCACGTGCCAACTCCTCCGCCGTCGGTGTTGGCTTTATGATCGCATGAAGCTATATACACAGCTTTCGATGGAATGAGCTCTGTACGTGCGACGGAGGGTATGAGTCAGGGTCAACCAAGGAGGACCCACGGCCGATGGGAACAAGACCCGGCGTTGCAGGTGGTCATGTGGACCGATAAGGTCACCATGAGAGGGAGCCGCTAGAAGCCACGGCGAGGTCCATCTGCGACAGCCCGATCGAGCGCCGAGATGCCGCGGCCATTGCGACGGTGGAGGCGTCCGCGACCTGGGCCAAGGTCGTCTACCCTAGGGGACTGGCCGACGCCAACACCGTGGTGGCGCGAGAGGAGCACAAGACCAAGCTTGGCGAAGTCCTCGGGGTGGGTGGGTGGGCGTGTAACAACTTTAAGCGATCCACTAACCATTAATTAGCGGTTTGACTTTGTGAAGTTGCGATTCTTGGCAGGACGCAGCTGTGATGATTCCGGCGGACAAGGAGGTGACGAGGGAGGACGCGGCGAGGATGGCCAGAGCGGAGATAAGTAGCAGCAGCAGCCTCGACTTAGAGAAGCGACCGGGTGGGGTGGCCGATTCGTCTGTCTGTGCGCGCGCGGTACATCTTTTTTTTTTTTTTCCTAACAAAAATAAATATATTACTGAAGCAGTCTGTAAACAGAAATACTATAATCCCCGAGCGAAAACGTTCAGATTAGAGATGACTTCAAAAAAATATCCCAAATAAGTTTGAGTCCGTCCGCAGTAACTTTATATTTGTTTCAAATTTCATCAATGAAACAGAAGTTAGTAAAAAAACTATTAAAAATTTAATTTCTTCGTCTTGTGTTTACTTAATTTTCTAATTATGTAATACTCTCCTCATCCTCAATCTGATTAGCGGCTAACAATCCGCCATCATCTCCTATTCCCTGTAAGACACACGTACATCGCGTCGCTCTCTCCACGTAATATTCCCTCGGTCAATGATTCTAATAATAAATTAAGTCACCTTAGTGATGTGTACGCTCATATAGAAAGATCTAGATTGATGAATATCATCCAGTTAAAAATCTTGTTGTGAAAGAGATTATTTTAATTATATTTAAATTATATTTTTAAATTTATGATTGATCTTGAATTATACGTTAATTAAAAAATTAAAATATATATAATATAAAATTATTATTTTATATTTATCGATATCATGATATTCTATTATGCTCTCGTAAATTTGAGCTTTCGTCAAGAATATTAATCTTGAAATGATGTAATTAAAATATCTTACGAGTGAGATATTTTACGAGGGAGTCTGATAGTTAATCAAAAGGTCTCTGTGAGATCTGACACCTGATCATTGATGAAACTCTTTGACCACTATACATAATTTATATTTGGTAATTGATCAATCTAGAGAATTTATATGGCGTTATGGAGTAGAACATAACATCATATTGTTTACATATGGCTTTACGCCAATATAGAGATTTTTTGGCTTGAGTGATAGTTGTGAATTTAGTTGGCTTAGGTGGAGAGCTTGTAGTAGAAAAAAAAAATCAAGGGTTTGACATGGTTTAAAGATATCATTTTTGGAGTATGTTGTCGTATGATGTCTAGGCTCGATAATATTACTGGGTTATGTTGAAAGTATGAGAATTAGTGAAGAGTTAGTGACATATACTCAATCAAGTCGATGCACTTTGGTATCACTTGGTGTAAGAGAGACAAAGACATCATTTATGATGTCAAGGGTGTTGTTTCACCAAACATTGTAGAGTTAGTTGATGGAAAGATAGATAGAGAAATCGTAGAGGTGATAAGGTGCTATTGAACTAGAGTAATAAAGGAGTATAGATCTAGAGGAGAATTAATGATTGATGTGGTTAGAGTTGTACTTGAGTGGGTTTAAGATGTACTAATATGAACCCAATGATGGATAGTTGTTGTAGTGGCTTGCATCGCTAAATAAGCAAGATTTTAGAAAAAACATATAAACTCAACAAAAATAACAAGTTTGAGGATTATAACACTGAAAATCATTATGTTCAAATGAGTATCCAATGAAACTAGAAGGCTTGAATCATAGTGTTAACTTATGTGAAATATAGAAGCGCAACTAGAGATAACATAAACAACCAAATAGTTTGAGTTTTTGAATGTTTGAGGCTTTGTGAAATAGTTTTTAAATAGTAATTAGTATTGTAAGATTAGAGTGAGCAAGCAGTTTATGAGACAGACAATAGTTTGAAAGATTATTGAACAAAAGGTTAGTGATATAGAAGATTGGTGCAGGAGGGTGAGACCAATCTCAACTATATGTCGATGCTTTTGTTTAATAGAGATAATTAGTTGAGGTATGTGTGATGGTAACCTAAGATGTTAGAGCTTGGTATCCACCTCGTCCATCAAAATAAATTATTTTAATGGTAAACTAGTAGAATTTTTAGACCATCTTTCTTAGATAATTAAATGTTATGATGACTTTATATTTATATTCGAGAGGATGTAATCATGTATATTTAGTGAAATAATATATAAAAATAATATAAAATCTGAAATTATCAAAGAAATTGGTTGAGGCGAGACCCTAGACATAAATGTAAATGATTTTGAGTGATTTGCAGCAGGATCTAAAAAATGTTTTAAAAATTAGTATATTTTTATTAATAAGGTAAGTATCACAACGAGTTATAATCCTACTTGATTTTAAAGTTCAAAGAAAATGATAAAAAAATTAGCTATTATTAAATGGAGGATGATGGGTGACCAAGGCTACAATGTCACACATCGATTAGAGCAACAACTAAAGCAATAGCAATTTGCAAGGTATTTTGTGAGGTTGATAGCAACTCATAAATGTTATTTTTATTCTGATCTTGGACCTAAGATACCCCCGTTCTCAAATCTTTTACAAGAGATGAGTCAGGAAATAACTCAATAGAGATGTTATTTTGTTTGTAGAATTAAGAGATAAAAATTAAAAAAAATATTGATGTAAGGTGCACACAAAATATCATCGAGCATATAAGTGTTTGTGTGTGAATTAAGTGTTCTGAAATCAATGTGAGTGATAGGGATTCCATTATCATCACTAATAATGATATCTTCATTGCCTCTATAAGCGACGTGGATACATAAATTCTATAAATTAGAAGTGATATAATAAGACGCACCAAAGTCATTCCAAATGCTTGGATAAGTAGTTAGATTGGTAATGATGTTTGCTTAACGCTAATTAGGTGTAGTAGTAGACTTGGGCCGAGATCAATATACTTTTGTTGTGTATCTAATTTTATCAAAAGTTAACAAATGAATTTTTATTGATTATTATTGTTGGGACGCTAGAACTATTGATAGTTATAGTTACAGTTATTTCCTGAGTTGTTTGGGTTGAAATTATCACCATGGTTGGAGAGTTGATAGTGTAACGAAGGATAATGACTCTGTATATTATCCATGTATCCAAAAACATCTTGTTTCGGTCCTTTATTAAAATTATTATTGCTTTGATTAACTTTTTCTTTGGATTTTTGATTGAATTAAGATGTGATAATTGATCTTATCTTCCTCTCTTCTCATTTGAGATATATTTCATGATCAATCAACTTGTCATATAGTTCTTCAAACAACATTAGTGAATCACATGCTCAGATTATTATTGTTAGGTCCTTATATTCGTCTCCTAGGCCATTGAGAGTATGGATAATGACTTCTTCATCACTTAACAGATAACCTATTAAAGCAAAATCATTTATAATAACTTTTCAGAGTAGATAAAAGACTTAACATACGAATAAGAGAGCAATTGACGAGGGTGGTTTGTAACTTGGATCATGCTTATGCTGTATGGAGAGATTATTAATGCTATAGAGTTAGCGATTAAGACTCGAATCACTTGTAAAATAAGAAGATCTTATCATAGCCATACTTGTGATCAGGATTTGCCATTGGGAGGAGGAAGACATGCTGAGAGGATATTATAAGTCTATAAGAAAATTTAAGAACCAGTTGATGATCTGATTTGGATGCATAAATGGTAGAGATATGATATGTTAGAGGAGATCAGATCTAAGAAGTGCATAGGGGATGATTTGATCTAAGGAAGGAGATCAGATTTAAGAAGTGCACAATAGAGGATTTGATATGAGATGTGTAAAATAGGATAATTGTGAGTATTAATTGTGTAGTTGAGAGGATAGTGGCAGACAATAGACTATTGTCGAGCGGTCGTCTGAGGATCCGAGGTAAAACTGAGTTCGATGGTTGACGAGAAGAGAATGAGGACGTTGGTGAAGATGGTAAGTATTAGGTAAGAGGAGAGGAAATACCCACCAAGCATAACTACATAACAATGAAGGATCGTCGGAGAAGCTGGTTGATCATTAGCGGAGGTTGATTAGAATAGTATTGTTGCAGAGGAGTTTCACTAGGAGATTGACAGGGAGGAGTTGTGTATTTTCATCCTTAATGCAATGCTAGAATCTGTGCTTGAAGCAAGAGGGAGCGCAAAGAAGAGAGTCGTGTTTAAAATAAGAAAGCTCTAATACCATGAAGAATTTATTATGAAATGAATGATTTCATTTATTGAGGTAATGCATATCTATACAAGTTATGAGAGAGAGATTTCTCTTAATTATATAATTAATTCATGTATTTAGTATTTGATAGAGCATATTTTGGTTTGTCCAATGAATGCTACCATGTCACCCCACAAAATCAAATCAACACGTCCGACTTAGCTCAGACAATGGTCTCGGCAAGGGACACTGCCCTAGCCTACCGCTTAATGAGCATGGTGAGACAAGGGGCACACCAGTCGATATCAGTAGACATATTGCTAGTCTGCCCCTCACCCGAGGAGCATGGCAACCTCTACATCAGCGCCCACACACATTAGACAATCTTGTATCAACTCCTCTCTCAACAGGTAGTATAAAAGGTCCCAAGGTGAACTATAGTGAGGGTCTCTCCCTCTCCCATACACAGAACATACACTCAAAACTTCACACATCACTAACTTGATCGTCAAAGGGACCACATCGGGCCACCCCATCTCGACCAGGCTTTCATGCAGGACCCTGTGGGAGCCTCCGAGCAAGAGTATCCCGATATGCACATCCGAGCAAAAACATCCCGAGACGCACATCCGAGCAGGAGCATCTCGGGACACGCATCCGAGACCCGACGTACCTTTCTCGTCTTTTTCCGATCGACGCAGATGAGCTTACGCACACGGGCAGAACTAAGCCATACTGACTCCTCGACCATGACATAAAGTTCCACAACAGTAGTCAAATCTATTATTGATCCTCAAATCATATATTGATTGAGGAATATAATATATAAGAAATATAAAATTATCACTTCATAGTTATGTAGATCATAATCTTTGAAATATAATGATTTTAGAACCAATTAGTCAAAATCCATGCTCAACAACACCAAATTATTTTGATGAATTAAAAATGATTAATTACATTACCCACAGGATAGAGTGACACAAATAAAAGGGAATTACACGTAACCGAGTCATTTATACGGTATACAAAGGGATTTGATCAACTTAATGTCCACTAAATCCATCTATGAGCGATGAAATATATCTTCGTATCATATATGTTATTATCTTGATTGTTGGGCAGATGGCCCAGATTTAGTTCATAATGGGCTTTAGTGAATCTCATAACCCATAACCTCACTTATATTAATCTAAAACCTAGATTAGGTGGTTAGAGTTGAGATTAAGAGAGCAGCGACGGTTGAAAACATGGGTGAGAGAAAGAAGACTGCAGATTGACAGTAGAGGTCAGAAAATAAGAGATCTAGGAAAGGGAAGAAGACAAGGACATGAAAAGATTATTTTCAATCATTCAAATCTCATGTTAGATCAGTTTGCAGTGGATTCTTACTGTGATCTCTTGGGAAGGTTTTGGATATTGTGCTTAGGATTATAGTCCTTGTATCCCTGTGATTCTCTTGTGGCTATTGCTTTGGGCTTGGGCAAAAAGTCTTGAGATCTGTATATTCATTATTTTGATAATGGATTTTCTCTGACTTGTCTCATGATTTTTACCCTTCGAGTTGAAGGGATTTTTTTACGTAAATCTTGGTGTTCATCTGATTGTGATTTCTGTTTGATTCCGCTGTATGTGACGATCTACTAGTATTTATTTGTATACAAAATTTATTTATATTTTATTTTTATTATTGATGTCATCGATCAAAAATTGACATAGCTTTGATATCATCCGTAAGACTGTCATAATAGCCCACATGACGATTTAGAATTAAAGAAAGGTCCAGCCGAAGCAATCCCGAGATGACGATTAAACGTTCAACGTGGATTCCGAGTCGGACCAAGAGGGTTATGGCCTCCTCGGGGGTTTTGGAGATGAGTCAAGACGTGACTTGGTTTTATTGGGAACCCTACACAAATGATCAATATGCTGATTCCTTTGATGATAAAATTAGTTTCAGAAAATATAAACAGTAAAAGTATCCAGTCCGATCCGCTGTTAAAACCCTGTGGATCGACTCTTATAATGGAAGAGGATTGATGACTGATGTGGAGTAGTAGCATGTATTATCTTGTTGCAACTCATTCATGCGGACGATCCATCCACCCGTACAGCTCCTTACGGTGCGTCGTCAGAGAAAGACAAGACTGCAGGCACGTCGTTTGTCAGTCCTGATGACCGTCGTCGATCGGCCAGGGGTTATTGCCCTAAGTTACCGATTCACAGGGCTCCTCCCGTTTGTTTCCTGCTAATGGGGGTGATGTCGGCTTCTTTTTGCTCACATCGGCGCCTAAGGGGGGCTCGCCAACTGGCCGACCGTCACCAAAAGGCATTCCCTCCCTATCAATACATAAATATATATAAATAGTGAGTGAATGGAATACAATATTCGAGAAATTCAAAACAAATACCTCACCACGTTTGAAGCGGAGGATCCTATACATGCAAGAAGAAACCCGCATCCGCAATCATCCCTGTGCGAGAGAGAAGAAGACGTCCCACACCACATTGCCACCGATCAATCCTGCACCCGTCCACGCGGCCACACCACGTCGCCGCCGACTAATCGTGCACCGCTTCACGTGCCCGCATCTCATGCACTGTGGTCCCAAACTCCTCCACGTTTCCGTCCCATCACGACCCGTCCCCTACCTACGCTCCACACGTGTCAATAGTATCCTTGTACGTGCCCGACGTTCCCAACCTCATCTCCCCTCTATATAAAGCCACAGCCGGTGAGACGATGTTATCGTTAACCGAAATGAGCCAGGAACAACCAAGAAGGCCATGCCACGAACAGGACGCGGGCATAAGGTACGGTGATGTGTTCACGGTGACCGGAGACTTGGCCGACCGGCCCGTCGCACCCAGGGATGCCGCCATGATGCAGTCTGTCGAGTGCACGGTCTTCGGCCACACGCCGAAGGGCGGCGCGGCTGCCGTCATGGAATCAGCCGCCGCACGCAACGAGCAGCGCCGCGCCGTCGGCCACAGCCAGTTCAGCGATATCCCGCGTGACCAGGGCGTGACCGTCGTCCAGACTGACATCCCCGACCAGCCCGGACATCGTCTCGTTACCGAGTACGTCGCCGGCCAGGTAGTGCTTGCTACATACAAATCGGTTGGTCGTAACTTAATCTATCGTGAGGTTCGATCTTAAGAACAACCCCCCCATTTGCATGCCGACAGGCTGTGAGTCAGTATGTGATCAACGAGGGAGCTGCATTGGGCGGTCAGGGTGGTGGCGCCAGCGGCGGATATAACTGGGACGGCAGTAGTCCTGGAGGCCAAGGAGGTGGAGGAAACAGGAGTACCGGCGGCCGAGAGACTGGTGCTGGAAACCCGGCAAGGGGGGGCTATAGAGTAACGATCGGGGAGGCACTAGAGGCGACCGCAAAGACAGCCGGTGACAAGCCGGTGGAACCAAGTGATGCAGCCGCCATCCAAGCGGCGGAGTCGGCTGCCACAGGGGTGAGTTCTGTGCTGATGGGTGGTGTCGCCGCTGCGGCGCGGGCGGCGGTCGTCGCCAACACCTGGGCCGACCGAGAGGATGAAGAGACTAAGCTCGGAGATGTGCTGGTGGTAGTATCCAGCCTCTATTAATAAGTCTGTACAGATCACGTACCACGTACTGCTAAATACCGTGTCGCTCCATTGACAGGATGCAGCGACGAGGATGCCGGCAGATAAGGAGGCGACCAGGCAGGACGCTGAGAGGGTGGTGGGAGCTGAGATACGGAGCAGCCCGAACCTAGAGATGCGTCCCGGCGGAGTGGCCGCGACAGTGGCGGCAGCAGCCCGGCTTAATGAGTCCAACGGCTGAGGTAGTGGTTTGGTCGTGTGTCCACCGTACTCTGTGAAGCTGTACAAAAGTGTCGTAGTAGGTGCGTTGGGTTGTGCTGCCTCCGTTGTGTGTTTTCTCTCAACTTTAGGGGGGCTTGTTGTATCAATAGAAAACGATCTCCTGCAATACTTGGTCATGAGTTCAGCACTTGGTATTTCACTGCATATACCACCATGATATATGTTGGAGAAATTCACAAGAAAAACTTGATTTGCGGATAAAATCATACCTGCATCTGTGCGGCGGGGCTTTCTTCAGAAAAATGTTCTGCGTCGGTGAAAATAAATCCAGGGACAAAAGCAATCCTTCAACCACACTCAAAACCAGGCAGGGATCCACAAATTTCACCATCAGATCGGGTCTCTTTGATTGGTAGACCATAACATAGTTTTATGAGTACGTCTTTATTTTGTTTCAGTTGGCGATGCGGCGGATTGTGAAAAAAATCAAAGAAATCACAAACAGCAAGTGTAGTTGTTGTGCTTGATAACCGGAACGATTGACGATGAACTTGCAAGGCGAGGGAAAACTCCCAATATGCTCTTGAAAGAGCCTTGGCGCATCGGTTGTGTCGATAACAGGATGTGAGTGATACCACGACTGATTCCGGTGGCAAAACAAAGCGGCACTATAGGGGCATTGCTGCTGGTCCAGAAAATTGTATCCCCATGTGACCGAAGCTTTACGTCCACAATCAGTCATCGCCCATCACTTGCGTTACTCTGAGCTTTCAGAAGGGGGGGGTGTCCGATGACGACGATTAGCCTTTCTGTTGTGGGCACGCAACCGTCTCCTAGGTGGCACACCAGTGATGTCGGATTGCATCATCTCACTGTTATCTTCGGGGTAACCAAATACACAGTCTAAAGGATATGCAGTCATATCTCCAACGTGGCTACCCTGTAACCACGAGAACATAACCAAAAGTCATACCGTCATACTTCTCTATCTTCCACATCAACAATGAAATACATAAAATTGCTCATCCAAAGTTTCACGCTGCAGAATGTACTTACAGGTGATTGGTTTGGGTCGATATCATATTTATCACGATTGCCACCGTCTTCGATTCTCTCATTAGTCCCCTGAGACACAGTGCTATCTATGTAGATATTACGTAATCGCCACCTAAAAATAGGCTCGTCTGGATTCAAGTCGCTGAATACTTGCTCCGGGAAGAAGTGCTTGCTTACAAGCTTCACACACGACACCTCAGTTGCATGTTTCGCCAATATTCTGCCAACACACAGAAGATTTTGGATTGTGCATTTGACCCAATTAATAGAGAGCAATTGAGTTATGATTTTACATGGATCACAATTACAGAAGATTCAGATTTGTTACTTCAATAAATTAACTTAAAGCAGTTTTTATTAAGCTATCACATGCACGAAACACTATCACAGTGAGACGAGACATATCACACCTAAAACATTAGAATAAGTAAGAGAGAGCCTACATGTTTGCCAACTCTGTCTGTATCCGGCTTCCTTCAAGCTGCATAATTCTGTCAATACATGAACTTAAGGACCTGTCAAACCCCCACATCCCCATAAAGGTGCCAGAACCTGCACAAATTATTTAAATGTTCAACAGAGGAGATAATGAGACAAAATAAGTATGATTAAGGAGTGATAGATTGGACATTTTTTTGTCCTCCGGGTACTCTAAAACAATGAATAAAGTCAACAAAATACAATAAAACAAAGTATCACAACTAAAAGTTTACTGGAGAATGATGCATAAATTGCTACATAAAGTGACAACAACTGAAAATATGCCATGTTTGGACCAATCTGTTCTGATTACTTGAGAATATTCAACTAGAAAGTTTCTGATTTTGTAACCAGCTCAGATCCTTTCAGACAAAGAATTCTTCATTGTGCAGTAAATAGATCCACTAGTTACTGGAACAAAATGGTTTCATAGACTCACCTAGGGACAAGTTGAACCTCAGTGCTCGTGTAAGTCTCCTGGTTGCTGCACATACCAAAATATCACTTAGCTTTTGAGTTGCATTGATCATATGACATCAAGTCAAAAAATATTAACAGTATAGCATAAATTAACAAAAAAAAAACATAAAGCCAAGCGCCAGAGAAGTTAGTTGTTACATAAGAAAAGAACAAACGGTTTTCCAGAAAGCTCAAGAAGTGATTCATATCAACAACAGATACTGCAGTAAATATCAGTAGCAAATATCATGTGGTACAGAGAAAAAAGTAAAAGAAAAAATCAATAGCAAAATTATATAAAAGAACAAAATTTACAAGCTGGGTCCACCAGACCACTTAGATTATGCTAGTGGCAGCAGCCTAGAAGAAAGCAAACAAGAAAATGAAGAGATCTCAAAAAAACAGGGAATGTAAAATACCACATGAAAGAATACTATAGAGAGCTCACACCATCTAGAATTTGTAGTAGTAAGTTTCTAATGTGATTATAATTTTTTTATCAAAATTGGATCGCACCTAATCATAGATTCAAAGCTAACCGCAGAAGCTCCCTCCCTTTTACTTGGATATATATATTCTCTTTTCCTTTTTGTCATGTGATATCTTATTCATAAAACAAACTATTTACTAACTGGTATTGAAGTTTTATGATATTCTCCAAATTCTCCATAGTCACAGTTAATTCTATTAGGGCAAGAACTTAGTAACTAAATACACTAACACCAATGAAACATTATCAGACACTTGAGCATAATTCTAGATATCCAAATGGAGTTTAAAATATTCAAGGGCCACCCTCTATATAGGAGGAAAATCCAACTCAACAAATCTCTCTCCATCTTCTATACAATCTTGCAACATACTTCATGTTTTTTTCCTACAGAAAAAGAAATTAAACAATAAACAGAAGATGGGGGGGATTTGGATTACAAAAAAGACAAAGATGAGTGAAAAGGAAGATGATGAAAATACATATGCATCTTTCAAGAGATAGTTACAACAGTAACATATGAGCACGAACCGAGGATGAGAAAGCAAGAGAAATAATGTTATACCTCAAGGAAAAGAGGAAGAAGAAAGGACTAAATTAGGGTGGTGGGAGACTGTTTACTTCAGACATGGATTAAAGACTGCTTGCTTGCTTGCTACTTCCTTCTGGTCAGAAAACAGACAATATAATGCAGTTTTCCTGGGCTGAAGATAGGGCTGTCATCTATCTATCAGTCATAAGTTAGGTTTTTGCAAATATTTAACATGTCAAACTATATGTGGAATATGTCCTTAGTCTGCTGCTTAGAGATCTGACGCCTTTAATGTCTACTTGGCCTTTACCAATTAATAATGGACCAAAAGCAACATTAACTACAGGAAGTATTTATGTAATCTTAACCAAATTGACATCCTCTGATTTGACAATTGATGTCCGCATAGAATAATTTACCACAGGAGATTAGAACTACATCTAGCACCAGAAACTTCAAGGTCGATTATGCATTTCTACTGTATCTTAAGCAGCTTGTACTTAGTTCAATGTTCTTTGGTCAACACTCAATTCTTGCTTCATCTTGATAGGATAAGTTCATCAATACTGCAGCCTGAATTATCTGTTGGCTAGCCTTTGATGTTGGAGTTCACAACTATATCAAACAATCAAACTATCTCTAGTTCACTTCCACTTTCTTTTTTTTTTAAATCCTGCAATAGTCTACTGAAATGCTTGACCAATAATGATCATCCCATAAGCAAAAAGTGCACTACCTCCAGCAACATCATCTTGGGAAAAAACTCGAATAACCTATGTGTACAATCATCAAGTCTCACAAAGTGTTATAGCTAGCATTATAACACAGGGTTTGTCATACCACGATATACCGCTCGGTACAGGTGGTACATACTGATCTGATAGAGGACCAATAAACGAACCATCATGTAACGGGTAGTATATATTATAAGGTGCTATATCATCCGATACAAGCATGTATCGCTCGATAAAGATAAAAAACCAACTGGTATCAATCAGTAACGGTTGGCTCAGATCAAACCCTTTCCAATTGTTAGTTCAATTTGAAAAGATTTTCAAACCATTTTCTCCCACTCTTTTACCCCTTTTTACTCTCTTAAACTTTTATATTCTCTCAACCTCTTTCTCACTCACTATTTTCTCTTATTCTTATATTTGCACTCTCTTAAAACCTTACCAAGCTGCGATATGTAAATCAGATCAAGTTTGGGAGGCTAATTAGAGAGGATAATACCTAAGTCGTTTGAAGAACTCTTCAATCAAAGGTACGCAGATAACTTCTCAATCGCATTCAATAACCCGTTTGGTTCAGAAACATGATAGCAACATTGACAACAGTGCCTCAACCAATTATGACAACGATGCTGAGGAGTCGATGGTCTCGTCTACATAGTTTGAGAATGGTGCAAGGATCGAGGAGCATTATTTTATACATGCCACCCAATATTCAGATCATGGAGCTCGATATGATAATTGGTTATTCTTCTTTGAGCAGTGATGATAGTCAGTTATTCTTCTCCGAGCAACGGTACGATGTTTGATCTTATGATACGAAACAACAAATCAATAGCAATAGTACAAGTTCTGACATTCTCCATGCACTGCACCAATACATGTTACAGTCATACTTGCCTCAGGAGCCACCTCAGAGGCGTGTGGTTCACGACGATCAAACTATAACCATTACCATATTGATGCACCAATGACATACAATGTATCAATATAATATGTAGTGGGATCAATTTCAAGATTGGATCGAACAAACATATCAAATTGATATTTATATACATATGATCGAGGACTCCGATCCATCGCTCGTGGAGTCTTGTTATTTTTTTTAAATGGTATAATCAAGTATATCCATCGATTGATTACTTGATTCATTTGAATCTCAAAGTTTAAATTGTTTAAAAAATAACCTAACAATTCAAATCATTTTTTTGTTAATAATTCAATATCAATGGAAGGATGATCCGAAACGTACCTCAAAGCCCGAAAAAGATAAGTGCAACTATCTTTCCTAATTTTAGATTATTTTTGCTAACATTATACTAAATTTATATTTATTTCTAACTTAAAAATCCTAATTTATTTTTTAATAATTTTCGATCATTTTTCCATGCTGGTATCCCTTACCATACCGACACACGATGCATTGGTATGGAGTGGTATTTACCATACCATTGTTCGGTATGCTATAACATTCCTCCAACTATCCTTGAATCAATCCGACAGAGTTTCTAAAGCAAGATTTAAAATCTCATTTAATACCAGACTACATCAATATTACCAAAAAAATAAAAAATGAATATTTACTAGCACTAAGCAATATGGGGGCATCAATTCTGAATCGGACTGGTAAAAGATCGATCAGTAGTTCATGGTGGCTTAGTTCTTGCCAAACCGGTAAATACAAATATTAGTTCAATCACATTTAATACCTTCTTCATAAAAAAAATGATGCAGCTCAAAAGCACAATAGGCTCAGAGTCTTCATTCTACAGAGGAAACCCTAATTGAGTCAAAAGCAGAAGAAGCACATAATCTAGATGGCAATTTTCACTATATAAATTCACCCTAATGATGTCATTTCCACGGATAGACAACTGGCCGGATAACTCCTAGCAAAAAAATTACATACCAATGCTTGTAATGCAGCCAACAACGTTACGGAAAAAGCATAAGAAACAGCAAAAAAGGGGCTCAAGCAAATGACGACGTACCAGTCCATACAGCGGCTGATGAAGCTAAGAACCCGACGGTGAAATCGCGGATTGACTTCGACTTGCAGGTCTGCAGGACCAGCTCCTCTGACGGTGTTATCTTCTCCTGCAGTATCCGAATCACTAAATGAAATCAATGGTAAACTTCTGAGTATTCAGTGATCAATGATCCATCCAAATCGAGACACCGATCGATCGATCAAGAACATCCCGTGGAATAGGAACCCCACTTTTAGCCGAGCATGGATGTCAATTATATCCCCCTTCATCTTTGTCAGCTATTTGAGGAACAAGGAAGAACTCAGAGATATAAGATATCTAAGAGTCTCTTCGTGCTAAGATGATAAAGGGGACATCAGTTCAGAACTAAATTTTGAGGATGATTGAGTGGATCAAGAAACTCACAGGTATAAGAATGGTCCTAGAGGATAACTTGTGTAGATCTGGTACTTCAGTCCCTCCCAGACTCATTTTCACAATTCATCATGAATTTTAACATGAATAAACTTGAGGTGATTCTCCCTAAGCTTCTCAATATGTTGAGGAAGGCAAAGAGTAGGGAATTTGGGAGGGAATGACCGACAAATCTATCAAGGACATTCCCTGATACTCGAACCCTAGTTTCGCGAAGGACATTTGGGAAGGAAAGACCAATCCGTCGATCAAGACCTATGTAAGATTGATACCCTAACTTTAGCAAGAGGGCACATCGATCGATCGATGGATCGATCAAGAACACCCCACGAGATTGAAACCCTAGTTCTAGGAAGGTTATTTGGAAAGGAACGATCAATCCACAGGTCAAGAACATCAAGTAATACCCTAACTTTAGAGAGAGGACACACTGAAGGATTGGATGCCTAGCTTTAGAAAGTAAACACGCTCACCCTTTCGGATTTGGACCGCAGAACTTCCTCCAGCTCGACCAGTACGGTTCTCATCGTTTCTCGCCTCCAACCCTCGCGGCCGCCGGCTTCCTCTTTCCTTACTTTACAGGTGCGATGAATCCAACCCGCACCACGAAGAAGAAGTAGGAGGTTTTACTTTACTTCGCATTAGCGTTCGCTTATTCACACTGGATGGTGAGTGGACCATGTAGGTTCGATGCGGGCTAATAAAGGCCTAATCCACGACGGTCCATTTAGCTTCAACGTCTTCGGACTGTCCGGCCCACTTTCCCACCCTGTGGGACCACATTATCATGGAGCTGCAGCCAATCGAAAAGACTAGAAGTGGTCCCACCGCGTGAGCGTAAAAATATCTCGACCTTGCGTGAGTTTTCCAATCAGAAAAAGCTTTCTACCCGATTCTTATTTTAGTTTACCTTGGCGGGTCCCGCAAAGAGACTGTGTTGTTTCAGCTTCTCGCCTCTGCGCCTTGCCCTCGGTTCGAAGAAAGGTAGGCTAAGGCAACGGCGTATATAATAAATTCCTCTTTTGCGTTCATCAAGGAATAGTGGAAGTGGCAGAGATGTAAATAAGTGAACTTTCTTGGACATTTATGTGACCCTGCTCCAGTCGTCGATTTTGTCAATGCGCACGCGATTTCATATGCGGTCTTACCGTTCATCAAACATTATCCCTGCTGTATGGCTCACGATGCTCCTTTATGCAACCTGGACGGTAGATCGGTTATTTGCATAGAATTTTTATATGCGAACATGTGCACACCTCTGGATTCCCGGAGATGGTTCTGTGCGCTCTTAAATCCAAATTGGAGTTTCATTTCAGATCCGGGGTTGGTTCTTGGTCGGTCCAAAGCTCCTCGCCAAGGGAAGGATAAATCAAGCTGCAATCTTCTGCTTCATTTCCCCGGATTTCTGTACTAGATCCCTTTCATCTCCCCTTGATCGTTACCCCTCACTGTTCCGATCGTCCTCGTAGTTTTCCTGGAGATCCTGGTGCCTCCGGTGGCCTTCTCCGCTGGATAAATACGGTTCTTCGTTCGTGACGGGTCAAACCCAAGGACATCAAGCAGATTCATGTTCTGTCGACGAAAAGGTGCGGTGGATTCTATGGTTTGTCGATCTACTTGCTGTTTTCTGGTGATCTGATGTTTTTGTTGCTGAATCTCTGGTTTCAGGGTTCATTTTGTTCGGATCTACCGGCGAGAGTGAAGAAAAAAAGAAAGGAAGGATTTTGATTGTGTTCTAGTGGCTGGGTTGGGCGATTTGTCTTGGTTTAAGGTCCTCCGTGTTTCGACGGGCGAGAATCTGGGATTTACTGAGGCTTTCTGACGTTTTGCTCTTAGAATCTCGAGCTTACACGGTATAGTAATCATTTTGTTAGGGTTTGATGATGTTTCCGAACGATATGGGCTCTATTTTCAAGTGGATTGGAGCTATTTTACCTTTGATTTTTACCTGCTCTTCATTTTTTTTGTTAGGTTTTTGCGAAACATTCATATTGAAGTGATCAGTTCTGGGTGCCAAAGCATCATCGTTTGGGTATGGAGACACTAGTTGCGGTTGCACATCATCGGAACCAATATTGCAACAGGAACAAGTCTCGGATAACCGATCATTTTGGTTCCTCGCCCTCAAAAGGCTTCAAAGTGATCAGTTGCCGGACCTTTCAGTCCGGTGGGTCTCTTTTGCAGTCGCCTCCCTCTAAAGTTTTCTCATTTAATAGTCATCTGGAACGCAAATCTTCGGGCTCTTACTCTGAACCGCCCAAAAGAAGTAGGAGAAGCAAACCCATCCCCATAAACCCGCCACCTGATCCAAAATGTGCCACCTTTACTGATGATCTCTCTGAGCTTTGGGCAGGACCAGCCTACTCAAATTCACCCCCTCCTAGTTCTTTGCCAATTCCAAAATTTTCCCTGCGTCAAAAGCGCAGTGTGTCACTTGACATCCCAGTTCCAAAATCTGATATTACTCTCCAACCTATGTCAAAGTCAGCCCCCTCTTCTCCCACCAGAGAGTCCACTTCTCCTGTCAACGACTTTCTTCTTAACAATACCACTGCTACGGAGAATTTGAGACGGATTCTCCACTTGGATATCACTGATGACTAAAGGAAATGGAGGACTTAGAGTTTTGTATATACATATCTGCTGTTTTTACCTGTATAGGTGGTAGCAAGTAACTTATGGGTAGCTTATGTCTTTGCTTGTTAACTGAATATGGTGGCATCTGTCATCATCTTCATTGTCTCTGAAATTTAGGTAGTTGATCTGTTGTTCAGTGTTGGATGTCAGTAGCAAAGATCTTTTCCTATTCTGTCTGATCCTCCTTTTAGGTGTTATGTACATCTTATAGGTTCAGTAATTGTTTCTAGGTGTGTCTTTAGGTTATTTGCGTCTCTCATTTCTGTTCTAGCAAAACTTTCTTCAACCATGACCAACTTTTCTGTTATTCTAGGTTTTCTTGTTCATCTTGCACCCCCCTTCTTAGCCCTCACTCTCCACATAACTTCTGATGTAATGTTATCAAAGTTCCCCTTGCCACTTCTTCTGGTTTTTTGGATGAAGAGGCTGGACAGGCTGGAACTGTGATCTCTACCTTCTCGCTGTCTCTACTCTCTATATGTCATAGATGATGGTTGTCATTTTCCAAGTTATTTGTTTTGTCTAAATTATGCTATAGCTTGTCTCTTCAGACTTGTGGTAGAAGTGTCTTAGGTTGTGTTGTTTAGCTTCGACGATAGATTGTCATCCATGTCGGTTGTTTGGTAGCTTTGGTTTATGAAGCATGACATCAACGGGACTGCCTCAGTGCTGAGCAAAGGAAGACTGGAATTGCAACCACGTTTAAGGTACCATCCGGTAGATCATCTTCTTTACCTTGCTTGTCGATGATAACTTGTGGCATGCCTGTATTCGTCTTCTTGATTCTTCCTTTATAGGTGACTGAAGAGTAGAAGCTTGAAGAGGCTCTGTTTCTTCAGCAGGATCAGAAATGGTTAAGCAAACATATCAGTGGGTGTTGCTGGTTTCCAATTTACATAATACCTTGTATTTGTATTGTTGAGCTAGTCCAGATGTAGATGTTGGTGATCATGTTATGCTTTTATGTATTTATCTAGTTGTAATGTTGTGTTGTTGAGTACCAATTTTCTCCAACTAAGACTTTGGCCTCTGGATCGATAGGTTTGACTTTGAGGACTTGTTGAATGTAGTATTTCTTATTTTACTATCTGCACTTATAAAATTCTCTTCTATTAATTACATGGTGCTCATGGCAAGGTAATTATTGTCAATAAATTTCAAGGTCTTTTTTTACTATTTGATTAATAGATACGTTATTGGATGTTTTCTTGCTGATTCAAATGTGGTTTCTCTGAGTTGATATGATCAGAAAGTCATGAAAATGTTCCAAATGTGTGATTCCTCCATGTCAGTTTTCTGAAACCTTTCCATCACTGAGCTGATTTCTTTCTGAAACAATATACAGCTTTAAGATTTTTCAAGTCATGAAAGGTAATTTTGTTTGTTTGTTCGAGAATGAAATACAAACCTTGATCTGCCCCCCTTGTCTTTGGTAAAGAATTTCCAGCATAAAAGTTTGATGTTTATAGTTAGGGGAATTAAGAGGAAAATATGACGAAAAAATGTTTTGTAGTTCCTGATGTTTTAATTTTCTATCCTTGAGAAATATTTCTTGAATTCGATAAGTCATATTAGACTTTGACGAAAAATTGGCATCTTCTAGCTGGAATGTTCATTGGATTCACCTGTTAGCTGAACTGCATTCTTTTATATATAATATACATGATAATTATATTGTAACCCTCCATAAATAAATTGTGTAATGGTCAACATTTTTCTCGGCAGAAATTAATCGTCTAATTATTTTCTTTAAAAATCTATGTTTGTAAAAGTAGTTTTGTTTTATGGATTTTTAAAAACAACGTAATTGTTTAACAAATTTATAATATTAAAGGATATTTAAAAAATCGAACATGTTTGCTGGGATTGGAATTGGATCTAATATACAGAGGAGGATTAAAAGCCCTCCACTCCGCTACCAATTGTTCGCCTGCTTCAAGAACTCTAAAATCCATCTTTCGACCCTCTCACGCCATCGATGATTGGCGGTCATTTGAGGAAAGAGGAGAAGCAAAGTGGCCTCCGAACTCGTAAGTTCCCTTTGCCCCTTTCAATGATCCCCCAAATGTTTACTATTTCTTTCGTCTTTCCTAGATTGGTTTTGTGAGCAGCCTACCGTTCCTTGATGTCTATGAGATGTTAGATCTCCGAGAATGGGAATTTCTACTTTTGCTGTAGCAAATTGTAGGGAAGTGACAAGACTTGGAGGCCCACTATTCGTGATCGAATGATTTCGAGATGAAAACTTGACGACTTCTCTAGTCTTTTAGGGTTTAATGCGATGTTGTGGACCGCAAAGTAAGGTGCATTTCAGTGGCATCATCATGCCGAAGGGAGGATCTTGTAGAACAATGCATTAGTGTACGTTGGAAGATGAATGGGATTGGTAGGGGCAAATCTTCCTTGTTTCATTAGGTTCAGTTAGTTCTGGGCAGTAGAAAGAAACTAAAGCAGCAAGTTTCTCTTGAGGGTCTTAAAGGCCTCATATTGGTGGAAGCCTCATGCAGTTGGCCACTCATTTTTGTTCTTTTTGAACCCTTAAGGATGATCTTTTATGCATTACAGGCCAGTGGATTTCTAATTTTGTTGTGCACCTTAATGTAAATTGATCGAGGCAAGTGGGTAGTGACAAGTCTAATGGCTTTTTGCTGAGTTGAAATGCCTGTCTCCCTCATGCAATGTTGCAATGATCACCTTCTATCTGTTGGTTGTCAACCAGAAGATAAAAGGGATTCGCATCAAGCCTAAAAGTTGATTCTAGGATTGGAAAAGTTCGTTCATTGTATTACAGAACAACCTTGTTACTGTAGTTCTTAATCTAATGATTGCATTTAGCCATTTGTCCTATATCACCATAGCTGGACATGTTCTGCTTTGGTGATGGCTATCGCAATTGTGGGGTCAGTACTGATTCCACCCTCCATGCATAATTGAGCCCATGCTCAGAACATAATCATTTTTTGATCCCATTATACGCATAATATTATATGAAACTAAAAACTAATAATTATTAAGCTTGAGCATCAAAAAAAGCGATATCGGAAAGTGTTGCAATCTTGGGGTAGGACGATCTTAGATGTTGTAATTGTTGACTCTGGAGTTAGCCTTGTGGTACCATATTAATGAAATTTCGATGACTTTAGGCGTGTAGTGATCTTAACATGCGAGTTAGATCTAAACTTGGGTAATCATTTCTAAACTTGGTTAATCATTTCAGGTGAGCTTTGAATGACGAACTGTTTGTTTTTTTCGGAGAGTAAGCTAAAGCTTTTGAATTGGTTTAACACCTTGTCTCGGATTAGTTTGCCTCAAAAATGAAGTACATATCTTGATGGGCAAATTGATCTCATCTTTACTTTTAGAATACTGGGAAAAACAATACCTGGGCGTGCTTTTAATGTATCCTCACAATGTTCTTCTTTCTGAGCTACAGTTTGGCCCTAGGAAATTTGATGCATATAAAGTTTTTGCCATTCTCTGAGCCATTTAAGATTGAAATGATTTATAAGTTGACCTGAATTTTCATGACAAAGCATGGCGTATAATTCAAGTATGTTTCTGTTGTCATAGCTTAAACTAGTGACTGATAGTAAAGGCTTATGCAACATGAAATGCCACATATTTAAATTTTAGAGTTCTCACTGCTGAGGCCAACAGTACTCCTACATTTCATGTTCTTTAACATATCAAAAGCAGTCGAGGATTGTGTAAAAAAATTGCTGTGTCCTTTCGCTGAACACAACTTCCTAAAACTGTACAGCCCTCTCTATTTTTCGTTTCCTTCATCCATTTGCTGGACCTTGCAAATACATAAGATCTTATCAACATAGAGTTAGCTTTGTTGTTGATGATGGAAGATATTGACAGGAAAGGACTTTGGTGGTATCGTGAATCAGCTCTGAGGTTCCACCATCACTTTGCCGCTAGTGGCATCACTTCACAAAATGAGGAGATGGGTGAGTGCCTTGGAGTCTTCTATTTCCTACAGTAAGCATGGAATGTGGATGAAGCCTAAAGGTTTGTCAAGACTATAGCCAATGATAGATCATGATTCAGAGAGAGGCATGGGTGATTCCTAGGCCCCTATGTGTAATTCTGAACGAGACATTCATTTTGGCAGTGTAGAAGGTCCTCTGAACCAGTTAGGACAAGACATGGAATAATTGAAGGAACTGGGCTAGCTCACTTCCATAATGGTCTAAATGGTGATGAGAGCTTGCTGTGTGGTCGTGCAGGATAAAGTTAAAGAAGTTTATGGAGTAGTTTGGACATGACAGAAATAGAGCAAAGGGAAGGATTCTGATGAGGTTGATTTGTATCTGGGGGGGGGGGGGGTGTCACTTTTGGCTTTTTGAGAAGGGAAGGGAATTAAAGTAATCATCACTAAGGAAAAGGAGAGCATGGTTTGAATCCACCTAACTAATGATAAAGGACATCATGGAGGAATTGGCTCTGTTGCAAGGAAGTGAGCACCTTGCCTTCAGTGAATCCTCCTTGTGGTAATTTCCATCAGGAGGTAGTAAAATGTGATGCATATACACTGACCCAATGGCGTTGGTGATGTTTTGTATGTTATGAGTCTCTCATTATTATTATAATACTTGGTTTATCGAGCCACCAACTTCCACTTTGTATAACCTACTTGCTAGAAGCGGACAAAAGGAAAGAGGCAGCAACGGGTGGAAAGCTTAACCTTCTTATCTTGAGACCTTTCACATGAACAGGGTTTCATGCCTACGCGACAATGGTTGTGTAGCTTGCAAAATGTTCATTTATATTATTAATAAAAGTGTTGTTTTGTGTGATTTTGATCTTTACATTTTGGTGGAACAATTATAATGTTTGTCCATTTTCTCGTTGCAGGTTTGGTTTTCTTATGAGCAGGCGGTGTTCGGTATTGCAGGACTTCAATAAATCAGGTAAATCCACGAGAGTTGGTCTTAGAAAACTTTTAAAAGTCACCATAATTTAGAATCTTTATTACAAAGCACCTGTTTTACTGTCATTAAACATCTAATTCTCCTTTCCTTTCCTATGTTTTAGAAGTTTTTGTGTGGTTAGTAATTGCTTGGAGTTTCTCATGAGATTCTGAGTATAGATGTTGCTCTTCAAAACAAAAAAAAAAAAATTAAGGATGTTTAATTCAAGTTTCTTTCTTTACAGCTGCTAATTTTTTTGAAATAACAAATAATGCATGTTTATTAGGATCCCCTAAACAGGCATAAAAGTCCAAACATGCATTTAAATCTAGACCTCCATGAAGCTGTTGATGGCTTATCTGTAGATGTCACTAGACCTCCATGAAGCCATAGAGACAACAGTGAGGTTACGCTAGACTAACCATTTGACTCGAGCCACAACGGAGTCAAAGATGACAACAATATGGGAAATATATGCCAATATAATGAATGATACACGTTCAAAACTAGACCTCCATGAAGCTATTGATGGCTTAGCCATAGATGTCATGAGAAATGGACAATGATCTCGCTCGGCCTGCCTTCTATGACAAGTATCGTGGACGAGCCCTTTCTCTTTAACCAAGGATATAGACTAGTTGTTTTAATTTGCCTACATGCACATGCACATGCCCATCATATGTACCATCACGTCTAGTGTGCCCCTCGTCTTGATTTGACCCTAATTAGGAATCATCCTTTTTAGCTTTCTATACGAGAAAAATAATCGGTACTAGAAAATTCTCATCGAATACTCGGTGCGGATTTTAATATAATTTTTAAATAATTATCACCATGGGCAATTGATTGATTGATTTCATGCTGGAGTTTGTATCGTAGAATTTTTTTTTTTTTTTTTTCTATCTTAGCGATGTGCAGCATTAGGATTCAATTTAAGCTTCTTTTTTTTCTCTTTAGCTCCAGAGGGGGATGGAGGGACACGTGTGACGAAGTCGGGATAGGAGGGTAGGAGCGTAAACTTATTCGCTAAACGACGAAGAGCGTAAAAGCCGAGGGGGGTAGCACTGGTGGGACCCGCCGTTCGGGATAAAAAGGGCACCCGAAGGGAGTTGATAGTACGGGTGGGCCACTCAGACATGGGTGCAAATATTCAAGATTAGAAGGGTAGATTTGTCCGAGGAAAAAACTAGAAGCCCGCAGCGGGTTTCGTACGCATCTACGACGGAGTCCGTGAGAGTTCACGGGGCGTGACTCTGCCCACCCCTGGCCTAGCCGAGCCGGATTTTGACTGTCGCGGCTCATCCGCGATTTGGGGCCCAAGACGTGCACTAGTTCAAGTATCCACTCATCATCCGCGCGCTTGGCCGGCTTCTGAGCCGAGCCGCTCTCCAGTTTCCTTCGACTCGGTGGCCCTTCACCCAACCGAGTGCCGTACTGCGCGGGGAATACATCGTTGCGTGTCGTCGCTCGTCTTTGCACCCGTCACGGAAGGAACTACCGCCCGTTAGTAGTTGGAAGGCAAGAATACTTTCCTTTTTTCCAATTTAAAATGTATTTATATATATATCGGTTATTTATTATGTTCTTTTGTGAAAGCAGTTAATATAACATTTACTCGACAAAAGAAAATTCATAACAAAATAAAAAAGATTTCTGTGTCTGCAATGGTAAAGAGCTGTCGTATTGATTGATGGGTTAAGTTCACCGTGGCGTGATTGGATCCTGGTAATCGTGCAGCTTCTCTCTTTATAACCCGCCGTATCGAAAGGAAAAGGCCACTTTGAAGGAAACAACCAAAAAGGAGAACGCTGTCCCTCCCTCCCTCCCTCCCCTGCACACTGATTTGCCCTTTAAATCAGCTACGCTTGCTCGTCCATCCCCTGAGAGCGCAGTTGAATTTGGGAGGAAGGAGAAAGGAGCCATCTTGGTAGATTTTGCAGTGTCTTTTCTCTTTTGTAGGTTATTAGATCTGTCGTCATCTTTCCATACGACTAGAGAGAGGTTCTGGGTTCCTGGAGAAGAATCTGGTGTGTTTGTTGGGCATGAAAGATGAGAACTTTAGGCTGATGTTTGACCCATTCTTAACCAAGAAACGAAAAGAATCTGTCTTTGCTTCAATGGTTACATATATTTTTGTCTTGGAGAATCAGGTTTTCTGCAAGTTTATTTCCAGCAGCCTTTCGGAGTTGTTTTGGTGGACGGATTGGATACTGGTTTCTGAATCTGAAGTTTAGTATTTGATTCGTTGAAGGATATCTAACGTAAGAGCTGAAAAAGGAGTCTTTTTTAGTCACCCTCATACCTCTTCGCTCGGTTGCTGTTCCCTCTGATGACACCGGACTGGATTGGTAAGTTCATGGTTCTATTATTTCTTCATTTTTAATGTACTAGTTTCGATTCATCTTTTGAGCATAGAAGGCGTGCTTTTTTTTGTGTGTGCTCTACTGGGAGCAATCTATTTTTCTTTTTGTTCGTGTGTGAAGTGTTGGTAATGTAGCTTGTCACTTGTGCCATCGCAGTTGCAGTTCTATGTTCCTGAGAACAAAGATTCAGGATATTATGCTGAGGAAGAGGTCGAGAGCAGTCAGCAGCAAGCAAGGCATTATGTCTGACATCCCCTCCCTCCCATCTCCCGTTGCTGTCTCTCTCTTCACCTCTCCACGGCTCTACTCCCCCAAAAACATAGCAGACCCCGAAGCAGCTGTGAGCCCAACTTCCATACTGGAAACCAAGCCCTTCTCTGTCATTAGGAACCCCTTCTTCTCTAATGGGAACCCAACCAATGGAAACAAACACCTTCCTCAGGAGGATGTGGAGTCGGGAGCCACTGGACTTGGCCTTCTTGATGCTCTCATCAATGACGACTCAATTAACAGTAGTACTTCCAGGCCAGAGAAGAGGATGGTGGTGTTTGGGTCTCAGCTTAAGATTAGAATACCTCCTGCTCCTACTTCTCAGTCCAGCTCAATTTCGCCTATGTGCTCCTCCGGCGAGTCCCTCCACTCACCTGCAGAGTTTGGCATCAAAACTAGGAACTCGCGGTTGGCTTTGCTCCCCGGTATGCTGAGTTCTTCTCCTCGGTTCTTCACCGGGCGCCTTCCACCGCCGGAGATGGAGCTGTCGGAGGACTACACTCGCGTGATCTTGCATGGGCCAAATCCGAGGACGACTCATATCTTCGATAACTGCATCATTGAGAGCTGCACTAATGGATTTGCCACTCCACTGAGTGAGCGCAGGTCTTCTAGTGATTGTCCGGGATATGCTGTGGATAATTTCTTGAGCTTTTGCTATGGTTGCAAGAAGAAAATTGGCTCAGGGGAGGATATCTACATGTACAGGTGAGCTCGTCTTGATTCATATAGTCCTTTGCACGCTGCTGCTAATTATAGTTTGCTGTCTTTGAACCATCTTTGACTCTCTAGCTAAGCAAGTTGTACCACATAATTGTCTCATTTAAGGAAACCATGAGGGTTCTGCTTCATGCACTCATTCTGCTTCATGTTCCCTATAGTTCCGTATGAATTGTTGCATTTACTTTGATCAATTCTGTGGTTACACTTTTGAATCCCTTAACATATAATTTAGATTCTTAATTGTAGTAGCTGTGCACTTGCAGCTCGTCGTATGCATGATAGAAAAGACTGTTCCTTTTTGTTGCCTGACTTCTATTAGGAGGTTTTCCCCTAAATATCCTTGTGCATTAGAATCATTTTAGAGTTCTGAGTTCTTGAGGAGACATTGCCCACCAATCAAAGATTACGTTTCTTTAGGCCTCTGTGACTGAGAATTGTCCTAGTTTCACTGAATCTGCCATAGGAATCGATCCAGTTCTATGTTGTTTCTACTTGCAATTTTTTGATGCCATATTAATCCTACTTAGGTTAGAGAGTTAAAGAGTGGCGTGGTCTCATAAGAGCCATCGAGTTTTTTCTCCTCAAAACACCCTTTGGAGCTCATCATAGAGAACAAAACTGCATAGGTAATGGCCAAAGCTTGTCGGATCCGAGCCAGTAACATGTGTTTCATCACCCTTGAAGCTTTCGATTTGTTTCGTCCTTGATTTGTATGTTGAATTGCTCATCTTTCTATCTGTATCTACGATATGATTTCGACTAATTGCAGTTCCTTCTCTTATAAAAAGATCTGATTCCTTGTCACCTTTTAGTAGACAATGTTAGAACTTAGAAGCAACACTGTGTGTAATTTTTCCTCTGTGCTTATGAAAGTTGCAAGATTTATTCTCGTGAGGATTACACACCGTCATTTCTTTTCACTTTCAGAGGAGAGAAAGCATTCTGTAGCCATGAATGTCGCCACCGCGAGATGCTGCTTGATGAGGGAAAGGAGAAGTGCTGAAAGAAATCCATTAAGCCGACAGAACGCTCAACGGATTGACTGCAAATTGGCTTAGGAACATATATTATGTATTTACTCTTAGTTGTCGCATTCTCTTTCTCTTTTTCCCTTTTTAGAGGAAGCCAGTGAGGTGAACTAGTATTTTTGTAGAGTTGATTTCTTAGACTGCTGTTGCTCTTTTCCTCTGGCTGTTGTCTGATCGATGTAATTTGATGTTGTTTGGTGCATGTTATATTACTGGCAATCAGTCATACTGGTATGATCTGTATCATCCGATATCATAAAAAATTGTGGATCAATTCTGTTGTAACTTGATCTCGGTGATCGCCTTTGAGTGGGTTGACCACCCAATTCGGTACAAGTTTGATCCATGTATGCTTGGTATCGCGATCGTGCCGTGCCGACGTAGTGATGAGGCCGAAGTATCTTTTCTGTGCCAAAGTTAGGCTCTAAAATAAGTTTAAAATAGGTTTAAAGTGACAAGAGAATATGAGTGGCCTCTCTAAGAGTCATATATGTATTTATTTTTTATAGTCGATCCTTTCCTACTTTTGTTCAAAAAAATATTTTGTATAATAGAAAGAAAAAAAAAAAGTTCTTCGATGACTTGACTGTCGAAATGTTCCTTTTGTATCAAATTTCAATATATAATGGTTCGACAGTGATCATTAATCAGATCTATCAATAAATAGGGATCATTCACGCGGATTTGAACATTTCTATATGATTGGGGATTAGAACAAATTAATGGATAATGAGCCGGTTTTGCAGTAAGCATAGTCCATGTTAGGAAGTATTGCACAGCATGCTCATTGGATCTGCTCAACCATACAAACAATTGTATGACACTGCAGTGAAGAAACAAACAGAACAAGAGGATAGATTAAAATACCGCACGAATAAATCAAGTGCATATGGTCTACAGAAGAACAATGGATGGGAAATGTAAAAAAGAAATCAAGAACAGCATCAGGCAAAAAAGCTGAAGCTGTAATCGTTGCACTCATACCATATTAAATTTCTCACAGCTACCATTTCATCTAAAAGCCTTTAGCCTTTAGATGATATAAGATCTGCTGATCTATTTTCTTAGCATATGGAACAAAACCACAAGTTATGATGCACAACTTATTATGGAAATTCCTCAGAATAATTTCCAATAATTGAAATTTCCTCTACAATGTTAGGTTTGACAAGAAAGAAGAAAGACGGACTTGTGGATTTGCCCAACTTTTAGTTCCACCCATCACACCATATTCATCGTCTTTCTCTGCAAGTTGAGGCTTGTACGCCTCATCACTCCATCCACGACTTCCTGAGGCTTATGAATCACTCACTGTTTTCTTCAGGCTCATCACCCCAACCATAGTTGCCTGAATGCACGTTTTGGTTGGCTTTCACTTTTAAGAAGCATCATCATCTTCCCACCCGGTTGCCTCTATGACAATATCACCCCATTTAACCACATCCGTGCTTGTTTTGGAGCCATTGTCATTCCACTCAACATTGTTCTGATTCCACTCAACAGTGTTCTGGTACTCGCTGGGCATGTCACTCCGACCATCTTCATGTTGAACATTTTGTTCGTAATTATATTCAGTAGATTCATCATTAGCATAGTCATCCCTTTCAGGTGAAGGAAGAGGACAGCCTATATTAGAACCATTATCTTCACAGTACCTGAGAAGCTTATTCCAATGGTGATCCTGCAGAGTTATAGATGGTGGGTATCAAAGATATCACAGACTTGTATACGTACTGCAAGGGAAAGTCTTACACCTCTCCGCGCAGAAGGACTTTGTATAAGTAGAGCTTGATAAGCAATTAGCGTATGTTTATGACCATAATAAAAGATCAAGTTATGTTAAACTGATTCAATGTCCATCTTCTACTAATAGGATTACTTCATTGACCCCATTCTGAAGGAATTCCTATTTCCAAGTGTATCTTTTCATTTGATTTTATGGTATTTTCTTTCAAATTATATCAAGTCAAAGGTCTAATTTTATCAGGTAAATATTTCACCGATTTCATCAAGGATACAACAACGATGGAAATTGGAAAAGAAAAAAGAAGCAAAAAAGAGAAAACCAAAATGAAAGGCACGAGTCCGTGTATATATTCCATGGAATAACTCGAAACTGATGACAATACATGATGCCTTACTAGCAATGGAGCCTAACCAACACAGAAGCATGCACATGAATTAGAAGATTGATGAGGTAGATGATTGATTATGCAAGAAAATTCATAATAAGAGATTTTTTTAATTATTTTAGTGGAAATTTCTTGCATGCCCTTGGCAAGAGGAGTACTTCTTGTAAATATCCTATATATCTGTGTAAATTCTGTTGATGTGTAAAGATGAATTTTATGAAAAGACTATTAGTTGTGCATTTAAATGACTCGCTATAAAAAATTTCATATGGTCCCAATAATTTCCATCCAAAATATTGATCTGACATGGCTCCATGGTGTGTTGACTAAATGTGGCAGCCCCACATGATGCTGACCCGTGATGCTGCAGTAGATACATGATAATTTGACTGGAGTTTGAACTCTCATTTGTCATGTGTACCATGATGCATATTGCATAACTGGAACATGAATATGCACTAATAACTGTCGGTAACTTTGATCAAGTAAACAATAAGTCACATGCATGTTACTTATTAGCAACATGAAATAAGTAAAAGAAGAAAAAAAACACACAGTAACATGCAATAACACGATGACATAAGCAACTTCAAGAAGATTAAAAGCATACTATTTGATTCTGAAATGGGAAATCATTAGAACTTTTAGATCATAAAGCAACAAGAAAGGAAAAAAAATGCGGGAAGAACTATGATCAACACATGACTGCTTGGCAAAAAGATATTTTTACCTTCGAGATGATGTGTGGATTTCCCACTATGATTAGCAAGGATTTAGCACGAGTAATAGCAACATTAAACCTTCTCGGGTTGCTAAGGAATCCCAAGTTGTATGCTCGGTCAAAGTCATTATGCTTCACTGTTGATCTGACAGTAGATATTATTATAATTTCCCTCTCTTGACCCTGAAATTGCTCAACACTCCCAACTTTCAGTTCCGGCATCTCAAGTGACTCAAGGGCTTTCTTTAATTTGAGAACTTGTTGACGGTATGGACTGATAACTCCAATATCATCCTCATTTAGATCAGTATTCCTCCTTAATTTCCTGATGATCTCTACCACTTTGCTGGCTTCAATTCTGTTAAACCATGATGGATTATTACCTTCCCTCTCATCACAACCTTGAATTCCAACAAAAAGAACAGGAAATGCCTTATTGGGAAGGTCTACATATTCATAAATAGATGATCTAGTGTCTTCTTTACAAGCAATCAATTCACCCTTGTAGAAAAGCTTTGACGGCAGATCCAAGATTGCAGGGTGACAGCGGTAGTTCCTCACCAGCTTTGTAACATAGTTCTCATCACTGCTTCCATAGTAATCACACTCAAAAAGTCTTTCCAAGTAGGATTTTCCTAAACCATAATTCTCTGCTTTTCTTGAATAAATAACAGGTCCTAATTGCATAGTGTCTCCTGCCAGCACGATCACAGTGTCTCTTGCACACAAGTTTGATATTGGGATCATGGTTTCAGGTTCAGAGGCTTGACCCGCCTCATCCAAGAAAATATGAGAGAAATGACCTTTGTGAATGCCTTCAGCATATAATAGTGACACACTCATGTAGGTTGAGATTATGATCTTGTACCGCAGCAAGGCCTTCAGAGGAGGACATTTGAAGACCATATGATCGAAGAAGCAAAAACGAATATAATCAGGATGAACATCCTCATACGAACGGCTGGTTGCGTTTAGCCTAAATGCTTCACTTTCCTGAACCCCAAGTCCATCTTTATCAAGCAGTTTCTCCAAAACATGGTCGGCCGCACTGTTTGATGAAGCACATACAAGAATCTGTGCATTTCTCCTGGTTGTGTAGAGCTGCAATATGGCTTCCACAAGTGTTATCGTCTTACCCGTCCCTGGAGGTCCATATATGACATAAGGATGAGATCCTCTGCAGCCAAGTATCATTTCAACTGCACGGGCTTGCTCCCTATTTATATATGGAATGAATGGTCTGAAAGAAGATCTTTTGATGACCCTTCTGTGATGTGACTCTGAAGGAAAGAGAAGGTCTATCCCTAAATTTTCTGCAGCATGAACTGCTTGGTACAGCCTTCTCATATTCACTCTATTGTATGTGAAGCTGACGTTGTAAACGTTGTCCTCCACGTGCTTGTGGTGAAATCTCCTGTCAAATCTCAGATATATTTCATCCGCCTCAACCCTGTGAATGTAACCCTGAAAAGAATACTCGATATCATACAAGAATGATTTTGTTAACCCATATAGTTATGTTGATTTGAAGTGCAACTAAGTGTTGAGTTTAAGATGAGGATAAACCTGGTAAGGGAGTCTATCATCATCTGCACTGTTAGATGATAGCTGCGCCAATATATAGTCACCATAAACTAGTGAGGGTCTTCTCTCAGCCAATCCAGGCACCTCAAGAGACAACAAATAGTTGCCCCTTCTCTTCATGGCCACCTGCTCCATGTCATATGCTCTCATCTCCTCCTGCAAAAGTCAATCAGCAGTTAAGAAGAAAAATGGATCCATCACTAATTTTTCAAGGGATAAGATATTCATTGCTACTTATTCGGGCTTAATCTGAATTACCTCCAGATTAATTTCTTCCATGACAAGGAGGGTGCTGAAAAACTTTGCATAGTTCTTCCTATTTAAGCCTTCCGTAATCACGTCAGGAACCTGTTTGTTCTCAATAATTTCACGTAAATCTTGGGGTATATCAAACGGAGGAAGCCTGTATCTGCGAATCCCCTGCATATGTGCCCGAGGTGGACGAGATCCTGCCACATACCGATCATTATCAAACATTTTCCTCCGCGAGGATGCTCTATAAGGCTTGTTAGAGAACAAAGCCTGTGAGACTTTGTCTTCTGCTAGTAGAAAGACCACTCGTTCAACTGTCTCATATCCCAGATCAAAATGCAAAACAGAAGTATGCAGCCCAATATCTTTTGGCTTGCAAGACAGCCAAATCGTGAGAGTTTGTTCCGGCTGAAGCACCCTATCCTCCAAACACGTTGACCCAACAAAGCTACGCCTTGCCTCCATATCGGCATTATCTGCTGGAGGCTTCATCATTGACAGGATGTAGCTGTCCTCTGGATTAGATGAGAAAATCCTAATACTCCATAGTTCTATAGGGTCACTGGTTGTGTTCTTGATACTGATTGAATCTGCTGATGTTTCTCCAATAAAGGCAGACTGAGGTTTCCCATTAACAAGGGGAAAAGGACTTGTGATTTCAACAGGACCTTCAAACGGATCAAAACTGTGAAGAGATTTGTCATCCTCATAATCCAAGAACTCAACCTCCGGCTTTTCACTGATCTCCGAGTACTCATCATCCCAATCTTTTTCACCAATGGTGCCGCCCATTATACATTATTAGCCTTCGGTCACCAAGGTTCAGTTCTGATGCAATCCAATGGACATGTACCATCAGATTTATTCCTTCATCTAATCTAGGCAGCAAGTATAGCCCAAAAATACAATTGAAAAATATTGAATTAAGTTCAAGAAAAAACACACTTTTCGGATACTAATTCTAATCATAGCATCTAATATTCAGAAATGATAACCATAGTAATAAAGAGCATCAGACAAACCCCCAAATAAAATCAACACATAGTCATAGATCATATATGAAACGTGGACGATGAAAGGATAATAATATTAAAAACAATATTTTCGGTGCACACTACTCCGAAACTAAGCAAAACTCCATGATCAAGAACTCGGCAACGATAACCGCACGAACCTAAAATCATAGTACAACTGTTGCAAGGAATAACCCTGATATCAGAAAATCTCAAGCAAAATATGTACCAGTACATCAAATATTACTCGACATCGAGATGAATGGGGGCATTCAGATGAGACCTAACCAAAACTCACTCTCCAATTCGAATCAAAACCCGAAGAAAATGCCAGAAAAACCAACCGATCGAGCCCAACGGAACCCTTCTTTAACATGCAGAGTGTGATTGATCCGGAGATTGGAGTGATCCCGAAAGCGTTGCCTCCTCGATGACCGGAGGAGACACCGAGAGTGGGGAGTGAGGAAGGTAGCAGAGAAAGACGCGTTACCTGAGGGGAGTGGTCCAATGCTAAAAAGCGACCATCCACAACCGTCCGTTCCACTTTTCAGTTGAATCTTCACCGTCCGTCTTTTTTAGCGAATCATTTTTTAATAAATTTATTTTCATTTAAGTTCACTTTTTTTGGCGAATCAAAACGCGTTACTATTCGAAATATCTTATTATTTGTAATTTTTAAAAGAATAATAATATAATATTTTATTATTCACTTGTCTTTTCTCACAAACCCCATCTACTCTGCTAAGTAGCTTGCAAAGATCCAAAGTTAAATTATTATAATAAATATTTAAAAAAATATTTTTTTTGTTTTTTTGATCTTTAATTTGTTTCATTCATCATTTTAAGTCTTTAACGATTAAGAGGAGGAGGAGAATGAGAAGAAAAAAATGATTATAAGTAAATAATAAAATAAGCTATAAATTGAGAATATATATGTCTATTTATGAAGGGATAAATTATGAACATTAAAAGTTTGAGTAATAAATAACAAAAATAATTATAAATACTATCTAATTATAAAATATCATATATGCCCTTTCATAATTTAGACATAGAGCCCAATTTATTTTGGAGTCAAATTGGACATGTCATGGGGGAATCAATAAAAAATTCTTCGTTAATTACATAATCTGGTGTATAAGATTACGGTCTGCTGTGCACGAATTATGATAGGCATGCTGGATATAGAGGATAGTAATAAGGGCGATTACTTGAAAAAAATACTATATAACAGAAGCGGGCGCACCGGCGGCGGTGGCGGTGGCGGTGGCAGCAAAACCGGTGGGTTCATGCCGAACGCCACGTACAGCAAAACCACCCCCCTCTTCCCCCGGCTCTATCTGCAACCTAAAATAAAAACATTGTTAAAAGTTGGTGCAAACAATTTTTTAATTTGAGCAAAAACATACATGATCGCTTTTGGAGGGCATTTTTAGAATTCTCAAAATTATTTACGAATTATGAAAAGGAGATATCATCAGACAAAAATCCAAAAGGAAGATATTTTCTCACCCTAATAATAATTGAATTGATAGTAAACAATATATATATATATATGCTTAAAAATTTGATGAATGCATGTACATGAATTAAATATTACAAATTAATATATCTTATAACTTGTTCATCTCTTTCTCCACCACAAGATCTAGTCTTTTGTTCACCTCCTCATATATTAATCTTATTATTTTTGTTCTATCATTTTGATCATGTCATGATTTTGATAAAAAAATAAAGTTACTCAATCGATATCGAGTGTATCTTAAATGTACATAACACATTAAAGACATGCGATGTAGCGGAGCGAAAGAAATGGACTATACTAAGAGGGTATTTATTTATGAGATTAAAAGAAAATAATAGACATCATTTTAAAAAATAAAAAATAAATACTATTCGAGAAAAACTAAAAAATAGTTTTCTTTTCTTTTCAACGAAAATCACCACATAACAACATGTCCTTTTTATAGGGCTAATAATAGGCTCGCTCTTCACACGCCAAGTTTTCAACTGACCTGGTATAATCGTAGCCAACCTGGTGCAAGTATGGTTGACCTGGTGTGGTCACAGTAGATATGGCGCAGTTACGACCAACCTAGCATAGTATGATCGACCTGGCATAGTCGAGGCCAACTTGGTACAATCATGGCCGACTTGGCATAGGCGTGGCTAACCTAGTGCAATCGTGGTTGACTTGGCACAAGCGTGGCCGACCTTACACAATGGCAACATGAATCCCGTGCACGACACCAACAGGTACAAGCACGACATTCGAGGATATTGGGACCATATGGGGCCATATGACACCGTAGTGAAGGACGCCACCGACATTAAGGAACTTGATACAGACGACATCCGACAAGCAGGTATAAAAGTCACCTCTGAGATAGTGAAAATGTGGGCTTGATCTCCTAACTCTCATTCCCTCTCTCTCTCTCTCCAAAACTCTCTCCACATACCAAATATCTGAGACCATCTCAGTCAGTGCATTGACTTGATTGTCAGAGGGGCCACATCAGACACCCCATCCCAACGAGGCCTTTATGCAGGAACCTTCGATCGACCTGAGATAAATCCTAAAGCGGTCGTCGCCGACCTGAACAGTGCCTAGGAGCGTGCACAACCGGCCTCTTCCGACCTCCATCCCCTTCTCGACTGACACGAACGAACTTGCACACATGAACATAATCTTTCCATGCTGACTCCTCGACCATGAAACAAAGTTTCATAATATTTTTAGCACTAGGAGGGTCCGATGTTATAAGAGCGCCTGCTAAACAATGCCAACGTAGAGCATCCCGGTGAAGAGACTCACATACCCCCACCAACTTTTCAGCCCGGGGGACTGAGCCCTTTTCCCTTTCTCGGGGAAGTGAACCCCCCAGCACCTACCCCGAATCGTTACTGGAGATTGTTCAATGACCCGAACGCCACTCCCCGAACGAGGTGAGATCGGGGACCCCAAGCATAATTGTAGACCGGTCGACGAGTCATCCCCGTGGTTCTGCTCTCCTGACCCCCGAGTTGGACACTCTTTTTTTTGACTCAGCAGACTCGTTAAGGGCACAACTACGCCAAGTAAATCAAGGACTAGACAAGGTCCAAAAGGAGTTCATCAAATCCAAGGAGGAGCTTTGGTTGGGAGAGCTTCAAGGGCGACTCCCCATTTGCTCCCGAGATACAAGACAAACTTATTTCAACCCACTTTTGTACGCCTTCACTCGAGTCTACAGAACACTCATGACATTCCGAGCCCAAATGGCCCTCTATGACACTTCAGACGTGCTAATGTGTCTGATTTTCCCGACGACCTTGAGAGGCTCAGCTCGAATGTGGTATAGCCAGCTTAAGTCATCCTCGGTCTCATCGTTCAATCAGCTTGCGAAGGAATTTGAACTGAATTTTCTGCCGAGTGCTTGACCTAGCCCCCTGCCGCTTCGCTCCTTTGATTGAGCTAAGAAGTTATGAGACCCTTGCCCAATTCGTCGAATGCTTTGTAGTAGAGATTCGAGGGGTGCCCGATGTGCATCTCTCCCTGGTGATACAAGCTTTTTTTGATGGGGCTTTCACCCTCTAGAATTTTTTGGTCGTTGGTCGAACGCCCATCGACGATGGTATTCAAGATGCTACAATGGGCAAACTAATACATTACTGTCGAGGCTTTGGTGGCCAAGAAGCGAGACGATTAAAAGCGCCCCACATGGAACAATCATGAGGATAGCCCTTGGGACCCCCGAGGAAAAGAATCGATAAGCCCAAGCTGCCTTTGTCAAGGCCATCACCGACCCCTCTTAACTCCACTCGGATGAAGATTTTCTTCTAAATCTGAGAGAAAGGGCTCCTCACGCCTCTTAGCCCAATCAAGACCCGCCCTAATGGGCGGGACAAGAGAAGATAGTATCGCTTCCATCGGGAGTACGGGCATGACACTAAGGAATGTCACAATCTTCAAAATCAGATTGAAGACCTTATTTGCCAAGGTCGCCTCAATCATTGTGTCTGGGACCAAGACCAACTCCCGAGGCCCGACACCCTAGAAATCCTTTGCCTCACCCAAAGGGGCCCGTAGAGAAGCAAAGTGATGTCATTGTTAGCGGGCTTGCTTTCGGAGGTGACAACTCCTTGACGAGCAAAGCATATGTGTGGGCCTTAGTAGAAAAGATACCAAGACATGATCACGACCCCGAAATCACTTTTGGGTCAGGGAATGAGGAGTACCCAGATCACGACATGCATTAGTGATCTTGACACGGATCATGAATGTCTGGGTCAAGAGGATCATGGTCAACACCGGGAGTTCAGCCGACATCTTATATCTTGATGTCTTTCAAAAATTGGGACTGACTAACAAAGATCTTATTCACATAACACCTGTATTGATAGGGTTCACGGGAGACTCCATCTCTCCCCTCGGCACGACGACCCTTCTAGTCACAGTCGGAGAGGAGCCGAGGTCAAAAACATTGATAGTCTCATCATTGTGGTCAGACTCTCATTGGTGTACAACGCTATTATCGACCGACCAACACTCAATAAGTTAAGGGTCATTGTTTCAACATACCACCCTGCAATAAAATTCCCGACCAGAGTGGAAGTCGACGAGGTGAAAAGCGACACTCGAGAATCCATGCGATGCTACCTGATGACAATAACACTGCCAAAGAAGCCCAAGGCTTTGGCTATGCCCGACGACCCCAGGAATGCATATTCGACGTGACATTAGACAAGTTCCTTGGATTTGACATACATCAATGCAGGATCGATGTGAATCCAGAGAGGTGGTGACATCTTGTAGATGCAGTCTCCCATTAAGGAGGTTTAACAACTCAATGGAAGATTAGGAGCATTAAGCAAGTTCATCTCCCGTGTAGGAGACAAAAGCTTGCCTTTCCTCCAAGCATTAAAGCAGGCAAAGGACTTTAACTAGACACCTCAGTGTGAGGAGGTCATCCAACAGCTGAAGGCCCATCTCGCCCATCTATCGCAGCTCACGTCAATCTCTCCCATAGAACCCTTCGAACTCTACCTTGCGGCATCAAAGTCTGTAGTCAGCTTGGTATTAGTAAAGCTCGATAAGGAGGGACAACAGTTAGTATATTACTCTGGCTATGTTCTTAACGGGCTCGAAGATCGTATTTTCAAGTGGGATCCTATCAAGGTAATCACCGACCAACTTCTCTATCAAGTTCATTTAAAATTTGATGTGGCAGGGCGGATGCTCAAGTGGTCAGTCAAACTCGACGAATTTAACCTAGAGTATGTCTCAAGGACAGCAATAAAGGCCCAAGTGATAGCCGACTTCATCTCGGAGCTTACTATTTTGGAAAGTATACCACAACCCAACCCGACTTGGATGCTAAATGTTGATGAAAAAAGGAGATGGGGCATCCTAAAAAGCCCCCCCCCCCCCCGACTACAAACATGTGCTCCGATTGGATTTCAAAGCCACAAACAATAAAACCGAGTGTGAAGTACTCCTGTTCTAACTGAAGTTAGTCATCGAGCTCCTTGTTGAAGATATCAAAGTCTCACCAATTCTCAGCTTGTCGTTGGTCAAATCAACGGAGAATTCGAGACTCGGGAATAGTCAATGATTATATATTTAGTAGAGGCACAACATATAATCGATGCTTTTCGTCGCTTCTTCATCACCAAAGTGCCTAAGTCTGATAATTCATAAATAGACACGCTAGCCATATTAGCCTCCACGCTTGGGTTGCCAAAATCCTAAAATTAACTACCAGTCAAACCGAGGTGGCCAAAGCTAAAGCTGGATACAATTGGATCGAGGAACTACTCCACTTTAAGAGGGATGACATTCTACCCAAGGACAAAGCTACCGCTCGACATATCAAAAGGGCAAAAGCATGGTACTACCTGATAAATGGGCAACTCTATCATAGAGGCTTCAGCCGACTACTAGTCCACTGTCTACATCCGACCGAGACACTGACAACCCTAGTCGAAGTGCATGAAGGGATATGTGGAGACCACATCGGCGCTCAGACTTTGGCGTATAAAATCTTTAGACAAGGATGCTACTGGCCCATCATGCATCAAGACTCTCAAACCTACATCTAGAAGTGTGAGCAGTGCTGGAGGCATGCCCGAGTTCAGCACCAACTTCCAGTACCACTCGTGACCTCAGATTGTGCTTAGTCTTTCGCCCAATGGGGAATGGACATCCTCGGCCTATTAGCTCCATCCTCGGGACAGCACAGGTTCCTGATAGTCAGGGTCAATTACTTCACCAAGTGGGTCGAGGTTGAGTCATTAATGTCTATCACCGAAAGGTAAGTTAAAGGGTTAGTCTGAAAAAATAATATCACCTGGTTTGACATCCCAAGGGTCATCATCACTGATAATAAGACAGTTCAACAATCTAAAGTTTAAAGTATTCTGTCGTGACTATAAGATCCAGCTAAAGTTCAAGTTGGTCACTCACCCCCAAGCCAATGGACTCATCGAGGTCACAAACCAAGCAATACTCAAAGGACTGAAAAAGAGAGTCGTCAGAGCACAAGGGACCTGGGTAGATGAGCTCCCAAGCATCTTGTGGGCGTCTCGAGCGACCCCGAAGACACCAATAGGGGAATCCTCATTCAACCTCACCTTCAATACCGAGGTAGTCCTCCCCCCCGAAGTGGTTTACCCGACCATTCAGGTCAAACTATACGAGGAAGAAGCCTCAAACAAATAGTTACAGGAGGACTTCAATTTGTTGGAAAAAAAACGAGTTGAGGCCCACCTATGGGCATTAGCCTATAATAAGGCCATCACCAAGACTTACAACCATAAGGTACTCCCTCGACAAGTCGGGACGTAAGACCTTGTACTACGGAAGGCCAAAGTCAGCGATTTGACCCAAACTCGAGGCTAATTGGCCCCGAACTGGGAGGGCCCTTACTGAGTCATCGACGTCATCTGAGAAGGGACTTCCATCCTTGTGACAATGGATGGAAGACGGTTATCGAGGATGTGGCATATATCTAACCTTAGGAGATTCTACGCATGACAACTCCAGAATTGAGACGAAGGAAAATATTCCAATAATGGAAGCACTTGAATACAAAGCAAGTTAGTTAGAAAATATAGCAGGCCTCGTTCGACCGAGACACCAAAAGTAGTCAGGCAATCAACTTACAAAATGTCGCCCAACTCCTAAACAAAGATAATTTTTTAGAAGTTATGACTCGAGCGGGACTGAATCATCAAAAGGTTGTTCGGTCTCTATCGACACTGAATCGTTCTCGGGCCAAAGAGTGAATAGGGTCCCCTCAACCTCGAAGCCCGAGCACTGAGCACGGAATCGGGCCAAGGTGACCCGATACCTGTACTCACACAAGACTTAACCGATCCATTGGAGACCCAGCTTGAACCCGGTTGTCCCTTTGTAATTTTCAACCACTTGTTTTGGAAGCTCATTCTGCTGAGGTTCTAGCTCCCTCACGACCTTCAGGAGGTCATCGTCCGCCTTATATCCTCTGGCTCGTAGCTCCTTCAATTGCTTTCAGGCCTCGGACAAGTCGCCTCGCGCATTATTCAATTCCTTGTCAAAGGTCTCCAATCACTGACTCACCTCATCTCGCATGGCTCTCAACTGCTCATTCTCCTTTTTGAGGTCGGCCCCCCGCTGTTCAGTTGTAGCCATTGCTTCTGGACCACCTCTTGACTTCAACTCTTCAATTTATTGCTGGAAGTTGGTCGCTCGATGGCCCATGCTTGTGATAAGTCAACTCGCGTCATGCACGCTATCGAACAAGGCCATCTAATAGTGGTGACCCTGCACATGGCAAAGGGTCAACCAAAAAACTACAATATGTAGTTGAAATCGAGACAGGAGTTAACGCTTACCCAGACCTTCTGGTTTGCCACTTGGGCAAGGAGCACCTTGGACGACAGTGAATCCGAATCCCTAGGAGGCAGGTCAGTCATATCAGGGCATAATACCCCTCGTTGTCCTTACGTACCATTGTCCCACACAATTCCTTTATCGATTTTGGATGGCGGCATGAAGGTTGTACAAGTTCGCCACCCCGACGCGGTCGGCTCCTTCCCTTTGGAATGCATCCGAGAGCCTCCCTCACCATGTCAAGACTTGTGTCACCTTGTTGTTATCTTCACTCGCTTGTGCGTGCCGGCGAAATCATCAGATAAGGCATTGAACCTTCGGTTGCACTCTTTGGGTTTAGGGCAGAAGCGACCCTCAGAGTAACCCCCGTTAAAACTTCCTTAACCTCAGGCGAAGAAATGGTAGTTTGAGCTGCTGTACCCAGTTTTTCGCTCAGCGCCTTCAACATCCCACAGAGTTCAGCCAAATTCATCATATCTGCATTCCGATCGATAGGTTAAAATATTGAGAATCTTATAACTAAAGCAGTAAAGACGACTAAAAGAAATGTATACCTCGAGAAGCTGTGCTGAGACCCACCTCGACCAACCAAAGCTTGGTCATCACCTGGATCAATCGAGAAGAGGAAAAAATCCCCTTCAGCCTCCCGACCAAGATGAACTTCTCGAATAGGTACGGGGGAACATTGTTGATTGGGTGAACCAATCAATCAAGTTTGAACCGCCACCTCAGACTGCTAACAAAATGGAAGTGGATTTTCCAACCCTTATTGTTGGAAGGGGCCCTACTGACCTTAAAATCAATAATGGCGATTAAGTAGTAACCGCCCCAACTCTTCCAATGGTGAAAGTATGCCATGAACAAGTTCCGAGTCGAGGTAATCCCTGCCTCCTGGCATTCCCTGAGAAATGTGATCAGGTAACACCACAAGTTGAGCACTACCTGACTCGGTGAAATTCTCTACCACCCGAGGTACTCCTCGATGATGGGGTGGAGAGGGAAGTGAAGTCCTGCTTCCAAGGCATCGATAGAGACACAACCCGGGAGAACCCGAGCTGTAAGGTCATTGCTCGGGTAACGGAGCATGCAGCGCATACTCTTCTAAGATGTTATAACGCTCCCGGATCGTGGCAAGCGACCCCTCGGTCACTGCTAAAATGAAGTTATGACACGTCTTCATGACTTCCGGGTCCTATAGGGCCTTCGCATCCATTGGGAACGGAGCTCCCGAGGATGTCCTCGAGGTACTAGCCTCATGGTTTTTGGAACTCATCCTCCCCCCCCCCCCGATCTAACAAAGGGGATGAACCTAACACTTGTGGAAGAATCTGAGGAGGTCATTTCGACTTGTTCCCAAAGAAAACCAACTGAAGGAGCTGGGTGATCGAGGAAGATTGAGGAAAAGGAACAAGAAATGGGAGCTGGGAAGAATGAAAGCTTAACGACGAGAAAGGGTAACTTATAGACCTAAAGGGCGACGATTCACCTTCCTGAGGCAGGATGGTGAACCTTCCCAAATTAATAGCAATAGTGGGAACCACATTTAATGCCAACCGCATTAAGTATCGCCACACGAGCTATGGACGATCATTTCACATCAAATCTCGATAACATCCCATCATATATGGGTCACATGCATGCATCACCATTCAAACACTCGTCACGTGCATGTCACGTGAATTGGTCCACCGAGCCGAGTAACTCAGCTGGATCACATCCTTGTGCCCGAGTTGACCTTCTCGACCCAGGAAGACAATCTATGCCCGAATTGCATGGCTCGGTCGGCTAGATCATTCCCTTCCTGTGCTCGAGTTGACCCTCTCGGCCCAAGAAGATAATCCATGCCCAAGTTGCACGGCTCGACCTAATCATCCCTTCCTTGTGCCCAAGTTGATCTTCTCAGCCCAAGAAAACAATTTGTGCCTGAGCTGCACAGCTCGGCCAGGTCACGCCCTCCCTATGGCCCGAGTTGGCCCTCTCAGCCCAAGAAGACAACTTGTTCCCGAGTTGCATGGCTCAGCTAGTCTAGTTCACGAGTAGTAGTGCTCGGCTAGTCTTGTTCCCGAGCAACAATGCTCATCCAATCCAGTTCTCGAGCAATAATGCTCGACCATTCCTATTCCCAAGCAGCAATGCTCGCCCAGTACTAGTCCCAAGCAGTAATGCTTGGCTAGTCCGGATTCTAAGCAGTAATGCTCGACCAATCTAGTTCCCGAGCAGCAATGCTCGACCAGTCCTGTTCCCAAGCAGCAGTGCTCAGCCAATCTGGATTCCGAGCAGCAATGCTCGGCCAGTCCAATTCCCTAGCAATAATACTCGGCCAGTCCTGTTCCTAAGCAACAATGTGTGGCCAATTCAGTTCTAGAGCAGTAGTGCTCGGCCAATCTAGTTCCAGAGCAGCATTGCTCGGCCAGTCCAGTTCCCGAGCAACAGTGCTCAACCAGTCCAATTCCTGAGCAACAGTACTCGACCAGTCTAGTTCCCAAGTAGCAATACTCGCCTAACCCGATTCCCGAGCTACAATACTTGGCCCGAACCCAAGATCATTAACTTGGCTAATCATACAATCATTGCCACAAATTAATGCCCATAATCAATGACTCAATCGACCAAACGACCCCTACCCAAGATCAGCAACTCAGTTCCCATGATGTTGCCCCGGCCGAGCCGACCAGTGCCACCAACTCATCAACTCAGTAAACACCAGGGGAAGTACATCAATCAACTCAGGTTCAATGTGCCAATCGAAGCTGACACTTGCTCCCCGCAGGGTCACTGCCTCGACTGCTACTCAATGGGACTTCAACGACCCAAAAGACAGACACCAAATAAACTATGAACAGGAAAGACCCTCTCCCTGACCCCTTTTTGAGGAAACTCGGGAAAGGTCTTCCGCGGGGGGGGGGGGGGGGGGGGGGGGGGGGGAGGGGAGGATGATAGGGCTAATAATGGTTGGCCCGTCACACACCACGTTTTTAGTCAACCTAGCATAGTCATGGCTAACTTGGAGTAGGTATGGCCGACCTGGTGTATTCGTGGCAACCTGGCACAATCGTGGCTGACTTGGCGTAGGCGTGGCCGACTTGGCATAGCGACAGCGTAAATCCCGCGCATGGCACCAATGGGTGCAAGTACAGCGCTCGAGGACCTTGAGACTATACGGGGCCATACGACATCGTAGCAAAGGATGCCGATGACATTAAGGAACCTGGTACAGACGACCTGTGGTAGGCAGGTATAAAAGACACTCCTAAGACAGTGAAAACGAGTTTTGATCTCCTGACTCTCGGTCTCTTTCTCTTTCTCTCCAAAACTCTCTCTACATACCAAACATATGAGACTATCTTGGTCGAGACATTGACTTGATCGTCGGAGGGGCTACATCGAGCTTTCCCCATCTCGACGAGGCCTTTGTACAAAAACCTTCGATAGACCTTAGATAAATCCTAAAGTGGTCATCCTCGAACCGAACCAAACTGTGCTTAGGAGTATGCACCGTCGACCTCCTTCGAGCTCCATCCCCTTCTCGACTGACGAAGACGAACTTATACACATGGCCGAAATCTTATCATGTTGACTCCTCGATCACGACACAAAGTTTTATAACATGAAGCCGTATGTTGCTGGCTTTATAGTTTACTTTGGGCTAGGTGGTCCTTTTGCTTGTTGCCACGTCGGATGGGTGTTTGACGGGGTATTGACCCACTCGCTGGGCGTCGGATATATCTATCTTAAATGCGCAGAGCAAACGAAGGATAGGCGTCGTGGCGGGAAGACTCGGCAACCCGACAAAGGCCATTCGCCGCGTCCTACCCATCGACTTACCCGTGTCTCGCTGCTGCCGTCGTGGTCTGCTCCCGTGAAGTCTCAGTGGTCCAACCTGGTGTCTGCTCCCACCTCGAATTGGCCGGAATATGAACCGAACCGGGCCGGAGGCCGGCAGCAAAACATCCCTCGCCAACGGAGACATTGTCCACGTCCAAGTGCTCGACTCCCTCCTACTCCTCCACGGCATCCAATTTGGTCCTGTCGAGCTTCCTGCCATCTGTAAATTAGACCAGCTTCGATGAGGAACACTCGTCAATGTGCATGACAACGGCGGCCGACCGCGTGTCAACATGCGTCCAAACTCGCCAACTTTACCCTCCCCTATATGTACTCTCCGTCCTCCGCATCCCCTCTCATCCTCTTCTGTCCTTCGAAGTATGGCCATCGACAAGGCAAAAGTCCTCCTCTCCGCCCTTCTCTTCCTCTCCATCTCCCTCCTCTCGGCCGCCTCCGTCGTGTCCTACGACAACATCGACCCCCAGCGGCGTCTCGAGCAGTGCAAGCAAGAGTGCCGCCAGACTCGACAAGGAGAGCAGCAACGACGCTGGTGCGAGCACCAGTGCGAGGAACAGTACCGTGAGCAGCAGAAAAAGGGCGGGAGGGATGGGTGGGCCAACCGCGACCCCGAAGAGGAGCTCCGGCAGTGCCGTCAGCAGTGCCGGAGCCAGCAGCGTGATCCGCAGAGGTTGAGAGAGTGCGAGCAACGGTGCGAGCGGCGGTACGAGGAAGAGAAGCAAGGCGGGAGCCGTAGAGAGGATGTCCTGGAAATGAACCGAAAGGACCCCGAGGAGCAGCTCCGGGATTGCCGGCAACGTTGTCAGCAGCAGCAGCACCGCGACCCGCGCCAGTTGCAGCAATGCCAGACGCAGTGCGAACAGCGCTACAGAGAAGAGCAAGGCCAGGGGTCGGAGAGGGACGGCGACAACAGAGATCCTCAGGAGCGGCTCCGGCAATGCCAGCAACGGTGCCAACAGCAGCACCGCGACCCACGGCGGATGCAAGAGTGCCAGAGCCGATGCGAGGAGGAGTACAGACAGGAGCAACAAGAAGAAGAGCGGCGACATGGCGGCGGGCAGAGAGATGAAGACAACAGAGAACCGGTCCAAGAGTTCCAGCAGTGCCAGCAGCGATGCCAAGAGCAGTACCGGGATCCACGACGACGGCAAGAGTGCCACAGCCGATGCGAAGAGCAGTACAGAGAGGAAACAGAACAAAGAAGGGGCTCCGGCGGAAACCCGGAGCAGCCCGAGGAGGAGCTACAATGGTGCCGAGAACGGTGCCGACAGCAGCACCGCGAGCCGCGCCAGCAGCAGGAGTGCTCGAAGCAATGCGAGGAACGTTACCGGGAGCAGCAGAAGGGACGGCGAGGGGTCGACCTGGTGATAGAGGTGATGTAGAGAGCTCCGAGTCACTGGAAACACTACGTGACAAACGGTGGCTCTGCAGGTTTCTATCAGAGTTAGACGCTCTGATACTTTGCTTTCAGTAGTAGAATCGAGTCTCTTATGTAGTAGTGTAATCGAGTCTGTGCGTCGACCCGGTAACTATGAATGAATAAGAGAGCTGCCTTTGAAATGAAATAGCAGAGCTTGCTCGGGGAAGCAATAAAGACGGAGAACAAAGAAAACAGAGATAGAGCGAGTCCAAATCCTCCTCCTGCTTGGGATTATTTGATAAGCTGATCACATTTATTGCTCTCAGACTACGCTATCACAGTCTGTTTCATGGTTTGCGAGGTCAGACTTGCATGCGTGCACAGAAAAACTATTACATGCAGCAACAGCCTCAGCCACAGTGAGGAATATCCACTGTTGTCTGATGGTTTCGAGCGCCTTGGACTTGTCTAGCTTCTTCATCACCTCGCTGCCGGGGTTCGCTAGCACAAGCTGATCATGAAGAAACCACCGGGATGTCAATGACACATACAAGCAAGATTGGGTTTTTGTCTCAAGAGCTCCCTACCTGGACTCCTTTTCTGTCCATGCTCTTGTTGATTTCTTTCAGCATGTCGATCCCGCTGGAATCGATGCTACCCACAGCTGCCACAAATTGAATGCTATGAGAAGAAGAAGAAGAAGAAGAAGAAGAAGAAGAAGAAGAAGAAGAAGAAGAAGAAATCACTTACCACCCAAGTCTAAGATCACGTACACTATGCCGATCTCTCCCTTGGATTGTAGCTTCTCCTCCTCTTCGTCCATCCACCTCGATATCCTAAACGGTGAATCACATCCATGAGCAAATTCTACCATGAAAAGTAATCCATCACACCGTACAGCTTCTTGCATGCTAACCTCTCTCTCAGGTAGCTTGCATTGGCGAAGTAGATTGGGGCGTCGACTCGGAGAATGAGCACGCCGGGGACACTCTGCGCCTCCGAGTACTGGTCCATCCGCCGATAGATGGAGGAGTTGGGAATGTTTCCGAGAACAGTCGTCCTCGGCCTCGCGACGAACAGCAAAACCCTTAGTATGGAGATGGCCACCTGCAGTAGCAGTACGCTTATAGAGGTCCGATGTCGAGTGCAGTGTGGGTGGGCATGGAAGCGAACGTACCGCAATCACTAGTCCGATCTCGACGCTACCGAAGACGACGCCCAAGTATGCACCCATGCACACGCAGAAGTCGATCTTGTCGACGTGCCACAGGTGCATCGCCGCCTCGTAGTTGATGAGGCCCAGCATCGCAGCGACGATGATGGCAGAGAGGACGACCAGAGGAGTGTAGTGGAACAGAGGCGTCAAGAACAGCAGAGTGATCGCCACCGCCACCGCCATCACTACGTTCGACATCGCCGTCTTGCAGCCGGCGTTGTAGTTCACCGCCGACCGTGAGAACGGCCCTGGTACGAAGATCATTAGCATCGATATTTTGAGCTTGGTACGACTCCGAACCTAACGAGAACATTGCATGCCAAGGAACGCACCGGTGGTCAAATAGCATGACGTGAAGGATCCGGCGATGTTCATCATCCCAAAAGCGATCATCTCTTTGTTACCGTCGATGTGGTAGTTCTTGAACATGGCAAAACTCCTTCCCACAGCGATTCCTTCCTGTGATTACACACCAAACAAACACTGATTTAGATGGAAGTATTTTTAGCATAGAGACAAGAAGACACTTTAGGTGCTGTAGCCAATTTCTCTTCAGAGAAGAGACATACCGCAAGGGCGATGATCGCAGTGATGATGCCAGTCTTCAGTGCGACAGCCATATGCGGTGGCGAGACCACCAACTTGGTCAGCGATGGTGGATTTAGACCCTTCTTCAGGTAACCAATCTGCACGGTGATCACACTGCTTTCAGGATTGATTCGAACTGTTGCAGCAAGAAGATTATGAGAACTCACCACTTGAACGCCGTGGTTCTCGGCATGGGTGAAGTACACCAGAAGACTTCCCAGTATCACCGATGTCAACGGAGCTGCCGCAGAGACCCAGAAGAACTTGGGCCCTTTTTTGCTCTGTCAGTTCAAGAAGAACAACATCATGGTCTCTGTGTCTTCAAATAAGAAATCATCATCGATCGTGGTAATTCTAAGATCTTACTGAATAGATAATGTCTTAGATTGGTTGACCCATTTTTGTTTCTTGAAGATGGATGTGATACTATTGTTAGCTTCATCCAAATCAACAGTGATGAGAGAGGGACGACTCACTAGAAAGCGCGTGAGGAGGAGGAAGAACAGGAAGGAAACACCGAGAACCGCACTTTCCCACCTCCACTGCAAGAAAAGAAACCACAACCACCACCACCACCACCACCACCACCAATCATTTCAGATCTCCATTAACATAAGATGTGAGAGAATATCTAACACTGAACCTTTGAGAGAAGTTACTGAACCATACAAAATAGATCATCTAACTCTTTTCATGATCATAATGGTCGTATGGTATCCAGTACTTCTGACATGAGAAAAAGGAGACATCTTTAGGAGAAGACATGGAAGGCAGCAGGTAAGAAAGAACCTGGTGAGTTTGAGTGAAAACAGATTCCATCACAGAGACGAGATCGGTGGCGGTGGTGAAGTGTTGGAGACCCAGCATTCCCTTTAGCTGTTGGAGGCAGACGACTGTGGCAGCCCCCGCCATGAAGCCCACGATGGTTGCATGGGACAAGAAATCCACTATGAACCCAAGCCTGAAAGCATCAAAGGAGAAACATAAATAAAGATAATATACTTGTTTTTCCTGACAGAAGGAATGAGAGAATAATTTGCTTTATCTCATTTTTTTTTTTCTCGAGAGGGAAAGTAAAAGTCCTGAAGCCTTCCCAGTTGTCGCCTTCTCCCACCTGTGTAATTACTAGGGGCATAAATAGGGAGAACTGTGATACTATACATAACCAATAAGACTCTGACTCCTCCAAACCAATTTATTCTTTCCATTCACTACTTTATTTCTGGCCAAATCATATAGATCTGTTTCTTTCGTGTTTTTCCTGAGGCATATTCCATACCCATAGACAATTCTACCATCCAATCTCATGCAGATACGTTCATGTATTCTCTCTCTCTCTCTCTCTCTCTCTTTCTATATATATATATATATATATATATATATATATATATATATATATATATATATATATATATATATATATATATATATATATATATATAATATGATATGATATGAACATATGTTGAGAAAGAAGAAATAATCCATTATTGTACCTTAAGAGTCCCAAGGAAGTTTGAAAGACACCAGCAAAGAACGTTGCAGAGAAGGCTAAGTGAAGGTATAGTGTTGGGTTCTGTGACGGTGGCACCTCCTTTCCCAGCATAGATGCGATCAGCAGCGACGCCACAGCCACAGTCCCAACAGCAAGATCCTTGGAGCTTCCCATCATGGCGTATACCAGCGGCGGCACGAAGCTCGAATCTGCACAGGTATGTAATATAGTGAGAGCTGAAATGGTGCCGATACCACCATTGATTTCCGAGAAGACACTTACATAGGCCCAGAATCGGTGGCAGGTTCGCGAGCTTGGCGTAGCTGATCCCCTGTGGTATGGCAAGGCTAGCGATCGTGATCCCGGCGACGAGGTCAGACTTCAAGGTGGTGTGGTCGTAGCTGGGAAGCCATTCAAGGACCGGGAAGAAGTACTTCAATCCCATCAGAAACCTTCTCGACCCACGCTCGTTCTTGAATTGCCGTAGGGGGTCATCAGGGAAGAATGTCTCCTTGAGGTTCGCTCTAAAGGTAGCAAGAAACGATCTCGACGGCGGGATCGGGACGTTTCCGGTCTGCTCCACCCCGTCCACGGTCCCCGACGGGAACACGACGTCGGAACTCTCCACTGTCACCATTGTGGAAGATGCGAGTTCAGAGACTCGATGAGGTGAGTCAGAAGATGGAGAGAGAGAGAAGGGAGCGAGGGAGACTGCAGGTGATCCCCTGACGAGGGAGGGAGAGGGGAGGGGCAAGGGGTGGCGTATATATGGAGAAGAAGGTTGTGGTGCGCCGGCGGAGGATTCTGATCCCCTAACGAAATCCCTGTGGAGGGAAGTGCGGGTGGGTCCGAAGGAAGGCGTGGCATAAAAGCAGAGAGCGACGTGGAGTGGAATTAGTGGCCGAGGGAAAGCTGGGAATAATCTGGGATTTGTGTCTGAGCGTCGATGTTTGGTCTCAATGGGAGGCCCGACACTTGCAATTCGATTCAAGTGGCGCCGCGTGTTGGCGATGATCGGCATCTGACCGTCTGATGTGACCGCCGCGATCTGGTCCAATCATTTGACTGCCGAGCCAACTGTGGAAACGACAAGTGGGACGGTGGCTCCTGTCCCATATCTAGATTACGAATCTTGAAGTAGATCGCTGCCAAACTTTCTTTTTCTGTCTACGTCTAAACGTATGATACAGATATGGTAATATATACAAATGGTATGGATATTAGATTCATACTGACATCATCTTGAAATTTGGATCGGATGGTCAGAAATCAAGAGAGATAATATATATCTTCACAAGTAAAATATTGAGTATTTTTATTTATATTTCTGGCCAAATCATATAAACAAACAATATATATATATATATATATATATATATATATATAAAAGAATTAAACAATATAGTTTTAAAAATATCAACTAACTTAATTGATAAATGCTTTTAACTATTGAGGGAATGATCTTGCGATTAAACTAAAACATATGAAAAGAGAATTTGTTAAGGACTTTTGTGTAAATTAAATATTCAAGTGGCAATTGACTTATGACAACAGCTAGCAAAAGGACTCAAGATAGTTTTTCATATTTTTGGCTTTTGATGCCTGGAAGAAAAAATGGAGTGATCCCCCATCTATAGAATTAGGTGTGACAAATATTTAGACACTCTTTCCAATAAGATGAGCATCTTAATTAATCAATACATGGTAAGTTGGTTCCGAAATCAATCCACCAATTCTATTACTTGTATTTTATTGATACAACATTGACTTTAAAGTCCATGCTGATATGATAGAGGAAGAATCTTAAAGGTTTATGGGGGGTATTGGTTACCTAATTCCGTTTACCTTTGACCCCTGTTCTTCTCCTCAGCTAATTTTCAGTGCAAGGAATTGAACCGATCATTTACAGATCAGTCTTCAAGCATTTGAGAAGTCTTCTGATGGCTAGAAGATCAACCACACCGACGACAAAGATTCACGTAAAGAAAATATTACTGTTCATTGAGGCTGGCAAAGTCGTCACATCCTTGTCATGTCAAGGGAATGATATCATATTATCTCATAGCCTTTTTGACAAACTGCAACAGCCAGATTTCCAAGAAAGATGTGTGTGATGACGGAAGTAGCCCGTGAAGGCACGAAGGTGTTGATTCCAAATGAGACAATAGCATGCCAATTACCTCAGTCAAGCTGACTCTTCCAACCACACAAAGACTTCGTGCCCTTGTTGCTTGCAGTCAAACTTCGTCACGGTTTGACAAGAAGCAGCGTGTTCTTTCAACAGCCCCTCGATATATGGATCAATCTCCGAGAAAGACTCTGCGGCTTTCGGCGATTACAGTATTGGCTGGGGAAGAAGTGGATGGATGGTCTTGAAAACTGCTGCTTCTCAGAGATATAAAATAGCCAAAGGAGCGTGATCTCCTGCTGCTTCACGGTGGGGCGAGACAGAGTTCAAAGATATCCATTTAATGCATGGAAAAATCCAAACTGTATAGTTGATCTAAAAATGTTCTGGGTGGAGAAGGTGTGAGACTGTCTTCAGCCCTGTTGATATCCACCGGATGATGAGAAAGTTGTATTGACTTTGGAATCCTTCACAGTCTACATGAAGAAACTGTCTCGAGTGCGGCGCCCATTTACTCGAACTCCCCACTTTTCTCTGTGAAACTGTCTTGAGCGCGGCAGTGGTCAACGCAGGGCTTGCCCCGCATCCACTCGGTGGACAATGTTCTGAAGTAAGCTTCTGAAGAGAGCATTGTGGCGGTGCAGTAAGAACACCAATGAGTCATATAATCGAGGATGATAAGCTTTACGACGTGTGCATGCAAGTAGAGAGCATATACCTTCCTCTCTGCACCTTCGGCGTAGGTCAAAGCCTGCTGGAAGAAGGAAGTTGTGGCAGGGAAGGGGGTGTTGGAAGAAGACCAGGAACTGCACTTGAGCTGCAGAGTATAATGGCTGGCCCCCAGCACGGACAGTGGTGACGACGAAGTGAGTTCCCTTTCGCACGGTCAACTGTGTTCAGCATCCTCCTACTGTGTCCTCGGGAACACCATGCATCCATGCGGGTGAGTGATCGTTCGTTCAACTTTCCTGGAAACCATACACCATCGGAGGCCCCAATTCTTACACGCCGTAGGACCAGAGTCGGTCAGTGGAACGCCAGAGAAAGTTGCACGTTCTGTGGAGTCCCATCTTTTGATGATAGCTTTGCAGCTTTGAGATAACCTTCCTTCGGCCTTTTTAGTGTATAGTACTGAGAACACCGACGGCAACAAAGAGGCAAAGCAGCCGAATGCTATTGCCAACAATGAAAGATTCACATTGCTGCCAGAAAACAGCGGTTGGTATGTTCTGGGAAAAGGAGACACCATGTTAGTCTTGGTGTAGAACAAAGATGTTTGTTCATATCTAAATCCATCATGATCTATTGCAGTTATTATGATCAAGATACCCGATCCTGTTGCCCTAAATTACCACTACAGTAACAAGAATTTAGAGCAGAGACACCAAAGTGAATAGAAATGTTGATAAATTATCACTAAGAACACCTTTTAACTCCAAAACTGGAACTACTACTACTACAACAACAGGTTCTATCTTAGCTTCTTATCGTTTCTGTTCCTTTTTCTCAACTCTCTTTTATCCGATGTGTATTCCTTTTTTATCAGCATGTTTCGCATAGATACTTTAACTGCCTCGGCTGCTGCCGCTAAGGCTGCATCTTTCTTGGTAACGTCTGGACTCCCCTGCAGATGAGAAAGGAGTTTCCCGCCGCCTGGTACTTCATTGTCTTCCAAAACAATAGGATCGTGGCCATTGTCATCGGATCGGCCTTTGCAAAAGCCAGAGATGACCCTAATGCGGGTTGGTAACTGGGTCGTGGATGGGGCAAGATGATTAGATGCACCCATAATTGTCCACATGCGTTGTGTGAAGGTACTCAATGCTAAGCTGGTTGGGAAATAATTCTCTTCCAAGGTAACAACCTAATGGAAAGAAGAAAAGTACAAGTAAAGAAAGCAATCTTCCAAACCATTCATTACTAAACAAATATGTTTCATGTAATCTCAGTTGCCCAGTTCGAGAAGTTATGGTGGAAATATAATTATAACACATGATGCACTAAAGGAACTACTACCAGAAAAAATGGCAAATAGGTCACTAAGAATCCATCTAGTAATCTCAGAAGCTTTGCAAACGTTTTACATGCTGTTGTGAAGGCAGGTAAATAACAGGGTTAACAAAGAGCGGAGCAGAAAGTACTGTAGAAGCAAATCAAGTAAAATCAAACTTGAAAGGCCTATAAACCAAAGGTAAAAACCAGACTTGCAAGCCCAAATCTGAAATGGACATTACACACATAGGTTTATAATCCAATAAGAGGGTTTCATGTCCATCTTTTTCCCCCCTTTGGCTTCATTCAGTATGCATTTAGAATAGCCAGATGTGCGTGCAAGGTCTATTAGCTAATTATAACTCTGGGTCAGATTATTACCTTGGCAACAGAAAGAGTCCTATCGGAAAAATCACAATTCAGAAGCACTATTCCATGCAAGCTGCAATACCACATATCACCGACTTTCAGACAATGATAGGTTTGTCGTGTCCAGAAATGTTGACAGACAACTGCAAAAAAAATGTCACTGAACTTACTTTTGAATGGCAACAGCAATTATCGCACCATCAGAAGAGGAACATAGATCAGTTACTGGTGGATAACTATCCTTTGTCCCACTGGATTGTAACAATTCTGCCTTAAAAGGAAACCAGAAAGCTTTCAGATAAAAGATGATATATTAGCTGACTGAAAAAGAATAATAACTCATTGACTCCGTCATGAATAGTCAAAAATAGAGAAGACTGAAGAACAACCAATTCAAGAATGAGGGCAGATGCATCATCAGCACATACATAAGATGATAACACGTATGAATCCTCTTAGATAAATTGAAGCCCATGAAGACTGGAATAAATCATCTAGGTAGTCAACAATTAAGACATCATCACATGCAAAATATGAGACGGTCTACATAAAGCCAAACAATAAATCCAGAGAAGGGCATCTGAATCTCAATGGAGCATTATAAAAACTTCAAAAGATGTAAATTAAAAGACTCATTAAAGTCGTATACTAATGTAATCAGTTCAGACCAACATATCCAACCAAAATACTGACACACAAAGCAAAAGAGCACCATGGACCCCGAGAATATTTTTTAACATTTTGACTTTCCGTTACCTGCTAACCTATTTACTGTCGTCCCTCTATGAACTAATATGGCTCCTGGGTCGTGTCTGCTCTAAACCAAAGGCAGTCTTTTTCTTGTTAATACGATTGGTAAATTGACTCAGCACCTACCTTTCTGGCGGCATCCAGAATTCATAAAATTTGCAAGTACCACTGTAAAAACATTAGCCCTACATTATTCTACATGATGAGGCATCATAAGAATCTATAGTTCAGGAACTGTTATGATTAGAAACCAAGTTCTACACAACTATTACCTTCCCATACACAAAATAAAATAAGCTCAATCTGTGTACCTTTGCTCCGACTTCAGAGGTAGCAAGCAGAAGGCCAGAAAAGAAATCCCACAAGCGAACCTACATAAAGCAAAAGCCACAGTATACATACATGCCAGCAACAATGTTTTTCATATTCCTAGTCAGTTCAGTGAACTCACAGTTGAATCACCCCCTCCAGAGAAAAGAAAACCATGGCCATAACCTGAAGGACATGCAAAGGAAAGACAAGAAACATAGCTGCAAAAGAAAAGAAAATGTTATTTAACAGCAACTTAAGAAAGATCTTACATTAATACATGGAGGCAAGATAAAGATGTGATGTAAGGACGACAAATGTAAGGATGACAAAATCAAGTGCTCAACACATAACTGGTTCTGCACCAGCATGCTTACTCCAAACTGCATTAGTTCAATATTATGTCTTAAAACAAAATTAAATTACCCGTTCCTATATACTCAAGAGATGTTACTCTGCTACAAGCAAACTAATGTTTGTTAAATATTCAGTTGCCTTACATAGTGAAAAAAGTTAATCCATCAGCACAAGTAAACTAGAGAGTGAAGTAAATAAACAACATAATGGGCATGTAGAAAAGAATTAATGCATATCTCACTCTTTATGTCCAAGGCAGAAACTTTGTATTTCAAGTGCACCTTTTAGGGGTTGTTTAGGAAATGCAGTAATCTGCAAGTGCAAATATGAAAGATGTTCTGAAACAACAGGGAGAGTTCCACATATACCCAAGTAGTCTAAGAAGCTTATACATACACGAATTTTGAAGTCGCGATCAGAACTTGCAATGAACCTGTCATCTGGTGAGAATTCCTGCATATTTAACAACAGAAAAACAACCAAAAACTGTATGATTATGCAAAATTAGACCCCACAAGGAAGCAACATAACACAATGTAAATACATGATCATTTTTTATCTAAAAATCAAGTCATAATCACTAATCAAATACAGAAAACAAGGTTTATTCACTAAACTTCCTTCTTCCATAGGGTAGTTAGTTCACCACCATATTTTTATTTACAGTCTTCTAAGATTTGCAGGAAGGGCAACAACTATATGCTTCAGTAGTCACTGAGCAAGGAACATATTTCGTTGCAACAGACCTTAAAACTCATGCCTGTGAAATGGTAAAAATTATACATTAGCTTTCACTGGAAGAATATGTTCTACTAGAGCTCATAAATAGTTACAAGTTAAAACAATTTTCCAAGAACCTTGAATCCTTTTTTTCTTCTTTACCAGAACCAAAATTCTGTTGACATCAATGACACAAAAAACATAAATATTTATAAATTGCCTCCCATATCAGTAGTGGCAAGTTTCCTGGTTTCCAAGATTAAGGATTCAACCACAAACATTATTTGATTTCACAAACCAATTAAATACAAATAAAACTCAAATCAGAAATTGGCAATATTAAATGCCATATAGTGCAAGCAGAACATTATCAATGACCAATGCTACACAGGGAAAAGGTAATAATTTACAGCTACCATGACAGCAATAATTTAAAATGCCATCTAATTCATTCATAGCAGCGCAAAGCAGATTCAGTGAAGTTACCCATGAACTAGAGGAATTCATTGGATGGAGAGAAAAGGAAAATAAAGGCCAAGAAGAAAAAAATACAAAATCATCAAGAATATTCAAAAACTTGGACAATAAAAACTCATACCAGCCGAGTAATAATGCTACAGTAATGACCAAAAATTGGCACTGCCTTGTTATCAACTTTTGATTGATTAGCATCATCTTCATCAAGTGTGATTAACCAGATAACTCCGAACTTATCAGCAAAAGCAACATATTTGCCATGGTGGCTAATAGCAACTGCACTAACTCGTTTGTCAGCAGATCTGCACATTAGCCGTTCACAGCAGTGCAAATTTGTCATGTTCCCACACAAGAGGTACTTGATAGCAGTAAAATATGGAATAATGAAAACACTTGATTAGAGTAACCATACATAATGAACATACTCAATTGGCAGATACATCAGATTTACTTTTATTATTGTATCATGATTAAATTTAATTCTACCAGTAGAATTTGTGTCAAACATCTATAGAAGAATAGATCCTTGTCCACTAGAATTTTTTGCACCATACCAACTGTTGCAACATAAAACTCAGCTATGTTCAAAGCTTATTATTTATGCATCAAAACAAACTCGAATGTGCTACTGTGCTAAGAAATCTATAAGCTAAAACACATTATAATCTATACATGGACATTTGTATGGCAGCTTAAAATAAGGCACGGATTATATTTAGTACAACTGGTCCTTCCAAACCATGAATTTAACTAAAAGTCTAAAACCTAGATATTGTAGAGAAAGCTACTAATTTAAGTAAACTTGATTTATAACTAAGGTAAGAGACATTGAATGACAGCCTCTATGAATTTAGGATTTTTCTGTTAAATACTGGCGAAAATGTCAACTTACCACTCAGAATCTTAAGGGCCAATAATGGTCTTCATCATATAGGTCGATAATAGATGCTATAGGAATAAAATCCAAAGTTAAGAATTCACAATATTAACAGGCAAGGAATCTTAATTTTTTTCGCTATATGAAACTAAGAGAACTTTACATAATTACAACCTTTAGAACAACACTCATATCCCATATTACTTACCGATTACATATTTTAACTTTACATGCCCACATGCAAAGATTCCACCCACTCCACCCCCAAAATAAAAAAATAGAACAAGCTTATCTACCTCGAAAAATTCAAAACTCAAAACTTACACAGAGCGAACGCAATGCCAGGAACCTGTTGCCCATATCTTGACAAGCTTGTCATCTCCAGAAGACACAAAAAGTCCTCCATTTCCACCGAAAGTAATTGCTCTAATAGCATCTGAATGAAAAGGTCCGCCAGAATCATCTTTCAGTGAAACCGAGCAGTCATCTCTGTTAGGAATTATGTCAAATACAAACAAAATAACATCAAGAAGAAAAATAGATATTGTCCTGTTATTTATCTAAAAGGGCTCATAAATGATTCAAACTAAATGGCGTAAGGCCCTAAGCTACGTTTGCCTCATTATTGAATGCTTTTCATATCTGTTAAAATTCCAAGCATTGACATATTAATATTATATTTTATAACCATGCAGTAGTGGCCACAAAGCAACTGACAACTACTCAAGAAAGAACTGTATTCTGGTTCGAAGAAAAAGACATCAATATTGAACTTAAAAGAGACCTACCACTCAGTTCATATGATTTTTGTCAAATTCAATTGTCAACTATGACATATCTATGAGAGCAATCATTTTTCCATTAAGATATTTCAAATTTACAAAGCTTACTCTAAATTGAAGAGCCGGAGTTCAGAACCCACTGCAACAACAACTGATTTCTCAAAAGGATGAACAGAGATCAGTGCTGGAGCGACTTTGACGTCCATATTTTTCTCTTCTTCAACCAACCCATTCTCCGTATCCTATTCCCAAACGAAAGTGAAATAAGAGATCTAGGATTTACACACAACAACAAAAAAATGTTTCGTTTCACGAGAGACATTTCAGAAACTAAACAAGGACATGCGCCATCTTTTATTTTCCTTTGGAGGCAGAACATGTTGAGAGAAGTCATCGCGCAAATCCGTAAACAGGATGCTCCACAATTGCCAGGTTGCACACACAACTTTCTCTGAAGATGTGGAGTATCGGAGTAGTCAATGTAGGGATTCTATTAGCTTCAAGAAATGATTTTTCTAGTAGTTTTTACGAAACCATTAGAATCTTGAAACATTATTGGACGTCATTACACTACGGGATGAAGTACGACAAGTGAAGAAGACGAAGATATCACTTCTGTTCGCGAATAGAATGGATGAACAAAAGAAGATATCATCTTTCATGATCTTGCATGGAATTATGTAGAGTTTATGATCTCAATTGCACCAGTGGCTACACAAACATTGCATGAGATAAAGGCAGAACAAAAGACGATACAAACAACAGGATCGAAGAGGAGGAGCAGGAGGAGGATCAACATTAAAAGAACGCAAACCATGATCGCCGCCGCAGCAGCAGCTTCGTGGCCGCCATCGGAGACGATCTCCGCCGACTCTTCCATCGGCTGTCGAACTTCCCGCCCGCGTTAGCTCCTCCGCGTCCGGCGCCCAGTCCGAGAAGGGGGAAGAAGAGAGAGCGAGAAGGCCGGAGCTAGAAACGTTAGAGCTCGCCGCGGCGGCAACCGCTTTCGATTGAGCCCGTTTGCCCTAACAAGGCATGTCGTCCAGGACGCGGTGAGCCGTAATCGGGTCGGGTCGAGTAAATTAGGTCGAACTTGGACGCAGTCGGCACGAGCACAACCCAACCCGAACCATCAAGCGATTAATTAAGCCACGTCTTGTGTCTTGGGTCGTTCCGTCTGTCGTGGCACCATTTTGTCATGGTTGTCGTGGTCGGTCCCGCACGTCGGTCCCGCACGTCGGTCCCGCACGTCGGTCCCGTGGCAGGTGATATCACCGCTGATTTGCCCCGCCAAAGAAGTGGACCAAAAGACTGTCTCCCAGCAAGATAAGGAACGGCTGCCGACGGCGTGTCTGCTGTTTAGTCTCTTCTTCCCCCAAAGCTGTTGACTGCCGACGGCGTGTCTGCTGTGAGGGCACCGGCCATGTCGGACGCAAGGCGCGTCTTCGAGGACGGCGAGCACAAGGTGAGGCTGCTGAGCCTGGAGCCGAAGGCAGCCACAGGGAGCTCGCCTTCGCCTCCCCCAAAGCCTCTTCTTGTCGCCTTTCCATCCGAGGAAGGAGAGTACCCCACGCTCGTGTTCCTCCATGGTTACCTTCTCTACAACTCATTCTATTCTCAGCTCCTCCACCATGTTGCTTCCCATGGGTTCATCATCGTCGCTCCTCAGGTTCGATGAATCTGTGTTTGCATATCAAGTACTCGTGAATCTGTGTTTGAGTAGGCTAATAGTAATTACTGGTTATGGCCCAAGAAATTGTTTCTGTTTCTTTTACCCTTCGATAAGTAACACTGCAGGTGTGGAGATCGACAACTACTGCCTCCTCTCCTGTAAAACATCTATCATCTATGTCTATTGTATCTCTTAGACAATCTGTAGAAATCATAATGGGTTGTGGACAAAAAAAATAATGTGATAGGGAAAAAACTGTTTTGTCTACCCAATAGATGCGGTCTGCCTCCGTGTCTACTGAGCAAGCACTGCTGATTTAGGCCCATGTGCGCTAGCTCGCCCGCGGTCGTCTCAACGCAAAGTTGGAGTTCGGGTCGGGGGAAAAGGGCATCGGGTCCGGCTAGAGAGGTGGACTCCTAGAGTTGTGGGTTTCAGGTCAGGTGGAATGATTTCAGCTCAGGTCGGCCGCTGGTTCCTGCAGGAAGGTCAGGTCGGGTCGGTTCCCGACGTAACCCCTCCGACGGTCAAGTTAGTTTGGTTGTGGATTTTGCGATCCCCCTGCTCCGTAGAGACGCAGGAGCTTTTATAGCAACAGTAACGGGGTATCCGTACCTGAATCATTTATCTTCTTTATTGCTTACCATACCGCTGCTCCTCACCACGCCGTTCGTGGTCCTTGCGACGAGGCACGCGCCTGCAGCTGAGGGATGTCGACTTTGCCCACCTTACCTGTGTTAGGTCGGCCGTACGACCGTTGACCCCTCCATGCCCGTGTCAGGCCGACTTCAGACTAGTTCCGAAAGCCGGCTAATTCGACCAGGCGAGAGTTGATCTGACCGAGCAGGGGCTCGGGAAATGATCCGACCGAGCGGGGCTCTGGAAAGGAACTGGCCGGGTTTTGTACCCGGGAGTTGAACCGACTACACAGGAGCTCAGGAACTGATCGAATCGAGCGGGGCTCGGGAATGATCCGACCGAGCAGGAGCTCGGGACCTGATCCAAGCGAGAGTTGATCCGACCATGCAGGAGCTCGAGAATTGATCTTGGGATTTGGCCGAGAGGGTGAACTCGGGCACAAGTCCTGGGAATTTGGCCGAGAGGGTAAACTCGAGCACAAATCCTGGGGATTTTGTCGATAGGGTGAACTCGGGCACAAATCCTAGGAATTTGGCTGAGGGGGTAAACTCGGGCACAAATCCTGGGGATTTTGCCGAGAGGGTGAACTCGGACACAAATCATGGGGATTTGGCCGAGAAGGTGAACTCGGGCACAAGTCCTGGGGATTTGGCCGGGAGGGTAAACTCGGGCACAAATCCTAAGGATTTTGCCGAGAGGGTGAACTCGGGCACAACTCCTGGGGATTTGGCTGAGAAGGTGAACTCGGGCACAAGTCCTGGGGATTTGGCCGAGAGGGTGAACTCAGGCATAAATCTTAGGGATTTGGTCGAGAATGTGAACTCGGGCATAAATCTTAGGGATTTGGTCGAGAAGGTGAACTCGGGCACAAGTCCTGGGGATTTGGCAGAGATGGTACATATGTATTTTGGTATCATTATTTTTATCCAATATTATTACATGTGCATTTTTTGTTATTTCTCTTGCGTCTCAGTGCCCTCAGCACAGGTTTTCATTCGATGCGGTGATACATTTAATGCATTGGGTGATTTTTGGGGCGGCGCCTTGTTTTGCCTCGGGAAGCTAAAATGACACCCTTGGGTACTATAAATTTCATACGGTCAGGTTGAGACCTCATTTGTTCATTCTGCCCCTATTTCACTTCTCCCTCGGATCCCCCTTAGCCACCCAGCGTCCATTCGGTCGTTATTTTTTGAACAGGTCGGAATGGCCTCCTCGGACTCTTCGAGTAGCATCAGGGTCATCTCTTTCTCGGGATCGGGGGGAGTGAGTCTGGGTGATCTCGAGGCCAGTTCCTCGGGAGCGTCTTCGGGGCCCCCGTCGCCAGTCGACGCGATGGTCCTAAGGGATCTGGAGGTCATGAAAGCGGATCATGACCTAGACACGGTAGTGACCGAGGGGTCACTTGTTGTGATTAGGGGGCGATATAGCATCCGATCGAATACGGGTTGCATGTTCCGCGGCCAGGCAGCGCCCCTACAGTTCGAACGCGCCCGGCATGTGCATTTCGGTGGATGCTCTGGAGGCCGGTCTCCGGTTTCCACTACATCCCCTCATAGAGGAGTGTCTAAGATGGTGGAGGATCTCCCCCAGCTAGGTAGCACCCAACTCGTGGCGCTACCTAATCGTGTTTCTGGGCGAGTGCCGAGGGGCTGAGATTATCCTGACTCGGGACTTGTTTATGGCGTGTTTTCGCCTTTGTAAGAGTTGGGGCAGCTACTATCTTACCGCCTGAGTCAGTTTTCGGGTCAGCGGGGTGCCTTCCAACAACAAAGGTTGGAAATCCCACTACCTTTTCGTGAGTGGTCCGGTCTGGGGGTTTAGGCCTGACTGGTTGGCACACCCGATTGGCAATGCCCCCTCATACTTATCCGAGGAGGAATTCGTCCTAGTCGGCAGACTGAAGGGAATCATTTCCTCTTCATGTGCGATCAAGGAGATGACCAAGCTTTGACTGGTCAAGGCGGGTCTCAGCCCGATCTCTAGGGGTATTATTATATTTGCCCTATAATATAATAATATATTATATTATTTTCCAGGTCATTTTCTAACCTGTGAGTCGGGATGCAGATCGGATGGATCTCGGTGACTTGCGCGGGATGCCCAAGATGTCTGGCGGTAAGGCCCCCTCGACTCGTGCCGCCGCGCCAGCCCGGGAGGTCGGCGTTTCTCCAGCGAAGGAAGCCCCAAAGGCCTCATCCAAGAGGTCGATCGATGCACCGACTGAGCAGGTCGATGATCCGGCTCGGCGGCACAAGAAGGTGAAGGTGCTAACGAGGAGACACAAGTCTCGGCACGGCGAGGGAGAATCTCGCTCCCATTCCAAGGGCAAGGAGCCAGCAGCACCGTCGAAAGAGCTCGAGACGCCCGTTGAATCTGATGAGTGGGGCACGTCATTGGTTTATCATCGCCCGAGGTCCATGAAGGATCTCTTCAAGACAAAAGTTCATAAGGACGACGCAAGATACTACACCCTGCAAATGTCTGATCTGGGGCACCAAGACCCCGACAAGGAAATGAAGGCCAGGTGGAGGGGGTTGAAGAACTCGATGAAAGTCTGGAACGGCTCGTCGGCCGTCGAGGAGTTCGAGAGGGGACTTCTCCATCCTCAGCTGGCGCGGGAGCTATACACCCTCCCCTCGGAGGTCTTGCTAGCCCGAGCTTCCAAGGAGATGGTTTTGGTAAGTTCCCGACCTTTGTCTCGGCATCGCAAGTTTTCTTTTGACCAAGTTCTTAACAATTGTTGTTCTGTGCAGAGCCAACACTTCCAGATGGCGCTCTTCGACCGAGTCCATGACGCGGGCCGGTTGATCACATTCATGGACTACCGGATCTCCCACCTTCAGTAGGAACTCGACGCCCTAAAGTCTGGAGGGGGTCCGGAGGCGGTCGCCAAGGTCGAGGAGCTCGCCTCCGTGCTAGAGCAGGAACTTTAAAAAACCAAGCGCGAGCGGGATGAGGCGCTCCAACGGCTCGAGGCCTCCGAGAAGGAGCTGAATGAAGTCTGAAGCAGCCTCTCTGAGATCCAGAGGTTGCTGAAGGAAGCGCGGGTCAGAGCTCGGAAAATGGACAACGAGCTCCTACAATCCATAAAGGCTCTGGAGAATGCCCGAGCCGAGCTGCCCAGGCAATCGGTCGACCGCTACAAGGAGTCGATTGAGTTTAAGGAGGGGTTGAAGAGGATGGGCCGAGTCACCTACGAGTATGGGTATCGGGTGGCGTTGGCCCACTTCCATGCCTTACACCCGGACTCGAAGGTTGAGGAGGACCCCTTCACCATCCACCCCGAGGACGATCTGGTGCCGATGGAGAGGCAGCAGGCGTTCGACGACTTGGACCCGCTCAAGTCACGACTTGTCTTTCGGTAATGGAGGCCAATAGCTCGGCCTCGAGCCATTTTGTCACGGGACTTAGCTGATTTTGCCTAAGCCGTGCGGCACCCCTGCGTATTCGTCCGCAAAGGTCAGTCTTCCCCGAGATCTCCTAGAGTCCCTTAGACTCACAAAAGAGAAAACGGGTCAAAAGAAGCAATTTCCACGGGATCCACAAGCAACTGCTCAAGCAAACATTTCATAAAGCCATATGCAAATTACATCCATGGATATTTAAAACTTAGAGAGGTTGCACACAAAGGATAATGGTTCATTACAGACCGAAGTCCCCCACAAGTGCTTACAAGACATACTTGTATTTACAAGCCAAAATGGGCCATAAAGCAAACCAAACTCAGGCTGCTAAGCCTACTGCAAGCCCGCTACTTGTTGTACAAGGTATGTACACAAACCGGAGGACACGGACAAACACGAGCATTTCATCAAACACCTCGTTTACATTGTTGTCCGTGACAATTTGGTGAAATAATCGACTCCCACTATTACGAATCTTCGTTGTCCCGAGGCTGGGGGAAGGGGCCGAGGAGGTCCATTCCTCATTAGGCGAAAGGCCGAGCGCAGTCGGCAGTTGTGAGGGGTACCATCGATTGATGTTGGAACCGGGCGTGCTTTTGGCATGGCTCGCAGCTTTGCACATAGGTCTGAGCATCTTTACGCAGGGTGGGCCAATAGTAACCTTGTTTAACAATCTTGTGTATCAAGGTGCGAGCGCCGACATGGTCTCCACATATTCCCTCATGGGTCTTGGCTAAAGTGGTGCGCGCTTCGGTCAGATGTAGACACCGAAGTAGTGGTCGGCTAAAACCTCGCCGATAGAGCCGACCATCGATAATACAATATCACGACTCTGTCCTCCTGATCCTTTGGGCAACCGCCTTATTTTCGGGGAGGGCTCATGTTTGCTAACACCCCTAAGTTGACGGAGGGTCCAGTGGTTCTCATTGTTCCTCCCGGCGACGTGTCGGTCGCGCAAGAGGATGCAAGCCTGGCCAGGGCATCCGCTTGTGAATTCTCGACACGAGGCACTTTGGTGATGATACACCTCCGAAATCGATCCGTCATCCGTCATCCGTCGCACCTCGACCAGGTATTTGATCATCATCGCTTCCCGGGTCTCGAACTCTCCATTGACTTGGCCTGTAACGAGTTGGGAATCAGTAAATATTTCAATGTCTTCCGCGCCCAGTTCGGCTGCGACTTTTAGACCGAACAGGAGCGCCTCATATTCTGCTTCATTGTTCGTGGCCTTGAACCCTAACCGAAGCGCGTGCTCGTAGATGTGGCCGGAGGGGTCCTTGAGCACCAAGCTGACGCCCCCTCTTTCCGTGTTGGCGGACCCATCAATGTGTAGCGTCCATCTAAGGTTTGAGCTTGTCGGGGTCTTCGGGGGTGTGAGTTCCGAGAAGAAGTCTACCACCACCTGACCTTTGATCGTCTTTCTTGTCACGTACTCGATGTCGAATTCCCCCAATTCTACCGACCATTTAAGCATCCGACCTGCAACATTAAACTTCGAGAGGATCTAGCGCAAGGGTTGGTCGGTTATCACCTTGATAGGATATGTCTGGAAGTATGGCCTTAGCTTTCTGGATGTCAGGATCAGCGCCAAGGTCAATCTTTCTACGGGAGGGTAACAGAGCTCTGGACCTACCAGGACGTGGCTGGTGTAGTAGATCGGCCTTTGCCCGGCTTTGTCGAGCGTCACTAAGATTGAGGCTCCTTTACCAACGCCAACTGGGGCAAGTGTTCGATGTGGCTCTTTAGCTGGTGGAATGCTTCCTCGCATTCGGGGGTCCACCTGAAATCTTTTGCCGACTTCAGCGCTCGAAAGAAGGTTGAGCTCTTGTCCCCGGCTCGGGAGATGAAGCGGCTCAGGGCCGCTAGTCTACCTGTAAGTCGTTGGACCTCCTTCATCGTCTTGGGGGATTGCATTTCTTGTATCGCTCTTATATTGTCGGGATTGGCGTCTATCCCTCGCTGATGCACAATAAAGCCGAGAAACTTTCCGGATGTGATGTTGAAGGTACATTTCGTCGGGTTGAGACGCATCTTGTATTTCCTTAGCGTGCGGAAGGTTTCTGCCAAATCGGAGAGGTGAGCCTCGGTCTTCCGACTTTTGACTATCATGTCGTCCACGTAAATCTCTATGTTCCTCCCAACCTGGTCCTTGAACATATGATTTACCAACTGCTGGTATGTCACACTTACATTCTTCAGCCCAAATGGCATCACCTTGTAACAGTAAGTGCTGTTGTGAGTGATGAAGGCTGTATTTTCTTTATCTTTTGGGGCCATCCGGATTTGGTTGTACCCTAAGAATGCATCCATAAAGGAAAGCAGTTGGTGTCCTGGCGTGGCATCTACCAGTTGGTCGATGCGAGGAAGGGGATAACATTCCTTCGGGCAAGCCCGATTGAGATCGGTATAATCAACGCACATTCGCCATTTTCCATTAGCTTTCTTGACAAGTACAATGTTGGATAACCAGGTCGGGTACTTCACTTCCTCGATGAGCTCCGCATCCAACAGGCGAACGACCTCTTCTTCTATGGCCTTCTATCGGTCGGGATCAACTTGCACGGACGCTGCTTGACGGGTCGGGTGCCGGGGGTGATGTTCAGGTGGTGCTGGGCAATCTCCTGGTCGACCCCTGGCATATCCTTTGGAGACCACGCAAAGACGTCCTCATTCTTCCGCAGGAACTCGACCAGTTGAATTCGTTGGCCCTCCGTGAGTTCCGACCCGACCTTCACCAGCCTGTCCGGGAGGCTTGCATCGAGGGGCACCTCCAGAACTTGCTCCGCCGGGTGAGGATCCCGAGCACTATCCTCAGGGTTTTGAGGAACCGCAACGGCTAATTGGACCTTCGGCTTCTTGGATAATGTTGTTACCGTTAAATAACATTGCCTGGATTTTCTTGGGTCACTCCTGACCTTGCCAACCCCTGCTTAGGTCGGGAACTTTAGGAGCCGGTGATAGGTCGAGACGACCTCCTTGAGCAGGTTGAGGGTCGGGCGCCCGATGATGGCGTTGTACGCTAATGGGAGCTTTACCACCATGAACGACACCATAAGAGTCTTTGACGTCGGTTCTCCTCCGAACGTGACATGAATCGTGGTCACCCCTAAGGGAGAGACGAAGTCCCCGGTGAACCCTGTCAAGGTAGATGTTAGAGTGACGAGATCTTTTTCGGTCAACCCCAATTTCTGAAAGGCGTCAAAATATAAGATGTCGGCCGAACATCCTGTGCCAATCATAACTCTTTCGACATAGGCGTTAGCCATACGAATTGAGACCACCAATGCATCATCATGGCATGGGTACTCCTCGCCTCCCGACTTGACTGTGATGTCGAGGTCTTCGTCATGCGCCGGCCTCTTCCCGACCTCAGATCGTGCATAGGTCTTGTGCACCGAGGAGCTGTCACCGCCCGAGGCTGGCCCTCCGAAGATGACGTCGATTTGTTTCTCGATCGGACCTTTGGGTCGGGGCGACGAGTCTCGAGGGGGTCGGCTATTGGGGAGTGAGGATTGGTCGCAGACATACCGACGCAGGTATCCGTGCCGGATGAGGTCTTCGATTTGATATTGCAGGTCGCGTCATTCCTTTGTGTCATGACCGTATTCCCTGTGAAAGCGATAATACCTCCTTTTATCGCGCCTCTCGGAGTGTGACTTCATTGGGTTTGGAGCCTTCAATAGGTCATTCTCCCGAATTTGAAAGAAGATTTCTGTTCGAGTCGAATTGAGAGAAATCGGGGGGGGGGGGGGGGGTCTTGACAGTAACATGCCCGACCTATCCTCCCTCCTCTTCGGTGGCGGCGGGGGGTGTCCTCGCTGCTCCACCCGGGGCGCTTCGTCTCGTCCCGCTTGTCTGTCACTAACGTCTCAGCGGCCATGTATTGATGCGCCCGTTGCAGCATCTCGGGTAGCGTTGCGGGCGGTCGCTCGATCAATGACCAGAAGAATCTCGACGATCTCAGTCCCGTCAAGAATGCCTGGATGACTAGGGATGGATGGAGGTCTGGAATTCCTTGGACCTGTGAGGTAAACCGTCCCACAAACTGGGAGAAGGGCTCGTCGCTCCCTTGGACCAACCCCAAGAGGGAGGCGGTGGTCGGTTTGGGGCGTGCCCTCGCCAGGAAGTTTAATTCAAACTCTTTTGCCAATAGATCAAACAAAGATATAGAAGCGGGTTTGAGACGAGAATACCAGGTCCTAGCCGGTCCTCTCAGGGTGGTCGGGAAAGCCCGACACATCAGCGCGTCAGACGTGTCGTACAAGGCCATCTGGGCGCGGAATGCGGCGATGTGCTCTGTCGGATCGCCGCTGCCATCGTAAGGCTCGAGGGTCTGGAGTCTGAAGGTGGACGGGAGAGGCTTGCCTTGTATTTCGGGAGTGAACGGGGAACCGCCTTTAGAGCTTTCTCCAATCTCCCCTCTTGATTTAAGGACCTCCTTCTGGACCTCATCGAGCCGCTGATGGACTTGGCGGACTTGTTCCCTCAAGGAATCGACGGTGTCGGATGATAGGGTGTCGAAGTCGGGGTCGGTTCGAACCGGATCGCAAGAGCGACTTTGCGACAAAGCTGGCGCAGGAGTCGGGGAGGCTGCCTGAGTTTCCGTGACTTGGCGCTGTAGCGGCTCCGCCTCAAGCGGAGTCTCCCGGTTCGGGGCTACATGCGACTCCGTTTGTGGAAATGCCGTCGGGGGAGTCGATTGGTGAGTTGCCGAATGTATGAGCTGGGGTAGGTATGAGACTATGGTTTGCACCATACTGGCTAGTGAGGCCGAGAAAAGCCTCGATTGTGACGACGAACGGAGCAGGGTTGGACACGGGTGAGGGAAACCCTGGGTCGGTCATCATTCTCCAAAAACGGTTCGGGGTCGGCGCTGTTGTGGTGACCTCCTCGGATGGCTGAGAGTGGTTAGGTTTCGGGCGATGCTCCACACCCGAGTTCCCAAATGGGTGTTCTTGCAACTTGGGTCCTCCTTCTAGCGCCAAAATGATAAGGAAAAAACTCTTGTGCCTTTCCAGTAGATGCGGTCTGCCTCCGTGTCTGCTGAGCAAGCACTGCTGGTTTAGGCCTGTGTGCGCTAGCTCGCCCGCGGTCGTCTCGGCGCAGAGTTGGAGCTCGGGTCGGGGGAAAAGGGCCCCGGGACGGCTGGAGAGGTCGACTCCTAGAGTTGTGGGTTTCAGGTCGGGTGGAATGATTTCAGCTCGGGTCGGCCGTTGGTTCCTGCAGGAAGGTCAGGTCAGGTCGGTTCCCGACGTAACCCCTCCGACGGTCAGGTTAGTTTGGTTGTGGATTTTGCGATCCCCTGCTCCGTAGAGGCACAGGAGCCTTTATAGCAACAGTAACGGGGTATCCGTACCTGAATCATTTATCTTCTTTATTGCTTACCATATCGTTGCTCCTCACCACGCCGTCTGTGGTCCTTGTGGCGAGGCGTGCGCCTGCAGCTGAGGGATGTCGACATTGCCCACCTTACTTGTGTTAGGTCGGTCGTACGACAGCTGACCCCTCCATGCCCATGTCAGGCCGACTTCCTCGTGTCGGGTCGGTCACGTTGACGGGCCAGTTGTCCGAGGGCGCGAGGACGTGACATTCAGGACAATATTTACCGTATCACAGTGGTTGTGTAAATCATGCAATTAAGAATTAAAAGTTATTCTATCGATTGATGTACAATTCAGATCTGTATTTGTATTGCTCCCATGCAGTTATATTCAGTGGCAGGGCCAGATTGCGGAGCTGACATCCAATCTGCAGCAGCTGTGGTAGATTGGATAGCTGATGGATTAACTGATGTGCTCCCGGAACATGTGAGATCAGATCTAAGCAAGCTGGCCATCGGAGGTCACAGTCGAGGAGGCAAAGTAGCATTTGCTCTTGCTCTTGGCCATGCTAAGACGACACTCGAGTTTTCAGCACTCATAGGAGTAGACCCAGTCGATGGAATGCACAAAGGGTGCCAGACTCGTCCTCCCATCCTTACTTACGTCCCCCATTCCTTCGACCTTAAGATGGCAGCTATGGTGATCGGAACAGCACTGGGAGAGCTGAAGAAGTGTCCTCTGCTTCGTGCTTGTGCTCCCGAAGGAGTGAACCACCAGGAGTTCTTCGATGAATGCCGTCCTCCAGCCTACCATTTTGTGGCCAAGGAGTATGGTCACCTGGACATGTTGGATGACGAGACCAAGGGAGTGAGGGGGCAGGCTACTTACTGCCTCTGTAAGAAGGGGACGTCAAGGAAACCGATGAGGGCATTCGTCGGCGGGGCGATGGTTGCATTCATGAAGTATTATTTGGAGGGCGACACACAGTTCCTGACGGCCATCGTGGATGATCCACAGATTTCACCGGTTGACCTTTCGACTGTTACTTCTCTCGAGTTGGGCAATTAAGTCAGTGGAAGTGGTCATCGGTGTACTCACTTCAGAGACATTGTATTTGTGATTCCTTAATGTATTGTGAAGAATGTTATCGATTATGAATATAACAATGATTTATAATTATTCATCTTTAAAAACTTCGAGCGATTTCCCTTTTTTTTTTAAACTTTTTTTATTTTTTCTCAGAATAGAGAACAAATAAAATGAGGCATTATTTGTTGCTCTCTCGCTTGAACTGCAATTGAATGGTGCATCAGCCATGCCGACCGTCCTTTCCGCGATGTCTCCGCGTCGAACGATGCGATGCCTGCCGCCCGTACGCGTCACTCTTTAATAATTGCACTTAATGCACCCGACCGCACCACACCTAACTCCCACCCTCCCGACTTAAATGCCGCTCCTCCCCTCCCCTCCCCACCACCTCCACCTTGCGCAGACCCGTCATCCTTCCTCTCCTCTTTAAAGCTCTTCCATGGTTTGTTCTCCTCATTCCTGGTGCATAGCCACACCTTCCGCCTGCCTGCTCCCTTAGGTCAGAGTTGGTGTCGAGGATGACGGCCGGCGGGCGGAGCGTGACGGTGTGCGCGAAGACGACGGTGGTGTCGATGACGCCGGTGCGGCAGGGGAAGACGTACCCGCTGTCGGCGCTGGACCACGCGATGGGGCGGCACACCCTGCGCCTGGTCTTCTACTACCGCCCCGGGCCCACCATGGACAAGTTCAAGCTCAAGGAGTCGCTCTCGGAGGTGCTGTCACAGTATCCGGCCGTGACGGGGCGGCTCGCGCGGGAGGAGGAGGAGGAGGAGGACGGCGCCGGCCACGGCGGGTGGGTGGTCAAGTGCAACGACGCCGGGGTGCGGCTGTCGGAAGCCCGGGCGCGGGTCACGCTCGACGAGTGGCTCCGGTCGGCCGACGACGAGGAGGAGATGGAGTTGGCGCACTGGGAGCCCATGGACGCCGATCCCTTCATTTGGTCCCCTTACTACGTGCAGGTGCGCCACCACTCTCTCTCTCTCTCTCTTTCTCTCTCTCTCAAAGTTAACGTGTGCCCACATAAATCCTAGTGTAGCAGATACATATATGCTAAATATACTTTCGATTTATAGAATCTACATTATCTAATTATGTGGTTTATACACGCATACATGTGATCTGATGATGACGACATAATTTGTAGATCACGGAGTTCGAGGACAAGGCGATCGCCATCGGATTGAGCTGCCCCCACATGCATGCCGACCCTACGTGCGCCATCCTCCTCGTCCGCGCGTGGTCCGACGCCCACCGCCGGGCCTGCGTCGTCTACCCGCCCTTCCTCCACGCCCCGGCCTTCTTTCCCCGCCCCCAACCCAATCCCTCCTCTCCCCTTCTCTCCTTCAAGTCCTCCTCCACACCCGCCACTCCCACGAAGGGGAGGATGTCCTCCGCTACCTTCGTCTTCTCCGACGCCGCCGTTAAGTCCTGCCTCGCCGACGCCGGCCTTCCGCTTGATTCCTCCCCGTTTGACGCCCTCGCCGCCCTCTTCTGGACCCGCATAGTCCGCGCCTCCGCCCCGGAGCTGGACGCCCCTCTCGGCCTCGCCGACCTCACCCTTTCCATCGACTTCCGCAAGCGCATGCACGCGCCCCTCCCCCATGGGTTTTACGGCAACGCCTACCACTTCTACCGCGCCCGCGCCGACCTCGGCTCTGGACTCGAGCACGTGGCCGCGGAGCTGCGGCGCCAGGCGGCGGCAATCCGAGAGGAGGATTTCTGGGAGGCGGTGGAGTGGGTTCACGAGCGGCGGCCGGGCCGCCGGGAGGGGGATCCGCCGTTCCAGATGTACGGACCGGAGCTGACGTGCATGCAGATGGACCACCAGCCGTTCGCGTACGGGGCGGCGTTCGAGAAGGACGGTGGCCGGCCGGCGCACGTGACGTGCAGGGTGCGCGGCGTGGAGGGGGCGGGGCTGGTGCTGGTGATGACGGCGGCGGAGGAGGGGGCGGCGAGGCAGGTGATGGTGACGCTGCCGGAGGAGGTGACAGACAGGATCTGTCAGGACGACGCCATCATGAAGTATGTGCCCGTTGTAATGTTCGCCGCCTCCGCCATCTCACGAAGCTAAATGCTTTAGCAGCGCCATGTCATGGCGGCGAAATCGTCTGCGTCGTTGCGGGGACGCACAAATGGTGTTCTTCGTTGTGAACTGCATCGATTTAGAATAAATTGAGGTGCTTTATTTGCATTGTGGATTATTATTATCAACGTTGGTTTGGGATTATTCTTAAAGCCTACATTTGGTATTCGTATGCATAGAGTTAAGTGGTCTGCTTGCATTAAGCTTAGTTATAGCCCGACTTGAGTCCCCAATTTATTGACCAATATGTGCTACAAAACTCTCTCTCTCTCTCTCTCTCTCTCTCTCTCTCTCTCTCTCTCTCTCTCTCTCTCTCTTTCTCTCTTTCTCTCTCTCTCTCTGAGTTAATGTTATTAGGAAAGAATTCAATTCATGCTCTTATGGAGATTCTATACATGGAAGTCAATTTTGTTGTTTCTAATATGATTTTTTCTGGGCTTCAGAATTAAATTTAGTAGGCTCAGCTTGCCATTCATGTGGCCCACTTATTATAATCCATATTGTTTATATTACAACAACTACAATGATAAGAAGTCATAACTAAATAATTATTTAGGGTCGGTTAGATGATTTTTTTTATTTTTATTAAACTATATGCAAGGTAATATCTTTAATTAAAACACGGGTTTCATAACATAGTGATAGTATGTTCTTTTTGAATGTGCTTACTAATTTAATTGGTAAAACCTTTGATAGATTATTATAGACTTAAATCTCGTCTTTGTCATTTATTATTTGTAAAAATAATAATTAAATAATATTATGTTTATCTCGGTTCACACTAGTACGATTATGGTTTTATTATTTCTGCAGTGAGTAAACACAGAGTACTGATCCTATGCTGTGTGTTTGTGGTTGGGAGTACTATGCATACACTTCTGTATACAACCACTAAGAATGCCAAGAAAAAGAGAATTGATGAGGAAATCACATTAAAGTTAGGATCCAAGGCAGCAAAAGGATAAAAGGACAAGCAAAACACCAAAAAACCAAATGATGAGTCTGAAGAGAGAGTTGCAATATATCAAGCAATGCCCACTACAATGATATGAGGGACTGAGGACAATCAATTGAGCAATAATGCTTGGTGTGGGCTACAGGAAAGGCAGTAAAGGCAAGTCTGAGCCACCTTTAAGACCCATACCGCAAGCTTTTTAAGCCTCTTTTCCCCAGTGTCAAAGAAAACAAACTGTATGCTTTCATTATTTAGATGTTTGGGTACTCTGTGATAAGACAAATAATAATCTACTAGGATGCACAGTGCCGCCCCATGGACCCAAAGAACAGAAAGAAGAGCAAAAAAAAAATTGAATCAAATAGAAGGATTCCATGTGCCTTGGTGGGGTAAATTTGCTCTGTTGCCTTGGCTTTCTGGGTCTTCTTCCTCCCATTTCCCTACTGTTTTCTCATCAGGCTTCGACAGCAATTATAGCTCCACCCTCGTATTAGAAAAAGAAGACTGAACGCTTGAAAGCTCAGTTCCTAAAATTGCTCTGTTGTGTCTCTTTCCTGACATGAGAGAGAGAAAGTGGAATTATGAGACACTGTTCATTCCACAGCTCCATTTTGAAACGCTTCTGATTTTTTTTTTTTCTTTCTTGTGTGCTCATTTAGACTGCAGAGCTGCAGGTAACTCGAAATCCCTCTTCATGAGACTGCACATAATACAAACCCTACAGTGATGCCTTTTTTTTTCTGGTAATATGACCTGCGGCCACCTGTGCCCACTCTATGAAGAATTCTAATAAAGCACCGGTGGGTTTTATTCCCTCCGGCTCTCCTCACCCTCTGCCTCTCTTTTTCTTCTTCTCCTTTGGAAGCTTTGGGTCTTGAGATAAGAGGATAATGGAGACCAGATGCCAGTATCTGGTCCCTCTTCATTTCTCCTACCGGTGAAAGAAAACAAAACAACAATAGTTTCTCCATGTTGTTCTCAGTAGCAACAATGACCAATTCCACCTCCATCTCCGATGAAGCCAGTGTTTCCTCTGAGACAAGAGCTCATGACCACTTCAGCTTGAGCTCTATGCTCACATCCGTATCTCCCCACCACCACCAGCCGCAGCCGCCACCTAAGGCTAAGAAGAAGAGAAGCCAACCAGGGAATCCAGGTAGGACGCAGAAATCTCTTGTTGTTCCTTCCACCCCCTGAGCTGTGTTCTTTTTCCTCAAGTTCTTCTTTGTTTTGTTGCCGAAGACCCAGAAGCTGAAGTTGTAGCCTTGTCACCGACGACACTAGTGGCCACCAACAGGTTCGTGTGTGAGATATGCAACAAGTGTTTCAAGAGGGAACAGAACCTGCAGCTCCACAGGAGGGGGCACAACCTGCCATGGAAGCTGAGGCAGAGAGGCAGCAAGGAAGTATCAAGGAAGAGGGTGTACGTGTGCCCGGAACCATCTTGTGTGCACCACCATCCTTCCAGGGCTCTTGGAGACCTGACAGGGATCAAGAAGCACTTCTCCAGAAAGCATGGAGAGAAGAAGTGGAAGTGTGACAGGTGCTCTAAAAGATATGCCGTGAACTCGGACTGGAAAGCCCATGTGAAAACCTGTGGAGCAAGAGAGTATAGATGTGACTGTGACACCCTATTCTCCAGGTTTGTGATCCATTAGTTCTGATGGCTCTTCTTCCTTGCTCATTTCTTCTCCTCTCTCTTAGGCCTTTTTGGTGGAACTTCAAATGACAGGAAAGGTTAAAGAATGGTGTAGGTTTTCATGCCTGTTGCTTCACCTAGTAGTGTAAGATCAAAAGGATAAACAAGGTCCTAATAACTCTACATTAGATAGACTTCTCACTGTGTGGAAACCCTCTCCTCCATGTTCCACTACTACTAGAACTATACTTGTTCTTAGTGTATCAAGGGTGATAAATACTTTAGGGTTTTGGGAGGGCTGGAGATAGAATGTGGCATGCTGTCTTCTCTACTTGTTTTCCTTGTACTTTTGGTCAGAGAGATTGTACAGGAAAACAAGGTTGTCCTGATCAATCTTCAAAATCGGACAGGCCATAGCTACATGCAACGAACATCATCAATTTCATCTTACTATCATGTAGATATCAATGCCTACAGTATTTTCTCACTATGGGAAATATGGGACTTCATAAAACAAAAGAGCAAGCAATTTTATCACTACACCCAGATAAATCAGAATGGAGATAAAAAAAAATAGTAATCAGATTAGACTCTTGTTAATATTTTCTTCTTGTCTTCTGTCTTTTATGTGATTATGATATTCTTGGAGAAGGTGATTTTTTTATTATTGTTTTCTCTATTTTTGGTATTGAAAATTATTAGAAACTGTAGCTGTCTATAGGTCCTTCCATCCATTTAGAATAACAGCTACATGGTTTTTGCTTCATTTCTTGCGTGCATGCAGGAAGGACACCTTCATCACCCACAGGGCCTTCTGTGATGCCTTGGCAGAAGAAAGCGCAAGACCCACCACGTTCCCTCCACTCCACCAACCTCCCTTCCACCCTTCCTCTTCCTCCTCCTCCTCCTCCTGGAACCCACTCATCCGTCCTAACCCTGACTTGACCCTGAACCCTAGCTTTGACAGTGACCTGGGAGCTTTGCAAGTCGACTCTGAGGAAAATCTCTCTGCCCTCCACCACGTCCACCTTATCACCACCACCTCACCTCACCTCTCAGCCACCGCACTCCTCCAAAGGACCTCGATCATGGGCCCTGGAAGCTTCGTCGACCTCGCCAGCAGCCTAAGTTACAATGGCGCAATGTCCAGCGGAGTCGTCAGCTCGGGAGTCGATGTCCAAGACATGCCACTGTGGTAGAAGGTCGATCGCTTGACCGACCGCCGACACCGGGGATGATGACCTACTGCCTCTATCATGCTTAATTCCTCGTACTGATCGATACAAGGAAGCTAAGGTTAATGCATGGTCGACTTGACTGTTTGATCAGATGAAAGACACTTTTCTGAGGTCATTCAGTACGCAAGTAGAAGGTGTTTCTGAAAGCTATCAAGTAGTAATCCTAATAAGTTCATCTGATGTCTAAAACCTTGTTCTCCATGAATGGCCAATTTGGAATCTAACTCGTCTTCTTAGCTTTTAATTTCTAACAAATAAAACTTGAGAAGCAAAAAGCAAGAAGAACAAAATAATTACAAACAAGTAGTGAAAATGCTTGATCAGGAAAGTTATCCTAAAACATGGTCGACTTGGGGGGGGCACGAAGCTAAGTGCTGCTGCCTCCAAATCAAGGTTAACTTTCTAAGCTTCAGTCAGTATATTAAGGTGGCAATGACCATCAGTAGGTTGATGGCAATTGCAACAGAGAAAGATGACAGAGTACAAGAAGGAAAAGAGAGTCCAAAAATGTCAGCGAATGAGGTAAAAAGACGTACTCACCTTAGCCAACTGCATCCTCCAGTTCTTTTGTTTGATCGCCCTTCTTTCTTGATTTCCGGGCTTTTATTGGGATTGGAGGAGACCAACGCAGCTTTTTGATGAGAGAACGCGCCACCTACATGGTTATAATTCATATACACGATTATAATTCATATACATGATTATAAACAAGGATGACTGCAAGTGCACTCGATACACATTAGAAACGAAGAAGACAGGAATGTCAAGTGCATGGTTTATGCTAACAAGCTAAAACTTGAACAGAGAAGTGAGACACACCATTGCACATCACAAGCAGGAGCATACAGAACAGGAAACAAAAGCAAGGCATGGCATTTTTCTTCCCTGTGATTAGGAGTGGTAACTACATGAGCCAAAAGCAGCATGCTAGTGAGCTGCCATGAAGAAGCTCTTGACAAGACCTGGCCTTTAACCCTGGCCATGGTTCCAGGGTGCAACAAGGTCCAAAAGAACATCCTAATGTGGCATCCTCTGATTAGTTTGGTCTACAAATCTACCCCAAAAGTAGGGCAGGACATGGTTGTTGAATTTGAGGTGAATCTGACTCTTTTACTTTTCCTGAAGCAAGACTAAAAAATTGGAGGAGAAGAAGAAGAAGGAGGAGGAGGAGGAGGAGGAGGAGGAGGAGGAGGTTTGATTCTCTAACCAGCTTTCAAAAAGTTTCATGGGGAGGTGTTGTACATGCATTTGAGTTGCAGGGTTAAGAGCACAATACATGCCATTTTGCCTCCTGAAAAAGATTGTTCTGCTCACCCTTTTCTTTTCTTTCTTTTCCCTTTTGCTTTCTTTGCCTCTGTGCTTTTCCCTCTCTCTCTCTCTCTCTCTCTCTGTCTCAGGTCTGGGGCTCCTAACTCTGGAATCTCTGCACCTTCCATGCCCTAATTATTAGCTGATTTGGTCCTTCTTCTCCTCATGCTTTGGATCAGCCCCATCTCCAGGCTCATTTAGTTCTCTCTCTCTTCCTCCTTTTCCATCAAAAGCTAAGTGCTGCAATGATGAATGACCCACAAGCTCTTACGAGGTACTGTTATCAAAGAACTAAATAATTCCAACACACAAGTTCCGAGCAAGAAGAAAGCCAGCACCAAAGAGGCATCATTCTCCATTTCCAATGTTCTTTGTGAACCTAAACCTAACAATTAAATTAGGCACTTTCTCCTTGGAAACCAAGTGGAAAAGCGGGAATCACTTGCTTGGCTAATTTGTACGGCAATCTAAAAGCATTCAAAGACTTATCAACCTCTCTGTAGTGATTAAGAGACTGCAGAATAATGGCAGCGGTCCAATTCATAATGGCTTCCACATTGCCCCGTGAAGGGCGAGCAGAATAGGAGTCACGTACTTTGCCGGAAGAAAGACGCTTCTAATTTAGGTATCACCGCACTCCACCAGAAATAAAGGAGATCGAAGGAAAACATATAAATCCCAACCTGCGCTTGTTCCATCGCTGATCCGCCCTCAGATCGGACGGTCGATCAGGCACCGATCCGTCCATCCCGTGGTCGATCGGCAACCTCCGAAGCGCGCCTTCATCCCAAGGATCTTCTCACCGGCCTACCATCAACGCCGATATCTTCTCCGCGTCGCCTTATGGTCTCCAAAAGTAGAGTGGGGGGGGGAGGGGGGGCGGGCAGATCGAAACGAGCGTTTCATGCTCAAAATAGGTACATGTGGAAGCCTTCCCAAGTCGATCAAACGACGGGGCATCACAGAGAGTGGTACGCCGGTAGGCGTTTCCGCAAACATATGATATGCTTGCCAACAGCTCGACAACGGGGACGCTGAGATGAACTCAAAAGGGATGGAGGAACTCGAATTTTCGACAAATAAAAATGTTTTACTTGCACTTGATTCAACGCAGTTGCCAACGTTGAGCTACCCGTTAAGCTTTGGTTTGTTGGTTTAATTGTGATGGTTGTTTGTTATATTAGATCTTGATTGTTGGCTATGTTTAGAGTTTCCGACTCTGAATTTGAAGTTAGATATTTTAAGAATATGTTTGTATTAATGGTTGATACTAAATATTGTCGCTTCAAGTGACACGTGACAATCATCAAGGAGATGACGTGGAATGACTCGACAAATATATTTAATGGGTAGAAAAAATGATTTGGCATGACGGGCCCCACTCCACACAGCCCGTATGGATCAACGCATCACAGTAGAGATTCGTATAGTTTGACCTATATTATCCAGAACATACGAGCCAATTGCACGTATGATCGAGTTGAAGAGGACAATGTTGGGCATTAACGACCCATGCATCTTCAAATTAACTTCGTATGTATAAAAGTTGACCCCCTAACCAAAAAAAGAAGATTTAACTTCTTATATCCCAAAACGATCACTTACTAACTTAAGCATCAGAAGGATCGAGTTAAGAATTCTCTCTCCCAACCTCAGCCTATTGTGGAGGAACATAGCACGAGTGATACCATTTGAGCTCCACCCTCATTGGGTCAACCACGAGAGCGCAGCGGGTACCCAAGAGCCAGCCCTTGTCCGACCATACTCCTTGTCCTAAGGATCTACGTAGACGCCCTTGTATATTTGGACATAATCAAGCCGAACCGATCCAAGGACACAATATAAAGGTTCATAATAATGGTTTAATATGCATTTAAAATGTAAATTGATATTTAATTTTTTTAAATCATATTTGGCATGTATGTATTGTAAATACTTAAATATTGATATTTCCTCAAGTAAATTTCAATATTTATGAGATATTGATATTTTTTAAAATTCTCATAATATCTTATGACATCTCTAATATCATAAGACTATCAATGAAAAACCAACATGATTTTTTAGAATATTTATTTATATTTTATATTTTAAAATATTATGTTAATTTTATTTTATATTATTATTGTTAACGTGCTTTACGTTGTGATCGATGAGTCAACACAGCTTGGTCTAAACCGAGTGTGCAAGAACATCAATCGTAGATTCGAGCCGGTGAACAGGAATTTAGGAGAGACCTAGTCATAATATCTTCGTCTCGACGTATCGTGATGCAAAAGACGATCGCCTCCTCCTCCTCCTAGGTTGTCACGCCTTGCACAAAAGCCACAGTCGAGTGGGGGGCTCTTCGACTCGGCCCCTCTAATGATCAAGTTAGCGAACAAAATAATTGTATTGTATTTGATATTTGATAAGTTGTTTATGGGTCGCATTACGTCTGGAGTGGCGATCGAGATGTGTCTTGGGTTGTAAAATTCCGATCGCGTGAACAAAATAATCTTCATTCCTTTAATTGAAAGAGGTTTCCTTTTGGGCTGATGGCTTATTTGACTACATTTTTCTTTGCATCCCGACGTGTTACTTACGTTTCCCTCTGTGGATCTCTATGAAGGTCCGCCAAAGTCGCTGCTCAGGCATAGAATTTCCTCAAATTGGACATATGCCACGTTCTAGGCAGTGGCAGTGGGATACCTTCTGGAGTAGCTAGGCAGTAGGTTCCATCTTAGACCACATTGATGACCCAATAGGGTCTCTCCTAGCTTGGGGCTAGCTTTCCACAGGAATGCGTATCAGCCCTCTGCTATTCTATCTGGTCAAGATTCTCTTGAAGGCCCTCCTTTGAGCTGCCCTCCTCATAATTCTCAACCTGGAGAGTTGGAAATACCACTTCGTGTGGGGCACCGCCTTAGTCTCGAAAGCCAAGCTGTAGCAGGATTCTCCTGTGATAGTCTTCATGATGGTTCATGATACCCATAAGATACTGAGGAGCTCATCGACCCTTTTCTTGAGCCCTTCTAGTATTGTCCGGTTTGTCACTTCGGTTAGACTGTTAGTCTGAGGGTGTGCTACCGAACTGAACTTTTAGATGGATTCTACAAGCTGTCCAAAACTCCTTTAACCTCACATCTTGAATTGGGTTCCGTTATCGATATTGATGACCTTCGAGATCCTGAATCGGGTAATGATATTTTTCCACACGAACTTTTCAATTTGCTTCTTTGTTATGGATGTCAAGGGTTCAACTTGGACCCATTTTATGAAGTAGTCGATGATGACTATAATGAACCTTCGTTGTCTCGAGGTCGGAGGGAAGAGGCTCAGAAGGTCCATCTCCTATTGTGCAAAGAGCCACACACAGTCAATGAGAGTAAGGGGAACTGCAAGTTGGTGGTGAACCAGAGCATGCTTATGACACTGCAGGCATCGCTGCACATAAGCCATGACATATCGACGTATGACCAATAGTAGCCCTGCCTAATGGTCTTAAAGCACCATCTCTATTTTTGCAATAGTGAAGCATCAAAGGAGGGGTAAGCTGAACAACTCACAGTAGAGCCAACCATTAACCTCACAATTGCGGGCTTGTATACATCTTAACCATCAAGCGACAGTTTGGTCGGTTGGAAGTGTCTCATCCCTCTTGTATTGGAGAATATCCTCTATCCAGTTGGGGGCGACCTTAATGGCAGTGATGTCCAGGCTCACGATGGATCAGGCAATGATTACTTCTATATTCAAATGGCAGCCCTCGCCCCCTCATACCGAGGCCTTCTTGGCAACATGTCAGCTTGAATGTTTTTCTACGGGGGAACTTTGGTCAGATAAAGGCGTTGAAAATTATTGGACAATCGTCTCACCTTGGCCAGGTACTTTATCATGATCGGGTCATAGGCTTTGTAATCCTCGTTGATGTGTTCGACCACCAGCTAAGAGTCGCTGAAGACCTTGAGTTCTTTTACATCCAGTTTTGAGGCCAGACATAGTTCGTATAGCAGGCCCAATACTTAGTCTCATTGTTAGTAGCTTTGAACTCAAAGCAGAGCATGTGCTCGTGTAGACGGTCATTAGGTCCCTTCAGGACGAGCTCTACATCTTGGTCGACCCATCCACAAACATGGTCCACCCTCACTCCGCAGTCTCGTGGGTGTTGGTTAAGGTGGGGGTTAACTCGAAAATGAAATTAACCATAGCATATGCCTTGATAGCCATCCTTAGGACATACTGAACATCAAATTCCCCGAGCTCGACTGACTATCAAAATATTTGTTCTAAGGCATCAAAGTTAAAAATAATCTGACAAAGGGGCTAGTCGGTTACCACACTTATAGTGTGGACTTAGAAGTAGAGGCACAACTTCCTACCCACTTATACTAAGGCTAGGACCATCTTCTGGATGGGAGGGTATCGCTCCTCGAGCCCGTTCAGGACGTGGGTGGAATAGTATATAGGCCTCTACGTGCCTAATTCTTTCCAAACCAGGATCGAGATGATCACGTGCTCAAAACCAGCTAGGTATAGGTTGAGTGGTTTGCATGGGCTTGTTGTGGTGAGTTACGATAGTCGGGTCAGATGTGCCTTTAACTTTTCAAAGGCGTCCTGGCACTCGGGGTCCCATTGGAAATCCTTAGCATGCTTCAGTGCATGGAAGAAGGGGAGACATTTATCCCTGAATCGAGATAGGAACCAATAGATGGTGGCCATCCTCCTTGTGAGCCACTACATCTCTTTGATTGTTCGTAGGGGTTGCATTATGGTTATAGCCTGGACATATTTTAGGTTCACGTCAATCCCCCTTTAGTGAATGATGAAGCTGAGAAACTTTCCCGAGCTAACCCCGAAGACACATTTGGCAGGATTGAGTCATATCTCAAATTTTTCTAAGGGTCCAAAATGTCTCGACAATGTCCTATATGTGGGTCTCGACGACATTGCTCTTTACAATCTTGTCATCAACATATACTTCAATGTTCCTCTGAGCCTGGTGTTTAAACATTTGGCTCACTATTTTTTGATATATTGCGCCAGCATTCTTAAGGTCGAATGACATGACCTTGTAATAGTAGACTCCATTATTGGTGAGTAAAGCAGTATGTTCCTGGTCCTTTGGAGCCATATAGATTTGGTTATAGCCCAAGAAGGCGTCTATAAATGTGAGGAGTTCGTGCCCCAAAGTCTGGTCGACGAATTGATATATCCTTGAGAGAGGGTAGCAATCTTTCGGGCATGCACAATTAAGATTAGTGTAGTCTATGCACATCTTTCAACTTCCATTAGATTTCTTGACAATGATAACATTTGAGAGCCACTAAGGGTATTTGGCCTCAGCTATGAATCATGCCTCTGTTAGACAATCTACCTCGTCGTTCATCGCCTTCTATCGATCCAGAGCGAACTTCCAAAGCCTTTGATTCACTGGTTAAATGTTGATGTGGTATTTCACAACTTTAGTGTCGATGCCCAACATGTCCTTAGGCGACCAGGCAAAAACATTGGCATTCATGACCAAGAAGTTAATAAGCTGAACCTTGTCCTTCTCTGGGAGCACAGACCCGATCTTCATGACCCGATCAGGTCGATGTTTGTTAAGGGGAACTTCTAGCACCCGCTCCTTGGTTTCTGGCTTGTTCGAGGCCTCAGACAGTTCTCGTGGTTAATAAGGAGGCGATCGGAAGGCAGTGGTGGCAACTATGTATTCTCAGGAGCTAAATGTCCAGCCTCGGGTTTCTTCGGTAGCATGATAGCGGTCCAGTAGCATTGCCTAGATTTCCAAAGATTGCTTTTGACCTCCCCAATCCCTGCTATGGTCGGAAATTTCATGGTTTGGTGGTAGGTGGAGACAACTGTCATTAGTTTGTTGAGAGTCGATCAACAGAGGATGACGTTGTACATTGACGATATGTTGAGCACCATGAAGGTGACTATCATGGTATTGGATCGAGGCTCCTGCCCAAGGGTGACGGGTAAGATAGTCATTCCCAAGGGGTGATAGAGTCACTTGTAAATCCAGTGAGGGTGAAACTCATCAGCGATAGGTTAGAGGTGGTTAACCCGAGCTTCTAGAAGGCATCAAGGTACAAGACATCAACCGAGCTCCTGGTGTCGACCATGACCCTTTTTACATGTGTGTTGGTAACATAGACCGAGATCACTAAGGCGTCATCGTGGTCAGGATACTCTACCTTCCCCGCTTCAAAAGTGATTTGCGGCTCGTTGATTTGACAGGGGTGTTTCTCTACGACAGCCCGGGCGTAAGCCTTCCTTCCCGATGTGTTGTCCCCATTGGACATTGGCCCCCCAACGATGATGTCAATTTGTTTTTTCATGAGCCCCTAGGGGCACAGGGAAGGCTCTCAGAGCCTCTTGACAAAGCGCCTGAGATATCATTTGCGTATGAGCTCTTCGATCTGATTTTGGAGGTCGTGACACTCCTCCGTATTGTGGCTGTAGTCTCGGCGGAATCGATAATGCTTCGGCCAGTCCCTTAGCTCTGGAGGACTCTTCATGGGGTTATACATTCTCAAGAGTCCTTTTTCTTTTATCTGGAGAAAAATCTCCATCCTGATCGAGTTACGATTGATCGGGTAGAATATTTTTGGTCGATCGAGTCACCTTCTCTGAATCTTCGGAGGTTGCCCTCGGGTTTCCCTACTATCAGTGCCTCGATGGTCATGTATTAGTTGGCATGTTGGAGTATCTCGGGCATGGTTGCTTGTAGTCACTTGATCAACAACAAAAAAAACATGGATGACTGCGGCCCCATTAAAAATTCTTCCATAATTAAAGAGGGATAAGCGTCGGGTACTACCCTGATTTAATAAATTATTATCTCATAATAATTTTGATAGGACTCTAACAGTGTCAGGTCCTCATCTATTGAGTCATGTTGATCAGTCCAGTCAAGTTAATTAGGATTCATAATAGGAGTTGAAGTCTATTTGATTAAGAGTCATAGTAAGAGTTAAAGTTTATTTGATTAGAAGTCGTAGTTGGAGTTAGAGTCTATTTGATTAAGAGTACAAGTAGGAGTCTATTTTATGAGTCCAAGTTTAATTAGGAGTTGGTTAAGAGTATCTATAAATAGGCTGTAAGTAAATCTTTTTGGATAATCAAAGAAGAAAATATGTTTTAGCTAATAGGCCAAACCCTAAGAGGGTCGATCCCCTATTGAGATCAAGGAGGCTTGATCCCCCTCGAAGTGATCATTTATCTTTTCCCTCTTCCTCTTCTATAAAAACTTAAGGGTTTCTATCAATTGGTATCAGAGTAGCGTTCTTGGCATCTTGTTGTTCAGCTACCCTACAACGATCGTTTATCTTTGATAAAAACCTTTAGGTTCCTATTAAATTCACTCAACTCATCAATTATGGACATACTAGGCCACTACGTCATAGTCCCTAGACGTTACATGATATCTTATCTATTGGACCTATTTGTCCTTAATTACCATGTATCTATAGTCTCTCATCATCTAATATTATAGAGATTGTATATTAGGCTTGGTACTATTAAGCCACATACAGAATCCGTCCAAGTCTCGTTCTAATTGGATTCTCCCAGAGAACTCCTTCTCTCTTAATCTGAACGATCTCAATCGATGATTTGTCCTCCGAGCGATAATACAAGATATTCCTCTCATGATATCGAGAGTGGATGATCCTATATTGACACTCAATTGTCTTTGTAAGGATAATTACCAATCTCAATAAACGATTATATCAGAATTGAAACTTTCTAAACTTGTAAGTCCGACGTCAAAGAAATAAGTACTCAAATAATGTAACATTAGTGTCTCAAGTCTAAGGACCAAACACACAACTGGGACTACGGAATCATTATTTAACGTTAAGTATAATTAACCATCTAGCTTTCCATAAGCAAATCAATCAATAATCTTATTCTTCAACGAGCACCTCTACTATACCCTTAGTCTCCCCACACAAGTAGCTATGAGGCTAGTCGTCTCAATCATATGGACAGGTATATAGTACACCGATCTATCCAGTTATCTCGATGTCTCTTTCAAGTAATCTATGATCGAAATTATTTAGGGTTTATGATTAAAGGATAATCAATTTTATTATCATGATCTCATCATGATCCGATTCTCGTTGCACAGAACCAATGAAATCATAATGTATAAATAACAAATAATATAGTATGAGAATATGTTAATAATAATATTATAAAATAATTATGCAGTGTATCACACGTGTCATCACTCACGTGATTGGTTTACAGGGCACCTATAACCTGCACTCTCTTTGGACTTCGTCTAACCGGCAATTAACCTGCGCACTTGGGCTCAAAATGAGTCCAAAGAGTCGGACGACAAAGTGTCCAACTTGGGGTGTCTCAAGGGAGCCCGAAGGGCCTCCGAAGTCTCATGTTCAAGTGGAGATCATTTAGTTCTGGATGGCTCTTCATCCTATTGGTAACTTGTTAGCTTTCTTGGGCCGGCCTATCAACCACCAACAAGCGGTGTTTGAAGGGGCATAGGTTGTGATGTGGGGGGAGGAATCGGGGCGCTCGCAAGAGATTTGGTTAGGGCACAAGCAACGGTGCCCACGATGGCACTATCTGTAAGGCGAGCTAGGGGAGGGGCTCACGTGGGAAATAAGAGAAATGATGGACTGAATCATTATGGTTAAGGTTTGGACCTACTGCGTGAGGCTAAGGAATGCCTCTGGCAAGACAACGGGTTATGCCTTACCACCCTTGGGGGGAGAATTTTCCAGGTCATTAAACAATCTCTAGTACCTGCTTGGGGTCCAGGATGGAGCGTTCTTGCCCAGAGAGAGAGAGGGAAAGGAGCCTGCCCTGCAAGATTGAGTACATGATGTGTGACGTTGGTCTCCTTCTCGAGATTGGTCGATTGTTGACGTTCTTGCAATATAAGCCCTCCTTCTAGCGTCAAAAATGTTAACATGCTTTACGTTGTGGCCGATGAGTCAGCAAGACTTGGTCGATCGCCTCATCCCGTGATGCGAAAGATGATCACCTTCTCCTCCTCTTCCTAGATCATCACGGCCTAGTTAAGTTAGTGATAGTTAAGATGATCACCTTCTCCTCCTCCTCCTAGACTTGGGTGGAGTGGGGGGCTCTTCAACTCAATCCATCTGATAGTTAAGTTAGCGAGAGTCAGAGCTCGAGGAGAAAGATCGTAGTGTTCGAATGTATGTGTCTAAGTCTCCTGATATTGTTCATTGGGGTAGCTTTTATACCTCATAGTGTGGGGTTATCGTACGATGATGCTTAATTGGTGTCGATGCCACCGTACGTAGGCGTTAAATGTGTGCTGGTGTCTCAGTGGAGGTGGACTATACTTTAGGCGTCGATGCCGTATAGGTTGCGTCGCACCTTGTCGTGCTTCTCGGATGGCGGGATAGACCAATGACCTATTCGTTGACTTCGCCTAGGTTGTGTCATGCCTTACCATGCTTCTCATATGCCAAAGCAGTGACTTGTCCCGAGGTCACGATCGAAGTTGACTTGGAAGTGTCCTTCCAGCTCCACTATGGCGGTCTGATTTGAGAGTGCTTAGTTGGCTTTGCGGTGGCGATCTGACGACCCTCATGGAATGATGGTTAGGATATGTCATATCAATTATATATTTTATATATTATATATTTGTATTATATAATTCTTTTTAAGATTATATAAATATATTAGTTTATTTTTTATTATTAATTTTTTAAAAAATATTAAATTGAATATAAAAATATAAAAAGATAAATTTTGTGACATAATATTGAATGAACTTTTGAGATATATTTTTAAATAATAATTAAAATATAATTTTTATCTATTATTTATCAAATACTCAAAACATTTGGTAATTGTATTTTCACAATAACATCTTTCTCTAAATATATATTAAACAATATACATATATTTTCAACTGTAGTCTTAATGAGATATTATGTAAAAATAGGCTTTTGATGTCTAAATTAATAAAACTAATTATGGAGCTCAACAAGAAAAAAATATTTTATACTTAAATTATGGGTAAGAGTTAGAATACACATAAAGGATAAGATCGTTTAGTATGGATATTATGTTGAATTAGATAATTATCAAACTTTTGACCATCATGATTATCACACATGAGACTTGAGGATGATATCGAGTCGATAGTAATATGAACACAATCCTCGATTAAAATATTTATCAAATGTTTTTTTTTTTTGGAAAGATCATCGTGTGACTTAATTATCTATTTATAAAAAAAAACCCTTATTATTATTCAGTGCAATAATAAAGTCCATTCGTGAAGTGATGGGAACACTTGAGCTCCTTCCCATAAATTGGGGCGCATTTCCCGCACAATTTGTCTGGTTTTAGTGTCATAAAACGACTTTGTGGCCATCACCACTTCATCTCAAATCTTTGACTAATAATTACATAACAACAATCATAAAATATCTAAATCTCATGTAATGAGAAATGGGGAGTGATTTAAGTATGCAAGGGAAAATGTCGAAGCTTGCCAATGACCAATTTGCATTAATGCTCTTTTGGCTGTTTCGGAAATCATATGCACGCACCACAAAAACTTGCGAGAACTATGTGATGGTTGCATACTTGTTTTTTTTTTCCTTCCTAACTTATGTTTTAGTAAATAAAAATAGTGTTTGTAAAACTCTGAAAAGTCATGTATCATCAAAAATCATACAAAACTCTAATTTAATCTTTAAGTAAAACCTGAAATCCCATTGGACACTAAGACATGCCTCACCCTAATTAACTTTTTGTTTTTTGTTTTGTTTGCATGCGCATGAAAAACATGGAAATATGATAGGAGTTATTTCAATTCTAGTATGAAAGAAAAAAGAATAATTCAATGAGAAAATCCTGTTAGATTTGCATATTTTTTGATGTCACGATAGAATATTTTGGTTAAATCGATAACATGAATAATAGCATAATTAAGAAAACTAGTCTATCTTTCTCTTTTTTGTATTTTTCAATTATAACTGCGGAGGATGACGAGAGATCTCAATCTATAACATTGATGGGTGGAGTAGTGAGTAATAGAGATAGATGAGAGATCTATCTCATCTATCTAGATTTTGTTTGAAGTCATCGACCAACAGAAAATAAATTTATTTATATTTAAAATCTATAGAAGATGATATCGATAAAAAGAAACTCTCGTTCGATTGTTTCAAATAAGTATTACTTGATTAAATCAAGATATTCTATTATGACATCTAAAGGTAAATCTAAACTCGATCTATCATTATTTTATATTTACATATCTTATTTGTTCATTCCGAAGAGCTTGACTCAAACAATCAAATAAAACATAAAAAATAAGTTGAAAGGCAAAAACAAAAAAAAAAACCCGAAAAAAGTGAAATTTAAAAAATTATTATTTTTCCCCTACTAAGTCAACACGAAGCAGGTATGAATTATTACATCCATTTGCTTTATTACATCCATTTGCCTCGAGGAATCGGAAAAAGTCAACACGAAGCAGGTATGAATTATTACATCCATTTGCTTAAACATGCTCGGCCCTCCCTCTCTCTCTCTCTCTCTCTCTCTTCCAACATGTCGCTGCTCGTTCTAAATTGTGCTTTGATTGATTCCATCAAAAATTGGCCTCGGCATGCAAAGCATGACGTGATCCAATCCAAAAATAAGAAGCATTCACAATGAAACATGGTTGAAACTTTGTTCCTGTTCTAAGATCTCATCCTATTGCTCCTCCATGTTTTGACCTCACAGCTCCACCACCCTCTCGCGGAAGAGAGGAAAGATAAAAGACGCAATGCATTTGGCTGCTGCAGGAGACCAAGTCTTTTTTTTTGTTTTTTGCGTGCTGCTCCTCAACACGCACCTAATCACTCCATTCGCATCATCATCATACTGCACACTCGTGCCTGATTTGAACCAGTCTTTTTGATTTAGGTGAGAAAGGAGAGAAAGAAAGAAAGAAAGATCACAATCCAACTTGATATATTCAAAATTATTCGACGTCACTGCGGTTTATGCTCACCGCGAGTAACTTAACTGCGCCCTCGGTCACGACCGAGCCCTTCCGCCACTAACCCTCTGTCCTTGCGTTAAACTAATCCTTGTCTTTACGCTAAGACGAGGTCCCCTGGGATCCGGTCCATAGTCGGCGCCAACCCAACTGCGCGTACGAAACGTAAAGCTCGACGTGGGATGGGGATCGAGGGAATTGCAAGTTCTCGAGCATAGGGGCCGCGGGGCCCACGGACCGGGGGGAGGGGGTAGGGGAGGCCCGCACGTCGTTTCCAGCGTGATCGCTGTTCTGGACACGACTTGCGTCCCGACCTGGGGAGACGAGGATCCGACGCGGCGAACACAGGCTGTCTTCGCCTGAGTCGTGACTTGGGTCGGAGTACGAGCGAGTGTGGCTCCTCCGCGTTGCCACATGGCGGCGTAGCCTTCCTACGTGGCACCGGGTTGGACGGCGACTTAGTAGGGTTCTTAAAGGGAGGTTGGAGAGGAGGAGGAAGAAATAAAGACAGAGGGAGAACGCGTTCGGCCGAAATCTTTCTTTGGAGTCGCTCCTGCGCGGAGACGATATCGATCGATCGATCGATCGAGCGAGAGGACGACAAAAGCACTCGGGTCTCCGTTCCCCCCCCCCCCCCAGCGGACATCGTGCCCCCTCCTCTTCAATCCCTGCGTTAAATGCCGTCATTCTCCTGAGGCAGATCTCCCACCCAATCCTTATCCGCCCGAAGGTCCCGTTCTTCACCCGATCCCGATCGATTTCACGGAGCAGAGCGGCGAGATCTGGCGCCTCCCGCCTGCCCCAGCTGACGCCTTGGTCTCGTTGTTCCATCCGTTCTTTGTCTTTCTCCCAGTTCTTGGATCCGTAGCCGCCGCCGGCGGGAGGCGACGGAGAGGTAAAGAAGGAGGGAGGGAGGGTTTGCTTCGAGCTGGAATTCGGATCTGGGGCTCGATCGGGAGGAGGGACGGGGGCCGCGGGGGGTCCGTGCTTCGGATGAGGACCACCCATGTTCCAGTCATCACGGAAAACGATGAAATGGTCGTCATTGCTTAAGGATCTCAGAGAGAAGGTCGGGCTCTCAGGGGCGCAGCCGCAAACACAGTCTTCAGCCTGCCCGTCCCCGTCGTTCTCCCCCGCTGCCGAACATGGTGGAGCTGGCGCACCCCAGTCGGCCCCGTCGTCGGTATACGGTTCTCCCGAATCTTCCCCTGCGAGGTATGGGTTCTTTGTTTCTGCTCCAACTTTGAAGTTCTTCTTTCTGGTCTGTGGTAATGCAATTAAGCGGTGCGATCTTGTAGAAATGTTGGACTTATCCGATTCAAAAGGTCACAATTGGTGTCGGAGATGATTTTATAATAATCTCAAAGTTATCTTGTTAGGCATCTGCTGCTTATGGTCTTTGTAATTATGCTGCAAAGTGTCTTTTGATAAATCATGGAGAAAACTATGCAGTAAACTTGTGTACTCTTTCCTCATTTAGTGTCACGAAAACAATATATTTATATATTTACGGTCATGGGCAAACTGCAAAAATAACTGATTGGTATACACCTCCGATGTAAGCAACATGTTAGATGAGTATCCATTTATTAATTCAACTGTAACATGACAAATCACATTTGAGATTTTGCTGCATTGCTTAACAAAGGTAAAATGGATATCCATGCCAATTTTGGCAAATAGACGAGCAACGTGTATGTCTTGGCATTAAAAGCAAGAAGCATTGGCATTTAGAAGAGAAGTAGGAACTCTTGCAAATATTTCTCTCTGAAGAGAGGAGGAATTCTTTTTGTGCATGTAATTTGTAAAAATATCTTAAGTAGTAAAAGCTGACTACAAAGATAACAAAGGCCAGCACTCACAGATTCTTTGGTGGACACATGTAGTTAGTTGTTTCGCTCTGTTGGTTGTAAATGTCAACAAAATCAGAAGAGTAAGTATGATAACGGCAAGCATGATTTACTTCATCTTCGAAAGACATGGTTCTGTATACCTTAAAAAAAACATTTGACTAATATGATGTCAGCTATGTGGTGATTGACTAAAAGACATGCACTCTTAACAGAAGATTGGTATTGTTTCTGACATATACAATCATGACGATTACCCGATCCATCTTTCTATCTTCTCAACAGTGTGTCCATCCACGTCCAATCGATTGAATCTTTCATTGACATAAATCCTCCTCTAATTCAATCCTATATCTATTTTGTTGAAGTTGAGTGTCATTATCTGTTTTCCTTAGTTTCTTAGTATCCGCTTGCAATGAAGTAAATGTAGGAATAGTTGCTTTAATGCCAACCAATGCCAAACAAGGTAACATCAAGGCTGCAGAGGTGAGAGAGGCCTTCATCTCAACTCCCTATTTATAGATCGTTACACAATTTCTAATATATATTTTTTGTAGTGATCATAGGATGCTTGGCTAGTTTGATGAATTTATTACTTGTTTTACACGATTCAACTCAATAGAATATAAGTGAATAACTTAAAGGTGCACTAAAACTAATAAAATATCCTAACTGTACCGGGCGGTACATACCGGTTCGTCAGTTTACTGGTACGCGGACCACCCGCTACCGGACGGTACCACCAAAAATCGACCGTCGAAGGCCGATTGAGGGACAATCGGCCGTCGGCGGTCGATTGAGGGAGATCGAAGATTGGAGAAAATGGGAAGAAGAAGAAGAAGAGGAAAAGAAGAAGAGGAGAAGAAACAGAACCTCTACCGTCGCCGCTCGCAGGTTGCCCGCGTGCTGTCGCCGCCCGCACTCGCGGGCGATTTTTCTCCCGTGCGAGGAGATGAAACGTCTCACCGCGCGGGGAGAAAGATTGAGGCGATGTCGCCATTCCGTCTCCCCGCGCAGGGAGAAAGATCGAGGCGACGTCGCCTCCGCGACATCGCCCCTTTTCCTGATTTTTTAAAAGATATCTAATATTTTAATATAATATAATATAATAATATAGTATATAATATTTTATTATTTTTTAATATACCCAGCGGTATACACTGTGCATACCGCCCGGTAGCGGTACCATACCGGTACTGACAAAATGTGGCACACCGGTACGGACCGGTAAGTCAATCCTTGCTAACTATACATGATAGTTCTATCTTGACTCAGGTTCAAGTTTTTTTAAATGAAATAAATAATTCAAACCAGGTTATCATCAAATTTTGTACCCTCAAATGCAAGAATTTGATCTGGGGTTATGAGATATGTCGCAGTTCTTGAAGAAAGTGTTTCAGTGTAACTGAACTTGCTAAAATCTGTAATTTATATGAAAAGCCATCGGTGCTGCAGATTTGACTGCTTGTGTGCGTCGTAATTTGTTTACACTCTAGTCCATTCCCTGTCTGTACTATATGAGAAAATTTTGGTTCCTCCACTCTAGGTACCCCATTTAAAATCTAAACTGTGTTGTATCACTTGCATTTTTGCATGACCTTGAATTGTATGATCTGCGGTGAAGGTCTCAAGTCACTGTCTGTACTAGGTTTGTGTATTGTTAGGGCTTGCACTTTGCAGGATCTTGGAAATCAAAATTTTATACTCTCAAGTCACTGTAACTCTTTTACATTCATTTAGGAATTGCATTAATTTACTGTTTTGGGCTAACAGATCTACATGATTCTCATGCTTATATTGTTTTAAAGGGAATGCTTTTTGTATCTATCTTCTTCCAATTTTTTTTTGCATTTTTTTCTGTTCATTTTGTTGTTTTGCTAAGAACAGATATGTACTTGTTAAGATGGATTGACCTTTAAAGTTCTATGTGCAGGAAGTTGCATTTGTAAATTATTAAAAATAATCAAATTTATTTTCTGTAGTTTGCTCATTCTTTTTAATTTCTTGTACTACAAAATGTAGAGGCAAACATGAACAGGAGTTGGACTTTAAGAAGTTCTGGGAAGATTTTCGTTCTTCCAGCTCTGAAAAGGTTGTTCCAAGACTTTTTCTCTTCCTTTGTGTAATTGCATTTTTTTTTTCTCGGTCTAACTGCTTATGTTGAAATTTTGCCCATGCAGGAGAAAGAAACAGCATTAAATATGGCTGTAGATACATTCTGTAGATTGATTAAACAGCAATCCGGTGTAGCTCAGTTAATTAACAAGTATGAGGTCTTCTCACCTTATTCTGATTGAACAATTAAAAAGATTCACATTTCTTATATCCACTATATGTTTTCTTTGCAAGTAATAAGATGCTTATAGTTTTTGTTTCTATTCTTCTTGAAATTCATTTTTGGACAAGCGGTTTTAATGATAACTAGTGGTAAGGCTGAGTTCTTTCTAGTATTTGTAAACTATAAAGCTGCTGTGTGTTTTTGGCACGGTGAAATTTTTCTACAAGGAAAATATTCTTGTACTTGCTAGTTGTTAGTAGCTATTCTGATCTCTTAGGGTATGTTTTTACATCAATGCTTAGAAAATAGTGTCTTGCAAGTTCTTAATGTCCCAGATCACCATCATCAGCAAACCCCACATAAAAAGGAACTCTTTTCCAGAATTACTTATCCCTTCTACCAATTTGTGGGCATCACTATTAAAACTGAGCCTTTTCTCTTACACTTAATTCACTTTCCTGATCTTCTTTGTTTCATCATTTTATTTTGTAGAAATTTGGGACATCTTTAATCTTGTCCCATAATCATCATGGCACAAAATGTTTGAATTGTTGATTTAGAAATGTGACATTAGATGAGTCTATTTCTTATTTGGTCTTGATGGTTTTGAGTGCTTTGACAGTACATGTACAATATGATCGGTGTAGAAGTATATCTATGATATCTTCATTATTTTTGGGTCAGTTGCTCTATATTTGACCATGAAGTTCAAGGTCATGTCTTCTGTATGGATCGTAGACAACTATGCATCTTGGATTGTAGTTTTTCATTCCTTGCTCTCTTTACTCGGTACAGGGCTTGTTTTCTGTAAGAGCTGTCAAATGTGTGAACTATATGAGGTCATGTGTTTGCCTTGATGTTAGCTTAATAATGACTTTCTCTCCTTTTTTTCTTTTCTCTTTGGTAAATGAATGAAATTGAAAACTTGAGTAGGTTGCTCATGTTTGGTGTAGTTTATCTTCAACGAAGTTGGAAACTAAGAAGGCATGCTATTTTTCAGTTCAAAACTACTTTTTAAGAGCACAAATTTGTGTCAAACTCAGATAAGCTAGTTCTGAGATTTACTTTGTTAAATGCAAGTTTGAGCTGGGCTCATTTCATTACTAGCTGTTGGCTAGCTCGAACAACTTCTGCTGGTTTGCTGCTAATAATAACTTGCATTATTTTGATAAACTGTAGTATCAACTCTTGAGCTTCATTTTTATTGGAGCTGAACTGCAATTATCTGTGGTCTGCTTTTGGAAGAATGGACTGCCTTTTTCATTCAGAAGTTGACCAATCTAAAGTTGATTGATATTGCTAAGTTTTAAGAGATTATTTCTAATCAAGGTTTTACTTACTGGTCCGTACCGGGCGGTATGCACAGTATGTACCGCCCGGTATTAAAATATAATATTTTTATAATATAATATTATATAATATAATATTAAAAATATTAAAAAAAAGGAAAAAGAGAAGGGGGGCGACGTCGCCGAGGCGATGTCGCCTCGATCTGTCTCCTTGTGCGGGGAGACGCTCCATCTCCTCGCGTGAGAGAAAAAGCGGCCGCGGTCGCGGGCGACCCGCTGGCGGCGACGGCGCGTAGGCGACCCGTGGGCGGCTACGGCAGGCGGGCGAGGACGGCGTTGGCGAGTTATTCTTTCTTCCCCTCTTTTTTTTTTTTTCCTTTTCCTCTTCTTCTTCCCTTTTTCTTCCTCAATCGACCGCCAACAGTCGATTTCTCACTCAATCGACCGTCGACGGCTGATTTTTGATGGAACCGCCCGGTAGCGGGCGGTCCTCGTACCGGTAACCTGGCGGACCGGTATGTACCGCCCGTACCGGGCGGTACAGGTCGAAATTGCAAACCTTGTTTCTAATAGTTATCTTTTCTCTTTTGTTCTATGTAAATTGAATTTTAAGGATGACATTAGCAACTAGCATGCAGTTTAGGATCTCGTCCTCAGTATCTTTGGATGTTCATTCAATATAAAGTTGCAACTAGAAGTTGGTTACATATTTAACAAACTGTAGCATAGCTTTGATCACATTTTCTTGGATATTTGGATACAGTTATATTTTTTTTTCGTCTTTGAGAAGTGAAGCATTGTTGGACAGAATTTTATTTGAACTAATTTTTATTGGAACTTCTATTACAGGTTTGTAGAAGTACACATATTTTCTTTTGTTGTTGGAAGAGCCTTCGTAACAGATGTTGAAAAGTTGAGAATCTATAGCAAGGGAAATTTTTTGAATGTTGCAAACATAATATGTTTCTTTTCTGAAGTTAAGGTGTGGTATTGTACTTCTGATTATTTCAGAATTTTCAATTCCAAAACGTGCCTGCTCTCATAAGTAATTTTTTATTGAGCAGGACGGGATCAGCCGTGGTTCTAATTTGTTATATGCAGTAGAAGTTCTTGTAACCGGGGTATGTCCATGTTCTTGTAGTAAACTAAATTATACAAAAGCATTTAATCTTGTTTATTCTCTAACACATGTTGATTTATCTCATACGAACTTTCTATTCATCAAATTTCTCAACAAAGGGTGCTTTAAGAATATAAGGGGAAAAGTGCTGGTTCTATTGGCTCTGTTCTGGCCAAAACTGATCTGACCAGGAATTTATTGGAGAAAAGAAAAAGAAATATTGAAGATGATGGGACTGGAACATAATTTTTACAACTCATCTCCTTGTTAAATTGGCTTGAAAGATGAGTTGTAATTTTTTGGATAAATTAATTGTCCTGATTTCCGTGCTGGAACCTTGTATTCTAGTAACAGAAAGGTGACATTCTGGATGATATGTGACTGCATTTATGCGAAGTTGAGTGTTTGTTTTTGGATATACCATCTAATTTAACATGTATTCCTGTCTATTTTAATGCTGGTGAAAAACAGTAGATGTTGGCAGTATTGGATATCATCATGTTGATAGTACTTTACACATTGCAAATCTAAGTACAGTTAGATGGATAGATCATCAATAGATCCTTGTCAATGTCGAGATGCCATTTCAACATTTTGTCTTACATAAAACAATATTTCTGACATTTAGTTCTTTTAAGTTTACCATAAAATTCCAAAAAATATCTTATTGAGATTATTGATCTAGAAACCTGATCAAGTTAATCCATTTACTCTGCTCATGGGTGTGGTAAATTATCCTTAATTGTGTTAGAAATTCATGAGATAAATAGCCTTATTCAATGCTGAATGTTCTGTTGAAACCCAAATGCTGGAGTATAAAGTTCACTTAACATTTAATTCTATTTTTTCTTGTTTTAACTTTGGTAAATGTTGCTAATTCTTAGAGTTCTAAGGGAAGATATTGTATGAAAAGTTTAACCTTGGTTTTGAGCAAATAATGCTATAACTTCCAATCCCTTCAACAAAGGAAACCAGCAAACTTAAAACTTTGTATGGTGTCAAACATAGTTAAGCATACACTGTTGTATCAGGAGCTAATTTGCTGTTGGTAATTAACTTTGAACATTTCACCGATAGACACTTCTGTAAATGTTTTTGCATAACATTAAAATGAATACATTCTTATTGTGATTTTTATTTATTACCAGGCAATTGATAAGCAATCCCTGTTGGATTCTGGTATTCTATGCTGTCTTATTCACATTCTCAATGCACTTTTGAATCCCAATGAGGCCAAAGGAGGACAAATAGACACCTTAGAAGAATCAGCTAAAAGTGGAATGATGGAGGGGAAAGATGCACTTCGAGTGCGACGGCTTGAGGTGACCTAAACCTTGTGAATTTAGGAATACTGCTCCTGACTTATAATTATTAGGGCTCTTGCATCCTTTTTTCATTAATTCTATTGTTGTGAGGTCCAAAGCCTGTTTAGAAGTTGGCATTCTAGCAGTGCTTAGTTTTTTATATAAGATGCTTTGCAGCTAATTTCTTTTTCAACAATTATTTGAAGAAAAAAATTCTTGTGCTTATTACAAAATCCCTCACTAGCTGATTCTAATATGAGAATTTTGTGTATTGTTTAGGTCATTGCAACTTGAAATATGATTAAACATAATCTAATATATCATTTCTTGACTTTGTTTGGATGTATGAACAAAATGTATCATGAGTCCAGACGTGTCAGTTGTTGATAATTACTAATTGAAGTTATGACTATAGAACAGGTCGTTACGATTTGTTGCTATATGCTCTGCCCAGTGAAAACATCGTTCTCTTTTAATGGCAATATATAATAATTTATTAACTTGTCCTTATTGCTTACACAGCAATATATACTTCATTTGGACCCTTCAGGTCTATTATGAGCGTCGATTCAAACATGTACATGATGAGTATGGCACTCCTTTGAATCTATGTTGTTTCAGGAAAAGTTGTCATATCTTTAATTCTGCTAAAGTAGGGTCTGGTGGGTGTGTGTGTGTGTTAATTTAAATAATATGCCTGTATAACTGAAATCTATATACAGTACTTTTTACATTTGATTTTTGGTCCTTGCATGATCAAGACTTGGGAGTGGCGTTCTCTTTCTTGTGTTAAACTTGTCAACTTAGTGAATGCCTATATTTGAGTCTTGACATCTATTGTTTTTGTTCTAAGATCTATTGTGTCCTAATTGTGCTTTACAACAGACTTTTCCAGAAGTATGACAAGTGACTTTTCCATAAGTATGACACACAGACAAGTGTGTGTGCTTGTGCATACTGTCTGAGAATAACAAGAGAGGAACTACAGTCCTGATGAGATACTTTTAGTTTGCCTTTAGCTCTTAAACACAAATACTTCTGGAGAAAGCAAGCACTTGAACTGCAGCCATAACTAACTGGAGAATTTCAGCTCATAATGCCATAAACATCATGTCAATATAAGCTCAGCCTGTCTTAGTTATGGGCTTAAATGGGCTGAATTTTGTTATTCTCTTTAAAAAATGGCCTGTAGTAGGTTTATTACATGTGCATGCAAAATAATTGACTGAAGTAATATCTTTTTTATCTATTGTGTATGGTTTTGGTTCAACATGCTTGTCACATGAGTTTACATGGGTTGCACTCCATATCTGTTAGGGTCTCCACCTCGTTCTTTCATAGGTAGCACTCCATTTAAGAAGTCTGCATTCCATACTTAGCAGAACATCAGCACTTTTCTGTCATACGTTTTCTTCTTCCTTTTAAATCTAATTCTTACTTTAAGTTGCTGGGACAAGCCTACCAGGCCACATTTCTAGTGATTGCTATGGATAACTGAAAAATGGAGCATTGATTCATGAAAAGTAGTATAAAGAATTAATTGAAATTTTAATGGATGTGATGATGGAGAAAAACCAATATTATGTTATGATCTTCAATGTAAAGGAGATGGTTTAACTAAATTTGTTAGGTTCAAACCAAAACTCCTGCAAACCCCATGATTTGGTGGGAAATATCATAGCTTTGGAGTGAAAGCTACTGCCTGTATCCATAGTCATGAGGGGACCATGGAGTCCATACTGGTAGCATCTTTTCAGCCAGACGAGATGTCGACTCGTGAACCCAAAAGTCTTGTGATGCTTTCAGGCCAATTCTAAATGTCAGTCATGGGAATATTCTCATGCTGAAGGAATGGTACCCATTAAATTGGTAACAACATGAGATATCATGAGATATCTCGACAACAATTAGGTAAGTTGTGCAGCTCCATAGTAATTATAGATGATCAACATAATGAAACATAATGAGACCTGCACTGGGAGACATTAACTTAATGGCTAGAAGTTAAAACTTTTTAAAGCAGGGTTTTCTGTTGCAAGTTTAAAATTCAGGGTTCAATGAAATTTTGGAAAGAACCATCAAAGTATTCTCCCTTAGGTTTGTAAGAATCCATCATGTATATACAATAATAGAAATAACTTGAAAGGTTAGAAATTATAATCAAAAGCATGGTTCTTTATTGCAATGAAATTTATAAACTAACATAAAAAAGCCTCTTAGGTTTGTAAGAATCCATCATGTTTATGAATACTAATGTAGTAGTACTTGAAACTTAGGATCTTGTAGTTATATTCCAATGAAGCAATTTGATGAAACTACATATTAAGTTCTTATTTTTTTAATATTAAGTTCTTAATATTCATGTATACCTTGAGCATAAGAAACATGGACAAAAAATTATATAACTAAGATGAGAATGTTGAAGTGGATGTGTGGATTATTAGGAAGAATAAAAAATAAATATCTTCATTCATGAACAATAGGTATAGTTCTAATAGAGGATAAAATGAGAAAAAATTGTCTTCCATGATATAAACATGTTTAAAGGGGATATATAGATGTTATGATTAGACAATCTGGATTAATTAATATTTATGGTACAAGGATACATAGAGAGACTTAAAAACACTTTACAACAACAACAAAAAGATATTTCAATTGTCTTGATTTAACTAAAAAATACCTCGTTTAAAGGAATACAATTTCAGTCTTGGACCCATCTTGTCAATGACTACTGGCTCACGATGCGTTGACAAAATGCGTCGCGATGTATCATGATATCGATGATGAATAAGGACGGAAGAGGAAGAAAATTGAAGATGGAAGCGATGGAGGAGTACTCAAAAAGAGGTCGGCCACATGTGGCACATGGTCGGTGGATCGGCAACATTGGGCAGCGGTAGTCAGCACAATGTTCCACACGAGATGGTGAAAAGAGCCACCAATTTTATTTATTTATTTTGAAATGGGGGGGGGGGGGTGTTAAAGAGTAAAGACAATTTTTTTTAACTGGATTGGACCAGGCTGCCCAAAATATTGTTTGGTACGGCCTGTTTAATACTGGTCGGTACAGACTAGTACAGTCAATACTCAATACCGATTGATACAGACCGGTCCAGGCAAAATTGCAAACCATGCCTTGTACAAAGCACAATGGTTGAGATCTATGTACGCGATCCCAAACTATTGGGACATCATGGCTTGCTGTTGTTGATGTCGCTGTTGTAATATCCATGTATACCACTATCAGCAAATATATATCTTCACAATATTCCAGAATTCAAAATGGGAATTAGGTAAAATTTGCAGATTTGAGTTATCGAGCATCTTTTGACCAGTTTCTGAATCTGGATTGAGATTTAAATTCTTAAGATCCTTACGCAAATTAAAGCATCTGCACTTTAGGGTTTGGGTGGTTTACTGATCCCCCATCTGTTCAGAATGTACATGTTGGTGCATTCAAAAAGTAGTTAGTTGCAGGACAAACATGTTACTCCTACGAAAAATAGGATATGAGATTTCTCGAGTTTTATGTTTGTCATCGGAAAGTTCTAAGTTTTAAGCTGGTATGTGAACTAACTTTGGCCCATCTCCTTGAGCTCTCATGCTTTTCTGGCTTGCATTTTTATGGAGTTCTATTATGTACTATATCCTTACAACTGGCATGCATGCTTAGATTGTGAGAATAAGTTTACAAGGAACACTGTAAATGGAGAAACTATCATGAAAGAGACACATAGGAAAAGTTAATAGTAAGAAACTCATGTAGGACTGCGTCGATGCGCAGTTCTTCCTACCTCTGGTTGTGTTTATGTGATGGTCTAAGAGGCTTGTTATCATTGGTTTTCATTCAGGTAGAAGGAAGTATAGTGCATATCATGAAGGCATTAGCAAGCCAGCCTTCAGCTGCGCAAAGTTTGATTGAAGATGATTCACTTCAGCTCCTCTTTCATATGGTTGCAAATGGTTCATCGAATGTATTTTCCCAATTTAGAGATGGTCTTGTTCCTCTGCATACAATTCAACTTCATCGACATGCCATGCAGGTTTTCTTCCTTTCATTCATGATAGGAATCAGGAAGTTTTATGTATATAACTTGAGATGCAATTCTGCATATGCATCTTTATATGATTAATTTGTTCTTGTACCCTCTTTATGGTACAGATACTTGGTCTTCTTCTTGTCAATGACAATGGCAGCACAGCAAAATATATACACAAGCATCACTTGGTATGACATTTGCTTTATTCACCTAGTGGTACTAAATTGGCATTTTTTATGCAAAATATCACATAGTTTACATTAACCTCACTGAAAGACAGTTGTATGTTTATATGATGCAAATAAAAACTATATATTGGATTTGTGGATAATTGTTTAGTTTCGGTGTTACTTTGTATAAGCTTAGTGTAACACCTCTGACTCTACATATTTAAGACATGATAAAGATTGTCGTTAGGTGGTTTGCTGATCTGAAGGTGAATATCCCTGAGATATTGTCCTATTTCAATGAGTTTGATATTAGCAAAAAAGAACTTGGTGAATGAAAAAAGTAGGCTGCAAGAGGTGTCAGAACTTGGTAATTTGGTGTCAGTGGAGTATGTTTTAGCATTTCAGATGCTGTGTCCAATTCTGCAATATCACATACAAACAATAACAACAAAGCCAAAGCCATAAGTCCCAACTATCATATACAGATGGTTTAAAATAGTTCATTTTATGTAAGTATCATATGCAGCAACATTAAATAGTTCATTTTCATGTAAGTATCTACGCATCTGATGCAGATGGTTTAAAATTAGCATTTTAGTTGACAAAGAGTGAGAACAGGTCTATAAAAATTGTAGTCAATATATATCATTTTGTGAAAGTGAAAAGTGGGAGAAACTTGGCATAGTTTATCATGGTTTTGGTTATGTCACATCTGGATTATCCTTTACTGCTGCTGATGCAGTCATGCTTTTGTCAGTTTTCTTGTATGGAGGTGCTGCAGTTTATCAGATATTTTCTTGATACCCCTTTTGTTTATCTTTTCCAAAATTTTATTACCTTCAAAGACTGATCAATTTGTTAGTCTTGATAAAAGATGTGTTGGATTTCATGTCATCTTATCAGGTGCTTTATGTTGTTCTTATGTTTAGATTAGAGTTCTTTTGATGGCTGTCAAAGATTTTAGTCCTGAGAAGGGCGATGCTGCTTACACGATGGGGATAGTAGATTTGCTACTTGAATGTGTTGAATTATCACATAGACCTGGTAATCTCAATTCACATAGTTTTGCTTCATTTGCTCTATGTTTTGTTCCGATCCATCAGTAAAATATTATCTGAGGCTAAATTGAAGCTTTTTTCAGCTGAAAGTAATTGGTTATCTTCCATAACTTGTTAGGTAGATAACTTGTTTGAATGCTATACATTTTTTTACTGTATCTGTAGAGGCTGGCTCCATTAGGCTCAGGGAAGATATACACAATGCACATGGCTATCATTTTCTTGTTCAGTTTGCCTTGACACTATCCAGCTTGCAAAAGAGTCAGACTATTCAATCAATCAGTTCAAAATTGTCACATGAAGAGTCCTCTCAATTTGATGGTCAGAATGCAGCCAATAGTTTGGTACAGCCGGAAAGCCAAAATGTTGCTTTGCCATCCCACCTTTCTCCAGCATTGATTAGGTTACTTGATGCTCTTGTCAATCTAGCACAAACAGGACCTGCAGAATCTGCTGGTGGAAAAGCTTCAAGATCTACTCAAAATAAGGGTACAAGCTATAGAAGTCTTACAGCTTTCGATAGACTTAATGACGAGGAGAAAGGTAATGCTAAGGTCAAAGATCTTGAAGCCATACAGACGCTTCAAGATATTTTTCTAAAGGCTGACAATGTCGAACTGCAGGCAGAGGTGTTGAATAGAATGTTCAAAATATTTTCATGTCATCTTGACAATTACATGTTGTGTCAACAACTGCGAACCTTGCCCCTCTTCATACTTAATATGGCAGGCTTCCCTGATTCGTTACAGGAGATTGTTCTAAAAATATTAGAATATGCTGTGACTGTTGTGAACTGTATTCCTGAACAAGAATTGCTTTCACTTTGCTGCCTTCTACAGCAGCCTATTACTGCCAGTCTGAAGCATACTATACTTGCTTTCTTTGTTAAGCTCCTGTCCTTTGACCAGAAGTTCAAGAAAGTCCTGAGGGAGGTTGGTGTTCTGGAGGTTTTACTAGATGATCTGAAACAGCACAAGTACTTTTCTGGTGTAGAGCAGCAAAACAGGATTTATAGTGGTTTAGATACAAAGTCAAGTTCTGTGAGCTTCAAAAAACACATTGACAACAAAGATGCGATTCTTTCTTCACCCAATTTAGTAGGTTCTGGTTCAGGAAAATTTCCTGTATTTGAAGATGAGAGTACCATAGCTATAGCATGGGATTGTCTTTTCTCTCTGTTAAGGAGAGCTGAAGCTAACCAACAATCATTCCGATCATCCAATGGGGTCAGCATCATTCTTCCCTTTCTGATATCGGATTGCCATCGTTCTGGTGTTCTGCGGCTGTTATCTTGTTTGATTATTGAAGATGCTCTTCAGGTATGCAATAGTCTATGATTGCGATTGATACAGAGAATATTTTCACCTGGAACTCATATGTGCTGCATTTTTTTCCCCAAAAGACTGTTATTCTACAACCACAAAAGTGCTTCTTTATCTTTCTAAAGGGTTGATATGCTATTAGATAGAAAAGTCTTTCATTTTAATCTTCTTATTTCTACCAGGCCCATCCAGAAGAATTAGGTGCACTCATTGAGATCCTCAAGAGTGGGATGGTCACAAGTATTTCTGGATCTCAATACAAACTTCAAAATGAAGCAACATGTGACATATTAGGTGCATTATGGCGTATTCTTGGGGCAAATAATTCAGCACAAAGAGTTTTTGGAGATGCCACTGGCCTTTCTTTATTGTTAACCACGCTACATAGTTTTCAGAACATTGAGCTTCCAGATATTCAATCTTCCATGAATATTTTCTGTTTTCTAATGCGAGCCATTACTGCTGGGGTCTCCAATAATGCTCTCAACAGATTGAGACTTCATGCAATTATGTCATCCCAGACGTTTTATGATCTTCTCTGTGAGTCTGGTTTGCTTTGTGTCGAATGTGAGAAACATGTTATCCAGTTGTTGTTTGAGCTTGCACTAGAGATAGTTCTTCCACCATCTGCTGTTCATCAGGAGGAAAAACCTTCCTTAGATATGTCAGAGGACGAGCCAAATTCTTTCTTGACTGTGTCTCTTGGTATATCTAGGTTTGACGGTGAGCGGATATACAATGCTAGTGCAGTGGGTGTGCTGATACGTTCGTTGTTACTCTTTACTCCGAAAGTGCAACTGGATATTCTGAAGTTTATTGAGAAACTTGCTCGTGCTGGTCCATTCAATCAGGAAAACTTGACTTCTGTTGGTAAGACAAAAAAGAATACATAAAGCTTTTGTTAATTTTCTCTTATGCAGTATATAGCACAATTCATGGTATTTTTGGTTGGTTGATTATATAGGATGCATTGCACTTCTGCTGGAAACAATTAGCCCATTCCTCGAAGGCTCGTCTCCTCTACTTACACATGCTTTGCGGATTGTGGAAGTTCTAGGAGCATTCATGTTAGTTCAGTAATTAAAAATTCATTGCTGTCTAACTACTAAATGTTCATTTTTTTTTCTCGGAGTAACATATAACTTTTGTGGTAATAGGCTGTCATCCTCTGAGCTTCGAGTTCTTGTAAGGTATATTCTTCTATTAAAGTTGAAAAATTCAGGTCAACTTCTTGTTGACATGATGGAGAAATTAGTTCAAATGGAAGACATCAGATCAGATAGTGTTTCCCTAGCACCATATGTTGAGATGGACATGAGCAAAGTGGGTCATTCATCCATCCAGGTGTCCTTAGGAGAAAGAACCTGGCCTCCAGCTGCCGGTTATTCTTTTGTTTGTTGGTTTCAATACCATAATTTACTGAAAAGTCAAGTTAAAGAATCAGAGCAAGCGTCCAGAACTGGATCTGGCAAACGAAATGTTTCTAGCGGACAGATGTTGCGTATCTTTTCTGTTGGTGCAATCAATGATGGGAACACATTATATGCAGAAATTTGCCTCCAAGATAATGGTGTCTTAACTCTGGCCACAAGCAATTCATGCTCACTGGCATTTCCTGGAATAGAAATGGAAGAAGGAAGGTGGCATCATCTTGCAGTTGTTCATAGCAAACCTAATGCATTAGCAGGATTATTCCAAGCCAGTGTAGCATATCTGTATGTTAATGGAAAGCTGATTCACACCGGAAAGCTTGGCTATTCACTATCTCCTGTTGGTAAATCATTACAGGTTACACTTGGTACACCAGTTTCTCGTGCAAAAGTGAGTGATTTATCATGGAGGCTTCGTTGCTGTTACCTATTTGAGGAGGTTCTCACATCAGGTAGCATTTTCTTCATGTATATTCTTGGTCGAGGATACAGAGGACTATTCCAGGATACAGATCTTCTAAGATTTGTCCCGAACCAGGCTTGTGGTGGGGACAGCATGGCTATACTAGATTCTTTGGAAGCTGAGTCGCCCATGGCTTCCAATTCACAACGACTTGATAGTTCTGGCAAGCTGGGAGAAATTAAGTCTGATTGCAGTGGAATTGTTTGGGACTTGGAAAGATTGACAAATCTTTCTTTACAGCTCTCTGGCAAGAAACTCATCTTTGCTTTTGATGGAACATCCTCAGAAGCGTTTCGGACTTCTGGAACGTTGTCTTTGCTCAATCTTGTTGATCCAACATCAGCTGCTGCTTCGCCTATTGGTGGTATGGAGGCTACAGTTGACAAACCTTTTATGTTCTCATGTAATGTGATAAGTAAATTGTACTTCTTTGATTTACAGGTATACCACGCTATGGTCGCCTTTCTGGAGATATTTACGTCTGCAATCACTTCATGATCAGTGATAGTATACATGCTGTTGGTGGGATCCCTGTTGTTCTTGCTCTTGTTGAGGCTGCTGAAACCAAGGACATGTTACACATGGCACTGGAGTTACTTGCATGTTCACTTCATCAGAGTCCGCAGAATGTCAAGGACATGCAAACCTTGAAAGGATACCATTTACTTGCACTTTTTCTGCACCGCAGGATGTCACTGTTTGACATGCATTCACTTGACATATTCTTTCGTATTGCAGCATGTGAAGCCTCCTTTTCTGAACCACAAAAGTTTCGAGCAAACAGGGCTTTGAGTTTCCCTGTCAGAACTTCCCCAGAAGTCAGTATTGAGGATCTTTCTTTGCCAAAATTTTCTGATGAAATCTCTTCACTTGGATCACATGGAGATCTTGATGATTTCTCTGCACAAAAGGACTCCTTCAGTCATCTTTCAGAACTTGAAAATACAGATATGTCTGAGGCAAACTCAAACTGTGTTGTTCTTTCAAATGCTGACATGGTCGAGCATGTTCTCTTAGACTGGACATTATGGGTTACAGCTCCTGTTTCAATTCAAATTGCAGTCCTTGGATTTCTTGAACATATGGTATCCATGCACTGGTATAGAAATCATAACTTGACAATCTTACGTCAGATCAACCTGGTTCAGCATTTGTTAGTCACTCTGCAACGTGGTGATGTGGAAGTTCTTGTTTTAGAAAAGCTGGTAGTACTACTTGGTGTCATTTTGGAGGACGGTTTTTTAGCTTCTGAGTTAGAACTAGTGGTCAGATTTGTTATAATGACATTTGATCCACCTGAACTGACTCCAGGGAATCAGATCATCCGAGAGACTATGGGAAAGCACGTTATCGTTAGGAACATGTTGCTGGAGATGCTTATTGATTTACAAGTTACTATTAATGCTGAAGAGTTGCTCGAGCAGTGGCATAAGATTGTCTCGTCCAAGTTGATTGCCTTTTTTCTTGATGAAGCTGTACATCCAACCAGTATGAGATGGATCATGACTCTTCTAGGAGTTTGTCTTTCTTCTTCTCCTACATTTGCTCTCAAGTTCCGAAGCAGTGGAGGCTACCAAGGGTTGTCACGTGTTCTTCCAAGCTTTCATGATTCTCCTGAAATATACTATATCGTCTTCTGTTTGATATTTGGTAAAGCTGTCTATCCAAGGGTGCCTGAGGTCCGCATGCTTGACTTCCTTGCCCTTTTGCCAAATGATGGAAATTATGGTGAATTAAAATTTGTGGACCTGTTAGAAACAGTGATTGCCATGGCAAAAGCTACATTTGATAGATTGAGTATGCAGTCGATGCTTGCTCATCAGGATGGTAAACTGTCACTTCTCAATGGTAGCTTAGTTGCAGAGCTTGTAGAAGCAACGTCAGATATGGCTGGAGACCTTCAAGGTGAAGCTTTATTGCACAAGACTTATGCAGCACGGTTAATGGGTGGGGATGCAGGGGCACCTGTTGCAGCTACATCTATATTGCGGTTCATGGTTGATTTGGCAAAAACATGTCCTCCATTCTCTGCTTTGTGCAGACGAGCAGATTTTCTTGAAAGCTGTGTTGATCTATATTTTTCATGTGTAAGGTTCGGTGCTAGCTGCTCTACCCTTCTTTATCTATTTTTATTAGCATCTGGGTTTAATTTAATCAGAAATGTTGTATCTATTGTTTTCTGTACTATAGATCGCTATTAATGATCTCTTTTTTCTTGCCTAATGACTTAAGTGCTGTTATCCAGGGCTGATTGTGCATTAAAGATGGCCAAAGATCTTGCTACTGCTGCAACAGAGGAGAAGAATGATATCGATGATGAGGATTCTGAAAATACATTCTCTAGCTTGCCTCCAGAGAATGAGCAATCTGTTAAGACTTCCATGAGCACTGTAAGCTTTCCTCGAGAACAAAAAAGTACTAGCTCTGGAGATATGCAAGGGTCACCCTGTTATCCTTCAGCTTATGCTGAAGTAAAAGGAGACGATGAATCAAATTTAAATCGTCAGAACACTCTCACTGGAGAAGTTGACCAAACTCTCCGGAGTCCTGATGAGCAAAATTTCACACACGATTCTGTTACTTCTTATGATCTTGATTTAAAGCATATTGGTTCCAGTGGGACTCAGATTCTCAATCAACCAACTGATTCACATAGTTCTGCCCCTTTGAATATGCCTTATTCTCCTGTCCTGTCTGATAAATCAAACACAAAAGCTACAGCAACACCTAGTGCATCTCCCGTTCTTGCTTTAACATCATGGCTTGGCAGCACAAGCAGTAATAGTGATGCAAAAGCAAAATTAACTGCTTCTCCATCAATGAGATCTTCTTTTTCTTTGAATGAGTTTGATTCCTCTCCTGATTTAAGAACAAATTCACATGAATCATTTGCCGCGAGCGTGTTCTTTCCAATAAACCCAAAGCTATTACTTGAAATTGATGATTCAGGCTATGGTGGTGGCCCTTGCTCTGCAGGAGCTACTGCTGTCTTAGATTTCATTGCGGAAGTTCTTGCTGATATTGTCTCAGAACAACTAAAAGCAACCCAGTTTGTAGAGAATATTATAGAGTCTGTTCCACTTTATGTGGATGTTGAGTCTACTTTAGTTTTTCAAGGATTGTGTCTTAGTAGATTGATGAACTTCCTGGAAAGGCGTGTGTTGCGTGATGATGAAGATGAGCAAAAGCTCGATAAGAATCGTTGGACTGTAAACTTAGATTCTCTTTGCTGGATGATTGTAGATCGTGTGTATATGGGATCTTTTCCTGAGCCAATTGGGGTATTTAGAACATTTGAGTTTCTGTTGTCAATGTTACAACTTGCTAATAAAGATGGTCGTGTAGAAGAGGCAGCACCTGGAAAAGGAATATTGTCCATTGCAAGGGGAAGCAAGCAACTTGAGGCATATATTCATGCCATTTTAAAAAACACAAATCGCATTTTGATGTACTGCTTTTTGCCTTCATTCTTAAAGTCCATTGGTGAAGATGATCTGCTTTTGGCTTTGGGATTTCGATCTGAGAGGAGCAAGGGTTTATCTTTTAACGGACTGCAAGATAAGTCAACTGTTGATATATGCATGATTTTGCAGCTGTTACTTGCTAACAAGCGGCTGATACTCTGCCCAAGCAATCTTGACACTGATCTGATTTGTTGTCTCTGCACAAATTCAATTGCTCTTCTACGTGACAAGAGATCGACCACTCAAAACCAGGCCATAGACATCATCAAGTACTTGCTATTACATCGTCAGTCAGCACTTGAAGACTTTCTTGTATCAAAGCCAAATCAAGGGCCTACTTTGGATGTTTTGCATGGTGGTTTTGATAAGTTATTGATGGGAAGCCCTTCTTCATTTTTTGACTGGTTCAATAACTCTGAGCAAGCCATCAACAAAGTCTTGGAACAATGCTCATCTATCATGTGGTTGCAATATGTGGCCGGTTCAGAAAAGTTTCCTGGTGTCAGAATCAAAGGTATGGAAGTCCGTCGTAAGAGGGAAATGGGTAGGAAAGCACGGGATATTGCAAAGTTAAACATAAAACATTGGGAACAGATATATGAGCGGAGATATGCTCTTGAATCAGTTCGAGATCTAATGTCTACAGAACTAAGAGCTATTCGTCAGGATAAGTATGGTTGGGTTCTTCATGCTGAAAGTGAGTGGCAAACTCAGCTTCAACAACTTGTTCATGAAAGAGGGCTTTTTCCTGTACGGCATGCATCTTTGGAACCTGGATGGCAGCTCTGTCCTACTGAAGGGCCATATCGGATGCGTAAAAAGCTTGAGCGCAGCAAACTAAAAATTGATACAATTCAGAATGCCCTTGCCAGAGGTTTTGAGCTGGAGGAGTCAAAACTGGTAAAGGAAAAGCATGAAAATGGTGTGGGTACATCTGGATCCGATTCAGATTTATATTTTAATCTATCATCAGATGATGCTCCAGAGAAGGACTATGATGGTGATGACTGTGAGGAGTCCTCAATAAAATACAGTTTAAAGGTTGAAAGCTTGGCATCTACTCAAATTGAATGGAATGATGATCATGGTAGCAGTGTGCGTGAACCAAGTGTTTACTCTGCTATGGAGTTTGGCATCAAATCAAGCTCCTCCGTTCAGATGACAGAGGGAAAACAATCTGAACTAGGCACTCCAAGGCAGTCATCTTCTTGTAAGGTTGATGATATGAGAGCTCCAGAGGAGAAGCAAGAGAAAGAACTTCTTGATAATGGTGAATATCTCATCAGACCTTTTCTTGAACCTTCAGAAAAGATAAGGTTCAGGTATAATTGTGAACGTGTTGTAGGCCTTGACAAGCATGACGGTCTATTTCTTATAGGGGACCTCTGCTTGTATGTCATCGAGAACTTCTATATCGATGACTCTGGCTGCATATGTGAAAAGATAAGTGAGGATGACCTATCTGTGATTGATCAAGCTTTGGGTGTGATAAAGGATGTTTCAGGGAGCAGTGAGTTCCAGCAAAAGTCCTCTTCATCGTGGGGTGTGGAGGTTAAGACATTGGCTGGTGGAAGAGCATGGGCATATAATGGAGGTGCTTGGGGAAAGGAGAAGTTTTGTAGCAGTAGTAACTTACCACATCCATGGCACATGTGGAAGCTTGATAGCATCTACGAACTCCTGAAACGTGATTACCAGCTTCGTCCTGTTGCTATTGAGATATTTAGCATGGATGGGTGTAATGATCTCCTGGTTTTTCACAAAAAGGAGAGAGAGGAAGTCTTCAAAAACTTGGTTGCAATGAATCTTCCACGGAATAACATGTAATTTTCAAGCCATTTGCTCTTCTTTCTTTCTCTTCCCTTTTCTGCTCTATTTGTCTGTGAGTTTCACACTATCTGCTCCATTTAGTAGAATACTGAATCTATAATCAACTTTTATTTTCATCATTGGTATGATTTTAATTGTTGATCTTGTTATTTCAAATCATACATGTAATCATTGACAAGCAGTAGGTTCATTTTCAGGTGTAAGCAGATTGAAACGTGCTGGTAGAAAGCACCTAAAGTAGCATCTTTACATAGAAGTAAAAACAATGATATATTAAAGTAACTCTTGTACTCTGCATCTTTTGTTACTAGCTCATTCGTATTCAGAATCTTCATATAATTAGAGGAAACTGAACTTTTTGGATCTATGTTCAAACTCTCAAGAAAAATTTTCCATGTATGTGATTTCTTTTTATTTCCTTTCCTCATTTAGGTTAGTGTTCGGTTTCTTGTCCATATTTTGCTACTGTTAACAGTGTTATCAACATTGTTGTAGCTTTATAGAATAACCATTTGATTATTTGAGTGGACTTTTAAGATTGATTCTTGTAGATATAGGCGCACCTTCTTCAACAAGACTCAGCACAAGTTTGTCATTATTTCATAAAATTGTAAAAGAGTGAATTTTTGTCAATGTCCCCACACTGTGAGGAGATCGAGTCCTTGTAGGTTGAGCAAATTGTGCTTAATTTTCTCAATGTTATTTGAAACATCCTGAAATTTGATTTACTGTAAATGAGTTTTAACCGCACTAGTTATGTTTTACCTGGTAATTGACTATTCTGCCATTTCTAGAGCACCTACCTAATCAAGATTGCTTCATGAGAACCACTTGATTGTTGTTGCTTCCAGATCTATGAACTGATCTTTTTGTTATAACTTCTGATGATGACTTCTAAGTACTTCACTTTGAAGCCATGCCGATCTAATGATGATATCCAAGGGCAGGATCTAATGGAATTTTCTTTTTGGCTAGAGAAAACCGTAACACAATATCGTTACAATTACAACTTGATTATCGTTATCCCCAGAGCTATGAGCTGACATTTTTGTTATAACTTATGATGGTGACATCCAACTGTTTCACTTGGAAGCATGCTAATCCAACGATGAGATCTAAGGGCTGGATGTAATGGAATTTTGTTCTTCTGCTATAAGCAAATGCTGGCATATGCGAACAAGTAGAAATACACACTATATAGTAACCATTAGGAATTTTGTTCTTTTGCTATAAGCAAATGCTGGCATATGCAAACAAGTAGAAACACACACTAATTAGTAACCAATCCTTCAGTGGTCATGTACTCTTTCCAAAAGCTAAAGATCAAACAGAAGTTAGTCTTTAGACTAGTAGCATTCTAGTTCCTTTGCTTTGAATTTTCTCAGCTTCATATGTCACTGGAGTTCTTTCTATCTAGATTTATCTTCTAATTTCTTTCCCAAGAAACTAAATCTCATGTGATTCCAACTAGTGGAAATTTTTCCAGATGAGGAAGGTATCTTAGAAAGGCATGTAGAACATGCACAATATTGGTAACGCCCATAAACTGTAAGCTTATGATTATTAGCTTCTTAGATGACATCCAGATTAAAATTGAACCTGGAGATTTTTGTTCTTGAAAGCTGTGTGGCAAGCTTGTTATGCAGTTCTTTGGAAGCTGGACCCTCTTATCAGTCTAATATCTGAATTTTTGACTATCCCTTCATCCCAATGCTATAAATGTTAAGAAATTCCTTCTTCTTGTGTTGTATTGCCATTTGTCTATCTTTGAACTGATCAGTCTTCTCATATATTGCAAAAGAACACCTCATCCAGCTGATATTCAGTGGATCTCTGTTTTATCATCTTTTGAAAGGACATCCTTGTAGGTTTATTTATGGAGTCTATGAAGCAATGTTATGAGAAGCATTGACTTTCCATTTGCAGTTATATGCATAGATATGCAATTGGGTATCTACCTTTTTGCTTATAGTTAAAGCGTGTTTTTTTTTGTAAATTTGCAATTTCTAGTAAAGGATTTATGCATACTAGCAAGATGTGCCCTTGGTAACCTCATTGGATCTATGTATCACAGTGAACCAGCTGACATGTTATGAACACATTGTGAGGAGACACCAATATAGGAAGTATTTTTTATTGGTTTGTGCAAACATAAGAAGAGAAACAGCTTAAACAAAATGCCTACTGCATGGTACAAGCTTTACAGTTAAATGAGGAACTATCTAGCTAAATTGACATGCTGAGTGACTTTCTTAAATATTTGTGGTTACTTTCCTGAATGTCTACTGCATCTTACAATATCTGCAGTTGAACAAGAAGTTAATTGTGCTGTCTAAGTTGATGGAGTGTGGTTGGGGTTACTTTCCTGAAGTACTCATGGATGCAATTTCTTGTAATTTTTTAACTGTAACATTGTTACAATGCAAGTTATCGGCTATATTTACCTGAATCATTGTTTGTTAGTTTTGCAAAAATGTGATTGTCTTTTGTTTCTTTGCTCTTACATGACTATGATGCATCTGAAGTTCAAAATGATGGTAGTTTTTTATATTAACATGTGTTACAGTTGTCTTTCTGTTTAATCATAATTATTATTTATGTGCTACTCCAAAGTTGTAGTTTCATAAGCACTGAAAGAATAAATTGACAGGCTGGACACAACAATATCTGGGTCATCAAAACAAGAAGGCAATGAGGGAAGCCGCCTTTTTAAGATTATGGCTAAGTCCTTTTCGAAAAGATGGCAAAATGGAGAAATTAGCAACTTTCAGTACCTCATGCACCTCAACACTCTCGCAGGACGTGGCTATAGTGATCTTACACAATATCCAGTATTTCCATGGGTTCTTGCAGATTATGAGAGTGAAACTCTGGATTTGAAAAATCCTTGCACATTTCGTAAACTTGATAAACCAATGGGATGCCAAACATCAGAGGGAGAGGATGAGTTCAGGAAACGGTTAGTATGTATTACCTTTCCATCAAATTTACCTGCTCTGATCCAAAACACGCGCCTTAAAATTCTTATCCTTCTGTCTTGTTTTTGTGTATTTTCAGATACGAAAGTTGGGATGATCCTGATGTCCCCAAGTTTCACTATGGTTCTCACTATTCCAGTGCTGGAATTGTTCTTTTCTATCTTGTTAGGCTGCCACCATTCAGCACTGAAAACCAGAAATTACAAGGGGGGCAGTTTGACCATGCAGACCGTTTATTTAATAGTGTGAGAGATACATGGTTAAGCGCAGCTGGAAAGAGTAATACATCAGATGTGAAGGAACTGATCCCCGAGTTCTTTTACATGCCCGAGTTTCTGGAGAACCGGTTTAATCTTGACTTGGGTGAAAAACAGTCTGGTGAAAAGGTAAATTTTTATTGTCTAGATTTTGTCTTCTCCAATGCAATATGTATCTGCATACAGATTATCCTCGACTCTGGAGAGTATTATTCTTTTGCACCTATGCAATGAGACTCATTCAAGGCTTTTTCCTCAGGTTGGTGATGTTGTTTTGCCCCCTTGGGCCAAAGGCAGTCCTAGAGAGTTCATAAGGAAGCACCGGGAAGCCTTGGAATCAGATTATGTTTCTGAGAACTTGCATCACTGGATAGACCTCATCTTTGGATGTAAGCAAAGAGGCAAGGTGGGTATAATCTCTAGGCCTGTAATATTCCGATAGCAATATATAGAACATGATGGTCTCTAATTTTGTTTTATGGGCTCAAACCAACTTGCTGACTTTGTTATCTATGCAAAAACTATATGTACTTGGAGAAACTTTTTCTTATTTACCTAGTGGAGGAAGTAGTTTCCGAGACCATGTACATGATTACCCTATCACTGCCTTACCCAAACCCAAGGCAAACGTTCTGAGAGAAGCCTTTAAGCTGTACTAAGCAAGCTCTTGTCGTCTTGCACATTTCCAATTATTTTCTCCCCTATTTGTTTTTTTGTTTCCATTTGCTGGCTATCTTTTTCAGTTTAGCTAATATCCATTGAATTTTCTTACGACAGCATCAGTAAGGTACAAGATTTGTACCATTTCAGATATTTTGGCCCATAAACATTTTTTGTAGATCAAAATTAATGCAACTGTAATTTACTGTCTAGAGTTGGAAAATTCAATCATGTTACAGAAGTATTAGATTTCTTTTATTTGTTTGACTTGTAGTACTATGTTGCCGAGAATACTGAAATATTCGGACTCTGGAAACTTCAAAATTTTTAAAGCTTTGATCATTAGGTCCCATTTCTCAAGTTTGTACAAGGTAAATTAAATTGAAACAAACTGTTAGGTGTGCATAAAATCTTAATTCTCTTGCGAATAGGTCCACTGCAGCTAATGTGTGGTCACTTTTGAGTGTTTCTGCATGTGCAGGTTTCAGCAAAGTCTGATAGAGATTTGTTTCTGAAAAAGATGTAGGCTGGAGGGCTACCATTTTGTATGAGACAATTTTAGCATATTAGATAAATAAATGAAACCAATGAATTTGTTGCTGCCGTCATACCACAGGTTGCACCATTTTCAGAAATGCTCCAGTGCCTCGGAAAGAAAAAAAAAAAAAAACTATAGAATATCTTTTCCTTACTCTGATTTACAGAAATGGCCCTGTAACTATTCATGCAACAAGCTAAGTTGCCATTTTACAAGTATTGTCAACTAATCTTATCTGCTCCATTCTGACTTTAACAGGCAGCTGAAGAAGCAACTAATGTTTTCTATCACTACACATACGAAGGAAATGTGGACATAGATTCAGTTGAAGACCCCACCATGAAAGCCTCAATCCTGGCCCAGATAAATCATTTTGGTCAGACACCCAAGCAGTTATTCCAGAAGCCGCATGTTAAGCGACGCACGGACAGGAAACTTCCTCCTCATCCTCTTCGTTACAGTGCCAACCTCGTCCCCCAGCAAGTCCGGCGGTCTTCTTCTTTTATTTCTCAGATTGTGACGTTCAATGAAAAGATCCTTATTGCTGGGGCAAATAGCCTACTCAAACCGATGATGTACAACAAGTACATATCGTGGGGCTTCCCGGATAGAAGCTTGAGAGTTATGAGCTATGACCAGGATAAACTTCTTTCCACTCATGAGAATCTTCATGGTGGTAACCAAATTCAATGTGTTGGAGTCACGCATGATGGTCAGGTTCTGGTGACCGGCGGCGACGATGGTGTTGTTTCAGTGTGGAAATTTGACAAGGATAATCGTCTGAGTTTGGGGAGGGCCCTCTGTGCTCATACCAGCAGGATAACATGCATCCATGTCAGCCAGCCTTACTCGCTTATTGTTACAGGCTCCGAAGACTGTAGTGCAATTCTGTGGGATCTAACAAACTTGGTCTTTGTGAAGCAGCTTCCTTCATTCCCGGCACCAGTGTCGGCTGTGCATGTGAATGAACTTACAGGCACTATTATGACTGCTGCAGGAATTCTGCTTGCCGTGTGGAGTATCAACGGAGACTGCCTTGCGGTTGTGAACACCTCACAACTCCCTTCGGATCTTATTTTATCGGTAACGAGCACGATGCACTCTGATTGGCAGGACATGAACTGGTGCGTGACAGGTCACCAGAGTGGAGCAGTGAAGGTCTGGAACATGGTGCATTGTTCCACAGATGAGGGCAGAGGAAGGAGCAAGTCGTCGGCAGCTGGAGCGGGAGGGTTGGATTTAAGTGGGAGGTTACCTGAGTACAAGTTGCTGCTGCACAAGGTGCTCAAGTCACATAAGCATCCTGTCACAGCACTTCATCTTACAAGTGATCTAAAGCAGCTGTTGAGTGGGGATTCGAGCGGACACTTGCTGTCGTGGACCATCTCAGATGATAGCTTGAAAGCTTCTTGACCTCGAGGGTGATGATAGTTGTTGAATTAATCATGCTGGCGTTTGATGACACGATTTTGATTACTTCCCGATGCCTATTTAAGTGAAACGAGAGCAACCGAGGGCTGGCCTGGAAAGCATAGTGAGTGAATGAAGAGATATGTTCATGATCACAGAGCAGCTCCCATAGTGTAACAAGCATACAGGTACGTGCTACAAAATTCACAGATGATTGGGCTGAAGATTGTGTGGTTTGGCCAGTTTTTTATTATTATATTTTTATCGGCAGGGCATCGTGGGCACAGATGGTTCTTTTGGATCCCATTCACTCTATGTTGTTGGTTTACCTGTTTTGGTGTAAATAGGTGATAAACCAATGCATATAAAATTTGTATAGGACGTGCATAAAATGTTTTTGGGGCTGTAGGAAAAAAATCAGGTGCGCGGAAGGGGTTTGATGTAACATGGATCGATTACAATGTTGGTTTCTGGTGTTCTTCCATTCTTGCCGAGGGTGTAATTTTGATATCCACTGCGTGTCCCGCTCATTCTGTAGATCAATGTGTTTTTCCCCGCTTTATTTCTAATGCAGCTCATAATTCTATTGTGTTGGTGCAGTGCTCCAAAGAAGCTTGCTTCGGATCCATGGTGTTGCTGCGTTGCTTTGCTATTAATCTTTTCCTACGAACAAGTACATCAACTCTTACTTCTCTCTCTCTCTCTCTCTCTCTCTCTCTCTCTCTGGTTTTGAATTATTTTAGGAATATATACTATTAATCTTGTCCTGTTGGCCTTCTTTACTTCATTTCTTTTTTTTTTATTTTCCTCCAAGTATTTTCGTCTTTCAACCATTGTTCCCTCTCCTCTCTCTTTTTTTGGGTCTCCACGGCATCCGTGTGTTCGTATGTTAGTGAGGAGTTCGACTGCCTTTTGTCTGTCTAAACTGTTGTTGGCCCAAAAAAATTCATCCTGTTTTCCTGTACTCCTTCTTAGCTTTATTTAGTTAATTATACATTGTCGTCACTTGGTGACTGACGACGACGACCAAGAAGAAGGGATTCAGAAATGGTTGGAGCGCATTGCGTGATATCGGAAGCAACTCTTTCACTTTATCACGCCTTTTTGCCTCCTTTAGCTACAAATTGGCCACCAAAGTTGGGCATGCGCTCTTGTCTCTGTCTGCTGCTTGTACAACACATTTGATCCTTCCCGGTGGCCATTTTTTTTATCTTCTTAGGAATGCTTCCCGATGTAGCTTTCGGACGGATGGCCATCGAAAGAACAACGGTAGTTTTCTTTAGTCTACCACCACTTGTGTAAGAGAGCGAGAGAGATATATGGCTAGGGTTTGTGGTGGCCGGTAAGAAGAGAAAGAGGAAACAGATTCTATATAGGTTAGGTTAGGTTAGGTGTTAACTTTTGACACCATCGCTTGTTGCCTTATTGGACCTAACAGATCCCCCCACTCACTCATTTGCACCACACACGGCATATATATATAAGAAAAAAAGAAAAAGGGGGAGCACAACTGGTGCAAGTATATTCTTCTCTCATGTTGCCTCACATGGTCAGGCTTCTTCCCCACTTTTGTTTCTCAACAACTTTCTTGTCAGCTGGTCCACCCACCGTCCCAAGGCAGAGAGCAGCTCCGCTTCGCCCTCCTCCCAAGTGTGTGAGTATGATAGACCCACCCACCCCCGCTTGGATGGATTATCTACAACCAGCCGATGGGTTCCCCATCTTTTCTCAACTCACTTGCTAAGATCAGCAGCGCTCCCACCACTCTTCGGACGGATACGGACGGGGGTTTGGTTTGCTCCTCAGCCGTCGACTTGGGGGGACGCAGCAGCAGCAGCAGCAGCTTGATGTGTTAGCATAAACGAAAGTGACAAGAATCTTGTAATCAAACATAGCGAGCGGTCTGGCTGGATTCATTGGAACTTAATTGCCCACGAGACAGACAGGTCTTAGCTGGATGTTTTTATCATTGTGTCCTTTTCGAGGTACATTAACCCCTAAGCACCGCTTTAATTCCCTCAACCATCCCCCCTCACTGTATGGGTAGCGCTTCCTCCACGGACCAACATGCCATGGCGCTTTGCTTTGGGCTCTAACACGAACGGACGGACGGACGGACGGACGGCTCTACACGAAGACTTAAAATGTTTTTGATTTCTTCTGTCTTATGAGAGGATAAGCATCTCCTTCCCTACTCTCTTTCGAGAGCTTCCTTCTTGGACGACTGAGTCATGACTGCTTACGAGTCTGATGCCTTTGGCAGCTCTTCTCTTCTTGTTTCTGAAAACAAAATGCAATCATCCCAAATACAACAAAATGAGAGAGAGAGAGAGAGAGAGAGAGAGAGAGAGAGAGTCACATGAGCTTGCTAGGTTAAAGATGTTCCTCTCCTATGCAAGTGCATACAAAGTTGTATGCAAAATGGTCCCCTAAACTCTCTCTCTCTCTCTCTCTCTCTCGAGTTGAGGAACCACCATGTTGATGATCCACGAGAGAGGGGCCTCCAAAAAGCAAATGAAAGGTGGAGGTAAATAAATAGAAAGCTAAACCTGTGGGTGAGACATTATTATTGAATTGCTTTTCCATGGGACCACTCTCCCTCGAAATTATTCTTTAACTCCTCTCCTTTTTAGTCCCTTGCAATTCATCCTCTCTCTTCCTTGTTTTCTCCTATGTGGTTTCTCCTCTCCTCTCATCCCTTTCCACCGCCTTCTTTCTATAAAATTATCAGTAGCTTCCCCTTCTCTCTCTCTCTCTCTCCCTCTATCTCTCTCTCTTTCTTTCTCTCTTTCTTTCTCTCTCTCTCTAGGCACTGTTCTATTGATCCCATGCCGGTCTTCCGGATTCCTCCGGTGCACCACGAGTAGATGAAGCTGCCAGCATGATCTGATCATCCCTCGGATCTGTGTGTCGTGGACCTCCGCCGGAAACAAATCAGGTCATCTGGCAGTTTCATCTGCTGATGGGAGCCCCAGAAGAAAGAAACCCTAAACCTAGTTCATTAGGGTTTCATCTGCTGTTTTCTGTGTTTGCTTTTCTTTTCTTTCTCCTGCCATGTGATGATCTGATGAGGAGATTTAGCTGAAGAAGAGGATAAGAGGGATTATGTTCCTTTGTCCTAGAAAAAAAAAAAAAAAAAAAAAAAATTTTGACTTCTGCTCCGGATGATTTATCTCTCTTTGGTAAGTATTATGTCTTTAGTTTCTTGCAGATCTTTCTCTGACTTTTCCAATTGAGGTGTTGCTTGTACAGTCCTACATAGGTCGATGACAACAATAATTTGTACTACTGTTAACACCTTCACATGTGTCTCCGAGCTTTTTCTTTTTTCTCTTCTTTTTGTGTGACTGTGAGATTTGATTGTGAGTACTGCTGAGGACAGATGGAAGAAAAATATATGCATACTCTTCCTAATCTCAAATTCTCCAATTTCCCTGTTTCTTTTTTTCCTCCAACAAAAAAGAGAAGAACATATACGGATACAAATTTTCCACAATAAATGCTTCTTAATCCTTAGTTTTGCTTCCTTCAGCCCTTTCTGACTCTGGCAGTGTCCAAGTAGAATGAATATTTTCCTAGCTACAATTTTGCTGCAGAATATTTGACTTTTGCCATCTCTCTCTCTCTCTCTCTCTCTCTCTCTCTCTCTCTCTCTCTCTCTCTCTCTCTCTCCTACTTTGTGTGGGCTTTGGCATGTTCACAGAAGGCCATGTCAGCTGGAGTATCCACAAAAAAGAACTCTATCCTGCATATCCACTTAGGTAATCTTTTGTTTTCTTGCATTTGGTCCATTTTAACTTGCTGGTTACAGATTCCCAAGAGTCCACTGTTGGCTACTACCAATGAGCCCTGACACTGTTGGCTTCAACCAAGTAATATTACCCACTTCTTCATTTCATGCAAAAGCTTTTAGTACCTCTCTCTCTCTCTCTCTCTCTCTCTCCTCATTTTGACAAGTATAATGGGCTAATTTACTCATTTATAAGAGCTGTGATCCTTTTTCCATGTACCACAAACTGCTTTGGCTAAGTCTGGAGCCTCTCTTTTATTTGATTGTTGAGTGCCATCTTGCTTTGGACCCCAATCACATTAGTTTGGAGATGCATGGGAAGTGTAGTTCTCCCTTCAGTGCTGCTTAATGGAAGTTCTCTCATGATGCATTCCTTGTCACTTGATCTTAACATCAATATGCATGACAGGCCTTCTTTAAAACCCTCTTTAAGAAGCTGCAAAGGCTGTCTTTGAGGTGACTAGTTTTGCTCACCATTCTGCGGTTGACAGATTAAGAGGGCTGCTTGATGAAAGAGACATGAGAAGTTCTCCAAGCTAAGCTTATTTGTGAACCTGGATTTCTCATAATTATCTTCTTTTTACAGTAGACATGCCTGTAATCTCTAGCTAAGCTTTACCATGCTCATCAAATGTATTGATAATTGAACAAAATGCAATCTATCTTTTAAACAGTTGTGTTCTCTTTTGTTCAGAACATCGAATGTTCTTGCATTGAACCAGACATCAATCTAAGAGACTCTGCTCTTATCTCATCAGATATAAAGTTGAATTTTGTCGCTCTTGCTAAAATCCTTCTCTGGATGTCAATGTGTCAGAATCATCGGAAGCAATCACTACACCTCACAAGTATGACATTCAATTTTCCTTAATCTGCCATTGCTCACAATTAGTATGCACTTTGGAAAAGGTTGAAGCTTTTGCTCACTGTTCTACTATATGGATTTCAGCTTTCTCGTAATAATAATAAATAAATAAATAAACATGAACTCCAGTTATTATTTTCATTGCTGAGATCTTGATGAGAATTGTTGTGTTTATTTCCAAGCATACACCAAATGCTTTGTACTGATTATATCAAACTACAACCTCAAATTTCATCTAAATTTGTCTCGTAGATTGTTGGACACCCGTCGATATGTTTGATTTTGTTTTCTTCTTCTTCTTTTTGTACCAATTATTTTGTTTTTGCCTTTGGTATGCTTTACATTGGATCCACAATTCTTGTTGTCTTTTAATTTTCATGCCGTATTGACGGCTAAAGTATTGCAGTAATAGTGTTTTTTTTTTTCTTTTTCTTTCTTTCTTGGAATGCAGTCGAAGAGTGTTTCATTTCATATTTTGTGGGTTCCCTAAAAGAAAGAAAACTTCCTTGCATTCATTTGAGTTTTCGAAGCGAGTCACTGTGAGTTTTCCACTCTCTAATTGAAAATGAAGCACAATGATTACTTCAAAGAAAATAAAAAGCTTTTCAGATTCATCAATCATGTTTTCTTCTGAGATTTTTAAACTATTTTCCCCTTAAACTGCTATTTTGCATTATGATTAGGCATTCAAAAAAACTATAGGTGCTTACAAGTCTGCAGAAACTAATATATGTTTTGTTCTTCCTACTTGAGATAGATTTCATGTTTCTGAATTGACTTCTGATTCCTCATGCGAAAACTAAAGCCTCCATCTCAAAAAAAAAAAAAAAAAAAAACTCTTGTCTACATTGGGAATCATGCCTTTGTGCAACCATACATCAAGAACATAACCTTAGTATCTCTGGAGCAAGTAATGATGCGTGTGTTTGGAAAGCTGCTGCCTTCAACAGACAGACATCTTCTCCTTCATTTTGGTTTTGTTTGCTAAGAGGCAGCTTCTCATAAAACATACATGGCAGTAGGAACAAAGTAAGACATCTCTTAGATGCCCTGAAGAGAATTTGAGGATGGAAGAAGGGCTGCAGCATGCGAAGGAGAATGCAGCAGTTTAGTTTGGAAGCTGGAGAAGAATTCAAGCTGGTATTTTCTGAACTTAATACCAGGAATTGACCTCCAAGATGTCTTTTTCATGTGCAAGTGACCAGTTATTGCCATCCAAATTCATACAGCATGAGCAGTAAGTGTTCCATGCAAATGCAGCTTAGCCATTGATTCACATAGTTGATGCAGTACTCAACTATTGCAGTCAGGGAATCACAAGCCCTTTTTTTTTGGGGGCTGAGTGCTAAAGAAGCATAAGAATAAGATGGAGTGGCTGCACAAGCACAGTGCAGTGATGGGAATAAGAGGAGGAGATGAGGTCTTCATCCTGGAGTAGGTGGGTCAGGGAAAGCATCATCCACAGGATGTGTCAACCTTTGAAAAGATTGCTCACTCGGAACAAAATTTATGCTCAAGTATTAATTACACTGCCAAAATACTTTTAAAGCTTAGATTACTCTTTTTTGTTTTTTCCTCGAAAAGATTCGATGTAATCAAGTTCACGCAGGTAGCAGCTGCTTGCTTGAAGAACAGCAAGGTGTATCATTCTACTTGCCATTTGATCTCAGCCTGAAACAGAGATTGGCAAGTGTTGCTACTGTAGTGTGCCACCATTGACATCACTGTGATCATTCACAGAGGCATGACTGTGGAAAGCTTTTGTGCTGTATCAAACGAGACATCATCAACATGTATTTGATTCAGTTTATGTGCAATGAAGAAAAAAGGAATTCGTCGGTGTGGCTCCGATAGCCATCATCACGGTGGAGAATTCCTCGAAATCCACCTGCCCGTCACCATCAGCGTCAACCTCCATGATCATCGCTGCAGCTATCTCCTTTGTTACTTCCTCTCCCATATTAGTCATCACGCTCATAAGCTGCAAGTGCAATTATGACGAGAGGTAGATAGATAGATAGATAGATAGATAGATAGATAGATAGATAGATAGATGGATAGATAGATAGATATTAAGAAGAAGAAGAAGAAGAAGAAGAAGAAGACATGCAAGGGAGAAACATCATCACCTCGCTGGGTGAGATGTATCCGTTGTCGTCTATATCGAAAACCTTGAAGGCCTCTCGCAGTTCTGCATCAGCAGCCTCCTACAAAGCCGCGAAAAGCAACTGTAATTAAGGAAGCATCGATCACTTCGTAACGAGTTAGTGTTCCTCAAGTTGGTAAAACCGTTCGTTGCATGGTCACTCACCTTCGTTCTCATAGCAATCACGTTCAAGAACTCATCAAACTCTATGGTGCCATTACCATCCACATCGACCTCCCTGATCATATCCTGCAGCTCTCGCAGAGTTGGTTCTCGGCCTAACGATCGCATGATGCTGCGCAGTTCTTCGAGCGTGATGTGACCTGACAGGCTCTCACGTTACCAACCAGATTGCATCTTAATATATAAGCATCAAATCTTGGTCTGCATCTTGGAACCACATAACACAAACTACAAGGGAGAACCAAGACAGAAACAAAAAGAGAGAGAGACGGAACCATCTCCATCCTTGTCGAAAAGGGAGAACACCTCCTTGTGCTCAGCTGTGAAATCCATGAAACAGTACATGTATTTATTTACACAAGTCAGAAGCAAGCAGGGTGGTGAGGAACAACAAGAGACGATGCAGGAGGGAGGGGGCTATCACGGATGTCAAACGCAGACAGTCCTTCTTATAGGCTCCGCGTTGACGTTCTTGACGAGTATTGTCGGTACAACTTCCAAGAAGGGAGTGTTGCAATTCTTCTTCTGGGAGAGGAGCATATATGTCAACCCCCTGTCTGCGCTGAAACTTTCTCTAGCTTTTCCAGGAAGGTGGTGGTGGAGGGGGTTGCGTCGGAGTCCACCGGCCATTATTGGTATTCCAATGTCCCAATCACACGTTCTACAGCACGTCTGCTATTTGGGCCCCAACAGAAACCAATTCCCTTAACCAAACCCAATCCCAAAACCATTACAATGGACGCGTGGGCTCCAACAGTGGCCGAAGCCCATATCGGAGAGGCCCCACACATTACCGAAAGCAACGCTTTTGACCCTTTTGTTACGTCATCACAACCAACATATCGGCCTTTTTTTTTTTTCTTCTTCTTCTTCTTTTCTGCCCTCTTTTATTTGTGCGTGTTTGGTTATTCAGAATACGAGCTTGCGGCGGGGGAGAAGGGGGCGGGACTCCGGGACGCCGGCGGCGAGGTCGCGGATGGTATCCGCGACGAGGTCCTTGAAGATCTGCCGCTCGATTTGTCGGACGGCGTCGGACATCTCGGCGGCGTGGCGGTCCCACCGGTCGGCGGCGAGCCCCCCGGCCATGTCCTTCCGCACCGCGCAGCAGGCGACGGCGTCCTGGTCGTCGGTCTCCGCCACCTGCTCACGGATGCGCCGCACCTCCGCCCACACCTGCCGCAGCAGCGCCTCCTCCTCATCAGCCTCCACATCCCCGCCGCCTCCCGCGGCGGGGGGGCTCGAGAAGGCCTCCCAGGGGGACACCCGGCGCTTGCGGTCCAGGATCTCGGCCACGGTGTCGAAGACGAGCCGGCAGTGGAGGCGGGCGGCCTTGGTCGCGTCGCCGGCACGGCGCCGGCGGCAGCCCTTCTCCAGGGCCGCGTACACGGCGTCGGACACGTCCCCGTAGCGGCGGCGCGCGCGCACGACATCGCGCACGTAGGCGTAGTCGTGGTCTACTGCGTCGGGCCCGCCGTCCGCGTCACCGTGATTCGTCGAGGCCGGTGGAGACCACTCCAACTCCTCCCACTCGTCGGCTGCCGGTTGATCTGCGGACAGGATTGCATCAATGTTCGCAAATGCAACAACAGATTCAAAGCAGGAGGAGGCCGTTGGTTTCAAATCAGATTCTAAAGCGAAACAGAAAGGCGCCGTTGGCCAGCCGGGCCAGGTTGGTCACAGCTGGCGCAAAGAGGAACTGGGGCCCATAAGGCGGAGGCCAGTGAGCGGGGCGGATGAGTTCTGTTGGTCTTTTTTACCTTTGAAGTAGATGGAGCGCTTGGCGAGCGGAGACGGCGAAGGCGAGCCGCCGTCGTCGCCGAAGTAGGACGACGAATCGAGCACCGAGACGGGGCTCGGCTGCTGGTCCGCCGCGGTGAACGCCGCGATGCTGTGCAACAGCTTGTCGCATCGCTCCAGCAGGCTTGCCCCTGATCTGCACTCCTCCGCCCTGGATCTCTGCATCAAATGATCATCCACCGTCCGTGTCATTACAAACTCGAAATTCCATGACATGGAGGAGGATTGCGTTGTTGCAGACGGAATGGGCTGTTGTACCTCCAAGTCTAATTGAGACGACGCGCTGACGCTACTCTCGGAAAGGCTGGTGGAGGAATCGTCCGCCGCCGGTGCGTGCACCTGCTCCTCGGCAGGTGAAGCCGACGTTGGCCTCCGGCTCCTCGGAGATCGGACGGCCAGCGGATCCGAACCCACCCTCTTCGGACTCGACTTTGGGGAACCGACGGTCGAAACCCTCCGCTGCGGTTGCGCACTCTTCTGGGTCGCTGCGTTCAACGGCCTTCGATGCACCGCCGAGCTTGGGCTCTCGGGCGATATCGGCGCTCGATACTTCCGTTCGTTTCCTTCCTTGGTGGTCCGCTCCACCGCCGCCCGCTCACGCCGGACCGGCCCTGCGCTCTTGCAAGCTGCGCCGGATCTGGGGGGTGGCGTCTCGCTCGATGGCCGCCGCGGAGACCTGGATGTTGGCTTCATGACGACGATTGGGGACTCGTGGTCGTACGTGAGATTGCGGCGATCGATGACGTGGTGGTACGACGGCTTGGAGTGGAGGAGCCCCTTGAGCTGGACCGCTTCCAGGATTTGCTTCAGAGTCTCCAGGTTTTTCGCCGGGTCGTCGATGCCTCGCATCCTGAGCCGCTTCTCGATCTCGCAGTAGAGTGCTGCCGACCGCTTCGGCTCCGGGAAGAAGTCCTCGGCGTCAAAGAAGATCTTCCGCTGGAGAGGCTGAAGCAGGGTGCTTCTCGAAGCCGGTTTGGCCTTCTTGGCGTGGTTAAGCCGGAATCGGGCCAGATTGACCGTCTTAAAGAACTCCTCGGCGGATATCGGAGTGGCTTCCCCTTGCGGCGATGGCTTGTGGAACGATCCTGCGTCCGCGAACCCGTAGCTCGATGGATCTCTCCGAACTTGTGACTCGGAGGCGGATCGGCGGAGCTCGGCGCCGTCCTGTTCAGCTCCACCTGCGCCGCCGGAACTCGGCAAGGAGTTGAGCCCCATTAGCCGCACTACGACGCTCGGGGAACGCCGCTGCTCCTCCCCGGCGTCGGAGGCGTCAGATTGGTTCCCAGGGGTCACGGGGACGGCCGTCCGGATCTCCCGTGGCCGGAGCTTTCCTCTCGCGTCAACCACCGCGCGGCTGTCGAGAGAAAGCCTAGGAGAGTCTCGGATCCTCCAGGTGGTCCTCGCCCCGTCCGCGACCTCGAAGACCGTGAGCGGCAGCAGAAGCGACCGCCGTGCCGGCGTCTCCGACACGGAGCTTCTCTCCGGCGAAGAAGGGCGGGGCTCCAGCGGCCTCGAAGGAGGATGGCTCTCCATGAACAACGACGCCGAGGAAGCTACCGAACTCGCCGACGGCGACGTCGATCCAGTAGCCTGAAATCGACCAACCAACCATTAGAAGACAGCATCACAGAAGGAAAGAAACGCATCCAAGATCTCATCTTTTTTTCTCCAAGATCCTCACCGAGTAAGTGGGGAGGCTTCGGGTGGAGTAGCGGCGCCTTCCGGCGAGGATTTGGTGGCGGTCGAACAGATGGAGGAACCCAGCCATGCACCCCATCTGCCTCTCGAGGCGCTGCTCCTCGAGGACACCTCCATGGCCAACAACGCCGGGCGTCATCTCCTGCTCTTCCTTCTACACGGATTCTCCGCCTCCCGTCTCAGGTCAGATCTCAACCTCTTTTCCAGACTCCAGCTCACACCTCACACACGCATACACATGGGAGGCTTGTGCGTTGCATTCATTCATCGCAACTCCCGCTAACGAGCTTTTAAAGTGGCTAGGCAGGCAGCAAAATGACTCTATTGCCCCCGTACCTCTCCCACAATGACCAAGGCGTTCCCACGGCGCATTTAGATTTTGTGCGCGCGTTTACGCCTCTCGAGCTACGGCCGAGTCTGACCGCGTCACCACGAGTCGAGCGAGACTCTTCCCCCACCCCCTCCCCCCCCCCCCCCCCCCCCCCCCCCCCCCGGGCCGGTCCTACTCACTCACCACTTCGAGGCAGGGAGTAACGTTTACTGACCATATCCTCGTTTGCAACAGCCACACAAATTAATTTAGTATCTCTCTCTTAACAAGATTACAGCGTCAGAAGCGACCGTTGTAGGTCACATTAACGCGCGTCACGAGATCCGGCGTCCGGTTACCGCACCACGTGACCCCGGCAAAGGGGACGCGTCGGCTGTAACGGCGACTGTCGCTGTCTCACCGATTGCAAGTATCCCCCTCGGTGACCACACCAGCGTTTTCTCCTACTCCCCGTTATATAACGCCCCCATGACCAGCAGTAGCACGGAGAATGAAAAGATACGAACGGCATTAGGCGTTAAGGGAAGTTGGAGTTTGATTAAAGTGCCACGTGGCACAAGTCTCGTGGGTTGGAGAATCAAAGTGAGAATAAAGGAATCTCCTATTCCATGAATAGCTAACTAATATGACATCAACGCACATGAGATGTCAATAGATTCCAAACAGTAGAAGTTATTGACACAAGATTTGGATTGGGACTGTTTGTTACAAATTGGTCCATTGATTGATTGGTTTGGGACCATCCTAGGATATGTTAAACGTGAAGATGCTGTGTGTCCACGTATATAAAAGATAAATAGTGAAGATAGGATTTGATTTCAATACCTTTAGCAGCTAAGGTACTTATAGTTTTTCATTTGATTGGATACTAAGGATTGTTTAAGTCTCAAGACCACCTTATTCCATATGCAATATATATGTTGCTATAACCAAAATGATGGATAACGTAAAAACTAGGGAAAATTTAACATCTTGGTGCACTTTTGGTTATTCAATCTCCAAAGTCAAAAAAAAAAAAAAAAAAAAAGGTATACCTGGTGCATGGAGGCAATAACAAGAATACTTCTAGTGAAACATCTTTTAGAGATAATTCTCAAATAAATTGAGAGATAAGTAATTTGATATCATGAAATGTTTGGAATCCATATTGTGTAAGTAGACACTGTCTTTGCTAATTCGAATTGAAGAGTGATATCAAATCAATCTATTTTCTATATCAGCTCGTGAGAGAGGGTCAATATATATAGTTTTATCTTTAAATATAGCGATATTGAATACTATCAAGTCTTATTACATCTTTATCATTGTAATAAAGTCTACCCTTAGGATAATACTAAGTATATTTTAAATTTATATAGATATTTTTGATGCAATGGCAAGATCAAAGCAAACTCACTGCATTTACTCAGTAGTTTAATGAATTGAATGAGTAAATGGGTGGTCGAGGTGCTTTCACTCAAAGATATTTAAAAAAAAAAAAATCTGAAAATGACATGGTGTACTGATTGATCCCCAGCCGAGAGAATTATTTGAGATGAGCTGAATGATTCGCAATGGGTTCAAGTATGGCTGCGAAGAATCCAATTGGTTATCACTGAAAAGCCCGTAGTTGAACCATCATACATCAAGCATGTGATTCGGGACAATGGATATGGGCAAGATATATCAGTTGCTAGATTCCAAAAAGTGTCCATCAATCGATCAATCTTGGACTAGAAAACACTTTTTTGCTTCGCTCAAAGACGTAGCAGCGATGGGAAATTAATTCACCTAAGCTTCTCAACTACATCAACCCATCAGTAGAGACCGTCGTCGTTCACAGTCTGCTTGCTTATCCACAGTGATGCGATGCATTCTTCACGACACGACACGACACGACACGACACGACACACTTCTCCTTTGATGCTTCCGTCTACATCTATAGTCGCAACGCTTGTGCATAGGCCTCTGTGTTTTAGATGTATCGGTCACCTCACGGTGAACCCCAAATGGACGTGGCAACAGACACACCCACCTGCCCTTGTCGCCCGAGAGCCTCATCTCCCAGCAGCACACACAAACAAGAGAAGAAGCTAGCTGTAACCCCCTTTTCTTCCTCTCCATTCATTTGAGCTCCCATCTTTTCTTTATCCACCTGTCGCTTCTCCTCTTGCTATGTGTCACGTCGCTCCTCCTTTATATGTCCCGCACACATGAAGGGTGGCAGAAAGCGTGCATGGGTTTTTGCTGCCGTGTGCCTTTTCGTCGATCCCACACCCACATGCATGCATGCAGGCACCAACGTGCCCCCAGCCTTCGGCCCCGGACGAACCCTAGCCATCTGATCCCTACCGGGTGAAGGGAAAGGTTGGTGCCCTTAAAATAACAGAGAGGGGGAGGGAGAGATGCCCCCCCCCGCCCCCTTCACAAGTTCCCATGGGGCAATGCAGTGCACTCCCACATTCTCTGCCATCTTCTTCCTTCCCCTCTCTCACTGCACTCTCACATTCCATTGTACCCCTAGCATAAACTAATGAGGAAACGGACGGCACTGCAACGAGAGGTGTGCCCTCCGTTTGTTTATCCTTCTTATCAATTCCCCCGAGAAAGCTCTTTTCCATATATTATGGTTTAGGCGCATAGAGTTGGTGTTTCAATCATGATGGACGCGTGGAAGAGGGGGATTGTGATTGAGCTAGTTAGATTTGCATTGGTACAGCCATCTTGGAATACTGCAGCACGAGAGGCCATTGGGCTACAGCCTACGTCTAGAGTTTTCTTTGGTGATCTAATAACATGCCGTAACAAAAAAAATGGTTGGCTCCATCTTTGTCAGTGATGAATGGAATGATTGAATTCCATTCTTGCAGACCTAATGGCTGGTCTACAACATCTCTTCTAGGCTTCCAGGAGAGCCCAAAACCTTCTCGCCATGATTGGGTGAGTTCCTTGTAGACCATTTTGTAGACTACGTACGTTCCTGGTGAGACTTAAACAAAGCCAACCAAACCAGCCTTCGATCAAGTACCATAACCAAGACAGCTTAATACAGCCGTCATGAGTACGTGACCCTCTTTATAAGATACTGCACCAAACCTGGTCCATGTATCCGGGTGGTTACTGTAGCTAAGAGGAGTCATTTGCCTTCCAAAACCCATTGGAAGACCAATTTGCTCATCATCCTATGCAGCCAACAGCCACAGAATCCATCACTTCAAGAGATGGCCATGTTGTGTGGCAATGGGAGATGATGAGGAGGGAATCTTTTGAAGGTGGTCTGGAAGGAAACAACAGCATATGACTGCCATTGGAGTAAGGGCCAGGGCATGTACCCCCCCACCCTGCAATGCCTGCTGTGGTTCACAGTGATCACAGAGCTCTTGCATTGGGACACCCAATGAGAACAAAGGATATGGTAAACATGAGGACGCAATGGTCCCACGATTGCATCATCATCGCCTTTGAATGGAGAGGGTGAGTCATGGGTGGTGGTGGTGGTCTTCTTCTCCCTCCCTTGCTTGGGAAAGTGAAACCAAAGATTGAAGCCATCTTGAATCTTATTTTGCATGGGGAGGGGTGCCCACCCGCACATGGCCCTTCTTGGGTTTGTGGATAAGGAGGGGGTGGCAGAGAACAAAGTTTCCATTGAGAGGCAGTCAGAATGGAGGGAATAATAATAGGAGGCTGCTGAAGCAAAGTTATAAGCACTCCCTCATGTGCAGGCAATTATGCTACTGATGTCAAATCCACCTAACCCAGTCTAAATTACATCTTCTGTGAGTTTATGCACACTTGACTGTGTGTGCACTGCTCAAGTCTCCCGGCAGCCCTTCAGAGTGCAGTGGAAGTTTAAATGATGAATGTGAGCTCACAAGATGAACTGGCAATCGTCACCAGCTATGAATTCTTGTGCTGTAGGTCCTCTTGTCAGCTGATCCCAGAAAGGTATCAGGTCATTGCATCTTCCGCCTCTTGATTTGCCAGGCCATCATCATCCCTACCATGCTCATGTCTCTCGAGACAAACATCAGACCACCATCGTCATCATCATCATCCATGAGATCGATCCCTTGCACTGATGCTGCTACCACTATCCAACTTGGGCAAAAACATATCTGATCCCATACTATGATCTCACGTTCTTCGCTGCCATGTTCAGTATCTATCTACCAGAGAATACGCATATCATGATGTACTCTGAGCAACTAACTACTTCATGTCTCTCATGTGTCCAATACTATTGTTGCTGGATATCAGGCAATGGAACTGTGCATGAAATGGGGATTGATGGTTGAGTTGGGGAGTACAAGTTTTGGAAGAGACCTGTCAGCCTGTGGTGATACTGATAGGAAGTGCTGCTTTGCATTGGAAGCTCACCCCCCCAATGATTCGTGTGCACTACTGTTGCATTAGGATCTTTGCCCGAAGGGAGGAGATGACTTGATTGTGCAGATGGCATGAGTTGGACTTTGATGGTGGGAGTAGTGCCCACGGGGAGAAGATGAACAGCACAGATGGAACATTGATTGCACTCCTCTGCTGCAAGTCTCTTGCACTCCCAGAACTCCCCTCCTCGCCCATCATTTGGCACCCTCCCTCCCTCCTGGGTTTCAATCAAATGTGGAGTCTTAGGTAGGTGCTCTTTAGGTGCAGACCATCCGCCATGAAATGAGAAGCGCCCGGTTCCTTGGGTCAAAGATGATCTCCGGTTTCATCCTTCGATACCTAAGTAACTACAAAGTATCAAAGTAAAGTTCATCATCCTTTTGATGCCTAAGTTGGTGATACTTTTGATGCCTAAGTTAGTATAAAGTATCACCGTGGAGCTCTTGATCTGTTCGGTGTTACCGACTTCATCCTTCCAATGGACACTAAAGTCTTGCAATGCTTTTTACCAAACAAAGACCGAATCATTCCAAAGAATAAAAAAGAGCCTGCAAATAACAACAGAGAGAGCAAAAAGACCCAAGTAAAATACATCATGGGACATCCTCCTCAGAGATCAATCATCAACACAGAACAAGTATATGCAAATACGACACAAGACAACAAGCATATCACCATCATTCAATTTGGGATCAACGGGGAAAGCAAGAGGAATGCTTAATGCCCCAGTGCAAAGACCCATTGGGATGAGGTGTATGTACATCTTTAAGTGCACACACCTCTCGCCCCTCATACATGAAGCAGCACTCAAACCAGAATTCCCAAAGATAGCTTCGTAAGAAGTAACTGATGTTAAGAAAAAGTTAGCACGATCGACTTGGTTCGAAGAAACCACCCACCACAGCTTCACAGTTCATTACAAGGAATTGAACCAACAGAAATGGCATGATCACTCTTTGGAAGACTTGTTGATGAGGGACTTGTGGATGTGGGGGATGACTCCACCACCAGCAATGGTGCCCTTAATGAGGGTATCAAGCTCCTCATCCCCCCGAATGGCTAGCTGAAGGTCCTTGCTAGCGTTGCCGGCAAGTTCCAACACTTCTGCCGTTAAGTACTCCAATATTGCTGCCGAGTACACAGCTGCAGTTGCTCCGACACGACCATTTGCTTGAATCCGTAACTTCAGTTGCCGATGAATTCGGCCAACAGGGAACTACACACACCATGAGCACAACAACAACAAATAAGCAACAATAAACGACACTAACGAATGCTGATCGCAAATCCAAACAAATACTAAACATTAAAAGGTGATCATCATGTGGTTTCACCGACCCCACATGATGATCACCTCCTAAAACGCATGGTCAATTGGAATAGGCCCGCGCTATGCAAAGCATAAGACGCTATGTCATTCAAACTAATCTTCATCTTATGCTTATGATGCTTAAGTAACACCTACCTATTTTACAATGCGATATTGCTGTGTGAGCATAAGATGCATGACAGTCAAACTAATCTCCATCTTCGAATAGGTAGGAAACAACCTTCAAATTAACTGAGCTGTACACAAATTAACATGAATGCAGTTCGACATTGAAAGAGTACGATAAATTTGTAATGAAAGTGAGGTCACTATAACATGTATGAAATCGGATCGACGACAGTCTTTCTCGTTATGGGGATGACACTTCGAAATCTCCCTAATAAAGTTAAACAATTTGAAATGATTTCAATCAACTTCACTATTTCCCAACTGATGCTATCATCTAAGTACCAAAAGAAATGCATCACTAGTTTTCAGCACTCATCAAAGTATTTGACCGAACAATAAAAAAATTGGCTTGAATGCACATCCCCAAAAGAAGCATATGATAGCGAATACATCAACGACTGATAGGAAATATATTAACGATCAATGCTTCCGTGTCGTGTCGTGGAAGCTATCATTGGACTAAGGCAGGCCGTTCGGGGCTGTCGATGAAGGTTTCCCTCGACAGCATTACATCCTACTACCGTACAGCATTACCAGCAGCAGAAAATTTCATGATACGAACTAAAATTTAACCCATCTGACAAAAATGTTAGTACAAAGAATTTACATCTTACTAACCCATCCACCGGCAGAATGAACTCAAAGAAACAGTTTTGATTCGAAGAGAACGGTAAATAGCCAGTGGCCGTAAGTTTTTAGGTAAGAGAGAGAGAGAGAGAGTAAAGGGGGGAGATCAACCGATCGCACCTGCAAACCGGCACGGGCGGAGCGGGAGACCGGCCTCTTCTTGTCCTTGTCCTTGTTTGCCGCCGTGGTCTTCGTCGCAAGGAGCCCTTTCCCGCCATCTCTTTCGACTGCCTAAAGCCCAAGACAGCGTCAATGAAAACCCCAATCCAAAAGCAACCGGCTTAAGAATAAGCTACCAGGAACCCTAGATTCACCGAGAAACCCCCGTTCACGACCCAAACACCCACCGAAACACAGGGGTGGAGCAGTGGAACCGCATAAAAAAAAAAAAAAAAAACCCTAAATCGCGCACCCAAGAGGGAGGGAGCGATCGGAATCCCGGGGGCCAATCTACCCTAATCGATTCGCTAGAGAGAGAGAGAGAGAGAGAGAGAGAGAGAGAGAGTACGGGAAGCCTACCTACCTCTTTGTTCTTCTCTCGCTTCCTTCTCTCAATGGCGAAGCGGAGGAAGAGAGCAGGGGCTTCTTCCGCAGCGAGAGAGAGAGAGAGAGGGACGAGAGGACGAGGGGTGGAGAGGAGGGGGGGGGTATTGGAAATTTGGATCGAAGCTTGTTTTACGGAAACACCCTTAACGCACTCCACGCGTGTAATAAAAGAGAGGGACCGAAGGACACGGTTGGGTTGAGCCACGTTGCAATGACTAAAATAGCCTCGATGAGTCGTTCGCTAACGTCGAAACCCATCCGGCCCATATTGCTCGCTTGCTTCAGCCCAAACGCGTTGATCCAACGGTTGCGGGTCTATCGAGGCCCATGACCGATCCGAAACCTTTTTATCTCATTTCGGATCCTTAGTCTACACCGGTTGGGTTTCTCCAAATTTGCATGCTTTTTCTCTTAATCATCTACAGAAAAGAAAAGAAAAAAAAAAACCAACATTTCAAATTTCGTCAAGTCCGATTTAGGTTATCCGTCACATGGAGAGAGTTCGGATCCAATCGACATCACCTGTAGTTACAATTTGGGGTCAGTAGCTCCTCCAAGAATGCTGGAAACAACCAAAATTGCATCCAGAGAGAAAGATGAGTAACAACAATAGCCTTTCCTTTTCTATTTGTTGTTATTTCTTTAGATTTAGATTAGGCACGACGACTAGCGCGATGTCTCTATGACGATAATGATATCAACCTTAAACACAAGGCATATCCGAGGAACAAGATACAACGCAGAACACCACCACCTCACTTACTACTACGATATGTAATAACACAAAGCAATCCGAACTGATTTCCACTCTCTGATTTTGCCATATTTTCTTGCGGATGTTGGATTCATTCTTTTCCATCGGCTGCACGGAGAGAACCCAACTGCACTGGTGCTTGCGTTCCTACAACTTTGGATGATCCATAAACAGACACATCTCGTCCCTGAGCTTTTTCTTTTTCGATTTGCTCCTTTATCCAAAAGTATGTGATTCGGAGGCCATCCTGTCGACATCATTAAGGAAGAATCGTACATCAGAAAAACACAAGAACTTAAAACATACAGGATAAAAAAGAAAAAAACAATGAAAATGTAGTGTATGTACCTTTAGTTTCATTGATGGAGCCCAACCAAGTTTCTCTTTGATCAGGGTGTTGTCAGAGTTGCGACCACGGACACCCTCAGGTCCAGGAATATGATGAATGGGAAGGTTCTTGCTCTCAAAGCTAAGGACCATGTCAGCCATCTCATTCATGCTCACCATTTCATCACTGCCAATGTTCACTGGCTCTCGGAAGTCCGATTTCGTCAATCTGCACATAGGCAAATAAGTTCGAGGCAATTTGTTAGGTGTACTTAGGTTGATTTTTAACTAATACAGCTGTTTGGCGACGGTCCTTGCATTGGTGAAGCCAGTAGAATTTGCTGAGGTTCATAACTTCATCAGGCTACACAGTACAATATTAGCATTAAAAAAGATGTGGCATTTGGCATTGTTGCTACCTTAGAACACCTTCAACGCATTCATCGATAAAGGTGAAGGATCGAGTTTGCAGACCATCTCCCCACATCTCAAACTTATCAGTAGATGTTATCGCCTTTCGGCAGAAGGCAGCAGGGGCTTTCTCCCTCCCACCTGAAGGATAGTCAGAACAGAATCAGCAGCTGAAGCAACCTCAAAGCAAGATTTTATTTCAGATTAGTCTATGACTCATCGCTTACCTTTCCAAGTTCCAAAGGGACCGTAAATGTTATGGAACCTTCCGATCCGGCATTCAATGCCAAAGTCCTTATTGTAGTGCTTGCACAATTCCTCTGTAGCAAGCTTTTCCAAGCCATAAGCATCTTGAGGCTGTGGTGACCAGAATAATTATCAGATTGCACTTAAACACTGATGCAAGAAACAATATTCTATTCAACAGTCAGGGAATAAATAGAATAAAAACCAACAATATGGACGCTGTATGATCGACGAACCTCAGCGGGCCAAGCATCAGACTCCTTCAGGCTCACATTAGTTTCCAACTGTTTGAACTCAGGGTAGATGCAAGCACTTGAGGCATAAAAGAACCTGCACAAGTTCATATCAAAGTTCTGTTTGTATTAGTTAACTTAGAACAAGAGACAAATTTGAACAAAAGTTCACCGGGTTCATAACTTATCAGGCAAGCCAAAGAAGCGTAGATTTAAAAAAGAGAAACCGATATCTTTGTTTTAGAGGAATCATGTTTATGAATATTTTGCAAGAGATCATAAACGATAGATAAAATTCTTTCACGACCATCACAGGAATCTAAAAATTAAAGCAGGGAGCTTAGAAAGTCAATCCTGCCTGAAATTTAACATGACAAATGGTACATGGTAAGCACTTAAATAGATGGACCAAGACAGCAATGGGAACTCTCTTTTATATTCCATAAATTTGCTTAAAAACATGCAAAAGGCCTCTTTGGCCAAACATGACATTCGTCCTTATTTTCATCGACATGTAGAATTATGCATGAAATATGTGCAACTATATCATAGAAGGGAATCCAGGCAGGTAAGCTGTACTGCTATATCAAACCAAGGACATGCTCCATAAATTATTGGTTCAAGACAAAGAATGACTGAAGCATGAGAGTAAAAGTTTTATGAGAGTAAAAGTTTTAGCATACGCCCATAAGACATTGGCTGGCCCTCAACTTGGTGGTCCCAAGGCTGCCTATAAGATGCCGAAATAATATGAAAGGTGACCAGCAGCCAAAGAAGGCCTGACCATCAAGTTGATCATGCTTGGTAAGGTTAGTAGGGTCATAGGGTGTATAAACTATAAACAAAATCAGAACACCTAAGCATCATTATGATCAGATATTTTCTTATCAATTAGGCATTGTTTTTCAACTTTGCATCTACTAGTAATTGTCCCAACTAAGACAAGTGAATGTGTTTACCTTATTAAAACCACTAAATAATCTAAATATGAAAATCACAATTTCCTCCGGTGCACATATGATAATTTTCTGAAAAGGTCAATCAACAATTTTCAGTTTTGCCTTATTTTATACAACCAAACACAGAGATATTCTTGGATGCCTGATTATATTGGTTGATATCTGACAACACACCTATGTTTGTTGGATATTAGAGATACAAGTTTTATGTATAAAAGCATAAGACCTACAAGAGCATGGCATGCCTAAATAACAATTAGATCTCATGTCAATTGATTAAACACTTTAATCACATCGTCTAACAGAACATGAAAATAGAAATTTTTTTAAGTCAGCTTCCCTTGATACCAAGGACAAACCCTATTATAAATTAGGTGCTGAGGAATAAAATTATTATTTACCTTTTCACACCATTAATCCTTCCAGCTTCAAGCATGTTAAAACTGATCATAGTGTTATTGTAAAAAATCACTGAATGGTTGGACTGGATGAAACCCATTCCACCCATATCAGCAGCAAGGTTAAATACATGGTTTGCCCCACTAGTGACCTTCAAGCAATTATCCATGACCCTCAGATCAACAAGATGGAATTCATGACAGAACATATCTTCGGTCATGTGCTCATTCTTCTTCCAATCAGAGGCAATAATGTAATGACCCTCATTCTTCAGACGCCTAGCAATGTGAGATGCAATGAATCCTCCAGCTCCAGTGATAGAAATCCGCAACTTCTCAGTAGGCCAATATGGTTCCCTCTGTAAGTTTGCATAAGTGTACGCTCCGTAGTCGGTCCCATCGTTTCCGGTGGTGCTACCCATTCTACAAGATACAAGATATTTAGGTCAAGTGTTTTTTCTGATGAAAAATATAAGATGACCATAAGATATCAAAAGCAAAGTATCCAAAAGTAATTCAAGAAATCCAACCAAAAAGCTGGGGAAAAGATGAAGCACATTTAAGTCCTAATTTTCAAACCACCAGTAGCAAGTAAGACAAGAAGGGAGAACAACTTCCATGGTGGAAAATCAATGTAGCAAGTCATGAGCAAGAAATAAAAAATATTAAATCTACAAAAACCTGAAAGACAAAAATTTTCCATTCGCAAAACAAGAATTTGAGCAGGAACATGAGAAAAAAAACTAAGAAAAAGCATGTGACAGATAGTGTATGAGAAACAAACAAACAAGGGACATGTTGCGACTTAACCTAACAACAAGTTATGTAAAGAACACAAATAAAAGTGCCTACGCCTCAGAAATAAGGTACAAATCGGAAGCCTGAATGCGGAACATCAATCCACTAACTCATGCCTCATAGAAGAGTTACAGATCAAAAGCTGGAGTAACCAAATGACCTCTGGTTACCTGAATGCCCGACACCAATCACCACAACTACCAGCAACGCGTGCGAATCTACGCCATTCATAGACAACTCAGTTCAATCCATATGCAACAAGAATAAATCAGAAGGAGTACCAATATCATACAAATCACAGATAACAAAATCAGAAGAACGAGAAAGAAGCTAATTGTAATAATTAATGCCATCCAAAATATATCCTTCCCTGCACAGAGTTAAAAATTCCAAAGAGGACAAGACAAACATGATTCACGAAGCAATCATAACAAAACGAGGCAAAAGAATGAATTTTGGCAGGGGAAACGTGGCCAACAACAGTAAAAATTGGACCAACATACAGTGCCCTACCACAAATCCAGCAATCTTCAACATATTTGCCGAGGAAAAAGGAATTAAGCCCTTACTCGGCATCATTCCACGAGAACGATACTGAAGACGATGAGAAACTGACGGGCAAAAGAGATAACCAAGAACAAGAACACCGACACACGAGTCTCGCGACAAGGCAGAGATTTACCTCGACGATTCAACGGAGACGAGAGCAGAGAAGCGAGGGAGAGCGAGAGCGAGAGCGAGGCGTGAGAGATGAGATCCCGGTGGCTACTCGAGGTCCACGCCGCCCATTATATATATATACGGAGAGCGGAAGCTTGGGGCTTTAGTTTTTCCTACGAGTTAAATATAATATATTTATTTTTTATATAAATAATATATTTATATTTATTTTAATTACTGGTTTCGCCTACCAAGTTTGACTCCTTTAAGCGGACACGAGGGTGGACCCACCGTGTAGGTGCGGGTCCCGCAGATGTACCCAATCGATCCGGTGGGTTAGGGCGTCGGTTATTTCGGCATGTCGGTGGATGGGGAGTGGGCCGAAATCGGACGGAGGACGACCAGCCACGTGTCCAGACACTAGCGAGAAATTACATGTAGAAAGTTTAGGTACCAATATCAGACGGCCCAAATCGAATCATAGAAAAGTACGGAATTCTTTTTCGGTTTCCAGATTACCCGCGCGCCGCGGCACAGCAGCGAAGTGTGGGACCCAGCCTGGCCCCGCGGTTTTGGCTCACGAAAGAGGGACGCGGATTGGCGGAAGGGTGAGGTGCGGTCCACCACACCGACGAGGCGGGGGGGGGGGGGCGAGACGTGGCCGTCGCTTGATCGCAATAAAATGGGCGGTGGAGATGCGACCGGAAATGTAATGCCTGTGACCGCCGATTCCCACGAGAGGTCCGACCGCATAATAAATGGATCGCCGAGAGAGTCTCCTTTTGCTAGGAATCTTAGAGAGAATATTTATTCATTGTGGTCGGTTTCCCTTATTTTAAATTACAATATTTTTACATTCTTTTGGAGTTTGGAAATCTTGTACTCACAAATCACAATATCTTTTTAAATAATATTACAACGGACCAATTCACTGGAAAAGATCTGTTTTTTCTCCCATTAATACTATTTTTTTTCAAATAATATCCTTAATTTAAGAAATATTTACAATATCACATACTAACTTCTTTCCATCATTTAGATAATTTACAGTATTTTAATAACATTATATTTTTTATCGAGATATTGAAAATACTATAAAATTGATAAGAATCGTAGGATTCTATTATACAAGAAATGAATAAACAATAACTTCGAGATGATCAACTTCTTTGACCACTTTGAGGGGATCGATCTCCTAAGGTTTGTCAAGCGACTGAAATATCATTTTATTGATGATCAAAAGAAGAAAATACATCCTTATTTATAGAAATCTACATTATAGTCCTTTGGACTATGACTCCTAATTAAATCATAAATTTTAAATAACTCCTAACTAATTCTTATTGAACTCTCAAAACTCACAGAAATATGACTCAAAAGATGACTTAAAAATTGTTTAACGAGTGATTAACAATTCTTCACTCCTTCAAATCAGTCTTATCCTTAATGCTGAGCAGCATCAAACTCTAAGAGCTTCTCTTTCAGCACTTCAATCACAGGATATCGATGGGGCATCAGAACCCATTGATCAAATATGGTCTTCATTTTATGATAGCGAATGCAATGGGCTAGCTTTTCAATGTAGTAGTAGTCATTGTAATTTTATTAAGAACCCTCTCCATTTGATGGCTAGTGACAGTTGTGACCTTGCTTCCATATCTTCTCTTAAGGATCACCTATTTTACGATGATAAAAAACTTTATAATTAGTGTAGAAAACTTCCAAGAGACATCACCTTAAGTTGATAGTTATTCAACTTCAAACACCACTTTTAAGTCTTCCAAGGATATAAAAAAGAAACCCACAAGTAATTTTTGGCCATATATAATCAATTTTATCTTCAAACACTTACTATCACAAGTTAGAATTTATCCATCGATGATCTTTACTTTGCATTTGCCATAATCTTCAATGTGGTATGCCAACTGGTCAACAATCTTATTGTCCATAAAATTATTAGTGCTACCTGTAGAAATCAAAATAGAAATAGGCTGATGTTTCAAAATTACTCCAATTTTCATAGTTTTCTGATTAGAGTAGTCGACTAATACATACACTATATGTGTGATAAGTCCTCTTCATTAGAATCCATACCCTTATGATCGAAGTCCCCATTGTCAGCTTATGGTTCCTTTTCAATTGATTAAATCATCAAAAGTCACCCTTGTTTGCATCGATACTCCTTACTTTATTTTTCATCATAATGTCAGCACAAACCCTATGTTAATCTTTCCTTGAGTTCTTCTCGGGTTAGCCTTTGGGTGTTAAGGTTTTGATTGAAAATATATTGGGCGGGTGGCTTGCTAATCATCTGTTTATTGTCACTTCTGTTTCAGTAATGCTCTGCTAATTTTTTCTTTATGCAAACGTGTAAATGAGATCGTAGTAATCATAATGCAGGATTGACCAACTTTAACTTCACATCATATATTTGGATTAAGACCTTCGATGAATGTACCCACTAGTTATCGTTTAGACCAATCTCTGACTTGATTTTATAGTTGACCAAATTGACTATGATATTCTAGCACTGTAGTTGCCCATCAACAGTCTCGTACTCGAATGGTCCAAAGTGAACATAAAATACTATTATAAATTGTTCCCACGAAGGAATCTTATGACAAGTTCTGTACCAATTATACCATCGCATCTTCATTAAGTTGAATTGAAGCTATTTTCACCTTGGATTCTTCTAGAGTTTGTGGAAGCAAAATTTTTTTTTAGCCATAGAGATCAATTGATCTGATCCTCATCTTCCCATCTTGGAAATTTCACCTTCATGCATGGGTAATTAATGTCGTGTTCTTGGTGTCAATTTCTTGTGTCTTCCGATTGGTTCAACGTAAGACTTGAAATTTCATCTTGTTGAAACTTACGTTGAAATCATTAAGCCTATAGTCAGTTCTCAATCGTAGTTTCTAAGGCTTCTAATTGGGCTTTTCACTAAGTTGTTGGTAGCCATTGCATATGATTACAAATTTGTAATACCCAATTTCTATTTCTAGTGTCGGGTCAAGGGCATCAGCACTACCCTATTCGGTGCGATTACTAAGACGTCGGCCTATGGCAGCACTGAGGCCGTGAGCGATCATTGCAAGGATGTTGGGAAAGCCCAAAACATCAGAGACTAAGAGATGGACGATGGCATGGTCAAGGGTTGTGGTCACTAGGTGGAAGATGGCTGTTGAGAATGGATCTACTTGTTGCTGAACTCGGACTAAGATTCACTATTATCGATGCTGATGGCCAAAAAGGGCGGTGGCATGACGGTGAAGAAGGAACGAGATCGTTGAGGCAGCGACAGTGGCTTCTGTTGGTAGCAGTGTCATCGAAGGTTGGGAGGCAACATTGATCGCTATGTTTGCTGCATTGGAGAAGTAGAAGTCGCCGCTACCAAGGTTGGAAGGTAGTGATGGTCAATGCTACATGAAGGGGAGAAATCACCGTGACTGCAATGGAAGCGAGGGTTGAAGGGGGAGGTAGCGATGATCCTAGTTGAGGTGACAAGGACGTCGTGCAATTGCGGGAGGGGGGGGGGGGGGGGGGAGGGATATCGCTATTATTGACTGTTGGGAGGCAGCAATAGTCGAGTGTTGGCGATTATGGTCACTATGATAGCAACAGAGGAAAGAAGTTGAGTGGACGAGTGGTAGGGAAAGTGTACTAGCAGCGACAAAGGTAAGGAGGAAGAAGGGCTCCAGTGGCTGAAAGCGTGGCGACAGGAGATGGATTATGGGCGGTTATAGCTGGAAAATGTGGATGGAGAGTTATAGAGGAGGCGACGACAGTGGTTGGGTTGTAGCCTTCGATTGCACGGCTGGGATGATGCTCATGCGGGTGATGGTAGAGGAAGAAGTTGACACTGGAAACAGAGGAGAATTGTGCGTGACTGAGGGTTGAGGTTGTGGCAACTGGTTTGTGCAAGGATGGCTGTAAGATTTAAGAGGAGGAGTTGTAATAGAGATTGGTAGTAGAATCATAACGAAAAAGCTGAGGATCGTTGCTCTGATACAAGATGATAAGAACCCTAGGATTCTATAATAGAAGAGAGGAAGAAAAAGATAAACAATCACTTTGATGGGATAAGTCTTCTTCATCACTTCGAGGGGATCAACCTCCTAAGATTTGCCAAGCGAATGAAATAAAATTTCCTTGATGACTAAAAGAAGTAAATATATATCTATTTATAGAGTTTCATCCTAGAGTTGGACTTGGACTTTTAATCAAATAATAATTTTAAAGTAATTTCTAGCTCACTTATATTAGACTTACAAACTAAACATAATTTAAAAGTTCACAAATTTAATAGGTTCTTAACAAAAAAACTATTTTATAATACTATGAGTGAAAATATCATATTTTTAGACTTAGAGTGGATTTGGTTGAGATTATTAATCTCTTTAAATCATTTAAATATTTTTAAATATGTTTTATAATATTTTTATTATGATGATAAAAATTATTGTAATATTTATATTTTAAATAGGTGATGTGATTGTTAAACTATTATAAATATTTATTTAAATTCTGATATAATATATCGAATGATTTTTATTATCTTATTACTCCGTTCTACTCATTTATAGTGTTTTGAAACAAATCATATAAAATTTTTGTTATAGTATAAAAAAACACTGTGATATGTCAAAACTACTGTACTAAACCAAAACATTATAATAAAGATAAACAAATAAAATAAAATTTTAGCGATAATTTAAGTACTTTTGAATTAAACAGCGTTGTCCGAAAAAGAATAATCCAAATGAGACTCTTTTTAAGCAAAATCATCCTATCACAATAATTTTAAATGTTAACTAAAAGTCAAATAAAAGTCAGCTGACCAAGATTTGAGCATTTGGATCCATGAGAGTGTATATGTGTCTTTCTATATCAAAAGGATGGCATCTATTTACAGGACAATTATAATTACAGTTCTACACATCTAATCTTTAGTTTCTTGGGGTGACAATTCATATATTATGATCGACATTTTAGATCTTAAAATGAATGACAAGATCACCACATGAATGCCACGATAGGATTTTTATCATGCATTTTTATATATGTACACCAACATTATTCTTATTATCAATAGCATAAATAGTAACATAGAATTCATGCACGTGATTACAAATCAAAGCTTGATTTGCTATATTTCTAATCTAACATTCATCCATTAAATACGTATCAATTTGTAAAAGGAACCTTCTAAACTTACATTACATTGAATTTTGATATGAGTTGGCATCCATAAATTTGTTAATGTCGCTAAATGATCACACATGCCACGAAACTATAATGGCTCATAACTTATCTAATTAATATATATATATATATATATATATATATATATATATATATATATATATATATATATATATATATATATATATATATATATATATATATATATATAAGATCTAAATCCGACCCGAGTGACCGAGGCCTTTGCTGTCCCTTGGATCAGCATCTGACGGTCTTAACGAGATCTATGATACGGGCTCAAGAACTACAAGATCCGACCCGACACGACCGGGATGGCATTTGAAATGCAACTCGAGCGGCAAAATTTGAGGGGGTTTCTCCATCGCCTTTCCATTTTCGTCTCCCTCCGCCTCTTAATTCGAGAGCGAGAGTGCGAGAGGGCGTCGGAAGTCATCTCTGAGTCGCACTGCTGCATTTCGAGATTGCTTTCTTCGCCTTGTCCTCGATCTCCTTTCTTTGATGCGTGGGCGACGTTGCAGCTTCTGCGGCCGGCCGCGACTGCCGTGGGCTCTGCGGCGACGAGGGTGGGGGTCATCGTAGGGTCCGTTCTTTGGATCCCATGTGATTCGTTCTTATTCTTGTTTTTCGTATGCTTCTTGCCGTGATTTCACCTTTTCTTGTGCTTTCGGATGTTCTTCGGTGTGTTCATGCGCCGGATCTAGGGTTTCCGTGGTCTTGAATTGGAAGGTCGTGTGTGCTGGGCTTGGGATGCATGGATCTGATGTGTCCTAGGACAGTAGCGTAAAGTGATTTTGTCATGTGCTCCCGGATCAAGACCTTCGTATATTATCTTATTTTCCTCGAGAGTCGCCACTATCGTGACCATTTTATTCTTTCCCTCTTGATCTTCAAGGGAAATATACCATTTCTTGTGGCAAATTTCATTCAAAAGTAATCTTTCACCTATTATATCTCACAAGTTCTTGATCTAACTTGTTTATGACGTGGTGCGAAAAGTTAATCTTGGCTGGTTAATGGCGTCAACTGCAGCGAGTATTTTCCATATCTGACGCATCTTATATAGTCAGCTAGGAAAATTTCGGTATTGTTTTACCTGGTTTTCTGGATGAATGAAACATATAATCCTCAGTTGGCACCACCTCCAACTGCTTGCCAGAACAAAGCAATCTTTGTCAAGTTTTTCTTTATTTCTCTATACATCCATCTCAATAATCTCATCGTGAGATTCTCAGAAGCCCTAATCATTATGAACTGGAAATCACTATGTTGCAATTACAAAGCATATTGTAAGGTAGTAGAGTATATATGGGGAATCATGTATTTTTAGAAAAGGGCTTGGTACTATATGAAAATAAATGCTTTGTTTCTGAACTTACAAATGGTTGCCAATGCTTAAGAGTAATTTGGTGATTAAATCAGTATTTGTCACTCTGAAAATCTACTAATTTTCCTTTAATTTGTAGAATAGCTGTTTTCTCTTGCATGACCTGGAACTGTCTCCTGGACTTATTTTATATTAATTAGGATAAACTACTGAAAAAGCATCATTATTGATTTTTTTTCTTGGCCAAGTGCACTTTGTGTTTTAAGAAAATCAAGCAAGTTATCACTTGGCATTTTGTTGATGACCTGAAAGTTTATATTATTTAAATTATAATTCATTATTTCTATATTCTGTTGTCTTTAATGTGCATAAGATAACTGACCTTGGAGAGTAACTACATCTTTTTTTCTGGATTTCTAGGTTACATGAGCACTTTGTTTGAGACTCCTGCTTTCTTTCCTTATTAATGTGTGCACGGCCATGAAGAAGGAAGGTTCCTCGGGCACTAGTTTTGAAGCCCCTTGTGGGAGAATAACACGAGCTCGGGCAGCTGCTTGCCGTGCAAATGGTAAACTTCCTCCCTTGATGCCATCAGTTGCAAATACAGAGAAGAAGCAGACACGCCACAGCAACTTAAAGAGAGCAGCTTTTGATGAGAACAGTCATGGTTTCCATCCAGCAGCTTCACAGTGCAAGAAAAAGCGTGCAGTGCTTACGGATGTCACGAATATGTTCTCTCAGAATTCCTCCAGAAATTGGGTACCAGCGGGGAAAGTTAAGGTTCAGTGATGTCTCTCATTGGCTACTGAATCTTCCTTCCACAGTTTTAGTTATCTTTTTCATATAGGACATGCTTCACTTTTAAAACCTAAAGAAAGAATAAAGAAAGATATTGCAACAAAAGGAATATATCTCTTTGTGTTTTTTTATCTGTTTGTAAGTACCATATTGTCAGTTAGTATGTTTTGTTCTTGTTTTCTTTCTGGGTCAAACTTTGATATCCTTTTATTTGATCAATTTTGAATATTAGTCTTGATCTGAATGTTTTTGATGCTCCAGTCTACCACTGCCCAAAGGGCTAAATCAGGTCCTTCAAAAACCAGAAGGTCTTCCAACCCTAAGGCGTCAAAGTTATCTCTAGTAGGAAATGCCTCAACTTGTGCCAACATGGAAGATAAGATGAACGAAGGAGCGCAAAAGGTGGAGACACTGGTGTCAAAAGAGTCTCCCCCATTTGGAAATGTGGAAGACTCCTTGGTAGCATTGCAGCACAAAGAGTTAGACATAGTTGGAAACACGCCGACTTATGTGAATGTGAAGAATGACATAATCGAAGGAGCACAGAACACAGAGACACTTGTGTCAAAAGAATCATACCCATTAGAAAAAGTGGAAGACTCCTTGATGGCATTACAGCAGAAGGAAAGCACCAGGGATGGGGAGAGCACATGTATCACAACTTTGATTGAAAGGCATAACTCTGTTGGGAATCATGAACTCATAAATCATGCAAAGAATGGTTAGCTCCCAGTCCTTGTACCTTTTTTGTCTTAATGATAAATTTAATATATTATTGCACCATTCGTACCACCCAGTACTTCACATTTGGGAAGGGCAGTTTGTGGCATTTGTGTTTGTAATTAAATCATAACTTTGTGTATACATTATAAGAAAGTAAATTATTCTTAATCCTTAGGAGTATTTCGGGAATCCATTGATAACCTTCTGTCCATCTTCTTCTTTTTACCAATTTGACTATTGTGAAGTTATGTTTATTTCATGACTAGGTTTTGTTAATAATACTGTTAAGCTGTATGATTATCCAGGGGGGTGCAGTGGCTTGGACTTTATAGATATTGATACAGACCATGGAAATCCTCAAATGTGTTGCACTTATGCCTCAGAATTCTATACTAATCTATGTGCTGCAGAGGTATTCCCTAATATGCTTCTTGCCCCAGTCTGATGGTACTTTTCCCTTATACAGAGATATTCTCTCTCCAGTTAGTTCTGCGATAGGGCTTTATATGTTCAATGCAGAAATACAGAATTAGTGTTGCAAAATGCAGCTAAACACATATTTTTTCTCCATTCCTTATCCATGATGTTAACAATTAATGTTTTTTGCTTTCCCTTTCTATCCAGGCATTGTCTTGTGGAACTTTTAACTTGTGATTATTGACATTTTAATTTTAATTTTTTAGCTCATTCGGAGACCGGTGTCTAATTTTATGGAAACACTGCAGCAGGATATCACTGAGAGCATGCGGGGCATTCTAATAGATTGGCTTGTGGAGGTTTGCTAGCTCAAACTTCTGATCTTCTTCCTTTAGACTCTACTATCAACATGGCAAAACTACTTGTTCAGTTATTATGTATCCTGGACTTAAAAATAATAGTTGAATCTGAAAGGAATTTCATGGACTCATTCATCATGGTCTGAGTTTTCGTTAGATAATTTGTTGAAGTCACTTACTCCCATTTGTTACTTGAGCATTTCAACATCTGAGATGGCATCATTTTCATCTTAGATTTAGCAAATGTAGCTCGAAGCCAGTGGATATTCTGCTTCAGTTTGTTCCTTTATTGTGTTGTGAAATAAGATTCTTACAAAGTAGTTCTTGATGGTAGATCAAGTGACTCTTCTGGGTAAAATTTTGTTTCTCATCCTGTCATTTTCAGTTTATGATCTTTCAAGAAGTACGTGGTTCATTTAAAATGACTACATATCACCATTGTGTACATAGTAGACAAATCGAGTTGATGAAGGTGCAAAATTTGTGTTACATGGGAGAAGTTTTTATGTTTTACCGATTTTTTGGGGAACCATCAGGCAAACCATGTTATGATGTGTGGTTTGCTTAGAGTTATTGCTACCTAATAATGGTGTCAGAAATTGGTCACAATGTTCAGAGATTTCTTTTGGATGTGATTGTTGAACCCTGAATGGAAGTTTCCTGGAAGCCCAACTTGAATGTGTTTTTTGTGTTTTAATATGGCAGAATATTCTGCCGATATTCGAATCTATAAATATACACGGTAATGTGGTATTTCGTAACAGGTTAGCATGGCTCATAGATTACTCAGTTTCTAAGATTATCTTGATTATTAATCTTTACTCAAAACTTGGTGCTAACTGACCTTTCATATTGAATTACTGGTTGTGATCACTTCAGAATTGTTGTTCTATCTTGATTATAAATCTTTACCCAAAACTTGATGCTAACTGACCTTGTTGATTTTTAAGCTAGTCGTGATGCTTGTGTGTTTTTTATCTTTTATTTTGCACAGTTTATTCAGCTGCAAATACTTGTTTTATTTTTCAGGTTTCTGAGGAATACAGGCTTGTCCCAGATACACTCTATCTTACAGTATATATAATCGACCAGTTTCTTTCGCAAAACTATATTGAAAGACAAAGGTTGCAGCTGCTTGGCATTACATGCATGCTAATTGCTTCGTAAGCTTATATTCAGACTTGCAGCTTAATTGTCTTCTTTTCTACTTGAGTCTAGGATTAATAATGTGTTTTTTCAAAAACTACATCTAATTTTTTTCTTAATTTGCAAATATTCTATTATTTGTCAGATTCTTTTTCCTGTAAAGTGTTAAAGTTTCTCTGTCATTCTAGATGATGATGTTGAGTTCAATGCTGTTGCTTTTATTGTTAGTATTGGAATCTTTGATGATTAGATGTTCTAGTCCTCTAAGTGTCCAGGATTATTAAATTGCATGTGCAGCTTTGAATATTATGATATTTAAAGTGTGCACACAAATTGCCAAATAATGCTTCAATGATCTATCTGATTGGTATATATCAACTGACATTTGCTGGTCCGATCTGGGACCGATATTGGAACTTACAGCTCAGTTTTAGTTGGTATTTGTTCTTTGTATTATTGTTTTAATAATACTGGATGGTACAATATGATATACCATTTGATAAAATGGATACTGTAACGGTTTGACAAGGTGTCCCAAATGGCATCAAATCAAGACTATAATTATTGGCTAGAGAACATTTGTAGTTAATTCCATATGTTGAGTAATTGGTAACTTTGTTATTGGCCATAAACTGACAATGTGAGACAAATACCATCTTTTCTGCATTCCATCATTTTTTCTATGTTGCTTTGATGATCGGATATGAATTTGTATGAATTAGATCTGGCCAACTATTTTTTTGATGTACTTGGCATTGGTTAGAGGAGGTTCAACGTTGAGTTGAAACATGATATTCAAAAACTGAGTGGTCCTTTTTATAGAGATTCAGTGACGTCTTACTCTAGCTGCATATTTAGTGGATGAATACTTTGGAGATGATAAAATGTATAGCAGAATCACTGATAACTTGTCCTTTACACAGGAAGTATGAAGAAATGTGTGCACCACGTGTCGAAGAATTCTGTTTTATCACTGATAACACTTACACCAAGGCAGAGGTACTTTTTTATCTATGAAGATTTTGTTGCATCATCAATTCTGTGAACAGGAGTAAGTTCAGTTTTTGAGGAGATGAGATGCCAGCCCTATAATTATTGGTGGTTCTAACAGGTGCTCAACATGGAGAGTCAAGTGCTTGGCTTTTTAGGTTTTCAACTTTCAGTACCTACCGCAAAAACATTTCTCAGGTATTACAAAGTTCAATTGATAGTATTTTCAATGTCTTCAAATCAGAGTCATTAAATGCTTGGCACATTAATTTCTGCATGTAAACTAACCATTGCGGTCATATGCAGGAGGTTTTTACGTGCTGCTCATGCTTCAAATAAGGTATTTAATGCTAACAAATCTGATCCAAATATATGCGAGAGCACATTATACTTTCATACTTGTTTAGCAAAAGAAAAAAAAAACTCTTCATGATCCATATTTTGTTGGAGTTGCAGGTTCATTCTTTATCCTTGGGGTACTTGGCCAACTACTTGGCGGAGTTGACATTGGTGGAATATAGCTTCATAAAGTTTCTCCCTTCAGTCGTTGCTGCATCTGCCGTATTTCTTGCTAGATGGACATTGGATCAGTCAGATCATCCATGGGTGCGAGTGCTCTACACACTCCGCGTTATATTTACGTGCCAAAATAGGATGGTTTCATAAATGTGGTATGATCTTAAATGCAGAATCCGACCCTTGAGTATTACAGCTCGTACAAGGCTAGGGATCTGAAGGCGACCGTTTATGCATTGCAAGAGCTACAGAAGAACCTCAAAAGTTGTCCATTGAATGCCATACGTGAAAAGTATAGGCAGCAAAAGGTATTTCCCTTTTAAGTATTTCCGAGCTTCATAAACCTGCTGCAATGATAGATCATACAATAAGACCACTGGGTCCATACCATTGACCGGATCGATGATAGTTTTTTAATAGAAATATGAAAAAAAAAAAATCAGCTAGCACTTGCGGTTTTAGAATTTCCTAAAAAATTTCCTCCCTTTTGTGAATCTCTTGGAAGTCTTTAATAATATGCAATTATTTTAGTTTGTAATGCTGAAACATCTACGTCGCCTTTTTGATAGTTCGAGTGTGTGGCAACCCTGGCATCTCCATCCCTGGTGGAATCACTCTTCTCCTGATGACAAAGGGATGCCAGAAGATGGTAACTAAACTAACAATACCCTTTTTCCTGTTCTCATTTCTTTTCTCTTAAAGGAGCCCAAAGGAAGAGAAAAGAGTGAGAGAGTGAGAGAGTGAGAGAGAGATGGCGTTCTAGAGGCAAGTATGGGCGGTCTGCTCGTTATCTATTCTTCGTTCTTTTTATTTGGCTGTTGAATTCATTTTATCCCTGTGGCTGTGGTCTTTCTACGCCCGTCATTGTAGCATAATCTTATAAGATGGATGGGAGCGGTAAACTCGGTACAGATTGACACTGACATTGCATGGCAATCTGAAGGCTGCTCATCGTTCAGGAAATTATTGGCCCATTGTCAAAAGAAAAGGGGGGAAAAAAAGAAACTTTCGTGTGTGTTGTGTCTGTGTGTATGTCTTGGTTCACATATTTGTCTGTAATGGAAAATGATGACACTATGGTAGGTAGGTACAGTACCGCTGACGGTATTGCAGCACCATTATCTTTGTCACCACTTCCTTTGATGACGCTCAAGAATTAATCGTGTTGAAGCACATCATAGCATTGCAATGTTCCTTTTGATGCATTTCCTTGTTGCGCTGTTCGAATTTTATTTCACTACTGTAGGCTCTGCTTGCGACCCTCGCGTTGTGTTGCTCTGCTGTATTGAGGAGACCGTGGAGGGGGCATAGGCTGTCGGCGTCTCGGAACTCGTTGAACCGGCCATCGGTGGGCGTGGGGGAGCTGCAAACAGCGAAGGCGAGGGCGGATGGAGAAACCGGTTCTCACATTCCAGCCACGTGCTTGGTTCCGGATAGTCACGTGACTCACACTTAGATCTGTACACCATTCAATCCCCAGGGTGGATAAGGTGACGGATGGGTTTCCGTTTCCATCGTCCAAACCATGTGAGTCCCAACACACGAACAATCGTTGTACATCATCGAATCTTACCGTTGGATTGGCATCCAACGGCTCTAACTTTTAGATCGGCTCGCCATCGTATCATGTGCGAGATTCCCACGGATGCACGGGATCTAAACGAGAACGAAGAGGGCGGGCAAGCAGGCCAAACCACGATGAGGATGGTCGCCACATCGCCTCCCGCTGCCCTCGCCGCGGCCTCCCTACCGCCCCTGGCGACGTTCGCCGCCATGAAGCCATGCAGGAGACCCGGGATTAGGTCACCCCCCGCAGAAATCCCCAGCTTTGGGTTTCTCCGCATGGGGATGCAGCGGGACCGCAGCTCCACTCGGCCCAGGGCCGGGCTGACGGAGATCGAGCCCGACCTCGGAGAGGACCCGCACGATCGATGGCGAACCAACGGCGTCAGTGCGGTGAGCTCCGTGTTTCTTCATCGCCATCTCTTTTTTAGTTAATTCCTCTCAGCTGCAGCTAAAAAAGATCCAAACTTTGTGCTTCCCATGAGTGTGCAGGAAGACTTCATATATGGGGAGTACGATGGGCACCACACGTATCACGAGGGTCATGAAGGTACCATTCTTACATATACTGTTGTTTCTTGATTAGCTCACTGGAATCGTGGATTGTGTTCTTCACATAAAGATCTCGTCCAATTCCTAACTCCTAATGACCTAATTAGTCATGCAATCGTGTAAAGGAAAAGGGGGGGGGGGGGGGGGGGGGGATTAATTGATTTTATGCTTTAGGTTCCTTCTCTTACAATTCCACTCTTTCTATTCGAAAGAAGCATACCGTTCACAGAGTTTGATAAGTGAATTACGGGATTCGTGACATTGTCGAGAAGAAACAGTCAATAAGATACTTTGGGTTCAAGGTTGCCTGTCTGCTTCCTGTATCTGTTCTGTTTTCTGAATCCAATATATATATAAAGATGGTTCCTGCACCCCCTCCTTACGGTATGTTAGATTCTTGTTCTTCATCTTTTTGAGTTGTTTGCTTCTAAACTCTGTGTAGGGGACTTCTGGGAAGCCGTAGTGGCCGAGTATCAAGCTGCAGAGCCACCTACTGGCTTTCAAGGTGAGCTGTTCTCTTGTTTCATTCTTTTGACAACATTTTGTATTCCTCTCTTGTTGAATCACTGAGTTTTGTCATGTCAATTCCTTGCAGGGTTTATTTCTTGGTTGTTTCTCCCTGCAGTCATAGCTGGTTTGGCTTACCATGTACCAGTTAAGTAGTCTCCTGCTGCTTACCACATGCCCTTGATATATTCTTATTTCTCAATGTCTTACTGAGAAATCAATGTTTAAGAATCAATTTGTCCTGCAGCACAAATGAAGCATGAGATGTGAAAATCACATTTTATTCCACGATAAAACTTGAAACTCTTTTTCTTGTGAACTGGGATTCTCACACTGTCGCTTGTTTATATGAAACATTCAGTATCCTCGTGTTTGGTTTTGAATTTTTTGAAGGGTTCAGCAGGGTTAGATAATTAAGAAGAACTGACTGAAATAAACATTTTCATCTAAGTTTTTTCTAGATTCCCAAATTTTCACCTTCAGCTATTTATTGACTCCTTTTGAAATGTGAAAATTTGTATTTATATTGGCGGCAATTCTCATATTTCAGTTTAATTAGAATATGCTCCAGAAGCACTTCCTATACAATGTTGTTTGGAACTGATAACAAATGTGTTTATCTTGATCATCATTCCACGATATGTATGAAAAACTGTGTTTTCCTGTTGAATCTCCTGAACACATCCAAGCATATATTTATGACATGACCATATATTAGTCTTTCAATTACCTGCAAAATTCCTTCTTTTTTCTTTTGCAAATAGCTTATTATGCTAATCGCTTCTTCTGTGCTAGACATGATTTTAGCAGATCATTTTTTTGAGAACTTTTGCCAAGTAGTCCCTTAGGCGATCTGATGCTTGTTTGAGATGTCCATGGCAGGGTGAGTATTTGTACATAGGAGCAGCTCTCTTTGTCGTCATATTCTGTGCCATTGAGATGGGGAAGCCAGATAAGCCTCATAATTTTGAGCCTCAGATATATAACATGGATCGAGCAGCTCGTGACAAGTTGATAGCTGACTACAACTCCATGGACATCTGGGACTTCAACGAGAAGTATGGCGAGCTTTGGGACTTCACGGTGAAGAGGGATGACATTGTAAAGCTGTGATACTACCACGACCGGGTGATCTAATCGTGTCATATGCAGATCGTAAGTTTTACTTGACCCTTCCAGAAATAAATAAAAATGTTATGTTTTGATTTGTAGTAAGTACCTGTTAAACGAGTAGCAATTATTGTGGCCTGATGCCATTAGGTATTTGAACAAAACCTACAGTAACAGTGAATTCAATTGAATTACTGATTACTCATACATGTGATGCTTTGAGTAATGATATAAATATTGGGTCAAACTGGTATATACCTACCATACCGGTATCTAAACACAAACAGCACATATATAGTTCTTTTTTTTTTTTTTGTAATGATAGGCAGATCTGAAAAAAAGAAAAAAATCTATGTATGTGGTCTTGCTTTTACAAATAGCTGATTCATGATTTAAGTTAACTTGATCAATCGTAATATTAACTGACGCATGTTCTCCTTCCATGATATAACCTCTCTGTATGGTACAAATGTAGCCTCTTTCAGCTTCAAGCAACAATAAGAGAAAAGAAAAATCAAGGTGAAAATGAAAGAAATTTCTTGATAGATAATTGATGGAAGCAATAGTTGGTTGGTTGATCTTTTGGCTTAGGTCTTCTTATACAGATATCTTGAAAAAAGAAAAAAAACCGGTTTGGATCCTTAATGAACCATCGAACCTGCTGAAATTTATGATAGTCAAAATGACAACTTATTTTGAAATGGAAAGACAAAAAGAAAGGGAAAAAAGAAAGAAGAGGAGGAAGGGACACAAGGAAAAGAGAAAGGAAACCCATATTAAAATCATGATGAGCAGTGGTTGAAATCGGTTTCTGATGTAGTTCGCAGGCCAACCGAACCTAAAGAAACTTGGATGCAGATTAGAGTTGAGAAAACGAGCTTTCGAAGCTAAAGATGTCATAGAAGAAGAGGATGTCAGATTATTTAGGCTAAAGATATCTGTTGGGTAACAAGAAACAAATAGGACAGTCAGTTGATAGCTAACTCTAAGAAGGTGGTGATTTCTAGTTGCCAAGTCTGTGCGTTTGAAGCTTCAATCTCATATGGCAAAATCAACATTATGATATGAGTTACTCAGGACATCTGACACTGCAGTTTGCTTATGGACCAGTGATTGATTCAGAAGCATTATTAATGTTGTGATGAAACGAAGAAGAAAGAACATATTACGAACTCTCGGATGGGTGAAGCAGAAAGCATGTAGCCATGGCTGCCGAGGTGAGTAAGTAATCATCAGCAGAGAGCAGCAGTCTTCTCAAGCGGAGCAGTCGAAGTGGTCACCCAAAGGCCTCATAAAAGAGGAGGAGGAGGAGACCCCTCCGCCATCTGTAACGTTCTAGAATTGGGTGCATGTGATCCTACAGCCATTTTTGTTGCTTTGCTCCTCCAAGAGAACCAAAAAAATGCCGGCAGTGCACTGTTGTCCCGCTGAGTCATGCAAGCGAGGACGGAGACAAACGCGTGCTTTGGCCTCTTCGCTGCCAACCTTTGTCGCGAATGGCAAAGCAACAGCAGCAGTACCGCGAGATGGCAGTACCGAGAGACGCTGCAGGAGGGAGGAGATCTCTGATTCCTTTCCGCCGCTACATCGCGGAACAAAGAGGCAACATTAGGCGTCAGTCAACTGTTCGTATGGTGTTCTTTGGGATATGGATGAGGTTGGTCGATCGAGATCGACTACAGCGTGTAAGAAACCACACCAGCCATCTCGATTTAGGCACAGTGGAACGCCGACGCGAGAAGAAGAAGAAGGCCGCCAGAGAGCGTAATCACAAGGACTGGTGGTCGCAGAGATGACAAGGTGAGCTCGTGAAGAAAGGTTGGTGGATGCCAAGAGAATGTTGGAGAAGTCTCTCTTCTGGCAGTCGGTCCGTGCTTCCACGAGTGGGGATGCATGTCACCATGGCTTGGCTCTTATTTCTCTGTAAGATAACACCACTCTCCTTTCCCTGCCATGAATCCCATCCATCGAGGTTTGCTCCCTCTTCGAGTCGCAGATTCTTGATTCCTGGCTACCTGCTCTCGCAAGGTAAAATTCTCATATTCCACTGCTAATTTTTCTTGGAGCTTACTGACCGTTCTCGATGCCGACATGGATAGTTAAATTAGACAGGAGAGACGAACTGTGTCAATTCAACTGCATAGCGATCGATGGTGGAACAGCAAATATGATGTGGCCGGTAGTAGCAGCCTACGATAAAACTGGGATCTGTTCCCTTCCGTGCCAGTTTTAATAGCTGATGAGACGCATCACATTATGCATCGCATGTAATTATCCACCAATAAATAAATAATTTTAGTAGGGGAAAAAAATTTTGATACAACATTTTATGGAATCTTTTCTTTTATTGGCCCGCAATAATATTAGGCTTAATTTTTTTAATAAAGATATAAAAAGTGCCCTACTAAAGACGTAGGAACGCTCCCAAAACGAGGGCTAATCATGCATTATCTTCTATGGTTAAATTTGTTTAGTATTAAATTTTTTTTTAGTATTAGAATTTCAATAATTATGAAAGTGAAATATTTAATTTTATTTATTTTAACATTATTTTTTGATATAAAAATGATGGGTAAAAAGCTGATTTTAATATCATAGTTATATTTTTTATTGTGACGAACGTCAACACCATTGGGGGTCGAACGTGGTTATTGTGGTTGTGGTCGATGAGAGGGAGATCAACGAGAAATAGAAAGATGACGTTGCAGGTGTCGACGCTCTACATCTGTGTTGGCATCGCTCGACAATTATGTTGTCATCGCCCTTCTCCGCATTGTTGTTCGCACCAATACAAATGTAGAGTGGCATTACTCTACATCTGCATCGACGTTGATGGAGATTTCGAGTGATCTTTTTATCGCTTTACATCTATATTAGCTTTGACGTAGATGCAGAGTAGTCATTTCATTGCTCTCTATCTGTATTAGTGTCGATGTAGATGCAAAGCAACGTCGCCTTGTCCTATTTCGTTGTCGATATCGAAGCAGATATTGAGTGGTTTATTCGTCGCTCTGCTTCTGCGTCGGTGCTAACACAGTCGTTGAGTGACATTGACACAAATATAGATTATCGGTATCTGTGTCGTTATCTTTCTCCTCTCCCTTTTTACATCATCTCTCGTCGTCGTTCTCTCTCTCTTCATCCGCAACAGTCATCCACAGCTTCCAACTGCATCATCGTTTGTCACCATCAAAAACGTAATTTGGAAGTAATTTTTTTTTCATCTTTTTTATGTCATTTTTGTATGTGCGATATATTCCATCCGTAAAACTAATAACATTAGGATAAATAAAGTTAAATATTTTATTTTATAAAATTTTAATATAAATTTTTAAATTTAAAAAATTAAAATACTAAGTAGATGTAACTATAAAGAAGATGTATAATTAGCCCTAAAAATGATGCCCAGATTTCTGATTCAAAGGTCACACACAATTTACCCTACTCTCTCCTTCCGAATCCTTTTTCCCCATCGCTTTTGCACCGTAATAGATAGGATGATAAGAAGAAAAAGTAAAGCACAGTCACAAGCGGGCGGATACCATCCGCGCACGTGAAGCGCAGTGGCGGTGGGTGGATGACAGAGAGAGAGAGAGAGAGAGAGAGAGAGGGCTCCATTTCCACGCGGTTTCAACCTCGGGAGATCCCCCTCTACCTCTTCTTATCGTCTCGCGACGCGTGACATCGGTGCCGATGACGCGTTGTTTCGTTTGGTTTCCGGCGACGATGACCTCTCTCTCTCTCTCTCTCTCTCTCTCTCTCTCTCTCTCTCTCTCTCTCACTCACTCTCTGCATTGGTCGCTCGATGCGACACGGAGTGCCCTTCCCAAGCTGCTCTTGTTGCATGGCATGGCATGGCATGGGATGGCATGTGATGGCACGTACGTACATGGCCTGGCGATTAATTTTCTCGTGAGTCGACTACGTCGAGGAATTGATGGCTGCAGGTCAGCCGAGACGTATTGCCGGACGACCTCGGTCTTGCACGGAGCTAACTCGGTAGCAGCGTCATCATCCTCACCCTCGCCGTCGACCCATGCTGTACCTGATTCAACCAAGACGGGTTAGTGAAACCGAGTTAAAGTGAATCCCTTGAAGGGATCTCATACTTCCACCATGCGAAGAAGGGTGGCATCTCCAGCCGAGGGCCGCCGGAGCATCCGAGAACGTGGGTGGGTGGTCCAATACCTTTCTTCGTGATTTCAGAACTGGTGCTCTGTCGAGCTTGGCAGCGACCGAATGGCTCCGCATCTTTTCGCCATCGGGAATTGTGAGCTCCATATACAACTCTTCCGCTGTCAGCAACACTTCTAATTCTTGTCTCTTGTTGCCGTGCTTGCCTCTAAAAAAGCTCACCCGCGGACGAGGTTGGCGACGCCTCCCCCCCCCCCCCCCCCCCGAGCGGCCGTCTCAGAGATGACGATGCTGTCTCCCACTGTGGCCTCGTTAGCTATTCCTTTCCTGTATCACTGCTACAAGGCGAACATTGATTCGCCCCGCACTGCGCCATCTTAATTACTCCCGCAGAAGCACTCTCCGATCCGTGCCTTTGATTCATGGCGAGCTTTGACTTGGCAGGACATCCTACTGCTTTCACCGCCGGTGATGCTTTAAAGCAGGTAGATTGAGTTATCGGATACAATGTTCCGATGTGGTCCAAATCCAATTTACTTTTTACGCACTTAATAGCATATTACCAACTCACATATAAGCCCACCCTCTCGTTCTTCCCTATCCTCTCTCTCTCTATCTATCTATCTATCTACTTATTCTCCCCCATCCCCCCCGCCCTTCCTTCCTTGCTCGCTCCCTCTCGTCCCATTTGGCGCTTCAATGGCGACCGCCACGGCAGCTCTATTCTTCTTCATCTTGCTGCTGGTCTTGCCGTTCCCTACTCGGCACCACGTGGCGGCCTCTGAAGCCTCCGCCAGCGAGAGCGCCCCAAACCCCTTCACGGCCAGGGCGGCCGTGATCCGGTACTGGAACCGCAAGGTGCCCATGAGCCGGCCACAGCCAGCCTTCCTCCTCGCCAAGCTTTCCCCGCTCTCTGCCGTTGACTCTGCCACCTTCTCCTCCCTCGCCGCCGCTGACCCGTCCGCACTCTCCACGCGCCTCCCCGCACTCTGCGCCGCCGCTCGGCTCCTGTGCTCCCCCGCCCAAGCCAACACCTACTCTGCCACCGCCCGCAAGGACGATTCCTCCGCCTTCGCCTCCTACCAGAACTCCAACTTCTCCGACTACGGTACCGGCGCGTCCGGGGGGCGCAGCGCCTTCAAGCACTACTCCGACGACCTCAACCTTCCCGTCGACACCTTCCGACGCTACAGCCGCGACTCCACCGGCCACAACGACTCCTTCGCCTCCTACGCCCCCGATGGGAACGTCGTCACCGCCAACTTCACCAGCTACGGCTCCTCCGCCACAGGCGGCGCCGGCAACTTCGCCTCCTACGACCATGAGTCCAACGTGCCTGACCTCAAGTTCACCAACTACGACGCCGACGCCACCGGTCGCCGTCGGTCATTCTCCAGCTACTCCGACGATACCAACGCCGGGGACCAGTCCTTCGCCGGATACGGCAAGGACGGCGACGGCGTGCCCACCTCCTTCACCAGCTACGCCAACAACTCCAACGTCATCGGCTCCTCCTTCGCCGGCTACGGCCAGGGTGCCAACGGCGCCAACGACTCCTTCGCGTCCTATGGGTTCAACGGCAACGTGCCGGAGAACAGCTTCCGGTCCTACGGCGCCGGCGGCAACTCTGGGTCGGAGCGGTTCAGCAGCTACCGCGACCAGTCGAACGTGGGCGACGACAGCTTCGCCTCCTACGCCAAGGGAGGCGGCGCCGCTACCGCCGACTTCGTCAACTACGGCAACTCCTTCAACCCGGGCAGCGACTCCTTCAAGGGCTACGGGGAGGGCTCGGCCAAGCACAGGGTCACGTTCAAGAGCTACGCCGGCGACAACACCTCCTTCAAGGGCTACGCCAAATCCGGCGTCGACTTCAAGTCCTACCGCAACTCCTCCGTGGACCCCTCGTCCTCCTCCGCGGGCGCCACCGCCTCCCTCCTCTCCCTTCCGCGGGCGGCCGGGAAGCCATCCAACCGGTGGCTGGTGGAGCCGGGCAAGTTCTTCCGCGAGCACGACCTGCGGCGGGGAAGCGTGATGCCGATGCCGGACATCCGGGACAAGATGCCGCCGCGGTCCTTCCTCCCGCGGTCGATCGCGGGGCGGATCCCGTTCTCCCCCGCCGAGGTGCGACGGATCTTCGGGATCCCGGCGGACACGGCGCTGGGGAAGGCGGTGGGCGACACGGTGGCGGAGTGCGAGCGCGCGCCCAGCCTCGGCGAGACGAAACGGTGCGCCACCTCGGCGGAGGACGTGATCGACTTCGCGGTGTCGGTGCTGGGGAGCGACGTGGTGGTGCGTAGCACGGCCACCACGGCTGGCTCCAACGCCGACGTCCTCATCGGTCGGGTTAGCGGTGCGAACGGCGGCAAGGTCACCCGCTCCGTGTCCTGCCACCAGAGCCTCTTCCCCTACCTGGTCTACTACTGCCACTCCGTACCCAAGGTGCGGGTGTACGAGGCAGACATCCTAGCCGTCCACTCCAAGCAGAAGATCAACCACGGCGTCGCCATCTGTCACCTCGACACGTCGGCCTGGAGCCCCACCCACGGTGCCTTCGTGGCGCTGGGCTCCGCGCCTGGGAAGATCGAGGTCTGCCATTGGATCTTCCAGGGTGACATGACGTGGACGGTCGCCGATTGATCCCCCTCGCTATCGTCGCAGGCGCCGTATCACTGACTCTTTCTCTCTCTCTCTCGCCACATATATAAATATTAATATTTCTCTGCTTCTCAATGCAAAAAAGCCGGGGAAGAAGGAAAAAATAACGAGAGACCAAAGAAAGATTTGCCGAATTCCTCGTCACAATGTGGGATTCTGCGAGTGATTTCGGTTCAAACTTTGGGGTGGGTGGCGTGGATGAAGCAGCTTTCTTTTTGTTCGTTCATGGTCATGTCTGAAGATGATGAATGGAAGGTAAGATGCCATGGTTGTAGAACAGCAGGGACCTCCTCCTCGACTTAAAAAAAGGACGAGTTCACGGAGGCCAAGCTGCCTTTTTGAAAGCTCATCATCCGTTTGTGGCTGCTAATGCGATCCCACCATCTGTCCTCCACGGGATTCGCCCGCATTATCTTGTCGGATTCAAAGTGAGGTTTTTTGTTAGATCACGCACGCTATTAGCTCGGCGGCGAGTGAAGAAGTTTTAGAACCCGGCGACGACTCTTCTTCTTCTTCTCAGCGGATCGACGCAAAAAGCCTGCAGACGTCGAGTGGACATTGCTGCAAAATGGCACTTTGTTCTTTGCATCAGGAAAAGAAAAGCTCTCTCTCGCTGCGCTTTAGCTCAGCTTTGACAGTTCCAACTTTGACCTGACCTCTTCTTCCTCCTCCGTCTCCCTCCTTTTCCTTTCTTTGTGGCTTTAGTTCCTTGGTGGCAATTGAAGGGATAAAGCGACCGCACCGAGCAAGCTTTTAGCTCCCACATATTGAGGCTGATTCTAACAACTACAAGACTGCAGGCAGGCTTGAGTTAGGTACCGACATTGTGATGGGAAAAGCTTATCATCATCCCTAATCATTTCGGAAGATGCATGCAGGAGAAAGGTGGAAGACAGGGTAAGAAGCACCTAAAGAGAGGCAGAGTACAAACTAGTATTTATTTAGTGAAGAAATAGTAGAAAGATGGCATGATCATTCAGATGTCACCAAGTTGCAGCACTTACCAATTGTCTAGCATCATCATCATCATCATCATCATAGAGCACCTAATCAGAAGCAGTAAGAGGTGCAGAGCCCAATGATCCAGCAGTCAAGTCAAAATGGACCTATCAGATTCCAAATTACTGGAGCAATGATGCAAGACAAATAATGAAATCTCAGTGATCAGTGTTTTTTTTTTCCAACAAAGTGCAGTAGTGATCAGTGAGTGTTTTCAGACACAAAAATGAGGAGATAACCAAAGGAACAACATAGGTGAAATGATCACCTGTGGTTTCCTCTCTCTCTCTCTCGACATGATAGAAGTAAGCACCCACTCCACTAAACTGGAAATTTAAAATTCACAAATAACTGAAAAGTGCAGGTTTTTAGATGACAGCATCTTGCCAATTACAAAAATATCGCAATGAGCCGTGCTGTGTTGACGAGGATTCATCACCTCCAGGTGGTAGCTTCTTCATGGCTGCATCTAAGACTTGGATTTTTCAACCAAACAGACTTCAGCCGAGAGAGAAGATGATGCTGCAGATCCTCCTCCCAGTCCATTAGAAAACCAATACTGATTCGTGAAGTCACGCCGCCCTTAGCATGGCTACTTCTTAATCACTCTTCCACGACGGTCACCAGCTCGTACTCGATCAAACAAAGATTATTGCCTTCTTTCACAGTCAAATCAGCTGGATCCGTCACTTCTATGTGCCCCCCATTTGTCCACATCAAGCCTCGTCGATCCTTTAAACATGGCCATCTTAGCATTCCCGAGTGTTCCGGTTGTATCTGCCTTCATCAAATCCACTGGGTTTAAGAAGCGTCAAATATTAGTCTCATTAACAGCAAAAAAGATAATACAAGGAATAATAGAAAGTAGAATTGCACAGTTTAATCAATGTGCATTCAGTGATCTAGAAGATGAATCCACAGGTAACAAGGTGCCATCCCAAACATGGGTCTCAGGAAGCTAACTAAACGACCATGGTAGGAATGACCTTGAAAGTTTAGGATGAACGAACGGAAGCAGTCTGTAGTACTAGGAAACATGGGTCGTTAAGAAGGTATAAACTTTCTGGAGTTTGATACTTGATCTTTTGGCAGTGAGAATATATATAAGCAAGAGACTAATGCATGTGAACCAAAAGGCGAAGCGTCGAATTTTTTGATGCAAAGTATCAATGCAACAACTATCCAGTTGAATGGTTCAAGAAGGCCAATGGATTTTATAACAGCACTGTTGCATAAATATTTTGGTGATTAGTAGCAGAATAAAAAAACATCAAGTAGCTTATCCAAGTTTATCTACACATTTTTCAGCAAAAAGGAGAAATTATTATCATGGAAATAAACAAAGAGATAGATAGTACAAAACTGGTTTCAGCCTGGGAACCAAGGCATTGGACTTGCACCAACGTTACCAAAGTCCTGACTCATAATAATAATGATATCACACCCCTAATAAACTTGCAAGTGTATTTCACATCTAGCTGAGTTTCCGTTATAATCAAATTATATGTTCATTAATTAAAAAGGTGCTCGGACAAGAGGAGGCGAGGACCGAACCCCTTGTTTAAGGGCCAGGTGACACGATTCAATGAGGCGATCGAACCGTTTAAATTTGTATTAGTTGGTTCGATTGAACCAACTAACGCACACGGTTATATCGGCACGTGGCCCCGACTCCAAACCCTATGCACGCTTCTCTCTTTGTTTCCGTTGTTGTTTGATGTCGTTGTTGTTTGTTGTTGTTGTCGATGTCCCCTGCCTATTGCTGTTCGCACACGACTTCGCTGTTGCTATCTGCTACCTCTTGTCGTCCGCGACTTCGCAACTTATGACTCAGCTTCTCACCGCGACTTCTTCGGTCTCTACTCTTCCCTACTATTGTTAATAGTAAATATACTATTAACATTAGATTATTAATTACTATTAAAATTAATCTTTATTATTTAGATTAATAATATATTATTTATATATTAACACTGCTAATATTTGTTTTTAATTTAATCGCATATTTTTATTTAAATAATTATATATTTTAATTATATTATATATTTTTTATATTTTAGAGCATCTCACTTTGCTCGAGCGAACACCTAGCGCCTCGATCGTTTTGGGACTTTAGTACCTTTTAACGTATATGACGTTTTAAAATCAATGTTCATTATATGAACATAAAAATCATAAACAAACTAACAACTTCTTCTCGATAGGGCATACTAGTAGAACAACAATAGTTTAATTATTATTTTTGTGTTTCTTTTTCTTTGTCTTACCAATAGGATTTTTGTGAATTTCTTAATACAAAAGTTTAATTAAATAATCTAGTGATAATCAACATCAAACATCAGAGTACAAGAAAAAAAAAAAAGGTTTTAGTATGTGGCAAAACAGATTTCTACACCAAGACACTTATATAAAAATAAATATTTGCAAAGATATTACGATCCTATGAAACTCATGATGCTAAACTAAATAGAAATTACAACACATTTTTTTTCAAAAGAACTTTCATCTCCCCTATTTTTACAGATAAGAAACCACCCTTTTTTTTAAAAATTTTGAATCTAATGTTAGCTGGCCCTCGAGTCTATTGTTGAATGTTGGTGCTACTGATGGTTCAAAAGATGAATCTAAACCAAATGGAACACTTCAACACTCGGTAGATTTGAGCAATCAATATAAATGCTTAATATCAAACTTTTCCTAACAAAACACTTCAACACTTGGTAGATTTCAAGTATATTTTTTATCCCAAGGGATCTCAAGTCTTCCCATCATGGCGGGCATCAAATTTTATTTCCGTCATGATGAATTTCAAGTCCCCTCTTTCTCATGGTGAATTTCAAGTCCCTTTTCTATCATAGTAGATCTTCCCACTATAACAGACTTCAGATCTTCTCTCTGCCGAAGACGATCTTAGATCTTTCTATCATGACGGATTTCAAGTCCATTCTTAGTCATGGTGGATCCTGGGTCTTTCTACTATGGCAAGCTTCAAATCTTTTCTCTATCATGACAGATTTCAAGTCTTTACTTCATCGTGGTGGATCTCAAAAATCTTCTCACCATGATGGTTTTCATATCTTCTCTCCATTGTGATGAATTTTAGGTCCATTTGTTGTGGTGGACTTCAACTCATCCCTCCGTCGTGATGGATTTTAGATCCTCCCGTCGTTGTGGGCTTCAAGTTTTCCCTCCATCATGGATGATACTGATTTTGATCGAGACATGGCGATGCTCTTTGACAAAGACGTTGCAGAGGATCTTATCGTCGATGATGGTCATAGTGGCAGACTGGAGGCCAAGCTAGTCGATGAGTGCTTGTCTCTTCTTCTTCGAGGTAGACAATGACTGCGATAGCTGAAACTCCATGGAGAACATCAAGGTCTCTTCCACAGTGAGCATTGTCACAGACTTAACTGAATTTGCCTAGCCGTGCGACACCCTAGCGGCACTCTCGAAGACTTAGCTGAAATTACCTAAGTCGTGAAGCAACCTTGCCCACTATTCCGGACTTAGCTGGGATTACCTAAGTCATGAAACGCCCAAAGCATTATCTGTCCGCAAAAGGTCAGCCCTCTTGCAACCTCGTATGGTTCTGTAGGACCTACAAAAGAGAAGTTGATTAGCTTAAAAATGAATGACGGACAAGTCCCGACGTCTCACAAAGCAGGAAGCTATACAAGCAATTTATCAAACACCTTAAGTGCAGCAGAGAAAAGAGAGAAAAACAGGACTTTAGAGGGTTGTAAGAACGGTTGCAAGTCCATAAATGATGGTTCTCAAGGTATCGGACGCGAGACAAGTTCAATTGTTGATGAAAGCCTATGCCCGACATATACCCGAAACCCCATCCAGCTCGATGCCACCCAAGATGCTGAAATGGCTAATATTTCGCACCGCTTAGAATGGCCACCGTAGCACACGAAAAAGATAAAAAAAAAGGACTGTTTTGGCTCCACGCAGCGAACGATCATTCTGCAGCCTTCTACACTACTTTCGCTCATATTTTTTAGGTAAAAACACATAAATTAAGGCAAAACAAGCTGCTAAACATATGTATAAACAAAAAAGCAACGAATGATTCACAGAGTGAAGATGTTATGGTTGAGCGATGACCGTTCGTGACAGCATGGGGTATAGGAGATTGTCGTCCTGCATGATGTATGCAGAGATAAGCTTGAGGAGTTGCCCCTCGAGCTTCTCGTCATTGAGGGTGATGGAACCCTATAGGCTCTCCCACATGATGTAGTTCGCGAGGGCATCGATTAGGATGGACTTGCCAGTGCCATTCGCCCCTAACACCACGAAGATCTCTTCTTCCATCACCTCGCTAGAGATAGAATTCAATAGTGTCTTGGTCTTGGAGATCGCCTCCAGTAATGAAATCGATGGCGAGGTCGTTCTTGTATAAGAGCAACATCTTCTGATGCTTCTTCATGTTGTATGAGAGATTGGTGAAGACGAAGACGAAATGGACAGGGTAGAAGGCCAAGTGGTTATCGAAGGTACCTTTGGGGAGGAAGTCATCGAGCTCAAGGATGTGGTGCTCCTAGGAGGCATAGCCATCGCTCTTGGCAATGTTGCCACTTTGCGAGTCATCACTAGCACCTTTGGAATCCTAGTTGGCATTAGCTTAGGGACTATAGTATGAAAAGCTGGCCGAGAGTGATGCACTTCTCGCCGCTACCTCCTTCGAAGTCCTAGTTGGCATTAGCTCGGAGGCTACGGTGGTCGAGTAGGTCATCACGATTGATGTCTTCGGCCTTTACCATCGAGGAGGATCGTTGATCGAATAAGGATATCTTATCTATGAGTCGAGATAGGGTATTACTTCGTTATCCTCTTTTATCATATTGGGGTCTCCTGTTGGACGCCAATGTCAATGGCGTTGGTGCCAATGATTGTTGAGCTACTGACCATGGTTGAGATGGTAGCGTGACCTATTGGACAAGAGGAGAATAATAGCTTGTCATTCCCATTAGCATTTGCACCTATTTGATGAGGTTTGTAAACACTTAGCGAGGACGAGCAGGTGGCTTAGGGTCACCTCAGGGGTGATAGGCTTGGGTTGTTGAACATATGTACATATTTCATCGACGTTTACATTAAGGTGGATATGTCCATACAAAAAGGGTAGCTGTTACCCTTCATGAGCGAAAGTATTATGGGTTACGGGCATGTCTCCTCGCTCAAGTGTTCATTGAGAGGATTAACAGACGGATGTTCTTGTGACATTGAGCTCTCATTCTAACGTCAAAATGCTAGGAAAAAGTATCATTGACATATTGGTCAGTTTGATATAATCTTCAAGGTGAAAATAGAGTGCTTTCAAGATGTCACATATACAAAGATCGATGTCAGAAGAGATTTTTAAATTCAATCCTTTCGATGCTTAAATTAGTAATCTAAGGTCCCTAAACATGGATTCAAGTAGTTCAAAATGAGTTTTTTTTATCTTAGAGGATGAGAAGAAAATTTATGATTGTCTTTTCCATCATACTAGATAAGAATGAAACTTTTAATTATCTTCTTTGTCATAATAAATAAGAATGAAACTTTTAATTATCTTATTTATATCAAGTTACTTTGATCTAAGCATCCCTAACATCATCCTATCTTTTTCTCTTTTTTATGATAAATTTATGATAACAAGGCTAAATAATATCCAAAGCAAGAAATTTTAGTAAATTATTGTATATATGTTTTTATAGTTAATGAAAAAATGTTTCTCTCGTCAAATTTGCCAATGTTTATAATGAAAATGTGAAGAAAAAAAACTTACATTTCCCACTCGTGACGACACGTGCTGAACTGTTTTTTTAAAATTGTTTGATAATATTAAATTTAATGAGAACGTCCGTTTTATGTGTGTGGGAGCGGAGCCGACGAGGTTAAATGCAGTCTCTCGGTCCAAAGAAGAAGAAGAAGAAGAAAAGCTCGGATCTTTGGCCATGGAGAACGGCTCTTCTTCGTCATCCTCCGTGCCGAGCACTCCCCTGCTCAAGGACGAGCTTGACATCGTGATCCCGACGATCCGGAACCTGGATTTCCTGGAGATGTGGCGCCCCTTCTTCCAGCCTTACCACCTCATTATCATCCAGGACGGCGATCCCAGCAAGATCATCAGGGTGCCCGACGGCTTCGACTACGAGCTCTACAACCGCAACGACATCAACCGCATCCTCGGCTCCAAGGCCTCCTGCATCTCCTTCAAGGACTCTGCCTGCCGCTGCTTCGGGTACATGATCTCCAAGAAGAAGTACATCTTCACCATCGACGATGACTGCTTCGTAAGTCTCCCATTTCCCTCTCGTTCGCTTCACCATTTATTCTCCGGAGTTGGGTATTGGGATCAAGCTAGGATTTTGGGTTTTGAATTTGCCAGGATTGCGGGCGTACTGCTCGGCATGCTGATTGTCTCAATCGATCCCTTTCTTTTCTGTCAACCTTTTCCGAATCTGTTCTTGATCTGTCGAAATCGGTCCCCCCGTTTCGTTAAGTCTGATTACAGATTTCTCATACATATATATATAATTCTCCTTTATTTTTTTTTTAACAATGAGCATCTGTATTCAGGCTTTTAGTTCTTTGTGTGTTGAATCAATCAAGTGGAATGATGATGCATGAACAACACTACTTTTGTCCTTCAGATGAAACAATCATGTAATTGCTTGGTGAGAATGGTGTTGCATATGGCTTCCGATTACTATTGAGATTGTTGTAAATATTGGTGTTCTTATCATATGATGGATGGTTAATGAGATTTCCAGCTCTCTTATTATAGTCACTCCTGCTTTCTGCCTTATTACATCCTTCGATTATTTACATCAACATTGCTTGAATTATCTCATGTGTTTTTGGAATAGGTAGCGAAAGATCCTTCTGGCAAGGAGATTAATGCACTTGAGCAGCATATAAAAAATCTTGTTTCCCCATCTACTCCCTTCTTTTTTAATACTCTTTACGACCCTTACCGTGAGGGAGCAGACTTTGTCCGTGGCTATCCTTTCAGCCTCCGCGAAGGTGTGCCTACTGCCGTGTCTCATGGCCTCTGGCTCAACATTCCAGACTATGATGCTCCAACTCAGCTTGTTAAACCTCTTGAGAGAAACACAAGGTAGTTGATCTAAAGTTGGGTCATTACCGAATTATTAGTTAGATGCTGTGATTGCTTATCGCACAATTCATAACATCTGTTTATCAGGTATGTTGATGCAGTTCTCACGGTGCCAAAGGGAACATTATTTCCCATGTGTGGGATGAATCTGGCATTCGACCGTGAGGTTATTGGCCCTGCAATGTACTTCGGACTCATGGGTGATGGGCAGCCTATTGGCCGTTATGACGATATGTGGGCAGGATGGTGTATGAAGGTTAGCTCGTTCGCCTTCTTTTCATGGTTGTGTTCTTATATCTGAAAGTCTAGTTTTTACTATGTTTTTTTGATTCATTGACAATTTCTCAAGGAAATTGGAAATCATTATTTTTTTTTTTTCACCTATTTTGTACTTTAGTATCAGAAGGTATTTAGTATCTGCGCTTGGGGATATCTAATTCCGGTGATTTTAAGGTGATCTGCGACCACTTGGGATTCGGTGTCAAGACAGGCTTGCCCTACATCTGGCACAGCAAGGCGAGCAATCCCTTTGTGAACCTGAAAAAAGAATACAAGGGCATCTACTGGCAGGAAGAGCTGATCCCCTTCTTCCAGACTGTGACCCTTCCGAAGGAGTGCACCACCGTGCAGAAGTGCTACCTCGAGCTCTCCAAGCAGGTGAAGGCAAAGCTCGGGAAGGTGGATGACTATTTCAACAAGCTCACCGATGCCATGGTCACATGGATCGAGGCCTGGGATGAGCTCAACCCATCTGTCAATGCTGGCACTGCCGCCGCTGGAAAACCAAACGGCTCTGCTAAATAGGATACAGTGCCTGAAGAATAAAATACACAAAGGCCATATTGCTGCATACAACGACATCGTCGTTCTTCTTCCGTTAGACTTTAGCCTATATCTAGATACAGTTGTTTTCCTATTTGACTGTTGTCAAGTGCTTAGTGTTCTTGGTGAATGCAATGTTTTCCTATATTAAGATTTCAGGATGACAATAAAGTTACTTCAATGCCCGGTGGCTGGTTATAGGGTGGCTTGATGGCGATGCTCAATGATCACATGAGGGTGGAGGTGGGTAGTCCCCTTCCTCTGTTGAACTATTGTATCAGTTGTCTTTTGGCTTTGGTGGGGTGTGTGTTCAAAGCTGTAATTTGAATTTGAAAAACTGCATCAATGTTGTCATGACTTGCATCCATCCTTTTCACTGGCCAAATTGCTTTTCCTCTGTTGTCCAACCAAAAGCTTTAATCACTTTTAGTCTGTCTCCTAATCTCCATCCACCACATCAATATCCTCCAAAAACCTTACTAGTATCTGTGTGGTATGATACCCCTCTAATATCATCCATGGAGTCTCTGTGCTCATTCTCAACCCCATCAAGGATGATGAACAATTTTCAATCACCAGCTATCTGATTTATCACCATTATCTAATCATCATCATAACAATGGTTTTCCTACCAGCTGTAAGTTTTTATTGATTGTGCTAGCTTTTATTGATGTGGATGTTCCTAATGACATTTTTTAAGCAGGATAATGTTTGTTTTATGTATTATTTCATCAGCCCCAAAATCCATAATCTATACAAAACTAAATGGGTATTGCACATCTTATATTGAATTTTTAGTCTCTATGTTTAACACTATCAATTAATCCCAAAGCCTAGAATAAATCATTTCACAGTTCAACTTGATATATAGGTGAGACATGATTTTAACATTTACACTATATAAGTCAGGTCCTCCTGTTTGGTTAACAACATGTCAACTTTATTAAGGGAAGAAATTTATCATTTCAGAGGAATCAAATGCAAAAGTTTATAATTTCAAAATCATGACTTGGACCCAATACAGAGCCAGATATAATTTGTGAGACACAGGTCAACCATAACAGAAACACATCAATTTAGAACCTCATAAACCTATAACTCACCATCAGAATGACAAGATATCCTAATCAAGCATGTCCTGTTTTCTTGCTTAAAACTCTAAAAGGAAAAGGCTGCATATTGAGCGCTATAAGGACACTACTTTCTGCACTTTAAATAGTGTGCGGTCTCAATGCAAACACCAAAGAATTTTTAAGCCATTTTGACTTCCAAAATTTTCATTATTTGACTTTTATCAAATGACATCCCCTAATTATGTGCCGGTCCTCTTTTTTTTTAATCAAATTGATGAAAATATATTTCTGTCTCTATCAAGTATTTCTAATTATCATCGGCCTCTGCTCCTATTATGAGTAGCGTCACTAGTTGCCTCCTCCCTTCCCCCTTCCCTCCCCGGGTGGCAATCTTAACCCCCTCTTATGCCACCTGTGCAACACGAGTAGAGTCTCAACGTCAACTACAATGTTTTTTTTTTTCTTGTCATGATCCCAACAATGCTAGCTACGAAGTGGCTGAAAAGGGGCGTGCTACAATGGGATCGACGATGGCGTACAACATGGATGCTACCTTGCCATGGGAGAGTGTCGCTACACAAGTAAAATAGAGAAGGACATACGGTGGAAGCGGAGGACGAGAAGGATAAGAGGAAGGGAGAAAAGAATAGACGAAGTAGGTAACAAGATACATCGCTTGTGGTGGGAGCAGGGCGGTGGCATTAGCAACAACGGTGGTAGAGTTGAAGACAATCGAAGGTGATTGATGGAGGACGAAAGGTATTTTCATCAATTTTAGAAAGAAAAAACATCGATAGGTAAAAACTAATCATGAGAATTTATGTAACAAAAATCCAAAAATAAGATTATATATATATATATATATATATATATATATATATATATATATATATATATATATATATATAAGAAATAAAGAAAGAAACAACTATGGTCAGTCTTGAATAGATAAAAGGGCGAGGAAGTGTATATGATATAAAAATATATATACAATAATTTATTAAAATTTCTTGCTTTGGATATTATTTAGCCTTGTTATCATAAATTTATTATAAAAAAGAGAAAAAGATACAATGGGATGATGTTAGGGATGCTTAGATCAAACTAACTAGATTCAGCTTTTTTTTCATCTATTATGATAAAGAAGACAATCATAAGTTTTATTCTTATTCATTATGACAACGAAGACAATCATAAGTTTTATTCTTATTCATCATGACAACGAAGATAATCATAAGTTTCATTTTTATTCATTATGACAATAAAGATAATCAAAAACCTCATTCTTATCTAATATGATGAGAAATACAATCATAAACTCTCTTCTCATCCTCTAAGATATAAATAGATATTTTGATCCCAATGCAAGGGACTTATTTTTTAACTAATTGAACCCATATTTGGGGACTTTAGATTAATAATTTCAGTATCGAAGGCATTAAATTGAAAAACCTCTTATGACATCGATCTTTATGTAGGTGACATCTTGAGAGCATGATGTTTTCACTTTGAAGACTATATCCGACTGACCATGATATGAATGATACTTTTTCCTAATATTTTGACACTAGAATTTGAGCTCAATGTCACAAGAACTTTCGCTTGCTAACCCTCTCAACAAACACTTGAGCGATGAGGCCTGCCCCCAACCCATAATACTTTCGCTCAGGAAGGATAATATCTACCCTTTTCGTATATGGATACATCCACCTTAGCGTAAACGTCGATGAAATGTGTACGTCTGTTTAACAACCTAGGCCTCTCACCCTTGTGCTGACCCTGAGCAATGGTCGTCCACGTTGAGTGTTTCTGAACCTCACCAAATATGTGCAAATACTAATGGGAATGACATAAACTATTATTCTCCTCTTGACCAATAGGCCAAGCTACCATCTCAACCATAGTCAGTAGCTTAACGATCACTGGCACCAACGCCATTGACACTAGCGTCCAATAGGATACCCTAATAAGATAAAAGAGGATAATGAAGCGATACCCTGTCTCGTCTCATAGATAAGATATCTTTATTCGACCGACGATCCTCCTTAATGGTAGAGGCCGAAGACATCAATCGGTATTGTCAGGTCACGTACGAAACTATCATAGTCTCGCTCTAATTGGATTCTCCCGGAGAACTTATTTATCTCTCAATCTGAATGACTCTGGCCAGAGATTTGTTTGAGCAAGCATATATGAGATATTCTTCTCGTGATATTGAGAGTAGATGATCCTCTATTGACACTCAATTGCCTTTGTAAGGTTGACTACATATCCCAATAACCAGTTGTACCATATTTGAAACTTTTCAAACTTGAAAGTCTGGCATCAAAGAAAAGAGTACTCATGCAAGGCATCATTGATGTCTCAAGTTTAATGACCAGATACACAACTGAGACTATGAAATCACTGTCTGACATTTGGTATCATTAACCATACAACATTTCATAAGTAAATCAATTAATAAACTCATTCTCCAATGAGCACATGTATTATATCCTTAGTGTCTCCACACAAGTGGATATGAGACTAGCCGCCTCTATCATATGGATGGGTATATAGTATACTAATATGTCCGATTATCTCGATTTCTCTCTCAAGTAACCTATTACCGGGATTATTTAGAATTTATGTTTAAAGGTAAATCAATCTTATTATCGTGATCTCATCATGATCTAATTCCCATTGCACAAAACCAAGGACATCACAATATATATGCAACATATAATATAATGTGATAATATACCAATAATAATCATAAGAAAAAAAATCACACAACGTGTCACACATGCCATCACTCATGTGATTGGCTTGTAGGGCACCTATAACCAGTAATCTTCCACTTGACCTAAAGTCAATCACATATATGTTTGATCCCCATCAGACCCCTATGACGATCAAATACAATATGAGCCAACGGCTACGTTAGCAGATCTACAATGTTATCTTTGGATGAAACTCTTTTCACTACTATATCTTTATAGGTTATGATCGATCTAGTCAGTTGGAACCTCCTGAGAATAATTCTGATGAGACCTGGATTCCCTTGCTAGAGCTAGTTCCCTATCACTATCACAATATATTGGAATCAACTCTATGCTTCTTGGTGCAACTCCCAAATCTTTGTTAAACTTTTTCATCCACACCCCTTCCTTTGCTGCTTCTGCTACAACAGTGTATTTCGCTTCTGTGGTCGAGTCAGTAGTAGTATCTTACTCGAAACTCTTCCAGCTTACTACTTCTCCATTCAAGGTAAAAAAATATCCTGAGTTCGACTTGCTATCGTCAATGTTGGACTGGAAACTCGAGTCCGTGTAGCCCTTAACCTGGAGGCTACCTCTTCCATATACTAGTAAAAGATCTTTAATCCTTCTTAACTACTTAAGAATACACTTTATTATCTTCTAGTGTTCTAAACCTGGATCTGTCTGATACTTGCTCGTGACACTCAGAGCATGTGCTATATCAGGCTGGTACATAGCATAACATACATGATAGACCCTATATTTGAGGCATAGGGTATCCTATTCATGTTTGTCCTTTCTTTAGGAGTTTTTGGGGATATACTCCTAGAAAATAATATTATATGTCTTATCGATATGAGACCTCTCTTGGAATTATTCATGCCAAACCTTTTGATATTGGAGTTTATGTACATATAGTGGGATAAACCAAGCATCCTCATGGATCTATCTCTATAGATTCGGATCCTTAAAATATATGATGCTTCCCCTAAGTCTTTCATGGAGAAGTTTCTGAAGAGCCAAGTCTTTACTATGAAGAGCATTCCTACATCATTCCTAATAATTAAGATGTCGTCCACATATAACACCAAGAAAGTGATATCACTCTCACTTACCTTCTTGTAGACACAAGACTCATATACGTTCTTAAAGAAGTTATAAAATCTGATCATCTCATCAAATCTTATGTTCCAACTTCGGAAAGCTTGTTTTAGTCCATAAATGGACCTGAGCAACATGCACACTTTATCTAGACTCTCTCTGGATACAAATCCCTCTGGCTGTATCATATACACTTCTTCCTCGAGGTTGTCATTGAGGAATACCGTTTTCACATCCATTTGCTAGATCTCATAGTTATAGTGTGTTGCAATGGTCAAAAGAATTCTAATTGATTTAAGCATAGCTACAAGTGAAAAGGTTTCATCATAGTCAACTCTTTTTCTTTGACGATATCCTTTAGCTATCAGCCTTGCCTTATAGGTCTCTACCTTTTCATCTACTCCGATCTTCTTCTTGAAAATCCACTTTCACCTGATGGGTACAATACCCTCAGGTGCATCCATAAGGTTCCAAACCTCATTATAGTATATGAAATTAATCTAATAATTTATGGCTTCTTGCCACTTCCCATAGTCTATACTCATAATAGTCTCCTCATAGGTCCGAGGATCAACATCCTGAGAGTCCTCTCCATTGATATGTCTCACATATCTTTCAGGAGAGTGAGATACTTTGCTAGACCTATGCAAAATTGAAACTTATGTACTAGGTATCTGAATAGACTCGGACTCTAAAATAATGTTTGAGCTACATTCTTTAACCTCGCACAACTCTATCTTACTCCTACTCTTTCCACCAAGAATGTGTTCCTTCTCAAGAAACATAGCTCTCTTGGCATCAAAAACCTTTCGGCCCTCGGGATGATAGAAATAATATCCATAAGTTTCTTTGAGGTATCCCACAAACTTGCACCATTCTATCATTGATTCCAATTAGTCAAAATTATGTCTTTTAACGTGAGCAGGACAGTCCCAAATCTTAATAATCTTAAGATCGAGCTTCTTTCATTTCCATATCTCATATGGTGTAGACATTACCGACTTTGATGGAACTCTATTGAGAATATAAGCTGTTGTCTCTAAAGCGTATCCCTAACATGAGATGGGTAGGTCAGCGAAACTCATCATGGACTACACAATGTTTAACAATATGTGATTCCTCCTTTTTGATACATCATTGAGTTGAGATGTTTAAGGAGGTATCGACTGGGACAGAATCTCATTGTCCTTGAGGAAATATGTGAATTTCGTACTAAAATACTCTCCTCTTCGATTTGATCAAAGAGTCTTAATATTATTTTCAATCTGGCTCTATACTTCATTCTAATATTTTTTGAATTTCTCAAAAGCCTCGGACTTGTACTTCATCAAATACACATATCCATACCTAGAGAAATCATCAATGAATGTAATGAAGTATGAGTAACCACTTATAGCCTGAGACGATATGAGATCACATACATCACTATGTACGAGTTCCAATAACTCAGTGACTCTCTCTCTAGTTCCACTAAAATGAGAGTTGTCAATCTTAACCCCCTCCTATGCCACTTGTGCAACACGAGTAGAGTCTCAACGTCAACTACAATGTGTTTTTTTCCCTTGTCATGATCCCGACGATGATAGCTACGAGGTGGCTGAAAAGGGGTAGGCTACAATGTGATCGACAATGGCGTACAACATGGATGCTACCATGTCATGGGAGAGTGATGCTAGAGGAGGGCATATGATGGAGTAGGAAAACGAGAAGGATAAAAGAAAGGGAGAAAAGAATGGACAAAGTAGGTGACGAGGTATATCGCTCGTGGTGGGAGTAAGGTGACGACGTTAGCAACGATGTTAGTGGAGTCGACGACAATCGAAGATGATTGATTGAAGAGGAAATGTATTTTCATCAATTTTAGAAAAAATAAACATCTCTAAGTAAAAACTAATCATGAGAATTTATTTAACAAAAATCTAATAATAATTTTTGTTTTAGGTAAAATTTTTAAGAATATTATATATATATATATATATATATATATATATATATATATATATATATATATATATATATATATAGAAAAGAAAGAAAACAACGATGGTCAATCTTGGGTCTCAGTCTTGAATAGATAAAAGGGCGAGGAGGAGAGATGGCAAAGCATGGAAAGCTGTTCAAAAAGTAGACTCAAAAGGGAGAGAGAGCAAGACATTTGTAGGGGGGTGGTCGTCGTCAGAGAAGGCTCTCTAATAATCACACTGCATCGGGAAAGGCAAAGTCATACGGAGCGGGCAAGCGTGAGGGTGGCGTAGCGGGCGAGGGCGGCTTTCTTCTGCTCCTATTGGCAGGCGATGGAGGGGGATGGGTAGTCACATCAGTGAGTCGCCCCCAAGGATAATGACAACCGATCCACCACAAACCACCCCTCCCTTCGCTCTGCTGAGTTCCCTCACATTTAGGCAGATACAGCATCTCCTCTCCCGTTTTCCTTTTCCTGATAAGTGTCTGCAGAATAAGCTTAAGTGGCATGGCCTACCCATCGCAGTTGAGTCAGATCTACCAGGAACATGAAGTTTGTTTGTTTGTATTTGGTGCTGTCATCTGAGTACTCTCTCTCATTCATGGTGGCTCTTGCAGGTTTTACCGTATACCTCACCTGCGCACTGCTTGATTGAAGTAGGTGCTTGTGTGTGTGTGTGTGTGGCATGACCATCGATCTAGTTTGCTATTCATTATTTACCATCTCATTTTATGCCTGTTTAGCCACCTATCTACGAAGACTTTGTCTTCCTCCTCCTCCCTCCTGTTCTACCAGCGTGTAGTAGAAGATCCTTCGTTCATAAGATTGAGATCCAAACTACTTGCATGGATTATGTTGATCATGATGGAGGGAAGTGTGATTCCACATACAGAATCACATATGGGTGGGATTACTTTCTGGAATGAACCCGAAATGCTGCATTTTTTTTTTGTTTTTTGGGAAGATCTGACCGAAGAGTAGGTCAATTGAGTTTCTGTAGAGCTTTTATTTGATGTGGTTGGCCGTACGTTCATAAGTGGGGTTCCGCCGGCCACCATTGTCAGAACAGAAACCCTAAGCTACGGTGCTCATCTCCCTTGCGAACCCTCTTAAACTCTAACACAAGCGGAGAAGCACGCCACTTGATCTACCACTCTTCTTCCTCTTCCTCATTTTCCTAGCTTCTTCTTCTTCTTCCTTCCTCTTCCGCTTCTGCTTCTTCCTGCCATGGACTTGGTTTCTCCCGCTGAGCACCTTTGCTACATTCGTTGCACCTACTGCCACACTCTTCTTGCGGTAAACTCTCGACATAAAACCTTAGATTGGAGTCTAAATTCCTGAAAGAAGACAATCTTCTTCAAGCACAGATATAGATATGTATACAAGAAGCACGCTCATAAAGTTTCTCCCAGCTGGTTTCAACATTTTGCTTTGTACTTTTCGTGTCTTAGGAATGTGCAGCTCAAAGTGAGCTTCGGCTTCTCTTTTCCGTCATTGTTTTTTGGTTTCCGGAATAGCAAAATCACTGTGGAAACTATGCTTTCCTGCAGTTTTTTTTTCCTTCGATTCCTGTTGGTATTGTTCATGTCTTTCCTGTTACTCTGACCTAGCAGTGAAGTACCGGTGGAAGCTAGTGATTCCACCTCTCCTATGAGCAGCGAAAACGAAAGCCCCTACCGATGGTACTTCCATGTAGCAAGTCATTAAGAAGAACCAAGTAAAGAACGATTCCATGATGCATGGTTTCTTTTGTCTCAAGTAAAGAACAATTTCTGTAGTAGTGTGAGGTTGGATTTCCCGGAAAAGTAGTTCAGATTTGGCAAAAGTGCATGACAGATGATTCGCAGTCTGGTCGCCAAGCCCCATCACCTCATGCATCCAGGGTTTGATGTTACGTTTCTTTCGTGATCATTTTGCTCGTTCTCGCTCATCAGTTTCCCCGGTCAGCGAATAGATGCCTCATCCACATCAAAAGAGTATTATGCACTCCGCAGTCCGACATATCATGTCTTCTCCACCTCTGTCTGCCATCTGTTACCCTAATGAATGAAGGAGAGATCCGCTCGACCGTGCTACATTCTTTCTTTAACGAAATGAACAAAAAGCCACGGCCATCTTTTGCTCGTTGCTGCTGTTTTTTTTTTTAGCTTCTCATGGGAGCTTTGCTTCCTCACCCCTAGGAATCTCAATATCTGTCATGAAGACCTATTTGTGTTGCAGGTTGGAGTTCCTCGCCGGTGGTTAATGGACAGCGTGACCGTGCATTGTGGTCACTGCAACCATCTATCCTTTCTCAATCCCAGAGATGTGATCCAGTGCCTTTGTCCCGCCGGCCCCCAGATGGGTTTTCAGGTTCATTTTCCGGTACATGGGACTTCCTTTTAGTCCACAACATTCGGAAACATCCTGCTGAAGAAAAAAAAACAGTGTGTGATATCTCTAGGGTTGACATCTACAAGTCTAGTTAGCATGATCTGCCATGGATCTGCAATTGTCTTGTTCTTGAGTTCGAAACTTTTCTTGTAGATTGTTTCTCCCTACAAGAAAAAGAAAACCTCATGGCTTATCATTTTCTCGAGTGTTAAGCTTATGGATGGTTGCTGTCAACAAGGAGAGATGTATGGGAGTGTTTAATCTCACATGCCTTTTTCCTGAATCAGGGTCCTTGCACTGGTTTAATGATGGAACCACCATCTCTGCGATCATCATCTTCAGGTGAACAGTTCAAGAAAGCAAGCCTCCTAACCATGTTCCATGCTTCTTTTGCTTCACGACTCTTACGTCTGCAGCTTATTTGTTGATCACAGTCCCAAAGAAACACAGAGCTCCATCAGCTTATAACCACTTCATGAGGTAAAGAACAAACATTATGCTTGTCACTTTTGCTAGCATTCTTCACTGAAATGTTACGTGTCCCATGCACCTTATACGGTGCATGGACTTTGGAGCAAACTGTAGATTTCTACCTTGCTAGTGTCAGCATTTTGATCTTCCATAAAGCTTGACCTCTCTCCAAAACCCTTAGCCTGTGATTCTATGACTAGATCTTTCATTCATGTTGTTGTTGTCGCTGCTTGATCTGATGACACACTTCGATGTCAGAGAGGAAATACAAAGAATCAAGGCAGCCAAACCTGACATTCCACACCGAGAAGCATTTAGCATGGCTGCCAAGAATGTAAGAGATCAACCTACCTAATATCTCATCTCCTCAGCTAACGATCATAAACTTAGCTTGCTATTGTTTGATGTCTATTGCAGTGGGCTAAATGTGATCCTCGCAACTCATCTAATGTTTCGCTGTAACAATGGAGAAGTAAGATCGACCGTCTTTCCTCAGGTAGCAGACATTCCTACCTCTTCGAAAAGAAATCATTATGTCTTCTACACAAGTTGAATCATCCCTTTCCTCGGATCTGATGGTGCAGGAAAGAAGCAATGGTGTTGCAGTGCAGGTGTGATTTCGCCGCCGATGCATCGATCTCTTTCGTAGTGATGTGCTTTAAATTTTGTGGAATTCATCTTAAACCTTCAGTAAGGAAGATCTCAATGCCGTGGTAGGTCTGCTGTTTAGCTTCATGTGTCTTATATCTATGGAATTAGTAGTGAATCAAAAAAAGAGAGAGATGCTTATGTACGTACGACATAAAATTTAAGGGCATAAGCGTAATGGATCTCTCTTCGAGAAGGGCAGTGTTGATCTTGCTAAGAATCGATTCATAAGGCATCATATAAGAAATCATGCATCGTATAAAGAAGAGAGACAACATGCATGTGAGAGCGCATACGCATTATGTTCTGAATGGCAGCTACTGCTTCTTCAAACTGTAGCTAATCCTTTAGGTTAAGGGAAACCTAATCTGCAGAACCATGTAGATATCAACACACTATCACTTCTGAGTCTTTTTTCTGTCGTAACATTGTCAGTTCGTCATAGGCGAATCAAATGACATGGAGATACATAACCCTCTTACTCATTGTTCGTTCTGTTCTTCAACTCAATTGACATCTGCCCAAGTCATTCCTCGCTCTAAGAGAGGCCGAAACCTAAGCCCGGTGACCTTTTTTGATGGCTTGCATTTTACTGTGATAACCATTTCGTTTAGACTCTACCAGGTCTTTTGATACTGCAGCCTTGCTTTCTTGCGTGATGATGAGTCCAGTTCAGTCGATGTTACAGGTAGAACACGGGTTAAGTGCTTCCAAACTATTAGGTCTGCTGATTGCTTATCTTCCTACTGTGGCCACTTAATAAAGACACCAAAGCAGTAGCATTCAGGAACAGTAGCATTGCGTTCATTTCTGCAAAAGCCCAAGCCATATCTGATTCTGCCAAGTGAATTCACAGGAACTGTTTCTTTACGATTAAAGTGAGAAAAATTAGTGGCTTCTCCACCAGACTAAGTTTCGCATTTGATTCTGTAGTCGTATAAAATGTTAATTGCACTGCTACTGTTGTAGGGGAAAAACTCACTTCTAACAAGTGACTCTTCTAAATTATAAACATCATGATGTGGATATTTCATTTGCGTTAGATAAGGTAATCCTTGTGACCCAATCCCTACTCAATGAGTGTCAAATAGCAGCAAATAAAGGACTAGGTTGGTGCAAAAGAATGTGCCAAGGACAAGTAGAGCAAAGAATGATACAGAAAACATAGAGCAGAAGAGGTAGGCATAGAGGGATGATGACTGAGGCTTCCACCAAACTCAATGCTGTAGTCACAGTAGCTAATTATGACCCCCATATGTCTACGGATGATACACCAGGCTAGGAATGAGCTAGCCGATAACTTTGTACACCCATTATACTTTGGACGCATTCTCAAGAATCTTGACAACCTTTTTGACAGGACTCGATGACAGAACCTAATCTGTGGCATGCTCAGGAGTGCCAATCTTTCTTGGCTGCATCACTAGCCACATAATTTGCGGGTGGGAGGAAGGATGTGATCGTTCAAGATGTCCCGCAACAAAATTAAATATGCATGCCATGATCTAAATATCAGTCGGAAAGAGGGAAACACTCGGAGTTCGCGTGAGTTCAAGTTCCCCGTTGTGAGGGTCGGAGAATAGCAAGCAACAGAGGAGGAGGAGCTTGATGATGAGGACAATCACGCTGCTTACAGTCGGCCGGTCACCTTCTTACTGGGAAAAGTGCGGCGAGGAGCCACGTTTCGACGCCACACGGGTGGTAGCAGTCTCTCGCAGCGTAGGAGTCCGGCCCACTTGCATGCATCTGCCTAAGGTGGGTGAGCCAATGTACCGTCCCGATCTCCCGCGAGGCAAAGCTTCGAGCACCTGGCGTGCGCGCGGCCACCATCGATCGCTCGCTCCACCCATCTCTCCGTCCCAACGCGTACCGGTGATGCGGGGAAAGGACGTGGCGCGCACATGGCCGATGAATGGACGAAGGCGTCGCGGAGAAGTTTAAAAAGCCACGGGGACTCGTTACCCGTAGCATTTACGCCGTTTTTTACGCGCAAGATTCAGACGTCCCCCCAACATGTTGCGCCCCCCCCCCCCCCGCCTCCTCCTCCTCCTCCTCGGTGGTTCCCACACATGATTAGAGAAGCGAAGGCCGCCTCAGTGGTCCCCACATGTGGCTCCCACATCTCAGAAGGCTCGAGGAGATTCGTTTTTGTTTGTTTGCTTGTCTACATTCGACCCAGGGTGGGACCCGCGGTCCCAGCAACTGTAGCTTCTAAGAAGACTATTCGCGGGCTCTCGATTGCTTCGGTCCAGGAATCCGTTTCACCGAGCCGTTCCCTTCTCGTACGCAGCGGGCCAGGGTGAAGGCGGATGCAAATAACGAACGGACAACCGCCATGTCCAATCGGAGAGCGGCATGAGCGGGCCCCAACGTATCCGCCACTCAGCAAACGACAGCGTTTCAACCCGAAACTACCCCGGTTTTCAAAACCGCTTTCGACCACCTGCTCGGTCTCCTCTATATATAACGAGAAGGCAAGGAAACGATGATAAGGAGAGGCGACAAGGGGGCGGACTACAAGAAGAAGGAGAAGAAGGGGTGCCTCCTCTTTTCCACGAAATTGCGTCGCCTTTCGTGGTCCTCGAGTAAGGGTTTACTGAAGGGAGGGGGCGGGGTTGGGAATCGGATCGTGGAGAGGGGAGATGGGGAGGGGGAGGGTGCAGCTGAAGCGGATCGAGAACAAGATCAATCGGCAGGTCACGTTCTCCAAGCGCCGATCGGGGCTGCTCAAGAAGGCCCACGAGATCTCGGTGCTCTGCGACGCCGATGTCGCCGTCATCGTGTTCTCCACCAAGGGCAAGCTCTACGAGTACTCCACCGACTCTAGGTACCCACTTTGCCCTCCCTCCGTCTTCCTCCCCCGTTGTCCCTCGTACATGTTCCCGTATGCTTCCAAGAACGTCTGGTTCATCGTTCTTGCCACAGATCCTACTGTTCCCCATAAAAAGCCGATTGTTTTTTTAGCCTCGCGTATATACCTGCCACTTTTCTCTAAACCTTGTACAATAGCCTCCTTCCGCCTCTCCTCGGATGCCGTACATCGTTACACGCAATACCTTAATTTTAACCCCTAGACTTCCCCACTCTCTCTTATTTTGATCCGTGTCCGTGTTCTGGGGTGGAATACTGTTTCCTCTATTGCCGTACATAGTGGTGATTTCGCTGATTTGAGCTGCTCGGCTTGCCAAGAGTTCTACTTCCAATAAGTTCCGACTAAATCTTGCTTTCCCAGCGAACCCGTCCTCGTCAAGTTCTACATGAACTCTGGCAAAGGGTTGCATAGCGATGCACTGCTTCGCTCGTATAGGACGAGATACAATAGTAATAATCGTACCAATAAATTTCCGCTTTTTGTTCTATGGAATGCATAGAAGTTTCATTGTAGTTGCAGCTTATATCAAAGCTTCTTTAGTTATTGGTTTCAAAGCTGCAGAAACGTAGAAAAGCTTAGAGCACTGTTAAATCAGGATTTTTTTTTTAATTTGTGCCCTCTACTTGGTCTGTTATTCTATGATTACATCTCAACCAATCCTTTATTTTCTTTTTTTGGCACCTAAAATCCGCCCCCTCCTTTTTTTTGGGTGGGGGGGGGTGTTGATCTCCTCATGACTATAAATGTTACTGTTGATTTCCTTGTCAATCCGTACCTACATTTTTTTATGCATTGTGGGTACGGATTCATTTCCTTGTGTTTTCTTCACACGACTTTATTGTTCCAAAGTAGTGCATATTTTTCATCTCTTTTTTACTTGTCTATATGTTACTAGCTAGCTAGATGCTGTTTTGATCATAGTTGGAAGCAGTCCGGATGCTCTAACCATCCACGTAGTTGGATGGAAGCATTCAGTACATGTAAGTTAGGTCAAAGTTGCATCATAGAGGATGTTAGAAGCGTTAAAATACCAATTTTTGATGCCTTTCTGTAAAGGACTACAGTCGTCTGAGTAAAATTAATTGATAGATTTCCCATATCAACATGTCGGTCCCATATATCAGCATTACTGTAGAAATAATAAAAAGGTTATGTACCGAATGATACTGCTTCGTGGGTTTGAATTAATACTTTGCGTCCTATTCGACTTCCACCGTTCCAATCTAAAGTTCTATTGTTCACATTAAAAAGCATTTGGACTATTTTTAATTGGCTAAGTTTTTGATTGTTCATGAATTAAAACAAATGGCCTTACAGTGAGTATGTCAGACTTGTTGATTTTTATGAACAACTTCACTGAAAAGGGGAAAATAATATTAAAATACATGTAGTCTATGATCCAAAAATACATATTTATATTGATTAAAAAATAGAATACAAATATTTTAAAATACTAAAAATTTTATCACATCTTAATAAATATTACCGTCATTTAAATCAATCTCATCATCATCTAAATTAAATTAGATCTAAATTTTTATCTTTTATTTTATTTAATCTTAACTTTTTAAATCAATCTTAACTATTTGAATTATTTCCGATAAGTCTACGGATGCTAACTTCAATTTATTACAATGTCTTATCATCATAGATAGCCAAAAAAATAAAGCAATAAACTCTCTGTAACTTTGTCCAATAACTTGGGTGATAATTATTCGGAATACCAGAAACACTTTCTGGATCTAATTGCTCTCTGATAGTTAAGTTATATCTTCTTGTCTTTTGTCAGTAAATTTTGCATAGGCATGTCTAAGTTGAATAGTGGATGTCACTACAAACTAACAGGCAATGCTTGAGCTTTTTGATTTTATATCAAAAACATGGAAGAAAACTGAAAGTTGTTTTATTTCTTGAAGTATGGAAAAGATTCTTGATCGTTACCAGCGGTACTCGTATGCTGAAAGAGCCCTTGTAGAAACAGATACTGAATCCCAGGTAACATATCTTTGAAGACTCGATGATTCATAGCCTAAAACGTTGGTGGATAGTTTACAAGCACGTTGATCTTTGTACACAGGAAAACTGGTGCCATGAATACGAGGTATTGAAGGCAAGGATCGAGGCACTACAAAATTGTCAAAGGTACGGAGATGACCATCGCAAATTAAACTAATGTTTTACTTGCACAAAAATGTTCCAAGCAGTATCTTTTTGTGCTCACTACAGGCACCTCATAGGCGAACAACTTGACAAATTGACAATTAAAGAAATCCAACAACTGGAGCAACAACTCGAGACAGCTTTGAGAAAAATAAGATCAAAGAAGGTGAATTAAAATTCATTTCTGTAGCCTATCAAAAAATGTTATTACCTTGAATATCTGACTTTACCAAGAATCCTTTCTTTTTAATTTTCTGATAGCAATCTGTGCATGTAAAGGAAGTTGCTAATGGTTTTTTTTTTTTTTTTTTTTCATTCATTGACTGTAGAACAACGTGCTGTTTGATGCCATTTCTGAGCTGCAAAAAAAGGCAAGTCCTAAAATCTTTATTCAAATTCTGGTTCATATTTCATCTTCCTAGATATTGTTTAATTTTATTAATCAAGTTGTGTAAAACCTAATAACAACAAACTTTAAACTGGTTGGACCAATCTAGTCCACTTATTCAAATTCTGGTTCATATTTAATCTCCCGTACTTTAAAACTAGTATAAGTGATCATTCGTACTATGTCTCAAAATCAAAATCACCCCATATATTTTAAAATTTGTATAAGTGACTCCCTATACTACGATTTTGCATCAAAATGATCATCTCTATTAGAAATAAGATTACTTCATTAGGTAAAATAATAATCAAAATTCTTGTTGACCCCTAGTAATATGTCTCAAAATCGTGTTTTTTTGTAGACTTTAAACAAACCTCTAATGTTAATAAAAATGATAACATCGTTTGTTTTTTAAATTGGGAGGCGGGGAGAGGGTCTATTTGATTTTTAATATAGTCAAATTATATGAAGAGAAGTTAAAAAATCAAATACATCTCCTGTATTATAGTATGTTAACATATAGGATTGTTACGATTGTTTACTTCTTTTAAGTATGACTAAATTTCGACATCATCTCTCCTAAAACTCAAACATATCTCACTTATAACTAATCATATAATCTACAAAGAACAACAAGATATAACCAATTGATTGAACTATCACAAAGTCGGAACCCTTGCCAATTAAACATGTCATACAAACATCTTATGTACCCAACTACTAGTAATCCAACAATCATGTCAAATGGAATGTACATCAATATTAATACATCTCGTGTATCCTTATTTCTTATAGAGAGGATCACTTTGATGCGAAACGTAGTATGGGGGGGTCACTTATACGAGTTTTAAAGTATGGGACTTTGATTTTGAGACATAATACGAGTGATCACTTATCGAGTTTTAAAATACGATGTGTGATTTTGATTTTGAGACATAGTAAGAGAGGTCACTTATATGAGTTTTAAAATACAAAGGATGATTTTGATTTTGGGGTATAATACAAGGGGTCAACAAAATTTTAATTTTTACAATTAGTAATATTATACTAATTACTACTGTTTGTAGTGTGAATTATTACATAGATAATATCTAAATGTTCTTTGCTCTTGATGAGAGTTAAGCATGTATTGATGATTGATGTAAATATCTTATTAAACAAATATATCAAAAATATTTTAAGTAATCTTTCGTTATATTATATATATAATCGGATCAAACCCAAAAACCAACCGGATCAATTGGTTCATTCTGATTTTTCAACAAGAGAGGATTCTTCACCAAGGATAACATTCTTTTGATAGAGACTATGCTATACTTGTTGATTCTTATTGTTTACCAGTTCTCCGCTCCATGACATTCTAAACATTCTTCTACGGACAACTCGAGAACATCTTAGCAAATGATAGATATAGAATGCCAATAACAATTTCGAAAATTCTTCCACACACACACACACAATCTGTTGGTAATTCAGGTGCAAATCTATGCATGAACAGCCTTTTATTTTGTTTGCAGGAGAGGGCGTTGCAAGCACAAAACAGCGACATGAAAAAGAAGGTAAACTATAAAATGTTTGACCTTTTACATATGGGTCTTTGTTTTGGTTAACCTTGTTTATAGACCTCAAGTTGAATCAAAATGTGTGATTTGGTTCCAAAAATAGCTTGTGGAGAATGACAAGGCCGAGGCTCCGAGCCAACACCAACAAACGGAACAAGCAACTCAAGCCCAGACCAGCTCCTCTCTACCACGCTTGCCCTCGATAGAATCTACCATAAACATCAGCAGGTACGCTTCCTATATGCATCTCTTGTATCATTTCTACAACAGTCATCAGGAATCATGTTAGCGTTTCATGGGCAGTAAATAATCATATCTTGCTTGTACTAGGTATTACTAGACTTCATTTTACAACAGTCTTCAAGAATCATGGTACCCTTTTCATGGGCAGCAAGTAATCATCACTAGCTGCTTACTAAGAGAAACTAGCCGTGTCTGTACGCATTGCCGTGTTTGATTCGGCAGGCAGACTTCTTTCCCTTGCAATATTTCATGGGCATTATTCTGGACCCAAATTTCTGGGCGCCAACTTTCTGCTAAGCCGCCTCTTTACATGAACAATGCCACCGTAAGAATATCCAAAGAATAAATGAAATCAAAAGTTATGTTTTTAAACTATTTTGATATAAACATAAAAAATATAATAATCTAAAGAAGAGATGAAACTAACGATGTGTTTCTAAACCATTTTGATAGAAACACAAATGAATATGGAAACTTAAATTGTGTACCTTCGGCCATTGTTGTTAGATTTCACTAACGATTTCTTATTATTTTGATAATTCTTGACTCTGAATTCTCACTTTAGATGACGTAGCAAATCCTTCAAATTTAGATTAAGCCAAGGGACCAAAACACACATATATATAGTCATTCTCCCATCAAGAATATTTATTACCATAATGTTTATGATTTAATTCAAGAAACGAAACGTTTGGACCATAATTGAGAATTTTAATTATCATGAATGGAGAAATTTAATAATAGTCATTATATTCATAATAAGTGAAAATTAAAATATTTAAACCATAATTAATAGAAATATTAATGATAATAAATAAAATTTAATTAAAAATGATTACATTCTCCCACTTGGTCCATAAGTTTCACTTAATGATTTAAATTAATCTTACCGAATAATATTCTTAAGAAATAAATACATGAATCATAGCGATAAGTCCTCTTAAAATGAGTATTATCTTCTATGTATCACAATATATTTGGTTTCTGAAGAATTAATCTTAATATGGTAACATCACTTAATGAATAAACCCTATGTTTATTCTTGGTCCATCCAAATATATTTTCTCAAATTAATGTGCACATGAATATGAGAAAATATCATAATATATAAGAGTTTCAATACAATTACAAAGTGGAACTAAGTCTCATTTTCTCTACATTATCGTTGAATTTAAGAGGTGGCATGCCTTTAGTCAAAGGATCAACAATCATATACTCAATTTCCTTTACATGTTCTTTTATAGCTAAATACTTAATGTCAATATATTTACTTCGACTTCCACTTTTGTTGTTCTTAGCCATAAAGATAATAGCTAAATTATCGCAGAAATTTCTTAATGGCCTAGAAATAGAATCCATTATTCTAAGCTCAGAAATGAAACTCTTAAGCCATACACCATGTGAAGTAGCCTCAAAACATGAGACAAACTCAGCTTCCATGGTAGAAGTAGCAGTCAAAGTCTGCTTGGCAAATAGCTCCACCAGCCAATATAAAAATGTATCCTGATATTGATTTACGAGAATCAACATAACCGACAAAGTCTGAATCGGAATAGCAAATCACATCGAGTTTGTCTGTCTGTCTATACATAAGCATGTAATCTTTGGTTCCTTAAAGATACCTCATCACTTTTTTTGCAGCTCTCCAGTGGTCTATACCTGGATTACTCTGATATCATCCGAGCATCCCAACAGCAAATGTTATATCAGGTCTAGTGCAGACCTGAGCATACATAAGGCTTCCTACGACAGAAGCATATGAAATATTTTTCATTGATTTCCTCTCAAGATCATTCTTCGGGCATTGGTTCAAATTGAACTTATCACCTTTCATAATGGGAGCAACATTTGGTGAACAATCCTTCATCCTAAATCTTTCTAAAAACTTATTAATATAAGTTTCTTGTGATAGACCTAAAATGCCTCGAGGTCTATCTCTATGGATCTTTATGCCAATGACATAAGATGCTTCACTCATATCCTTCGTATCAAAGTTTCTATAAAGAAATTGTTTCACCTCATGTACCAAACCCTTATCATTGGTTACAAGCAAAATATCATCTACGTATAAAATAAGAAAACATATTTTACTCCCATTGATATTCTGGTATATATATTGATCCATGAGATTTTCAACAAATCCGAATGAAGAAATCACTTCATGAAATTTAAAATACCATTGATGAGAGGCTTGTTTTAAATCATATGTAGATTTATTAAGCTTGAAAACCAAGTCCTCACCAACACTAAAGGGAAACCTTCATTATTAGGGTGCTTGCCAGTGCCTTATCCAAAGTGACAAATTGATCGTCAATGGCCTTTAGCAAGTCTCGGACATTATTATGATGGTCAACAGAACCACGTATATCAGCAGTTATTTTAGTCTTAATAAACATCACATTTAGCCGATTAGATCGTTCTCATCGCTCATATATCGCGATATCAATTGAAGTGCTAGTATTAGAGACTGCAGGTGGTTCATCCTTCCTAACAGCATAATCAATATCCATCCACCCTAAATGGAGAAGTATTCTCTTTTTCCATATCTTATAGTTATCACCCTTGAGTTCGGGAATATCACATCAGATATCAGAGAAATTAATAGTCTGAGAAACTGCATAAAACTCAAAATGCTTATGTCAAAATTTGAGGCTTAAAAGTCTAAATTGGATGTTTTACCAATGTAAAACATACTAAAAATGAATCTCATGACATAAAAATTACTTGTGGGCTAAATTTTTAATTCAAATAGATTCAAATGATCTTTATGATAAAACTATCAAATTATATACTAATTCATAATCCCTGTGGGTAAATTATGAAAGTAATTTTGATATTTTATCCTGATTAATTATATAAACATAATAAAATATCATGTGGGATAATAATTATTATGTTAAATATAATTAATCATAATATTATGTCTAATTCCTTATGTGATCCTAATTTATATATAATTTTAATTAGCTAAGGATGATGTGGATAGTCCCTAATTAATTAATATTATATAAATCACTAGACATTTTGAATATAAAATCTGGACTCATAAACATGAATTATAATAACAAAACATTCATGTAGCATTTGAGTTTTATAAATAACTAATATCTTCATTTGGAAAAATATTAAAAATCTAATATCTTCATAATTTTCAACACCAAATGCATCAAAAGATTCGATGGAGAAATCGAAATCAAACTATATTTTAATATCTTAAAAATAAAATCTTCTCCATAGCAAGGCAGAGGTTAATATCTGCTTTGATACCAAATGTAAGAAATATGAAGAAGAAATGAAACCAAAAGTTATGTTTCTAAACTATTTTGATATAAACAAAAAAAAAAAATAAGAATATGAAGAAGAGATAAAACGAAAGGTGTGTTTGTAAACCATTTTTGATAGAAACACAGATGAACGAGGAAACTTAAATTGTGTACCTCCAGTCATTATTGTTGAAGATTTTAACAATGATTTTTTGGTATTTTGGTAATTTTAGACTCTAAATTATCACTTTAGATGGTGTAGGAAATATTTCGAGTTGAAATTAAGCCAAGGGACCAAAACACACATATATATAGTCGTTCTCTCATCAAGAATATTTATTACCATAATGTTCATGATTTAATTCAAGAAACGAAACGTTTGGACGATAATTGAGAATTTTAATTGGAGAAATTTAATAGTAACCATTATGAATTTAATTGTCATGAATGAAGAAATTTAATAATAGTCATTATATTCATAATAAATGAAAACTAAAATATTTAAATCATAATTAATAAAAATATTAATGATAATAAATAAAATTCAATTAAAAATGATTACAGCCACAACATAAAAAGAGCTTAGAATCGAAGGGCAGCAATCAATGAAAAAAAATATTTACTTATCCTTCCCAAATCATTGTTAATTCTTGCTGCTTTTGTATATGTTATTCATTTTTTAGGTTAATTATTAATTATCCATTATAATTAATTATTTTTTAATATCATGATCCTTATATTGTTGGGATCCTCATACTTACTTAAGATCCGCATATAAGATTAAAATATATTTTATAAAGTAAAAAAATTTAAGAGAGGAATTTTATTGGAGCAACATATAATTTTTTTTAAAAAAAATAGAGATCATAGAATGTTAAGGGTTACTAATTATAGAGATCTCAATGGTCGAGGTATGATGAGCATCTTTGTAGGGTCAAAAGTCATTTGTGAGTTGAATTTGCGTAATAGATTAATTGAAATGTCAAGGTAAATAAAAATGTGGCAGTGAGTTCTTTGGCTTTTAAATTGTACGTCTAGTACTCTTTTTATTTTTCCTCATTAAACATCTTATCAAGCAAAGCTGTGATCAAAATCTATTGTCTCACAATTGCAGAAATCACCAGCCCACAGGCTCAGTCGTGGAGGAAGCCGAGCGGTCCTTTGCCGGCGCTGTTCTGCCACCATGGATGCTTCGCCTGTGAAGCACTTCCCGTGCCCCGTGCTGCAAGTCCAGGTGCTATTGTAGCAAGTATAATAATCCAAGTTAAGCTGTGAAGTGTTTTTTTTTTTTTTTTTAATTATTATCCCTCCGACCCATTCCAATTTGGACTGCGAGCAATCCGTCACAAGTCTCCCTGTAATGCATTTTCTAACCTATGCTTCTATTGTGTGCGATAGCTCGTTTGCATAAACATCAGAAACAATTCAAGTATGTACTGTAAAATAATGGATGATAAAAAACATTGTGGGGCTTCTAATGCAAAGGTATGGTATTCTAATAACAACCCATAGTGCTGCATCTTTTGGAGCTGTACCAATTCATTTGACGTAGGAAAAAGAGACTCATGATTCTTGGATGAAACTTTCTGCAGCTTAAACATTGTTCAGAGACTGCACCTCTCGCAGAATTGCTAGTAAAAACCAATTTGAAATTGTCTTTTCATTTCGGTTGCTGATTGTGGCGAAAAAAATGTTGGGAAAATCATCAAGAAGATCGGAGTCGGAGCAATCAGGTAAATAATGTACTCTCGCGCTCAACAACAAGAACTGATGGAAAAGAAAGAAGAAACCAACAGTGAATCCGAAAAATTGCTACTCCGAGGAAATAGGGTAAACTTATATTGTATTTACTTTTCACCAGGAAACACCAAATTGTTACAGTAGGGCATCCTTCAAGCATCTTCAGAATGAATGACAAGGTTACGAGTCTCTTTCCACCGTCCGACAAATTCTTACAGGAGTTTTTCTTTGAGAGAAGACGACTGGAACAACAATAGCAACATTTTCTTTTTCTGTACAAACATCCAAACAACTGTGTCTGGGCAGCTGTGTACATCAGTAAGGAGGCAACAGAAGAACCTTAAAAATCTATATGAGCCAATAAGTCATGGTTCGACTTCCTTCGTATATTCTAAAATATCCACCAATATCAAAAACTTACGGCATTGATATATATTTCATGATGTATGTATATACACACTTTGAAATATGAAGTACACATATTCCCTGCATATGTATGTCCAAATGAATAAACTTTATCAAAGATATATATGTGCAGAGATCATGTTGCTTCCTTGAATACCATCATCTGTTAAAAGAAAAATGAAAGCACATAAGTAACCACTGATGCGGCACATAAAATCAAAAGCATTTTCACAAACAACCAGGATCAACATGTCTTTTGTTGCTATATATACTGAAACTTTGTAAAGATCCATATTTCAGCACTTGGATGCCTGGCTGAAGAAATGTTCAAACGGGCTGAGTTATTTGCTTCAACAACAAAGTCCATTATGATCGTATTGGAATTTCAGTAATGAATTAAATTTAGACATTTGCAGCAACCACCAGTCAAGTACTGACTCATTGTTGCTTTTACACTACCAGTTTGGGTTAATTTCCTAAGCAAGCAGCAAAAGACAGTAGAACCTGGAGTTGGCACAAAATAACTTTGTGATAGTTCATTGCCTAATGCCTTAAAAAGATTCAAATAATAGGAAAATGACAAGCAGCTGTAGTGTTGGATTTTGTAATCTTATGTTCACAATGAAGCATAGACCACGAAAAAAAAAAAAAAAAACCGATTAATGTGCAGAAATATGCCAAATGAACCAAAGCTGATTACAGTGTAGTCAGCCACTGATAGGAGGCGTATTGTGTAGCAGTATATATTTCATCAGTAGGCCATTCGAAATATATAATTCCCAAAAAACATAAAATACCCTGAAAGTGTATGTCAGAATTCAGATGCTAACGTAAGTTTGGAATTTGGAACACGGTAGAGATGGGAAAAATCAAAGTGTCAAAAAATGAGTCATGAATTTAATTAACCAGATTAATGCTACATGTCCTGAAATGCAAGATATATAAACAGTCATTTCTTCTCTAACAAGATGTTGCAAGGTTAGGACCTTTAGTTTATGAGAAAAGATGAATTGCAAATTAAGTTTTTCGACATGAAAGATGAATAGTAATTTCTTGCATTTTGAGAACAGTTGTTAATTACATGATCACTGGCGCATGTCAGTGGTGGATACAAGAAAGTTGGGATCTTAGAAAGGCAATGCACATATCGGGCAGTTTTTCGGTTGTGACTATTAAAATCAAACAAGCACCTCCCACAGGTAGAGGTATGGTCCAGTCATAATATCTCCTGAGAATTTTGCGGGATACTATCTATTTGCTAAAATAAATGGCACAAGCTGCAGGTCTAAGAACTCCAGGGCAAGTACCAAGCAATTGTTTTCAGCCATATCTAATGCATCACGTTTGATTTCTTCTACATATTGATGTTATCTTAGATCGCATGGCCTATAAACTCAACCTAACTACAAATTTGACTGGAAATGACAAATTTTAGATACAAATACAATAACAAAAATTTAATTAGGATATGAGGATTGATAGAATCAATGACAGATAGTGACAAACTAGTTACCTTGCCGCAAACAGGACATGCATCACTTCTCTCCATCCACTCATATATACAACCAAGATGGAAATGATGAGAGCATTGCATTGTTATCTTGGGGTCTTCAGAAGTATATTCTGCAAAAGTAACAGCAAAGATCAGATTTTTATGAATACATGTAACTACAATTGACCTTTATTTCCTTAATAATTTATTATGACAACATCAAGTAAATGTAAGCCCAATCACTGTCAATATTAATTAAGCTTACACAAGGTGAAATGTCACAAGGCAGAAGTATAATGATATATAACTGATGTTTATGAGAGGAATGTTTCGATATTTTAGTCATCTTTTGAAGGTTGCTATTAAAACATAGTGGTCTCCTTAAATGTACAGGATTTCAAGAAGTTTGCGCCAATCAATTAAGCTAAAAGGTAAACTTAGTTTGGCCAATCCTTTAGGATAATTTATTTATTATTGGATAGGCATACAATAAAAGTAATAACCAGATCTTGCAATTTACCTTCAAGACATGTTGGACAAACATCCTCGTCTTCAGAAGAAGGAAAAATATATGTTACTTCTCTTCTGGCTGCAGCAGAGAAGTGCTTCAATGAAGACTCAGGCTGACATAGTTTGGATCCTCCGTCGTAGTTTGACTTACACTTGCCTTTCATCTTTGATTCTGTCTCACTATTAGTGTTACTTCTAAGTGGTTCAGGTTCCTGATGAAAATGGCTTAAAAATTTTTCATGCCTTGAGATAAGGCCATCATTCTGAGTAAATCTAGGATCATCATATGGTATAGGCCTGGGAGGAGAATGATATGTATCAGGTACAGAGTCATCCATGGTTAGTGCTGGAGTAGCAAAAGCAACTCTTTCCTGTAAAGATGAAGGAACAGCATGCATCTCCTCTCTTCGAAATAGTGCAGTGTACTGCAAGAAGGAAGATAAAAAATGGCTTTTCTCACTATTGGAAACAGTCAATATGGACAAAATTTCTTCTCTAACATTTTTGAAAGACGAAAAAAGTATATAACAGTCACTTAATATCTAGCTCCTCGTCATTACCTTGAAGCATGTCCTGATACAAGATGTCAGTTTCACAATTAATTTTCAGTAAGTTTGTCCAATCCAGACTCAAACTGCTTTGTACATAAATCAATCAAAATATAGCCAACTAAAATAAAGGTAGGCTGTCAATTAACTCAAGACAGTGCATCTTCACAACAAACTTGTACAAGTACCAGTATGTTTTTATGTTGAAATATGCAAATTTTATTTGGCCTTTCAAGTTGTCATTTCAAGTTCATCCTTATTGATATCTCATATGCAGAATACTCTATTGCTCATGACTTCATTAAGCAACTCACCTAGTGTCATGGCTAAAACTATAAACAACATGTCAAGTGGTAGCATATTTTATCAAACTATACCTGGTAGGACCCGAGTCCGATGGAATAACTAACCCATCAACTTTGTTTGGCCTAACCTACTAGCCAAAATATTTAAGCTGAAGTTGATAGTAATACATTCATCAGACCTTTATAAGTCTTAGTCTTGTCTACGTCCAACGTGAAACTAATAGGGGTGTTATAAACTCTCCCACTTAAGGGCTTGACATTATCGTTAAGACCTAGCATAACCCAGATCAAACCCTAATATGGTGCATGTTAGGCGTAGCCCGATGGTGGCTCCACGCAGTGACGAGTTCTCGAGCTCCATCCATGGGTAGTCCTCTCCTACTCAAGCCTACCATACCCAATACTAGGTCAGCTCTAATACCAATTGTTACGACCAAGCCTATTAGATAACTGACCCATCATCTTCGCTTGGCCTAGATCACTAGCCAAAATGCTTAAGCTAAAGTTGATAGTAGTATACCCATCAAACCCTTATAAGTCTATCTTAGTCTTGTCTACTTTCGATGTAGAACTAATTAGGGTGTTACAATACCAACAATTGTACAGGTTGTAAAGCACAACATTGAGCTGTTATAGTAGCCACTTGGCAACAGACCAATATAAAGTATAAACAATGTTCAATAACTAAGTTTAGCTTCTACGAACCAAAAAGAAAGTTCACTATCTACACATCTAGTTAGCTATATACTTCATTTTTGTTCATTTAATTTTATCCAAATGTTAGTGCCTAAAAGGAAGAGAATCTAAGATTGCTTCTTAGGGCTTCCTAAAACAATACATGCCCATTAGTCTCCCATAAAAAAGCTACTTTTTACCATATCCCAAAAATGTCTAGCATAATCTTGAAGCCAAAATCATTCTTAATTTCCAATCAATCATATGACGTCGAGTTCATTCTATAACTCATCATCACACTATGGGAGCCAGCAATTTCCAATGTCTGTGCTTGCGTCTAGGGGATAACACATAAACCAAGGATCAGTCTCTCTTATTTTTCTCTCCCCACCTAGAGCTTCTAGTTTAAATTGACGGACCTTGCCTTATTCATGAATCATGAAGAGGTCTTCATTAGACAAGTAAAAAATCATCTTAGAATGATTCCCTTATCTATCCCTAGTTAGTGTTACCTCCAACTTAGCAGAGAAAAGGAATAGTTCGACTTGTTCCCTTATATAATGTTATTTTCTGCTAAAGTTAACTTTTACTATTTTAAGCTCAAGGTAAATTGAATTACCTAACAGCTCATATTAGCTTCTTCTGGAGTCCAGATAATGATTCCACACACTTGATATTTGTGAAGCTACAAGTTTAAATGCCTTCCAGTGTCATACATGTAATACAGGATCCCTTTTATATTTCTCTATGAGACAAAACTTCTAGGAGAAAAGCTTATAAGTAATACTTAGAATTCCTGAATGTTTTATACTACTGATCTATGTATAATTTACTGACTGGAGCTTGTATCTTTGATTGCTCATGTCGTGTATGTCCTGCATATGAAGCGCATAGGACTGTAAACTTTAATTATGTCAAGTATTTTAATATTCCCTCTTGTATTATTGTAGGTACTCAGAAACAGAAGCTGCAAGCCAAGATTCAAATTATAAACTATAAAAAGCTAGGATAGAGACCAAAGCAATAGAATGAATCTTTTTACTAACAATATCCAGGAATATGATATCAATCATTTGTTTTTATATCACTAAGCAGATCCAAGCAACTTGGCCGAAAGCCAACAAAATGTGGTGAATCAGCAGCTCCAGCCTTGTTTTCCGCAATCAAAGACTTATTCGTAGTAACTGGTTTCCCCCTTTATGCCTCAACCCCAGTTGTTTGTTTAGTATAGTGGCCTTCTTTCTCTTCTTATTCCTACGCGATGGGTGTAGTACCTATTCCCAAACTACTAACTATAGGGCTTCTAACCCATATCTCATTCTTATACTTGTTCCTGTAACTTTCGTCTTTGGTTCTTACTACTATACCTTTTTTCTTTAGAGGAAGATAATGAGATGGTTCCATGTGCTCTGATTTATTATTTGTATTCTGATCTAGGAGCAATACCAAAGTGTTTCAAAGAAGGGTTATCTTGACTTAGGTCTGCCTTCGGCCTAGATCAACCTGCCCTTAACAACACTGCTACACCTGTTTTCCTTGGTTGACAACCTCTCCTTTGGCTACTGAGTTTTGATCCGACTTTCCATTAAGAGCACTAGCAATACTAACAACTACTACTAAAGTTCAAATCTTAGAACCCCAATAAAGACTAAATGAGGGGCTTTTTCTTTAAGTGGTAAAGCATGGAAGTGAGCCTTCCAGAAGCAATTACTTACTTTACGGGCAAAGAATTATTCTAACTCCAAGACTAGTATTCCCCAACCCAACTCCGGTATAAAAGACGTATAATGTAGGGCTTAAAAACTAACATAGCTTTATTGTTTCTTGAATTCCTGAGGCTATTGCTTGTGTTTTGTTACTTGCTCTTTCGGCCCTCGTGGAGCTTCAAGTCATTGACTTCACTCTTTTTGCAATTATGTAAGTATGTAAAGCTTCCGGATGTAGACATTTCGCAATAGTTACAAGAAAACACGTACCACAGTCATCAATTGCTGAGCCAAGCATCCGAGGCAGATGCAGTTTCTGGAATTTAAAGCATTGGAACGTCGATATTCCTCAGTGTCCCCCGCAAGCAAGCAAGAACAGACAGACCCCATACCCGCAGCTTCACTTCCCTGTTCAGATCTATTATTCTGATGGCACTCTCCTCCTCTCCCAATCCTACGACCTGATTACATCAAGCTTTCCGGAAGAAATTTCCCGTTTTCCTCATCTAAATAAAGATAATTCGAGGTAAAGCAAACAAATACTTTTGTCAAAAGCGAACGATTCAGTAAGTTTAACAAGAGAACTAAGTGAGAAACATTTGCGATTTTTCTGGCAAGAAATCACAGCATCAGCCGCACCCTGAGAACCAATACTCGCAAAAAATAGATGCATCAGCTTCAAAGACCATGGAACCGATCAAGAAGAGCTAGCAAACAATTCCATATACCAAAAAGAATTCCAAGGATACAAAACCCCTACATAAAAAAATAATCAAGATCGACAACCAAATAAGTGATCTTTAGAAATAAGAAACACGGATCCACAAGAGACCAAAGACTTCGCCAGCCAGCCATCAGAATCCCTTCATTCTTTCTCGTCCAGTTCTGTTTATAGAACGAATTCCCGGCCGCCGAAAACAAGATCCAGAACATAATCTGCCTCACAGAAACAAAATCTAACTCGATTCTGTCCGAAAATCTTATCCCAACAATTCTATCTTAAAATCTTCCAGATCAGAAATCGCGTACATCGAATTTAAGGATAATTACCAGTGGATGCAACGAGACACGCATCGATCACAGTCATCGGAATCAAGAGATCTCTGCGAAACCCACAAATTTTATATTGGCCCTATTTGGAGTTTCTTGGGATTGGAATCTTCTCCTCCTTCCTCCTTGGTAGACTTCGCCGACGGCGAGGAACTCGGGAGGAACGAATACCGAGCGGCGATTCGGAGCTCGTTATTAAAAGAATACTGATTTGCTTTACCGGGTGTCAGATGAAGCGGTTGACCCACACGACATGGATCCGATTCCCTCCTCTTTTGTTCTTTTGGAAGAATACAACCGAAGTATCCGATGTTCGACCCGATATTTATCGAGCACGTTCTTTCTTACCCGATCCGAATTCTTATTTGGGTCCAACGCCACTCCTTGACTGGAGCGGGACCCACCTGTCGTAGCTTCGATATTGGTGCTTTCCTTTCGCTGCGAACGATGGACAGATATCGGTATAACCGACACACCTTTTTTGTAGCGGATTATATAAACTCGGTAACAGTTCTTATCCGATTTCCGGTATAACAAAGCCCACCGAGATTGTGACTGTCACAGAATGTATAACAACCGTCACATCGGTAGAGCTTCCGTCCAGCTATAGAAGCTTCTGCTTCTTCTTCCTCGTCTTGTGGTACTCGGTGCGAAGAATGATGGTGAGGTTGAATGCTTGCATCCATCAGCTATGAGAATGACTTCGGTGAGCAAATTCATGCAATATTCTGCACTGAAAGCTTCTCTGTCCCAAATCAAAACTGTCTGGTTCCTCCATGAACCAAGCTTCTCTGATTCATGCACCAAGATGTTCGTGATTGATGTGGTGCTTAGATCTACCGATTCGATCGACGCTTTCATGGCTACCACGTTGAGAATGGAGCCCGCTGCACCCAACAAGGGAAAGGAGAGGGACCATGGCCTCAAAGACAAGCTGTGACAGTTGTGCTGCCTTCACTACTTTCTCCCCCTCCCGACCACCACCACCGCCTCCTCCTCTCCAGCTTTAGGCTTGGGTTTCAGAGGAGGAACATTTGGATCGATGGGAAGGACTAGCACACGGCTACCAAGCTTCTGCTTGAACCGCGTCACCACACGCGTCAGAGTCCGGTCTCCGGCGATCGAATCGAGGCCTCTGTCTCCCCAGGCAAGCAAGGTTAGCAACGTGGACGATGAGTTCGCCGCTGATGGAGCTACGAAAGAGATGGAACAGGGTCGAAGGATCATGATCGTGGTGGACCGGAGCTCAGAGGCCAAGGCTGCTCTCCACTGGGCGCTCTCGCACTCTGTCCAGAGCAACGACACCGTCGTCCTCGTCGAGGTCACGAAGCCATCGAAGCACGGTAAGGCTCGGAAATGGTGTTTGTTGGTAGATCAGTGTGTCTGTGTCGAAGTAATCGGGTCGTCTTGTGAGTGACAGGCGAAAGAACACAGAGGGAGAGACATCCGAAGGGCTATGCGCTTCTCCATGATATGAAGAGAATTTGCCAAGCAAGGAAACCTGAGGTAAATATGTTACGGTTTCTTCCGCATCAGAATCGTGTGTTGTGACATTTCATCAAACAGTTAGCTCAAATCAAGTCAGCTGCCTGAACAAGAGTTGGTGTTAAGAACAGCGATAGGACCAGGAAGATGCTGAGAACCCTCTTCACTCGCAGTCTGAGACAACAGGAGAGAGATCTTGGCACATCAACCTTCAAAGTCAACAGCTGGCTTTGCTTTGAGCCCCACGGTTTGCTTTCAGACAACGGATCATGTCATGAAGCTGACAAGTCATATATAATAATGCAGCTATAATTGTCTCAATGATCTCGCTTCTCATTAAGCTAAAGACTAATAGTACAGTAATCACCCAAGTAGAAGGAAGTAGTCGAACCATCGTCTTCCTTGTTGCTGTTTTTGTTGTCCACAGGTACAAGTCGAGCTGTCTTTGGTCACGGGAGAAGAGCGAGGGCCGGCAATCGTCGGAGAAGCCAGCAAACGGGGCGTCGTCCTCCTCGTCATGGGGCAGAGGAAGCGATCAGTGACGTGGCGTTGGGTGATGATGTGGGCAGGCAGTCAGCCGGGAGGCGACGCGGTGGACTACTGCATCCGAAACGCCACTTGCATGGCGCTGGCCGTAAGGAGGAAGAGCAGGAGAGGCGGCGGCTACTTGATCACCACCAAGCGCCACCGAGATTTCTGGCTTTTAGCGTAGTGTTTGAACCGATGCTTGTCTGTGTTCGAACGAGGCTTGGCTCGAGTGCGGTGTCATGGCTGAAGCACTGTGTTTTGTTAGTCATAGAGCGCATTAATCTGTATGCCATTTACATGTGAATTGTAGGTATGATTAATTATGTTGTTTTTCTCATTTGTTTCAGATCTACTCTTTTTTCTTCTTCCTTTTCCCTTATTTATATATATAATAATTAGATTTAAATGATATATATGATGCCCATATTTAAATCTATTTAGTAATCAACTCAAATGTGTTGATAAAAATAAATTTTTAAATATTTATAAATAATATATATTTGATGATGATTTGGACCGATGGTATGCTTTATGATCTGTGCAGTCACTTGATTGCCCAATGTTGTGGGTGCTCCACCGCATCCAGAAAGTCCGCACAACGGGGTTCAAGCTGCGAGCACAAAAGGGACTCCACATAGGTAGTTCGAGGTCGGCATGTGTAAATGCTAAAGTTGTGACTTTGATGCAGGTTCTTCTAACCTCGTTGGACTGTTCCTGCAAGACAAGACCTTCTCCCGGGTGGTGGGTTCCCGAGGTGGTTCCTCCGACGATCAAGTTAGAGTTGTTTTAAAGGGTGAAGTCCGACATTTCCTCCTCGGACGCCGGAGCTTCTCTTTTTTATTGAAGTAGAGCCAAAAGGAGAGAGCCAACTAGAGAGAGAGAGACCTCTATGAGGGTCATTGGGGTGCCACTTTTATACATATACGTTATCAACCGGTCAAGTCTCAATCTCATCATACTTCTATCATTTTTTGTCAGCCCGTTTAATGTTGTAGGCAGCATCGACGGTTGTTCATGCTGCCGGTTGCATATTGCTTCTGCTCTGCTATCGTGTGGTTCCCTCAGGTTCTTATGAGACCTGATAATGATCGCACAACGTCCGATGCTGCCAGACCTCAAGTTTGTCTGCTTGTTAATGACACGTCGCTCGTGTGAGTCAGAGGATGGGGTCGAGAAAATTGATCATCCGATCTCATCCTTCCATATCGATTCATCTTGGGCCACAGAGTCTAGTTTGGAAGGAGGACCATTATTATCCCTATCACCTAGCGTAGAAATATTGTAAGACATTTATATCTCAACGGTGGGTTGATAATTATTAATCAAATTAAAAATATATCATTTACTTTTCATTCGAGACGGGTAGGTAACCAAACATCACACAAGGATACGAGATGGAAGGTAATGAACCATCTTTATAACTTTCTCCTACACAAAATTTGTTTGACATCCTGCACGATGTATTTTATAAAATTTTATCAAAAATTATAATTTAAGCAAATTATATTTTCTGAGTGTATAGAAAAAAGAAAAAAAATCAATCACCACATGATTGCATCAGAAAGAAACAAAGCTAGATGACAAATTATTCTGGGAAAGCACTTCCGAGAATTTTATTATGGAAGTAAACACTATATTTAAAAAAAAACATATCGTCACATTAATGTATCAGAAACAAAAGTTTAGTTGGTGTTTTATAAAATAAGAAATGGCCTATTTTAATTGTACGTGTAGCTATAGCTACCCTTTACCAAAATCCCCAAATCCAACGCCTTCTACATTACCTCACCGGAAGGCCTTCCTACCATTTTAAAGCACCAGTAAGATTAGCGCATCACTTCGTCTGCGCTCCTCACCGGATCCTTATTCTTGAAGGCTTTTGGATCTTCACCTTGTGGTCGCAGGCCTGAGGCCGCCGATTTGGTCAGGATCGTCGTTCTCTCGGGATCCGATTCACCGGACCAAGTCTTGATCGGAGCGATCTTTTTTGCTCGTTTGACTGGTGTTGTCTGGATCGGGTGGACATGCGGCGAAGGGCGCCCGAGTTCCGGCGCCCGGCCAGAAGGCGGCTCTCGAACTGGATATCTTTGCTAATTGGTATGTCGATCGCCGCGGGACTCGTTCTCTTCCTCTTTCAACACCACCATCAGGATCGATTTGAGCCACTCTTACGGGTATGTTCTTTTTGTTCTGTATGTTTTCTTAGGGCTGCTACTGCTTAATTTGTTTCGCTGGATCGGTCGAGTGTTTAGATCGTATGATCTGGTTTTGTTTGTTACAGAGATTGGTTTCTTTGTGAATTTTTGCTTTTATGTGACATTCTGAAACCTTGGAAGATATCTAGGATCTGGAAGAACGTAGAAATTAGGTACCAAACTAGGAATTTTCTTTTCGCCCTTTCGTGGCGTATTCTATGTTGTAGATCATGTTCGACGACGGAGTGAAAGTCATCAAACTGCAGCCCCCGCACTATCGTCATAGTTTTTTAAGGTACTTCGTTGGACGAGTCACGAAGGAAGCTGGTTGCCTAATTTGAGTGGAGGGAGTTAGTCGCAGGGATTAGGTATGATGTCCCTGTGGCTGTACCATCAGTCCTTTGGAACTTTATCAGGTTGCTAATTGCCTACCGAGAAGGATTAACAAGTAGAAAGTTCTGTAATCTTTTTGGTAGCAATTTCTTTTATTAAATGGAGACATGTATAACATGGTGGCTGAGATGAGATAGGAGACCGATGATAAAATTATACATGATCATGGTATTGGATGTTTCTGACAATCAATGACTAAAAATGGTTGGAATGCTTTCGGAACATATTTCTTACTTTGTGAAGCTGATAAGGCGCTCGAGTTATTGGTGCTGTTTATAAGCTACTAGTTGTACTATGTGATATGCTCATGAATTTAAGAATGTACTATATAAGTTGATGATTGGACAATCCTAGAAGATCCATTTTTTCCTAAATACACTCAAAGTTGTTGACTAACCCATTTCTGGATGTCTTCCCTGGAGTGCATTTTACTCCACTCCCTTTTCTCGTAGGGTATTTAATAGAAGATCTATAATGGTTTTTTGAAGATAAAAGTTTTACTGGTGATATTTGAATTTGTTGATCAAACCATTTCTATTGATGCTACAAGTCCTTTCTGAAGTACATAAAACCTTCCCCCTTGATTGTGATTAATGTGGATGTTCCAGAGTAATCTTTTCATACAAGACACATAATGGTTGTGTGGTTCCTACCAGAGTGCATATCTACTTTGTAGGACTAACAGGATATTTTAGCTTCTCAGACTAATGACTAAGTTGTTACATCATCTAATCTCACTTTACATATATTATATAATGTGGCTACAAACAGCAATGTCCTATTATCAATTAGTTCTTCATCCCATATGTTAAGACTTGCCCTTCTTGGTAGCTCAGTTATAATGATTTGTTTTTATGTGTTTCATACAAGGTTCATCGTACTACTGCATACCACCCGATATGGGCAGTAGATACCAGTCTAGGGGACCGATATGGGCAGTACATATCGATTTGTTAGTATATCCTATCATACATGTGTCAATATGTCAGTACGGTTTGGGACATACCATACCAATAATCAGTCGGTACATTGGTACAGGCTGATAAGATGAACCATAGATTCATATACTCAACTTGGTAGCATTTATTGGTATCTTTGTTGAGATGAATTCTCTTCATTCCATATGGTAAATCTTGCTCCTTTTGGTAGCTCAGTTATGCTAATTTGCTTAGATATGTTTCATGTACTCAACTTGGTAATGTTTTTTGGTTCTTGCGATGATTTCTCCGTGTTAACTTAATGTAGCAACACTTAATGTATCTTTCTCGTTCCTCATGGACCATCAGTGAAAAGTATCTGTCATCCTGTTTTTCCTGTTCATTGTGTATCTTTATGCTGATTCTGGTTCTATATTCAGAATCTTTGCTGCATTTAAGTCTTTTAGAGGTGTCTTGATCTTCATTTTGCCTTTGATCTCTATCAAACAGCAGTCATTTGTGTTGATTATTTGTCTATTCCGCAAATCATAATCATTAATGTTCTTCCCCACACTTCCCAGAAAATTATGTATACTTATATCTTTAAAGATTGAACCTTGATTAACAATTCACAGAATCTTCTAAAGTATTATGAGAATGTTTCAAAACTTTCATTCCATAATAATGCTTCGTGGCCGCAGTAAACCAATATTCTTCCAACAAGAGCTTTCATTTAGCCGTTCTGATGGACTGTTATCTGTCTCAAGCAAGGCTTTCTGTGCAAACTCCGTATAATAAAATTTGGCAAAGAAAGTTGAACCAAGAAATCACTACTCAGATGTTATTAAGTTGCTCCCTTGCTTCTGCTAATAGGATATCTTTCTTGATTTATTAAATTTCTTAGCCAAATAAATTACAAGACTCATGTTTGGTTCAGGAATAGATCATGGAAGTTATAACATTTTTGTAAGATAATCTACTTTCATTAAATGAATTATTAGATAATCGAAAACAGAGGATTTTTTAATAGTCTTTTCTTCCAGAGGCTTAAGTTTCCTTTCGATTCGCCCTTCTTAAAGAAATGTATATCTTCATGAAATAATTCATGTGGTCTCAAATATGTAAATATCCAATTAAGAATCTTGAATTGCTAACCCTGACCTCTTCCTTTCATGTAATCGTTATCAGGAGTCTATCTTAGGGACACTTGCTTTTTTTCAAACCCACTGATCTTTCTCGTGCATGATGTTCATCATGGATACCTTCTGGAAAGCTGGAAAATGAATTGTAAAGAATTATGCAAACCACTGGCTATTGCAGCCGTAAAATCATTAGAAGCAAGGCTGCAATAAGATCTTTAATGTCATTCATTCCTTTATTTCTTTGGCTATACCTAATTTCTTGAGATGTTGCAATCATCCATCTCAGTATCCCAGTGCTTGACTCATGGAATTTTTTTATTGGTCTTCAACAACTTGTTGTTAAGCCCGTCACATCTATCAGATGCAAGGGTCTAATTTGACCAAATATATGTTCTTTTCTTAGAATTCTTGCTGATAATGGCTTCCATTCTTGGAATCCATCACTGACATCTGAACACTTTGAGGTGGAATTGTACTCCTACCTGCTACACAGTACTGCTTAAGTTCAATTTGCAACACCTTTTGAATCATTAGTTTCTTCAAATTAAGTGAAAAAGGAGGGAAAAAAATTGCTTCGCTATCTGAACAAATTTTGTAACTATTATATCTATCTATATATACATTTTGAATTCACCAAAAAAGAAAATCTTAGAGAACCATTGAGTTGACTTCTGTACCATGCCACACATTTGATAAGTGGAATCATTATCTTCCCTTTTATCTCACAACTTAGTTGATTCTGACCTGTTATCGAAGAAAGTTGCAATAAATAATAAAAATTACTTTTTGGAATTTCATGTCCAATTTGTGGATTGTATTCTAAAATATGGAATAAGAAAAGGCTTATTTTGCTAGCTATAATCAAGGTTATTTTATATTTGTTTGTTGTAGTAATTTCTTGGTTTAGTTGTGTTCGATCTGATTTTCTTAAATCTTGCTTTAAAATGGAGCTTTAGAAATAATGTTCTTGCAACTTAGAATTTGAATGTAAGTTTTCTTAGTTGAGTGAGCAGTCTGCCAAAGATCATTATCAGATATCGTTGTGTGATCATCCTTGTGTTCTGTAAAACATGAAGGTTTTATGCTTGTAAGCTTCTCAGGGTTGCGTTGTTTGCTTCATCCAGGAAAAGGTTGTAGCTGATGAGGAATTCCCTCGTGAATATCTAAACCTCACCCAGGAGCTGTTAAGTAGTACTTCCTACGCCAGGCAACTTGCTGATCAGATGACACTGGCCAAGGCTTATGTAATCATAGCGAAGGAGCATCACAACCTTCAGCTTGCATGGGAGCTTAGCTCACATATAAGGAATGGTCAACGTTTGCTCTCTCAAGCAGCTGTGAGAGGGAAATCAATCACCCTAGAAGAAGCACATCCTGTAGTGAGTAGACTAGCACAGCTTATATACAAGGCCCAAGATTTCCATTATGACATTAGCACTACAATAACAACACTAAAGAGCCACGCACTTGCTCTTGAAGAGCGTGCAAATGCGGCAACTGTGCAGAGTGCAGAGTTTGGCCAACTGGCTGCAGAAACAATGCCCAAAAGTCTCCACTGCTTTAACATAAAGCTCACAGAGGAGTGGTTTAGAAATTCGTCTCTTATGAAACTGTCAGAAGAGGGAAGGAACTTGCCTCGACTTGTTGACAACAATCTATACCATTTCTGTATATTCTCTGATAATGTGATGGCAACTTCTGTTGTCGTGAATTCCACAGCCTCTAATGCTGATCATCCCCAACAGCTTGTGTTTCATGTGGTCACAGATGAGGTCAACTACAGGGCTATGACTACTTGGTTTCTCAGGAATGATTTTAGTGGATGTACTGTCGAGGTTCGAAGCATAGAAGAGTTAAATTTGCTGAACACCTCTTTCTCTCCACTGGTCAGACAGCTAATGCTTGCTGAAACTAGAGCTTATCACTTTGCTGGTAGTTCACAAGATCAGAATGCGGAATCAAGGTTGAAGGACACTAATTTTGCTTCTTTACTAAATCACTTGCGGTTTTACATCCCACAGATACAGCCGCTGTTGGAAAAGGTGGTGTTTCTTGATGATGATGTTGTGGTACAGAAGGATTTAACCCCTCTGTTCTCAGTGGAGTTGCACGGGAATGTTGTTGGAGCTGTAGAGACTTGTCTAGAAGCATTTCATCGGTTCTACAAGTATATCAATTTCTCCAATCCAGTTGTTAGCTCAAAATTTGATCCACAAGCATGTGGATGGGCTTTTGGGATGAATATCTTTGACCTAATAGCATGGAAGAAGGCAAATGTTACTGCAAAATATCACTACTGGCAGGAGCAGAATGCTGACAAGATGATATGGAAGAGAGGCACTCTTGCTCCTGGCCTTCTGGCATTTTATGGGCTGATGGAACCCCTTGATCGGAGGTGGCATGTGCTCGGGTTGGGTTATGACTCGGAAATTGATGACAGGTTGATTGAGAGTGCGGCTGTTGTGCACTTCAATGGGAACATGAAGCCGTGGCTTAAATCATCTATAAGCAGGTACAGGAATCTTTGGGAACGATACATCGACTTCTCACATCCACTTATTAAAGACTGCATAATGCATTGAGATTTTAAACATTGCTCGGTATCCTTTTGTACTATATTGTAGTAGCTTGATGCTTATTTTTTCAACTCGTACCTTCTGACGGAAAAGGGCCAGACAAAGTAGGCAGCATCACCGGCAACATATATTGGGGGGATTCAAAAATTCATTTTAGCAGATGTAATAATTTTCGTATGAGATGTAACATTTCATTGGACCTCAAATTTTGGATATTAAGCCAGATAACATGGATGGAGATTTGAGAACAGAGATATATGAGTATCAGCTTCTTTCTTCGGCTGTTTAGAAGTTGTGCAGGTACCATGAAGTTCCATATGGCTTTTTTGACTGAACGACTGTTTACATAGAACTATAAAATGGTGCAGTCTGTCACACAAAATTTAAGATGAAAATATTGATTGAGATTCTTGTTGTCATCATCAAAGTAAATGTTCTTTTTCTGGACATGAATCTTTACATCAAGTCTTCCTTGAGAAGATACTTCCTTGTTTTTAGTTGATTACCAGGGTAGGTTTCCATTCTGTCGAACTTGTAGAATTGATGGAGATGATCCTTTGCTGCAGCGCCTCATAGGGTAGGCTTGTAAATGATAGAGATGATCATTGTAGAATTGACATATTGTCAAGAATGTGAGACACATTCTGGTTGAAGATTCAGATGAGCTTCCACGAGTCATCTTTAGAACTATATCATCCTTACTCATATCTGTTTGTTTTGTAGAAATGCTTGAAAGATGAGGTTTTAAGGAACCCGTCCGTGTGATTCCCCAGCTCCTCAAGAGCATGACCTGTAGATGCTGCTCCTTGATGGTAATCAATGGTCAGTACATAAAGTTGGGATTTATTTCATCTGATCGCTAGGGTTTCCAGCTTCTTTGTCACTCGATATCAGTTCGGAACGAGGTTTAACGTTTCCCCCATAGGCAATGTCATGTGATGGCTTCTGTTTTGAATGCTGCTGTTGATTGGAATGTGCCGATGGTGCGTTTCACCTACTTCGTCTCTCATGTTGACATGATGGTTCTGTTTCTTTTTTATCTTTTGGTAGTCTGTCAAAGGTGACCTCAGTTTATGCCGACATAAGATGCAAAACGACGGTAGTAGAGAAATCCGTGCTTGCAGCTCATCCGAATCAGTGCCTGGTTTGAATGGCCTCGGGATGTGATCGACGTGTTCGACCAAATGACCGACGGCTTATACGGCGAGATTCCATCTACATTAACAAGTCCACTGCGTAGTTTTTGTCCGGAAGCATGCAGGGCCAGCCGAGAGACGAGTAACCATGTTACCTTTGGATTCAGTGGCCTTGGAATTGTGGCTATGGTTCTCCTACGAACAAGGATCGTGAACTACAAACTTGACATTCCATCGAGGGGACTTCGCTTATCCTCGGACGATGGATGCGAGAGCTCACTGCTCGCTGGCTCTCTCGCTCCTCTGCATCTTCCTCTGTTCCTCTGCTGCTGGTGGCGCAAGGGAGCAGCTCCCCTCCGCGCTCGTCGTCGGAACCGTCTTCTGTGACACCTGCTTCCGCCAGGAATTGACCGACTCCAGCTACTTCATCTCAGGTTAGCTCTCTCGCAGTGCAATCCAGCACCCGACTCCCAATCTGTGATGCGACGTCGTCCTCGCAACAGGTGCTTCAGTGGCGGTCGAGTGCGGAGAGGCTGCGAACCAGCTCGGCTACAGGAAGGTGGCGACGACGGACCGGCGCGGAGTGTTTGGAGTTCGCTTGCCGCCGAGAATAAGCAGGAACTTAGGTTTGGTGGAGGCTTGCTCGGTGAAGCTGCTCAGAAGCAATGAACCATTCTGCGCGGTTGCGGCCTCGGCGACCACCGCCGGCCTGCGTCTCCAGTCGAGGAGGAACGGCGTTCATGTCTACTCTGCTGGGTTCTTCAGCTTCAAGCCACTGAGCCAACCCGAGCTGTGCCATCAGAAACCACAGCTAGACCAGCCTGCGTTCTTCCTGCCACCGAACCCCTTGCTTCCGCCGCCATCCCTTCTGCCACCAAACCCGTTGTTTCCGCCGCCATCCCTTCTGCCACCAAACCCGCTCCAGCCACCACCGTCGGTTCTCCCGCCGTTCCCGCTGCAGCCGCCTCCAGCGCCGTCCTTCAACTTGCCTCCAGTTCCCCTGCTCACACCGCCGCCACCACCGCCGGCCTTGCCCGTCCCTCCGGTCCCCTTCGTGCCAGTTCCTCGTTTCCCTGGCGTCCCACCGGCCTCCTCTCGGAAGAAGACGTCGCCATGAACGGGCCGCTGCGACCAACCCGTATTGCCTGTGCTAAGTACGTAAAAATCCTGCGACCCTCTCCACGTCTTTGCTTCTCTACTTACGTGAACACCGATGTAGACCGCTGCAACAAAACCCTAAGGTGTGATACTGATGTAATCACCAAAGGATTCTGAAATGCTACTGTAGATCGACACTATAATTTGGCCAACAAGAACTTGCTCTTTATCATCGATCGATTTAGACTGGTAATCTATCGGATCCAAAATCCATTAGAACTATTCATTTAATCGTCTCCCTGACCTATCAAATTAATTGTTTTTAATTAAAAATATTTTTATATTAAATTATTTGATTATGTACTATTATTTAATTAGATAATACATATTATAGATTCAATTAAATTCTGATTTGAGTTATCCTTCAACAAAATGAAGTTCAATTACAATAGTATTTTTAGGAGAAAAGAGATTATATCTTTTCTCGTCTCTTCTTAGTTTTTGTAAGATAAATCTAGTTTTTTTTTTATAGATTGATATCGTTATTTTCTTTGAGATGTATTTACCGATCAAAAGAAAATATTTTGAATATATATATATATATATATATATATATATATATATATATATATATATATATATATATATATATATATATATATATATAATCGTAATTGACATTTAATTTTTTAATATAATAGTGTAATTATAATTTTTATATTACATAAATAACATACATAATGCTCACTAAGACTTATCATTTGTGCAATAAATAAAATTATTATTTTCAAATCAAACGGATGGATGGTATTAGACACACTGAGGGATGAGTAAAAAATATGATTGATTTTTTTATTATTTTAATAAAAATTAAAGTATCCTTAAAAGAAATATAATAAGTAAAAAAATTGAGATTATTTTTTTTTATAATTGAAATTGTTTTTTGTTTTATAATCGGTTTAGAGTTACAATCTTTATTTTTTAAAATTATGCTTCAAATAAAAATTAGTTTATAATATTTTTTTATTTTTATAATTATGATTGAAATAGAGATCGATTTACTAGAGAAAGAATTCACCACCATATCACCGACCAACAATTGCCAGTTTGGTTTCATGCAGACGAGTTGTAACCTACGATCCCAATTGAGAACAGGTTTTTAGGGTTAATCTCTCTGTCTGTGAATTATAATTATTCTATACATTATTTTGTCAAGAGTCTCAACTCTTTTCAATCATCTATAACATAAATTATTCCACAGTGATATGTACAATCTCTTAGCGAGGGCATGTACTGCAGAATATTCACCTCGCACCTCATGCATGAATCATGGCTGTTACGCGTCTAATTATTTGGTTTAAATTTATTTGTCTTGGTCTTCTCACCACAACCCTATCATTAACTCCGATTTATGATGCTTTAAACTGTGTACAAATCCTGTGCTTCAGAACTTTATAACAAATGCATCACGAAACACCTCATGTATTGTTTATTATTTATTTTATGAATGTAAAAGATGTATTATTATCTTTATGATTTTTCATTTTTTTTTACATCTTTTAATCATCATAAAACACTGTGATGATAAAAATAAACTATTATGAGATTTTTGGATCTATCATACTTATAAATTTTGACCTCACGTGACATGATAGAGTAGGACGACCTCTTGATCTCCAATTTGCCTGATTCAATTCGAAACCATACGAATACACACAGCGGAGTAGAATAATAGTATTATATCTCTCTCGGGTGCCACTGCTGTCGTCTTCTTTTTATATATCACCGTCAGAAGTCAATGCTCTCTCTCACAGGCCGTGAAGTCAATTCTCCTCCGGCGGTGGACTGAGTGCATCTCCACATCACATCCCCACTTCTTGGAGCCAACGATCTTATCCCCTCACCGCTTCCTGGCCTTAAACAAATGTTGCTCTATCCACAGGACTTGCTTTACTCCATGCTTAGCAGCAATCCAAGGAGTTGAGTCAGAGGCTGCAACGGCATCGACGTGCACAACGATTGGCTGTGGCCAGGTGTTCCGCGTTGGTGCTGCAGTCAGGATAATGCTAGTTTATTACGGGGAAGTGCGGAGGAAGCTGGTGAGATGAGATGCTGTGGGCGCGAGGTGTTTGTCGAAATGACTCAACCGTCAGCCGGCGGTGGAGCGTCGCTGCTGCTTTTTCACCAACCGAAGGACGACTCGGAAAAATATATTTGGTTTTCTGTGATGGATGATCGAGTTGACGCATAGAGATCAAGGAGCAAGGACTTGACGGTAGGAAGATTAGCCGTCTCGAGTGGCCCAGCGTTCATCTATAATGGTGGATTTGGATTACGTGTCTGAGGCCGCACGCAACCCACATTATTAATCTATGTCGTCCACTGATTGGGTGCAAGCGTCCGGGTCCCACAAGGGCAACATGTACGACGGCGCCCGTCCCTCTGTTGTCAGCGCTCAATGCCTTCCACCCCGGGAGCCGTCGTGATCCTATCTGACGGTTGTACGCGGCGGGCCGTGCCGGTCCCACCCGTCCTACCTTATCTTATTCGGGCGTAACCCCACGTTGGGTGCGTCGTCCACCGGTTATACTAAGCCAACAGCACCGCGGCCCGCCCCTTCTCAGATGGGAGCACCGCCTACGCCCCACCGACCTACCCCCTCCTCTCCATGTCGGATTCCGGCGGCCGCCACTCACCGACGCCGCCCGCCTCGGCCGCTCTCTTGGACATCGAGCTCGACCTCGACGGCTCCCCGTGGCCGTTCGACTTGAGCTCCTTCGTCGCCAGCCCCTTCTCCCCCTTCTTCCTCTCCTCCTCCTCCTATCCGGCTCCCCCTTCGTCGCTTTCCTTCCATCTTCCTCCGTCCCCACTTTGGATCTTGGAAGATAGGGCTCCCGAGATCCCGGGTTCTCTTGCCGAGTGCCCGAGATTCCTCGATGGTGAGATCCCACCGCCTCTTGATTTGACTTGTGCCTTCCGGTTTGGATTCCGCCTTTTCATTTCTCTTGTTCGTGGTGGTTTTTTTTCTGATAGTTTTTCACCTCAATATTTTACGTGTTTTCCTCCTCCTTTTGTTCTGACGATACATTTGCCGGACAGATTCTTAACTTATTTTTTTTTTTTCCTTATTCTTTTGGATGAAACGCCACAAGCGTTTTCTTAATATTGAAGTGATTCTCTTTTGCAACGTTGGATGGAAAAGATACCTTCTTGGATCACCAGGTGGTGATGGATTTCTCTTTAACTTAGATATTCCAAATAAGATTGTTAGCTTTGGTTTATTGGCAAATAAAGATCTTTTTCATTTATAGACTGCAACCTCTAAGAAAACCTTGATGACTAATCATTGAATTATGATTTTTCCGTAGTTCTTTCATCTGATTTATCAAGGAGATAGCATCATAGAGTTCCAAAAAAGGTGCCTCCGTAGATTAGTAGTTGTGTATAACCAGCAAAATTTGTATCTTTAGGATTTTCTATAATTGCATAGCCATATTTTCTCTCAGTTCAACATATCAATCTGTATGTTGTGGTTTGTAACTTTTTATTTGTCCATAGAACTACAGAATGATGTGCTTTGGAGTATGGTCCCACTATTATCGCCTGTCGTGGCTTGTTGTAGACATGGACTAATTGTTTGTTGATATTTAGGTAGTCCTGACACGACGATTGCAAAAGCCAACGTGCTCGATAGCAAGGCAAGACAGGTCCAGATTCCAGCTCCGGAGGATAATTATGATGCTTCCTGTGTGATTAAAGAGAGGATGACACAGGCACTGCGGTACTTTAAGGAGTCAACAGATCATCAAGCTCTGGTTCAGGTCTGGGCGCCTGTAAAGAATGGGAGCCGTTGTGTTCTCACAACTTCAGGACAGCCCTTCATTCTTGATCCACAGAGTACCAAGCTTCTTCAGTATCGAACAGTCTCTCTAATGTATATATTTTCAGTTGATGAAGATGATGATACAGATATGGGTCTCCCTGGCCGTGTCTTCACAAAAAGAATGCCAGAATGGACTCCAAATGTGCAATACTATAGCAGCAATGAGTATCAGCGCCTTAACCATGCCCTGCTCTATAATGTACAGGGGACCTTGGCATTGCCAGTTTTTGAACCATCTGGTCACTCCTGCATTGGTGTGGTTGAGATTGTTATGACATCGCAAAAGGTCAACTATGCTTACGAGGTTGATAAAGTTTGCAAAGCTTTAGAGGTTGATATCCTTTCCTTACTTGGGTTCTTTCCATTTTTTCTAGCCTCTTCTAGAGTTTCTGCTGAACCTTTTTGTCTGGATTATGTTTTTAATTGGTAGTAGGGATAAGAACACCTGCACGTGTCGAACCATACAATGTCTTTTGATAAAAGAAGGCATATGCTTTTTCTTGCACTGCACTCAAAGGTCTGGAAATTTTATAGCTAGAGAACCATACTGCAATTCTAGCATGAGCTTTGATCTGATTATATGAAAAACATGATATTTTTTGATACAAAAGACTATCACAACTTGGAGCTATAAGCAACCAACATTTTTTTTTTTTTTTGGAAGCAGCATATTCAGGGAAAGTATATGTTATATAATTGATTATCTTCCCTCTCGGGCAATTTTGGTGAAAATTATGAAAATATTGCCATAATGTCTTGAATATTGTAGACAGCAGATAGGTAAGAGATCTATCTCTAATCATTGTATTAGCAAAAAAACACGTCTTTTTGAGTTGTCTTTGGCTTAAATTATAACTTCCATGGAACTTGGGCAGGTAGCTAGTTTCTTACTATCTTAATCTTGACCTTTTATTGTTAGCATTTGTACTCCAATAGTTGTCAAGTAGCACAGGTTGAGCAATCTTGCTTAATGCCTAGGTAGTAGCCTAGACATCTAGACCATTAGATTGCAAACCAATAATAATAAACTCAATTCAGAGTCATTTTAACGTTTTATCTTGATAATTTTCTATGATAATGTGAAATTTTTAAACCAATCAGAATGCCTATAATATATCGCAATAAAATAGTAAACTAACATAAAAGAAAATCTTAGGTCTCACTATTGTCTTAGATCTTGCCTTGTATTACTCTATATATCAAAATCAGACTTTATTTTGTTATTAGAAACAAATGCATATATGTACACCAATTTGGAAATACTGATTTTACTTAGTTATTTAATTTTTGGCAAGTACCAATTAGCATGGTCTAGACATACAAGGCCCTGTTTGGTTCCAAGAGCACAACTTATAATACCCTATTCCTACTTTCATTCATATCCTAATGCATGATTGGAATAGGATTCATTTTTTCACTTACTAATGCTATCAAAAATAGTGTTGTAAAAAAGTGAATAATTTTGAAACATACTAAACAAAATGATAGGTTTTTCCCTGTACATATTGGTGTTTGACACCTGTACATATGTTACAACACAATCTTAAACCGCACATGCATTTTCAATTCGAAACTCATGTACATGAAAATATTCCCACATACCCATCACATGGATGGATTAACCGTATCCTTACCTGCAAAACAAGGTCTACAATGTGTGTTTGTGTGTATATATGTTGTGATGTTGTAGATAGGAGAAAATTCTTTAATCAGAATTGGTAGTAAAGTGCTTTACCCTATTGTCATTTGGTTAGTGTGGGATAAGAAACTAAGGTAGCAAAAAGTATGGACACTTATCTAAACTGAAAAAAAAATAAATGATACAACTATTTAAAAGTTGTGATCAGGTGAACTCCATCCTCCTTGTGGAGTTGGTCTCCAATTTGTACAGCCTGTGGGTATAATAAACTCTCAAATTCTTGGTAGATTGCATGATTCTCTCTGTGATTGGTGGAGAAGTCTGGATACGTTCCAGTATCCTACCTCTATCTCATGCAAAAGTGCGACCTCAGGCTTTTTACCTTGGAGTGCCTAGGTGCACAGGCAGTCTCCCATCTGCTTGTCTGATTTTCTCTCCTGTTTTTTTTTTCTTTTTTCAGCTAATTTAATTGCTGTAGTATCTTTTTGCTATGAACTTGGTCGAGCTGCAGAGCAGTATTCTATTGTTATGTTAACTGATTCGGATGAACTTTGTTAAAATGCAACTTCCTGCAGGCTGTAAACCTGAAAAGTTCTGAGATCTTGGACCATCCAAATGTTGTAGTGAGTTTTTACCACTCTGTCACTGTCAAAAATATTCAGTCAAGTTATTGTTTGTTATTTACTTACATGTTCATTAGGTTGATATTTATTATCAAACCAGATATCCAATGATGGACGCCAAGCTGCTCTAGCTGAAATTCTGGAAATTTTGACTGTGGTCTGCGAAGCAGAAAAGTTGCCGCTTGCTCAGACTTGGGTTCCATGTAGGCATCGGACTGTTCTGGCACATGGTGGTGGTCTTAAGAAGACTTGTTCAAGCTTTGATGGAAATTGTGCGGGACAAGTCTGCATGTCAACAACTGACGTTGCTTTCTATATTATTGATGCTCACCTGTGGGGATTTAGAGAAGCTTGTGTGGAACACCATTTGCAGAAGGGACAAGGGGTGGCTGGCAGAGCATTTGCACTAGGAAGGACATGTTTCTCAAGAGATATTACCAAGTACTGTAAAAGTGACTATCCTCTTGTACACTATGCTCGGATGTTTGATTTAGCTGGTTGTCTTGCCATATGCTTACGAAGTATCCACTCAGGAGATGATGATTACATATTGGAGTTCTTCCTTCCAGCTGAGTGTAAAAATTCTGCTGAGCAACAGAGTTTACTGAAGTCCATTTCAGCTTTGCTGACACAGTGTTTTCAAAGTCTGAAAGTCATCACTGGCGTCGAATTTCAAGAAGGAATATCTCTTCAATTTGATGACTTGGTTACAGATGATAACTATGAATTGATACCTAAACACTTATCTAGTCCACGTGGTGACACACACAAGTCTCCTGAGACTAATATCGATGAAGCTCAAGACAATGATGATTCACGAAATGAAGGCAATGCAACTTCTGATTTGGATAAGCAGCAAGTGGCTACAGACTCAAATGTCAAAAAGAATGGCAAGATTCCTTTAGACTCAACTGCATTGACTGACAATACCTGTAGGACACCTGGAAAGCGGAGAGGCAAAGCAGAGAAGATGATCAGTTTGGAGGTACTTCAACAATACTTTTCTGGGAGTCTTAAAGATGCTGCAAAGAGTCTTGGTGGTAAGCTCCCATGCTCGTGATTATGTATGAAATCTTGCTTCCGCATCTCCATTTTCAGTTCCATGCTCGTGATTATGTATGAAATCTTGCTTCCGCATCTCCATTTTCAGTTTTGTTTCTGTCCTGCATGCAGGCAATACATATGGTTTTGTAGTAGCAAAGGTAGTGCATTTATGGGTTGCATGTTCGTATCCATGATTCATATCGTTTAGGCTCAATTGTTCTGTTCATGATCTGCAATCACTGGTAAGTGCATATTGAACTGTGCTTGTGTCCTTGCATCCATCCATAACCATATGGTTTTTCATTTGTCACAGTTTGTCCAACGACCATGAAGCGCATTTGTCGGCATCATGGAATTTCCAGATGGCCATCTCGGAAGATCAATAAGGTTAATCGCTCTCTTTCCAAGCTGAAGCATGTGATTGAGTCAGTCCAAGGTGCAGGGGCATTGGATTTGACGTCTCTAGCAGGCCCGCTTCCTGTTGCTCTTGATTGTGTGCCATGGCCTGTTAACTTGGATAATCTAAAAGACGTCAAAGATGGTGTCAAAGAGAGAGAGCTTTCTCCAGAGAAGTCTCGTGGTAGCGAAGATCGGCGGAACAAGTCTGTTTCTCTTCAGGTGCACGTGGAAGAACGAGTCCATCTTCAGATGGAGGCCAGCAGGGGTTCACATTGTTCGACAGGAAGCTCTTCAGAAGGAAGCATGGATGACTCCCCTACTTCGCAAGGTTCGTGCCAGGGAAGTCCGGTCAATAATGAGATCTTTGTGAGTAACCAACAAGCTTTGTCTGACTTAAGACAAATACTGGGCATCGGTTCTTCCTCAAAATTCACGTCACAAAATGCTCGTGATCAAATCCCTCTGAACGGAAACCCACTACCTACCGCCATCAATGTCGAGCCCCAACCGCCAGTTGGAATACTGATCAAAGATTCTGCTAGCTCGAAAGATTTGAAAAACCTTTGTACTTTTGCAGCGGAGGCTTCACAGGATGAACGTGGTATGGCTGCAACTCAAAATACGTTGCATCCCTGGGAGATGCAAGAAAATAGGACAGTGGCAATCAAAGCAAGTTACAAAGAAGACATAATTAGGTTTCGTTTGCCACACAGCGCCGGTGTCTTGGCGGTGAAGGATGAAATCTCGAAGAGGCTGAAACTGGAAGTGGGCACTTTTGATATCAAGTATCTGGATGATGATCATGAGTGGGTCATGTTGGCTTGTGATTCAGATTTGGAGGAGTGCATAGAGATCTCAAGACTGTCTGGAGCTCACATAATCAGGTTATCTGTGCATGATATAATGATCCACCATGGAAGCTCTTGTGGGAGTTCAGAGTTTGATCATCACAGTTATGTACCCAGACAGTTCAATATGGGTTAAAGTGTGCACATTTTTGTTCCAGAGATCATCTTAAGGTTGCTGTAGGTAAATGAACTCTTCTTGTTTTGGCTTACATTTTGTTTTGTTGTGAAACTCTGGACAAGTTGCAGGCACAGCTGCATATTCTTTCAACATGGCAATAGCATCTGTTTACATGTAAGAAAACCAAACCTATAGTGAAGAAAAAGAAAGATTACAGCAAAGAAACACCCATAAATCTGCAAAATAATTTAGGTACAAACATCAAAATAGATGAGAGCATGGATTCAAAAGGCTTGTTTTCATAAACCTAATAACCAAAATCTATAATTTTAGAACTTCAACTGAGTGACATTCTTTGGCAACCCCAAATTTGGGATACTAATCTGTGTGCGGGGATGGTAGTGCCAAGATGATCCATTGTCTAGTTTAATTGAGGACTTGCGTTGTGCATTTTGTTGGTATATGTATAATCTCGAGTTTTAAAAAATTAATCTATTATTATTCCATCTTATACTGTGAGTTAAAAGATTGTTTGCATAAAACTCAGTTACGTAAAGAATAAAAAAAATATTTTACCAGAAAATACCTTCACTATTAAATTTTTTTCGCCCATATGCCTTTTTTCTGGGGTTTTTTATTTTCATAAAAAATATGCTGGACCTTTTAGTAAAATGACTTGTTCACATGTATTATTCAAAACTTTCGATACTCAATTATCATAAAATTCTTAAAATATAGAATAAATAATATTAATCATCTTTTATTCCAAGGCGATGATAAGTATCATTTATTCTATTTTTAAGAAGCTTATGATAATTAATTATCAGAACTAAGAATTCTTTTGGATGATCATATTATTCAAGTAAAAGTAACATTTGATAATGACGTCAGCCTCATGCGTGCAGGTTTTCGGAGTCTCACTTGAGTTGAGTCGGGCTTAAAGGCCCATTAAGTCTAACCCAACACAGACATCAAAGAGATCAAAGCCCAACTAAATTTGGGTTTAGGCCACATCATTCGCAGGGCTGGGCCGGCGTGTACTTTTTAAACGATGGCGACGGCGGCCCGCTGCCACGTTATTCGATGTCCTCCTGTATCATCTCCTCTCACCGGCCTCCGCTCGTCTTCTCCTTTTTCCCGTTTGATTTCTCCCGCAGCGTGCGAAGCGGCGTCCCCGTTCCCGGTTGATCCGTGGCGCCCACCGCTAGATGTCAGGGCCCTCCGGTCAGTCCCCATTGTTTCTTCTGGATTGGACGCGTCGACTCATCGCTTCTTTACGTCCCCTGATCTGTTTCACTTTCTTGAGAGTTAGTTCTTTGTTTCTTTACAGGAGGTAATCTGAGGTCATTTTTCCGCATCATATATGGTGTGTATCCATCAGTATTGTTCGTTCCACATTACGAGTTGTAGCCTCCTGCTTGTTCCTCGTAGTTCTCTTTGGCCATGCTGCTCGACCTTAAAACCTACAACTAGAACAAGATGATGTTTTCATTCTCATGCTTTCGGTGTTGTTGTGGTCGTTTCTCAACATGGACCGATAAGTTAGATCGAGGGTGATTCTCAACATGGAGAGGAGGGTGTTCGATCCCGGCTTTAGGTTGGCTCCGTTCGAAGTAGGTCGACTCTGTTTGAAGCAGGTCAGCTCGGGGTTCTTGCATAAAGACTCTGACCGAGTGGTTGGTGCTTGACCGAGTCTCTCTGATGCTTAAGTCAGAGATAGGCTTGGATATAAGGAAAGATCAATCTTTTGAGTTGTTGATGATCCCCCCTATTGGCAATCGCCTTGGGGTTTTTATACCTGTGGAGGTGAAGGTTGTCGTACCAGGTCATTGTTGCTGTTACAGTACTTGGCGATGTCGGGTACAACCCTTTGCGGGGTTCTTGGGTCTTTTGACGGCGCCACAAGCCTTCAATCGCACTGTCAGGCGCATGCCATATGTTGTGTTGTAGGCTGGTCGATGCGTCGAGTTTCTCGGTTATCCTTGTCGAGGCCATGTCGACATCCGATGTGCATCTAACCTGAAAGTGTCGTGACGTGGCTGAAGAGGGGCATGTCATGTCGCAAGGTTGTTGGGTCGACCATTATTGGCCCTATCATTCTCTCCTCATCCTCCCCGCATAAATCTTTTCCGTTAGGTCCCTGAAGGAGTGTAACGGGAAAGGATTTTTTGCTCACTTCACATCGATGGGCACCGCAAATGTGGCCGAGTTGAGGACCTCGGGCGCTTTGGACTTGTTGTAGCTGAGCTAAACAACAGGGACTGATGGCAGTTGAGATAGGCAACTCAGGCACGATTGGACTGATGGCGGCTGAGATAAGCAACTCGGGCTCAATTGGACTGATAGTGGTCGAGATGGGTAACTCGGGCACAATTGGACTGATGGTGGTTGAGATGAGCAACTCGGGCACAATTGGACTGATAGTGGTCTGATGGTGGTCGAGAGCAACTGGGGCACAATTGGACTGATGATGACCGAGAGAGACAACTTAGGAACAATTGGATTGATGGAGGCCAAGATGAGCAATTCGAGCACAATTGGACTGATGGTGGCCGAGAGAGGCAACTCGAGCACAATTGGATTGATGGAGGCCGAGATGAGCAATTCAGGCACAATTGGACTGATGGTGGCCGAGATGGGCAACTCGGGCACAATTGGACTGATGGTAGCCGAGATGTGCAACTCGATCACAATTGGACTGATGGTAGCCGAGATGAGCAACTCGGGCACAATTAGACTGATGGTAGCCGAGATTAGCAACTCAGGCACAATTAGACTGATAGTGCCGAGATAAGCTACTCGAGTCGTGTCTTAGGGTTTTTCTTTCATGGGTCATTCGTATCCTTACTCATGTGGTCCGGTTACATGAGCCTGGGGATTGACTACCAGGATCACGTGAGTGTGGTTCGCACGTGTCCTGCATGTTGGGATTCTTGCTCACTTGGCCTGCACGTGAGCCAATTTACACCTCAGCTTGTGTGTATTGTGCACGCAATTCTTGTGGCAATCGTCTAGGGCTGATGTGACTGATCTATAGCATGGATCTGCATTTATTGACAACATGGGTTCCCTAGGCAAAGTCCTCTCTCTGCCTTGGGCATGCGAACCGCCATCTAGGGGCCTTATAATCTCCATCTCATATAGCTAGAGGCCTCACTTGCATTCTTGCACATTTTCTCCCATCGTCTTGATTTTTCTAGTCCTTCCACTTCCACTCCTTTCAACCAATTAATCAGGTCGGATGTCCTCGGGTTCGTCCAGTGTTGAGTCTGTTACTTCCGCTAGTTTGGAAGGAACATGGTCGGAGGGTCCCATGGCCAGTGTCTCAGGGTCATCATCTTCGATGATACTTTCCTCGATAGATGCAAACTCATTAAGGGATCTCGAGGTCATGAAGTCATGTCATGACGTCATTTCTGTCGTAACCGAAGAGTCCCTTGGGTCAATCCGAGAGCGCTATAGCATCTCGGAAGAGTATGCTCTGCGGGCTCAGTTGCCCGAGCAGCGACCATACAACCCCGAATCCTCCGAGCTAAGTATCTTGGTGGACGCGTTGGAGGTCGGCTTGCACTTCCCCCTTCATCCCACCATCATGGAATGCTTTAGATAGTGGAGGATTTCTCCAAGTCATGTGGCACCTAACTTGTGGCGCTACCTTATTGCGTTTCTTGGTGAGTGCCGAGGTGCGTGCATTATTCACATCCGAACTTTGTTTTTTGCTTGCTTTCATCTCTGCAAAAGTCGGGAGGGCTACTATTTAACTGCTTGGGCCGGTTTAAGGTTAGCGGGGCAACGACCAACAACAAGGATTGGAAGGCCCAGTATTTTTTTATTAGTACTCCGAGTTAGGGATTTAGAGTTGACTGGTTGATTCATCCGATCAGCAACATTCCCCCTTTATTATCCGAGAAGGAGTCTATCATGGTCAATAGGCTGAAGGGAATTCTTCCCTTCTCCCGGGCAATTCAAGACATGACCGAGCTGATTGATGATGCTGACATAGCCATATATAACCCGAGGGGTTCCCTGGGAGAAACTGAAGCAAGTTGAGGTAACCGAGCGAGATGCATCTTCAGCTCTTGAAAGGCCTCTTCACATTATGGAGTCCAACGAAAATCCTTAGCCTTTTTCATAGTTCGGAAAAAGGGCTGAGTCTTATCTCCTGCTTGAGAAATGAACCAACTTAATACCGCTAGTCTCCTAGTGAGCTGCTGCACTTTTTTAACCGTCTTGGGAGACTTCATTTGAAGGATTGCCTCCACCTTTTTTGGGTTGGCATCGATCCCTCGTTGATGGATCACGAAGCCGAAGAATTTTCTCGAGGTGACCCCGAAAATACATTTGTTAGGGTTGACGCATCCCGACTCGTCTCAAGGTTCAGAATGTTTCTGCCAAATCATGTAAGTGACCGTTGGCCATTTTGATTTTTACAATCATGTCATCAACATAAACTTTCATGATTCTGCCGATCTAATCCTTGAATAGGCAATTCACCATCCTTTGATAAGTGGCTCCGACGTTCTTCAACCCGAATGACATTATTTTGAAGCAGTATATGCCGATGTGGGTGATGACGGTCGTGTTATCCCGATCTCGAGGCACCTTCCGAATTTGGTTGTATCCCGAGTAGGCGTCCACGAAAGAGAGCATCTCATGTCCCGACATGGTGTCAACCAATTGATCGATCCGATGAAGGGGATAACAGTCCTTCGGGCATGCCCAATTGAGATCAATGTAGTCCACACACATCCGTCAATTTCCATTAGTTTTTTTGACAAGTATAACGTTTGATAACCAGGTCAGATATGTGACTTTCGTAACGAAACTGACTTCAAGTAGTCGCGTCACCTCATCTTCGATAGCCCTTCGACGCTTCGGGGCGAATCTCCTTAGCTTTTGTTTGACTGGTCGGGCACTGGGAGTTGTGTTGAGGTTATGCAAGGTCTCCTCGAGATTAATGTCGGGCATATCTCTTGGTGTCCAAGCAAACAGGTCAGAGTTCTTACCAAGGAACTCTACCATTTGAACTTGTTGTTTGCCCGAGAGTGCCAAGCTAATTCTCAAAGTCTTGTCTGATCGCTTTGGGTCGACAATGACCCCCTTCACACCTTTGACAGGCTCGGGATTGAAAGTAAGCTTGTTGAGCTCTCTTGAATCAGCAACTATGGTATACGTCCTTGACTTCTTTGGAAGCATGGTGGCTATCAAGTAGCACCGGCGAGACTCCCAGGGATCGCTTCGGGCTTCACCGACCCTTGCACTAGTCGGGAATTTCATGGAGCGATGAAATATCGACACAACTACCCTTAACTTGTTGAGTGTTGGTCGGCTAATTATAGCATTATATGCTGATGGGAGGTCGACTAACATAAAAGTGACCATTGACGTTTTGGCCTGTGGCTCCTCGCCAACAGTCATCGGGAGTGTCATCGCTCCGAGAGGGGAGATAGAGTCTCCTGTAAATTCTGTCAATATATACGTTAATAGGGTTAAGTCCTTGTTGGTTAAACCCAACTTCTGGAAGGCTTCAAAATATAAAATATCCGTCGAACTCCCTGCGTCGATCATTATCTGCTTGTGGTCTAGATACTCTTCTCCTTTGGGACAGAAGCTGATCTTGGGGTCGAGGTGGCGTCTTGACCTTTTTTCGACCGTAGCCTTGGCGTAGGCCTTGCGTGCCGAGGAGCTATTGCCTCCAGTGGCTGGTCCACCCACTATGACATCAATTTGTTTTTCAATCGGCTCAATTGGACGAGGCTGATGATCCTTTTCGGGACACCTTTCGGGGTTGATTCTCTTGTCTCAGACATAACAACCGAGATCCCCTTAGCGAATTAATTCCTCGATATGATTTTTTAGGTCTTAGAATTCTTCAGTGTCGTGGTCGTATTCCCGGTGGAAACGATAGTACCTTCTTCTGTCTCGATCTTCGGGGCGTGTCTTGATCGGATTTGGGGGAGCAAGGAATCCCTTCCCTCGTATCTGGAGGAAGATTTCGGTACGTGTCAAGTTGAGGGGAGTTGACGGTGGTCTCGGCCGGTTAAGATCTGACCCATCTACCCTTCTCCTTGAGGATCCCGAGGTTGACCATCGAAACTATTCTGCTCTAGGGTGCTTCTGCTCCTCTCATTTGTTAGCCATCAAGGTCTCGGCGGCGATGTAGTGGTTGGCCCTCTACATCATCTCAGGGATTATGGTCGTAGGTTTTTCCACTAACGACCAAAATAGCTTGGAGGGTCGTAGCCCCATCAAGAAAGCCTGGATGACCAGGGAGGGATAAGCATCGAGAAACACTGGATCTCGATCATAAACTAGCTGACAAACTGGGCGAGGGGTTCCTCCCTCCCTTGAGCAATGCCAAGAAGGGGTTTAGGTCGGGTACTTGTCAGAAAATTTTGCTCGAACTCCCTCGCGAGCTGGTCGAATAAGGAGATCGAGGTCGGTTTGAGCCGACTGTACCACATCTGAGCTGACCCTCTTAAGGTGGTGGGGAAGACGCGATACATGAGCTGTCAGATGAATCATACAAGGTCATCTAGGCTCGGAAGGCGGCCACATGCTCAGCCAGATCCGCACTACCATTGTACGATTCCAGGGTAGGCAGCCTGAAATTGGTTGGTATTGGCTTGTCTTGTATCCCGGGAGTAAACGACGAACCTCCCTTCAAACTTTCACCGGCCTCCTCCTTCGACTTGGTGACCTCTTTCTGTACCTTGTCCAACCGCTGGTTTACATTTCGAAGCTGTGCTCGAAGCGAGTCAGTCGAGTCCGATGGCAAAGTGTCGAGCTCCAATGGGTTAATCTCCGGCTCGAGGTGGTGCAGGGCCGATTTCTCTAGGGCAAGCAGGGGAGCTTCCGATCGGGTTTCTTGCGGGAGGTCCTGCACTACAGGGCCATGCCGAACCGGGCACCGTGTGTTCCTGAGAGCCGCCTTGGTTTGTATGCGATTATTGGGTTCTGATTGAGGGGGAGCCATCGTCTGTGTCAACTGGGGGATGATAGCCTGTATCATCCCTGTTAAGGCTTGTACCTGATAGGATGGGCCGAGGAATGCCTCGGTGGAGACCGCATGAGGCAAAGGATGTAGGACTAGAGGGGTGAGCCTGAGATCATTAAGCAACCTCTAGTATCTATCAAGAGTTAGCATAGGTTGTCCTGCATCCGTTGGTCGCGCTTGGGGGGCTGAGGGTGCGACTACGACCGGGGGTGTCAGAGGGATAGCCTCCTCGACCACCTGGTCAGAAAAAAGTTGGAAGGACGCTCTTGCGACATCGGCCCTCCTTCTAGTGCTATATGTTGTGGTCGTTCTTCAAACGTGGATTGATGAGTCAGCCCGAGGGTGGTTCTCCATGTGCGTAAGCTCACCTATGTGGAATGGAGAGGAGAGTGTTCGATCCCAACTTCAGGTCAGCTTCGATCGAAGTAGGTCGGCTCGGTTTGAAGCAGATCGGCTCGAGGTTCCTGCACAAAGACTCTAACCGAGCGGTTGTTGCTCAGCCGAGTCCCTCTAACGCTTAAGTCAAGGATTGGTTTGGATATTAGGAAAGATCAGTCTTTTGAGTTGTTGTTGATCCCCCCTATTGGTGGTTGTTTGGGGGTTTTTATACCTGTAGAGGCGAAGGTTGTCGTACCATGTCGTTGTTAGTGCTATAGTATCTGGCAGTGTCGGGTATAGCCCTTTGTAGGGTTCTTGGTCTTTTGACGGCGCCACAAGCCTTCAGTTGCGTCGTCAGGCGCACACCATCCGCTGTGTTGTGGGCCAATCGACGTGTCAAGTTTTCTGGCTGTCCTTACCGAGGCCATGTCGGTATTCGACGTGCATCTTACCTGAAAGCGTCATGACATGGCTAAAGAGGAGCGTGTCATTTTGTGAGACTATTGGGCCTATCATTATTGACCGTATCATGTGTAAATATGCTTACAGTAGAACTAAGAATCACGACAAGGTGCGTTATAAAATGGAGCACACAACTATGCTCGAAGAACAAGCAAGAAAGATGATAAGAGATAACAGAGAAACAGTATAAATAGACATCAAGAAACCGATCTTTCCAAAAAGGGAAATGGTTTCATTTTGTCTCCAAATGATTTTTAGATCTTGAAGACTGTTAGATTATATAATTATGTTTAATTAAATAAAATATATTATAATTTTAATTATGATTATCGATTAATAAAAAAATTCACTTATAATAAGATTCATGACCTGAGGGATGCTCGTAAAACCTTTGCTCTCACATATAAATAGGTAAGCTATCATAAAAACTTTATATGATCTAATAAGTTATAGTGATCTTCCTAAAGTTAGAAAGATAGGAAAAGATAGTCTAGTTTACTTTACATATCATTATTGTTGTGTTTTATGGATTGAACTATAAAGTGTGTTCTATGAATCAAAGAGAGGTAGGGATCCTAAAATTGATCTATTATTATTTGATTTCAGATTTTGACATCAAATTTATTTCACATAATAGCATCATTATGATTTTAAGCTTATAATTAACATCTATTATTTTGAAATCAAATACCTTATGATAGAAGATAAGAGTAAGTTATGATTTAGATATGATCTCCTTAACTGAATGAGGAAATCACGTAGGTTAGTTGAGGGAAATCCTCCTATCTTCACCTGTATAAATTGACGATGGATCAATGAATCAATTGGGCATTTTCATTAATTCCTTCATATTTCCAACATGGTATCAGAGCCCCTCTCTCTATAAGAGAGATTACTTTTTTTTTTTTTCCACTATCAAATGACAGCTTTTATTTCTATTTGTCCGTCGACAACCCCGCTGCAAAACTGCAGATACTCAGGGGTTATCTGTCTCCACCCTCCCAGACATCCTCTGCTCCGAAGATCTCTCCTACCTCATCTGCAGTAGATGACGACTTCTACACCCGCTCGCCGGCATCGTCCCTCCTGCAGCCTTTGTTCTCTCTACCAAGAGCACCTGTAAGGGCCACTGCCCATTGTCTCTCGGTGCTTTGTAGAGAGGGCACAACAAGTTCTTTCTTGCTATCAAACGGTAGCAAATCCCCACCTCGTCGACTGCCCTTTTGCGAAGCCACAATTGTCGGTCGACTCCTCTTCTGCAAAGTTGCGATCTCTGTTTCTCGACAAAAAAAAAAAAAAAAAAAAAATACAGAGCATCGCCAGCGTCGTTTTCATTCGAGGATCTGAAGATTCGGGTCCCGCTCTATAATTGATGTCCACGTCGCTGGTCTGGCAGCCCTCTCGCTCAACCTCGCTGGCACTTGTCGTTGCCATCGCTAGCATCGGCGACACTATCTGCCTCATTGTTGCCTACCATCAGCTCACCGTTCCCTCGCTGCTGTTGCCGTCACAGTAATAACTCGGTCGCTTCTCTTCGGTGCAGATCCCTCTCTGCATCGTCTCTACACCTCCAAAGAAGGGACCGCAACATTGTGGTCCTGAAGTCAGGGAAGAAAGGGAAGCACACCTTCACTACAGCGGCTTCCTCATCTTATCCTTCGGCAGTTCCTATGCTCGCTGTCGACCCCCCTTACTCCAATAATTGCAGTCGCAACTGCAGCCCTCGTCGGCCACAACTGCTGCCCTCTCCTTAGATCTATCGCTTCTTGCTGTCAAACGACAGTCTCTCGTCGACATCGAAGCTGGAGACTTCTAGTGCGTCGGCTTTCTCAATCCCTCTACCGAGGTGTTCTTCTGCACGAGGCCATCTTCCTTGTGCACCACCACTGTCGCATCAGCACCAACAAGCAGCGGCACCTTCCCTACCCCATCAGCAATAAGTTCCTTCTCGCTGTCAAACGACAGTAAATCTACGACCGTAGCGCTTCTCTCGCTGCCCTTCAGATCTACCGATCGCCCCAGCCGTAGCAGCATCTCCTTCGCCGAAGTCAACCGTTGTCAGACCTTCATCGCGGTTGACAACACAGCGGTCTCCTTGACATCGGGTAAAGATCTGTGTCCTTCACAGGAGCTTGATCTTGCGGGGGCATGATAGTTCGATCTAATCGGATTGTCAAATTTGGCTCTAGCAGAATCGTCTGCTCCTTTCTTCGGATTCATCGTCATCGGTTCAAGATCAACGTCCTCAGTTCAAGATCGACGTCCTTATAGAGCTCGATCTTGCGGGGGCATGATAGAAGATAAGAGTAAGTTATGATTTAGATATGATTTCCTTAACTGAATGAGGAAATCATGTAGGTTAGTTGAGGGAAATCCTCCTATCTTCACCTGTATAAATTGACGATGGATCAATGAATCAATTGGGCATTTTTATTGCTTCTTCCTATTTCCAACACCTTATATTCTAAGAGTTCAGATATATTTGTATTTTCGCTTTTTACTTGCAAAAAGTTGATTCGACATATTTTGTTTATCGTATCAATCCTAATTGTTTGCTTTGCGGTCAATATAGATTTTTTTGCTCACACAAGTGGTATTGTGGACTCTTACTGCTTCGAATCATGTGAACTCATTTTGTACAACACTTTCTATCCTCTTAAATTTGTGGTATATGTATGTCTCGCCATTTTATCAAGTATTTTATTATCAAATGTTCCATCAGATGATTCACCAACATTAATTGACACGAAGAGAATAGCTTCAGCTTCTTCCATATCAGAGTTCAGTGAGTTATCGATCATCAACTCTTCTTCCTATTTCCTGTTTCAGTCTCGATCAGTATTAAGGAAGCTTACCTCCGGCTCTTGAGTTTCTTCGTGAATCCTCAATCCCATGTCGAGTGAAACTTCACTTTGACATACCCAATTGGTCTCTTGACCTCAGAGATTGACAGGCATTACCTGGAAAAATGCTTATCCACAATGGTCATAGCTGATTCGACTCCATTTGTTTCTTGGAAGCATAGATGATTTCTTATGCTATGTTATGCGTGCTCACAAGGTGCACCAACTTTGAAGAATCCAGTTGTGCAAGCTGCATGCACAACAACGACGGCAGCAGCACGCAAAAGAGAAAACAAAGTGACGATGATATGATCCTATTCGAAGCCATGGAATAAGAAATATACTATTAGGTGGTGAGAAGGAGGTTAATCTAGAGCCCCAAAAAAAAAAAAAAAAAAAAAAATCCCAACGTGGATGAAAGATATATTAGGTTTTACATTGCTGCGGATTTTAGTCCCCATGAAGAACTTGTTTGAGGGAAGAGGCTTCCTTGCAAGGATCTATGGGTTCCTGCTACCGGTTCCTGGCTTTCCTCTCCGGGGCTCATGTTTGGGGTTGTGTCCTCCGTAGTCATAATCTAGTGCATACTCCACCAAAGCCCTGGTAGTTTGCATCTGGCCAGAAACAACGCATGATATGACAGTCATTACTCCTGCATTGTAACATTACTAGCTAGCGTATAATCTTGTTTCTTTGGGACAGACATATGCAAGTCACCTTGGAGAAGAGTTGTGGTGATTCTGTTGGATCATCCTCGATTTCGGCACGGCCTGCAAACACACAGTCGCTCAAAGAAGAAGGAAGGAGAGAGGAGCGCGGGCATGGAAGAAGCTCCAAACCTGAAACCGATACGTCGAAGAGGAGGAGGATCAGCAAGAAGAAGAGGATGAACAAGGTTTGGCTGATTCTTCTTGCCATGGCTGCTGCTGTTGCTGCTGCTCGGGCGGGCCGAGGCTTCATTTTATGGTGGAGCATATGGACTTGGGATGTGGCACGCGGTCCACCATTCATGATGACGGTGAAGGAAGATGAAGGAGTGCATAGCACACCACCAGCAGCAGCAAGTCAACTACTCGGGCTCGTCTGTTCTCCACCAAAAGGATTTGAGAGTATTGTCGTGGTAAATGGCTCCAATTCCACCATTATAAGCTTCACATCGCATGATCTGATACGCATGTGGATATCCAAAACGGTAATCAACAAGAACAAATTAGTCCATACAAAGTGGATCGAAGTGTGTGGTGCGAGGAAGAACAAGTTGGGGGAGTGCACCCAACTCTGGTGCTGCGTGCTGTTCCGTGGATCCTTGTGGGTTATCCTGAGCTTTATAGACCAAGATATGAATGGTGGCCATGGAGTCACTACCACCGAGGACGCCACATTCCTGTAGTTGACCGACCTGCCGTGTCCATCGCACTGGTGGCTGGCTGGCCATGCAACACAGTGCCTGCCTTGTCCGGTCGCCGATGACTTTATCTCGGCCGGTCAACTTGAGACCATTATTGTCATTTTGAACAACAAGAGCCTCCTGACGTGCCTTCCAAATGCACTTACTACTTACTACTCGTGGCTTTCTTTATATTGTGGGGGGCGTGTTTATTATGACGCTGTAGATTGCGCGGCCATACAATGGATGTTCTCGGTGGGTCACCACGGAGTGACACGCGGATAGATATCAGTCGAATACGACAAACTAAGTCGACATCTTGTAGATTGTGCCCATCATGCATCGGAGGATGACGCTTAGCGGACGGGTGGCGTACCACCGTCGTCCGGATGGAATCATCAAAATTTGATCGTCGTCGATCGACATCATTCAAACAATAAGAATTGGATCTTGAATCATTGAGCGTCAATTTGATCTAATGATCAATTTTGATCGTTCCATCACCATTTCAAGACCAATTCGGTGAAGATCTCACCAAAACGCTCCAAATTATTGCCGATCAATACTTATTAGTATCGTTCTTTGTAATTCATGATCGATCAAGATTAAATCTAATCATACGCACCCAACAATTGGAAGTGCGAAGTCTTTGATTAGTTCAGCAAAAGCACCGCACAAGCAATCTAGTAGATTAAGAAGCATAATTAAATGCTGTGACATATATATCGATGAGAAAATGGCCAAGACATATGCCAGATTACATATTGGTAATGCATGAGATGTAAACCATGCGTAAATTCCACAAAGTGTACATACAAGAGGAGGAAGACGAAAATGCAAACTCAAAACAATGCAAGACCATGAACATAACTTCCAAAGAAAGATCAAAAAAACATTATGAATATAAATAAGGATCGTGGAGTGCCGAGGAGTACATTGACCATAATCGAGAGCATCGACCTGAAAGATGATACTGAGGCAAAGGTGAGTGTTGATTTCGGGTGTCGTCCGACTCAAGACACCAAAGAGAAGCCCAAAAAAAGAATGGCGTTGGAGTAACCTCACCATCAGTATAATGCAATGAACCACCAGGGAGACCAGTTGGAGTAACCTCACCATCAGTATAATGCAATGAACCACCAGGGAGACCAATGACGGGCAATCATGGGAAAGGGACTGGGGGTTGCATGGCCATCAGCCCTCTCCAGATTCTTTTACGAAGAGAAGCATCAGCCACAGGTGTCACCTCTAGCTTCTCCAAGGAAATAAGGAGGTGAACCCTTCTCCATGGTGCTTGTGGAAAAACTTCACAATGACCCTCGGGTGACTCCGCCCAAAATGAAATCCTTTGTGCAAACTGGTGATGACCTACACATGAATGCAATTGCAGACCAGACTTGACATGACCCCAATGCATGCAGACCTCTAAACTATCAAGAATCATCATCAACCAGAAACTGCACGGCTGATGGCTAATTTAGCCCAATCAGCAGACTCTTTGATCAATCCGTCGTCTGATGACAAGCATTCTTCCAAAAAGCCTTTACTTGATACAGATTGATTGATCAAAGGACCAACATGACTGCCCAAGGTATCAGCCAAGTCTCCTAGTACACCAATTGCAGTCTTCATCACTGCATCATCCCTAATAAAACATAAAAAAAAAAAAAAAGGCACACTAAGTTGTCAGCGGCAAACCACCCAACAGGTCAACACTAAGAAAAAGGAGATATGCATGTTTTTCGAGTACTCACATGTCCTTCTCACTGTACAATGTATCGATGAACTGAAGGATGTGATATGCATAAGGCATCAGCAGCTGGGTCTTGGGGGAACTTTTAAATCCTTGTAATATCCCAGAGTATGCCTCCAGAATCCCATTTCTTAGTTGGTTGGTGTACTCAAGTATGTCATCATCATCTGCCACAGCATGTGCAGACAGCTCAGCAGCACTCTGTAGCATAGGCATGGCATAGATTAAGTACTTTTCAAAGTTTTCTCCTATCGCAAGGGCGATATCACCAAAGCATGAAAATATCGGGGGCTTCACGGATCTGTGCAATTGGTTACTGGAGAGATCCTTGAGAAGCTGTGTCATTATTCCATCACAAAAAGGCAGAATCTTGTCCTCCAATGCCCTGCATAAATCTCCCACCACACCAACAGTTATAGCACAGACCTGATACTCCTCAAAGTTTTGAAGACCCATCTCCAGATATGGATAAAATCCTTGCATGTATTTTAAAAAGTTTGTCCCGGTGGCATATGCCAAAGCACCAATTGCAAGCATAGCCTCCTCGTGCACAGTGGCATTTCGGCAAGCAAAAACCCTCAGAAACAGATCCATTATCTGATCAGTATATTGCATAAAGCCATATTTTGTTGTCTCAGCTGCTCCTAACTTCTGGATAATGACCTGCAAGCACCCACACAGAAGACCCTGCAGTTCAGTCTGCTTCTCCCTCTCATCTGATGAGAGCTTTTGTGCTTCGAGTGTTTGATGGAGCTCCAACATGATGACAGGTACCAATTGCATTACAATTGGAGCTGTCTCATCTGTTGAACACCTCACAATTTCATTCAGAGTCTCATAAGCTGCAGTCCTTAAGCGTGATTCCCCAGCATCCTCTCTGCGTGTAACAGTGAGAAGAGCCTGTATAATGTTCTGGTAGAAAGGAGACAACGGAGATGCTGCACCAACATCCTCGTAGCCTTGAGCTAGGAAGTACAAAGCACCACAAGCTTTTTCAGCAACATTTGGGACATCATTCATGCTCTGAAGTAGGACAGTGAGAATCTGCTGGCAGTTCTCAGGTGTGATAATAGGTGTTTCCACAGTGGATCCATGAAGAAACTCAAAAATTCTACCAAGTGTCCATGCAGTGGTATCTTTTACATGGTTATTTGGATCATTCATCAATGCAGTCAGCATAAAGCTTAGTGCAACATGGACAATAGGTGTGAGCTTGTCGGGGGATGGACCCTCCAAAATTGATCCAAATGCATAAGTCGCTGCTTCTCTTTGCCTCCAATCTGGTTTTGTTATATTCTCCTCGATGAAAGGCATTACAAGAGGAACTATATCATCTCCAACTGTTCGTGCAACAAGCCCCAAGCATGTTCCACCTGCCATTGCAAGATTCCAGGCTCCTTCATCCTGATCTTGATCCTCCTCCTGCTTGAGAAGTGTCTCCAGGAGCATTGGAACTAAAGCAGGTAGAGCTTGCTTAATGAAGTAATAGCAAGGGATGTCCGAATCGGCAGTAAAGTCACCTCCATATTCATCTAAGATGTCAATCTCCTCATCGCAGATTGAGCTCCAAAACTCTATGGCCTGAAGAGCGACAGGTTCCTCATCTTCCCTCACTGCTTTCGCTGTGATAGTGAATATGTCTTGCATGTACGACGCAAGCTTGTCATAGTAGGTAGATGAGATGGCTACCAAGCACTCAAATGCAGACTGCCGTATCTTTACCTCTTGGGATAAGGTTGCTTCACAAACAACTCTCATGATATAATCCCTCTCCATATCATTTGAGAAATTTGCTTGTGCAAATCCTAGTGCATTATACAATGCTCGTGTGGCAGCCAGTCTGACATCACTGCTCCCCTCAGAAGCATTCATGCCCTGAACAACCGCAGTAAGTATCTTGTTCACTTGATCTTGATCAACAACTTGTGGGGAGACTTCCTCACATAAATAACCAAGGGTTTCTAGTGTCGCTTGCTTAACATGAGGCTGAAGCTGGTGTGTGTTGGACAGCAGAGAACCTATTAGTTCAGGCCATTGCTTCTGAGGTAGTTCGATACCTGCAATCTTGGCAATGACTTGTGATGCAGTGGACCTAGCATCAGGAACAGGGGAAGCAAGGGTTTGTAGCAAGCATGCTTTGACTTGAGCCTTGACAGCTATATCTAAAGATAGCCATCTTTGGGCAAGCTCATTTTTCCTGTGCTGCTCTTTAGCATCTAAAGCATTTTTAAGAACCAAACCTGCTAACTTACGGCTATCAACAGGTTTCTCATTGCTTACCAATTCATTAGAAAGTGACAGCAAAAATGCAGAAAGGTTTTGTTCTTGAAACTGTTTCAAGCTTTCTTCTGCATGTTTTCGGACAGTACCATCCACCGACTGTGCGTTCAGGAGGATCTGGGTAACTTCCATTGCCAAACCCTACTTTAGAAAAATAAGGAAAACTTTTGAGTTTTTTTGTAATACGAGATTAATACGTTTAACAAATCAGCTTCCTAGAAGAGCAGAACTATAGGAACAGAATCCAGAAAAAAGATATGACAATTCTTATAAAAACCCCTAAAGCCTTTGTCCTGCAGTTATGCAACACAAAAAAAGAAAAAAAATTATGTTACACAACAACCACAGCCATTTCAAAGAATGATCTGTCAATTAAGATGTAACATCCCTGATTAGTCTCACATCGAAAGTGAGCAAGATTAAAATTGGTTTACAAGGGTCTGATGAGTGTACTACTATCAACTTCAGTTTAAACATTTTGATCAGTTTGGGCCAAACGAAGTTGATAGGCCAGTTAACTCATCATGCCCGGGTCGTGACATAAGAACTCACCCCGAACAGTTCAAGGACAGATGCACAAGTTACACAGACATGGATGAAAACAGAGTTCAGTTGCTTATTAATGTGCATGTTAAAGAACTTCTCCAGAAATGCACACTGGCATGCATAATAAATCAACCTGAACAGACAGCTCATGCAATGGACCCTAGACCAGAGAGCCTTGAAGAACCAATTCCAACATAAATCAAATTACTGATTAAGGTCAATACCAAAGTTAGTGACAAATATAACCATAAGATAACCCAAATACAACCAACTTCATATACTAAATAAAGACATTTTCAACAGATGTCTTCAGTGTTGGAATATCCTCCAACAAAAGATAAGTGTTCAACTAAATAATGTAATATCAGTCAAAAAAACAATTTACAAATATAAGAATTACAACTTTGATGGCATTTCATGCGAGAGAAAGGCCTATGACAAGATCATTATTTTCAGCTTGCTATTTATAACCATAAATCAGGTGCAGAGGCACTAAACATAACTAGTCAACAGCAGTCAGTATCGATTTTAACAATAAAGCAGAAAACTACATCATATAATTCATAAGATTTAAGATTTACAGATCATCATCAGTAGGGGTGTAATCAAATTAAAACAATAGCAATAATTATAACAGCCATCTATTACTCCTTTCGACTCCAACCTCAGACGACAGTAGGCCCAAAGAAACTACGATTGAGATCCAATTGAAGTGGCGTAAGCATAAGTCAGAACCTAATCGAATTACCCGACAAAGCAAACAAATCTACAGCTTCAAAACCTCAGATCAGAGTAGACAAACATTGGATCACCAATTTTACTAAATACTAACACAAAAGCACTACTTTCTCAACTGAATCCCTGGATCGACAACCTTAATCCACGAAAAAAGAAGAACTAGTTGCTAAATTTCCATCGACGGGAGAAACCAACATTAAGAGGGCGAATTTTCGAGATCACCCACCGAAATCGTCGGGGAGATTGATGCCAGAGGCCTTTCCGCAGCTGATTAACGATCAAAAGAGTGGATCCGGCGGTGGGCAGACCGGCGCCGGTTGCGAAACCCTAGAAGAAAGAAAAGGGGAGTGGGGAGAGCAGCGGAAGATGGGAATTGGGGGCGTTTTTACGGATGATTATAAAGTGAGACTTATAAAGGCACGCCTTCTTTTGGTTGAGTCCACCCCCGCCCGTTCACAGATCCTACGCACGTCCCAACTCCGACCCGAATTATCACGATCGAGGGAGTAAATTTATCAACGCCGTGGTTTCGTTTTGTTGCGGTTATTAGTGCTTTTTTTTTTCCTGTTGTTGTTACTACGACCACAACTCGGTACGTTTTGGTGTGGACCCAATTCTGGTGCATCTGAGTGGCGCATAACTGTGGGTACCACGTCTTGGGAAGGGTGTAGCCGTGGGTGCGAGGAGAGTGGGTGTCTTCGTTTTTGCTTGCTTCATTATTAAGTCTTAACCTGTGGAGGGGGAGTCGATGGAGGCGGATCTTTTGTAGGATCCGAACTCGAGCGCGTGCGGGTCTCGGGCGGGCCACACTTCCAACCTGTCGACCGGTTGGTTTTGGAGCCTTTTTTGACATCAGAGGGCAGTATCTTTCGCTGGCCACTCGTTACTACCCGCAAACCTACCTGATCTGTCATTGGACGGCGTGGAGGTTGTGTCGGACCCGCATGTGGGCCCACTGCGTTGCTTCCGACCGACCGAGGAGAGACCATTATTGATTTGCTTTCAATTTCCACTTTACCCGTAAAAATCTCCTCTTTATAATGCATAACATTTTAGAAATGGATGTGCGGTTCAGATCCGACTCGAATCGATCTAAGATCGGGTTGGGGTAAATCCAACGGACTTTGGGTTGAGTTTGCCGTCTCGGATTGATTCGAATCGAAATCAAAATTAAGAATCTTTCGTTCAATTTTTTTGGATTTTTTTCCTTTTTTTTTTTTTGCATGGATTATGAAGATGGTTGCAGGTTATTTAAATTTTTCTGCGTTCAATTTTGAACTATTTAGACAGACACAGGACGAGCTTAAGGTTCATGTATTTTCAACCAAAGTGGAAGGCTGTCAATGCAAATATGCCTGAAAGGTCTTATGGTAGGTCTTTGGGTGCTTTTGAAATATATTTATTTTTTAATTTATGTTTTTTTTTAATAAATGTGTATTTAAATGTTTGATAAATAATATACATATTATATTTTAAATATGTTTTGATGTAAGAGTCATTTGATAAATTATATTTCATAAGTGAAGCTTACTATTTATGGTCCTCGTTTATTATTGATTGACTTTCTTGCCATTCGCATCTCCTTAAAAAATAATAAATTAATATTTTATTTTTTGTTTTCTTTTAAATTATAAATGATGAACATTGATTGATTCGAGCTTAGGACTTTCCAATATAAAGTCAAAATTTTTACTTAGATAACATCTTCAAAACAACCATAGTATTATTGTTGTCAATGTCATTATTGACACTATGTCAATGTCGCATTCCCTATCAACATTATTGTCCTCCAAATAGAAACAAAAGAAAGAGAAGGGGAAAAAAAATGACTTAGAGGAATAGGAAGAGGAGAAGATAGAGGAAGAGGTGGAAAAGAAGAGTATATTTAAATCCATTTACAAATAATAAAAATAGATTGAAAATAATAAGTTCTTTCAAAATTTCATTGAATATTATGTGATAAATAAATATGTATTCTTACTTAACAAGTAAATAAATAAAATCAAAAAATATATTACGTGAAAAAATAAAGAATAGAAAGAGTTGATACCATTCTTGTGACTAGCGATGAATGAGAGTTATGACTTCTATTATAGTATCAATCTTATAGTTTTGGAGAATATCATAAGGTGTTTTGATAAATTTAATAAAAAAAATCATTCGCTTCCTACAAATGTTAAAATGCTAATACTATCATAACATATAATTAGCATTTAAATATTTAAAATATAATATTTAGATAAAATATAACTAATAAAAAATATCAAATATCAATTCATATTTAAAATATACAACGGATCCTATTCCCAAACACACTTGTCACTGTTCTTGGTCCAATCAATAGGATCCTTGGATGGGTTGTCAAACATACTTTTCAGTGTTCTTGGTCCAATGAAAGGTCACTCTAAGGCACCATATAAAAGGGTGCAGTAGTCGTTTTCTCTAAATATCTCAATGTTCCTATCGTTATAATTCATCGATGTGCCGAGTTAAAAATATATGTAAAAAAAAGCTACATCGTCATCATCATAAAGTATTTGTCGGCAGCTTCCAGTTTTGTTGTTGAATGCGAGGAGGAAGATACGCCGCTTGTTACATCCAACGACCCCCGCTCTTCTTCCTACTAATTGATGCGCCTGCTTCCCATCGCCTCTACGATGATGGCCTTCAGCTTCGGCGACTCACTCGCCGACACCGGAAACTTCCTGCTCTCCTGCGGCGGTTAGCCTTACAACGTCGGGCAACCCCCCTATGGTGAGACTTACTTCCATCATCCCACCGGTCGCTACTCCGACGGCCGGATCATGATCGACTTCATCGGTATGGCAACCCTCGTCTCTCTCTCTCTCTTATGGAATCTGAGGCTGTAGACGAGTAACGATGGTTGGTATCTGTGTCGGTGCAGCGCAAGCTGTTGGGTTGCCCTTCGTGCGGCCATATCTCGCCGGAAACTGCGGGGAGGACTTCCGATATGGAGTGAATTTTGCCGTCGGAGGGGCTACGGCGCTCGACAACGAGTGCTTCAGGTCAATGGGATTGCAGATTATATGGACCAACTATTCTTTGGGTGCACAGCTTGAGTGGTTCAGACAACTGCTGCCGTCCCTCTGCTCCTCCGATGAAGGTAAACAATGCCCTCTACCGATCACATAAACACGATCTCGTCATGTTGCTTTCTGTCGGCTTTGAATATTGTTTTTGCTGTGGCAGACCGTGGAACTCTCATGGGCAATTCGCTTTTCCTAGTGGGAGAGATCGGAGGGAACGACTGCAACCACCCTCTACTTCAAGGAAGAAGCATCGACGAGATCAAAACCTTTGTCCCCAACGACGTCGACGTCATTAGCTCAGCAATCAGCGTGAATCGAATTCCCTCAGTGATATGACAGATGCCGACCTGACTGCCAAGTCATCACACCTTCGGACATCCGACCCGCCGACGTGGCCAACCCGACGTAGCTGGCCGACCGGTTGTACGGAGGACCCCAGTTGTCGTACAGCCGACCTGACACAGGTAAGGTCGGCACCCCCCACCTGCAGGCGCACGCCTCACCACCAGGACGGCAGGCATGGCGAGAGGTGCGGCGACATGGTAAAGGGTGCGGTAGCATGGTGAGTCATAAATGCGGTAAGGTCATCAAGTACGAACAATTCACAACACCCACTATAAAAACTCCTGCACCACCACGGAGCGGGGGGATCGCAAAACCAAATACTGAACTAACTTGATCGTCGGAGGGGTCACGTCGGGAACCTACCCGACCCGACCTCCTTGCAGGAACCAGCGGCCGACCCCAACGGGGCGACCCCTTCTTCACCCGGGCTTCCCCACTCCAGCATCAGACCTCCCCCGCCGAGCCCTGAATCGCCACTCATCCGGACGAGCTCCACTCTGTGCCGAAGTGATTGCGAAGCGGGCGGCCTAGCGCACACGGGCCTGGACCAGCAAAGGCTTGCTCAGCACATTTGAAGACGGGACGCATACACTAGGCAAGCACCAAATTTGTCCCTATCATTTTTGGCGCTAGAAGGAGGGCCTATGTCGCCAGAACGCCCACTCGCTGACTCGGGCACAGAGCGCCGGACGGAATCTGATCACCCTCGATCGGCGGAGGAAGCCCCGGCCCCCATGCCGACGCCCAACCGTTTTTGGAGGATGATGACTGACCCCGGGTTCCCATCACCCGCGTCAAACCCTGCGCCCCCCACGGTCACTGCAGAGGCTTTCCTCGGCCTCACCAGCCAAGTCCAAGCACTAGCAGGGATGGTGCAGACCATAGTCCCGTACCTGCCACAACTGTTGCATTCGGCGGCGCATCAATCAGCGCCTCCGCGAGCGGAGCCACCAACGGCCCCAGGTCGGGGAATCCCGCCAGTCACCGAGGTGCCACCACCCCGGGTGACCGAGGCCCCACCACCTCGGGTCCCGGCTTCGTCGGCATCGACACCAACCCGATCCCAAAGCCGATCTCACAACCCAGCATCGACTGAACCTGATCCCGACATTCTGTCGACCGACTCCACCGACTCTTTGAGGGAACAGGTCCGCCGAGTCCATCAGTGACTCGACGAGGTTCAGAAAGAGGTCCTCAGATCGAAAGACGAGGCCGGGGAAAGCTCTAAAGGAGGCTCCCCGTTCACCCCCGAGATACACTCAAGGCCCCTGCCGGCAACCTTCAGGCTACCAGCCCTCGAGCCCTATGACGGCAGTGGAGACCCAATAGAGCATGTCGCTACATTCCGTGCCCAGATGGCCCTTTACGACACTTCGGAGGCACTGATGTGTCGAGCCTTCCCGACCACCCTCAGAGGATCGGCCAGAACCTGGTATGCTCGGCTAAAACCCGCATCCATACCGTCGTTTGACGTGTTAGCAAAGGAATTCGAGTCGAATTTTTTGGCAAGCGCGTGCCCAAGGTCCACCACAGCCTCGCTTCTCGGGATGGCCCAAGGGAGCGACGAGTCCCTCTCCCAGTTCGTAAGAAGGTTTACATCACAAGTACAGGGCATTCCGAACCTCCATCCATCCCTGGCCATTCAAGTATTTCTGACGGGGCTGAAGCCGTCAAGGTTCTTTTGGTCGCTGATCGAGCGACCACCGACGACTCTGCCCGAGATGCTGCAACGGGCACACCAGTATGTGGCGGCCGAGGCCCTAATAGCCGGCAAGCGGGACGAGACGAAGCGCCCTCGGGGCGAACAGTCTCGTGGGCATCCAGCCCCGCCTCCCAAGAAAAGGAAGGATAGGTCGGGCCTGCTGCCGGCCAGACCTCCTCCGATTCCTCTCAACTCAACCCGAACGGAGATATTTTTCCAAATACGAGAGAAGGGACTCTTGAAGGCACCGACCCCGATGAAGTCACATCCCGAGCGGCGTGACAAGAGGAGGTACTGTCGGTTCCATCGAGAGTATGGTCACGACACCGAGGAATGTCGTGACCTTCAGTACCAGATTGAGGACCTTATCCGGCGCGGTCATCTGTGGTGATACGTCCGCGAGCAGCCCCCTCTCTCGGACGGTCGGCCACCCCGAGACCTGTCTCCCCGACCGCAGGGCCCGGTCGAAAAATAGATCGACGTCATCTTCGGCGGTCCAGCATCAGGCGGCAACAGCTCATCGGCGCGAAATGCATACGCGCGATCCGAGGCCGGGAAGAGGCCGCTACATCATGAAGACCTCGACGTCACTTTCAGGTCGCAAGACGAGGGGCATTCATCTCACGATGACGCGCTAGTAATCTCAATCCGCATGGCTAACGCCTACGTCAAGCGGGTTATGGTCGACATGGGAAGTTCGACCGACATTTTATATTTCGATGCCTTCCAACGGTTGGGACTGACCGACCAAGACCTCACCCCCCTAACATCTACCTTGACAGGGTTCACTGGGGATTCCATTTCCCCCATGGGAACAACTACGATCCCTGTCTCGTTCGGGGGAGAGTCGAGGTCAAAGACGCTGATGGTATCATTCATGGTGGTCAGGCTCCCATCCGCATACAACGCCATTATCGGGCGCCCGACCCTAAATCGGCTCAGGGAGGTCATCTCAACGTACCACCGGGTCTTGAAGTTTCCGACTCGAACCGGGGTCGGCGAGGTCAGAAGCGACCCTAAGGAGTCCAGGCAATGCTACTTAACGGCGACAACGCTGTGCAAGAAACCAAGAGCCGAACCGATCGACGCCACGCCTCCAGACCCAGAGGAAAGCACCCGAGACGCCCACTCCGCGGAGAAAGTTCTCGAGCTACCACTAGACCAGAGCCGCATGGGCAAGCTGGTGAAGGTCGGGTCGGAGCTTACAGAGAATCAACAGGTTCAGTTGATAGACTTCCTGAGGAGGAACGACGACGTTTTCGCGTGGACCCCGAGCGACATGCCAGGGGTCGACCCAGAGATTGCCCAACACTACTTAAACATCTCCCCCGACGCCCGGCCGGTGAAGCAGCGCCCGCGAAAATTTGCCCCGGATCGCCAGAAGGCCATAGAGGACGAGGTCACTCGCCTGTTGGACGCACAGCTTGTCGAAGAAGTAACCTACCCGACCTGGTTGTCCAATGTTGTACTCGTCAAAAAGGCAAATGGAAATTGGCGGATGTGTGTTGATTATACTGACCTCAATCGGGCTTGCCCGAAGGACTGCTACCCGCTTCCCTGCATCGACCAACTTGTGGACGCCACGTCCGGGCATCAGCTGCTCTCTTTCATGGATGCCTTCTCGGGATACAACCAGATCCAAATGGCCCCGAGAGACAAAAGAAACACGGCATTTATCACGCACAATGGGACATACTGCTACAGGGTGATGCCGTTCGGATTGAAGAATGCCGGCGCAACTTACCAGCGCCTCGTGAATAGAATGTTCAAGGACCAGGTCGGGAGGAACATGGAAATATATGTCGACGACATGATAGTCAAAAGCCGGCATGCCGAGACCCATCTCTCTGACCTGGAGGAAACATTTCGCACGCTGAGGAAATACAAGATGCGCCTCAACCCGGCGAAATGCACTTTCGGCATCACGGCCGGGAAGTTCCTCGGCTTCATAGTGCATCAACGAGGAATCGATGCCAACCCCGACAAAATAAAAGCCATACAGGAGATGCAGTCCCCTAAGACCATAAAGGAGGTACAACGACTTGCGGGAAGGATAGCGGCTCTAAGCCGCTTCATTTCCCGGACCGGAGACAAGAGTTCAACCTTTTTCCGCACATTGAAGTCAGCAAAGGACTTCAAATGGATCCCCGAATGCGAGGAGGCCTTCCACCAACTTAAGAGTCACATCGAGAACCCGCCGCAGCTAGCTTCGGTGAAAGTTGGTGAGCCCCTCGGCTTATACCTCGCTGCGACTGATCTGGCAGTTAGCTCGGTCCTGGTAACACTTGACAAAGCCGGAGAAAGGCCGGTTTACTACACTAGCCACGTTTTGGCAGGACCTGAGCTTCGATATGCCCCTATAGAAAGGATAGCTTTGGCGCTGATTCTGGCCTCCAGAAAACTAAGGCCATATTTCCAGACACACCCCATCAAAGTAATAACCGACCAACTCCTGCGCCAGATCCTTTCCAAGTTTGATGTCGCAGGTCAGATGCTGAAGTGGTCGGTAGAATTAGGGGAATTCGATATCGAGTATGAGCCAAGAAAGGCAATCAAAGGCCAAGTGCTCGCGGATTTCCTATCGGAGCTCACGCCGCCACCAGTTTTTCAAAACCCGACCCCTGGATGGACCTTACATATCGATGGGTCAGCTAACTCGGAAAGAGGAGGAGTCGGCTTGGTGCTTAAGGACCCCTCCGGCCACGTTTACGAACATGCCTTGCGACTGGGGTTCAGAGCTACAAACAATGAAGTCGAATATGAAGCGCTCATGTTCGGCCTCAAGGTCGCAGCCGATCTGGGGGCAGAACACATAGAGGTGTTCACCGACTCCCAACTCGTCGCCGGCCAAGTTAATGGCACATTTGAGACCCGGGAAGCAGCGATGATCAAATACCTTGCCGAGGTGCGGCTGGCGGCGGCGCAGTTTCAATGATGTACCATCACCAAGGTGCCCCGCCACGAGAACACGCAGGCAGATGCCTTGGCCAGATTGGCTTCCTCCCGCGCGACTGACACACCAACCAGAGCAATGGTAAGGACCGTCGGGCCATCCATTGGCCCGACCATCATGGCTGTCGGTCAAGAAGACGGAGGCTGGACCAACGAGATCCTCCGCTTCAAACAAGCGGGAGTCCTCCCTGAGGACAAGGCGGCCGCCCGAAGAGTCAGAAGGGCGGGATCATGGTACTGCATCATCGATGGCCGCCTCTACCGACGAGGCTTCAGCCGACCCCTGCTTCGCTGTTTGAACCCGACCGAGGCACAGACCACCTTAGCCGAGATCCACGAGGGAATATGTGGAGACCATGTCGGCGCTCGCACCTTGGCACACATGGTCCTCAGGCAAGGTTACTATTGGCCCACACTACGAAAGGATGCCCAAGCTTACGTTCGGAACTGTGAGCCATGCCAAAAGCACGCCCGATTCCAACATAGACCGATCGTACCGCTTTCGACTGCTGACTGCGCCTAGCCCTTCGCCCAATGGGGAATGGACCTCCTCGGCCCCTTCCCCCCAGCCTCGGGACAGAGAAGGTTCCTCATAGTCGGCGTCAACTATTTCACCAAGTGGCTCGAAGCCGAGCCGCTGGCCTCCATCACCGAGAAACAGGTCGAAGGGTTCGTATGGAAGAGCATCATCACCAGGTTCGGCCTCCCAAGGGCGATCATCACCGACAACGGCACGCAGTTCAACAATGCAAAGTTCAAAGCGTTCTGCCAGAGCTATCGCATCCAACTAAAGTTCAGCTCGGTTGCTCATCCCCAAGCTAACGGCCTGGCCGAGGTAACAAACCGAGCCATCCTCGAAGGATTGAAAAAGAGGGTCTCCAACGCCACGACCTCTTGGGTGGAGGAGCTCCCGAGTGTCCTATGGGCGTTAAGGACGACCCCAAAAACCCCGACGGGGGAATCACCTTACAGCCTGGCCTTCGGGACGGAAGTCGTGCTGCCTCCCGAGGTGGTTTTCCCGACCCTTCGAATTCAAACCCAACATCAGGAGGAGTCTGATCAGCAGCTCCGTAGAAACCTCGACCTATTAGAGGAAAAACGGGCCGATGCTCATCTCCGAGCATTGGCCTACAGAAGAGCTGTCGCTAAAATCTACAACCGACAAGTACGCCCACGACACGTCGGACCGGGCGACCTGGTGCTCCGGAAGACCGAGGTCAGCGATCCGACCCGGTCCCGTGGCAAGCTGGCCCCAAACTGGGAGGGTCCCTACCGGGTTGTAGATACTATCTGAGAGGGGACTTACACACTGGCGACCATGGAGGGTCGGGTATTGCCGAGAACCTGGCACATCACAAACTTGCGAAAGTTTTACGTGTGACCATGTATTACAACTCATACTGAATTGAAATGTAATGATGGCACCAAAACATCTTGGCTTGTATTAACTTGTGACAAGTACAAAACAGGTCAGGGCCGATCTGAGGGCTACCTGACCCGAGTTACAAGCTTCAAAAGAAAAAGAGTACAAAATAGGTCAGGGCCGATCTGAGGGCTACCTGACCCGAGTTACAAGCTTCAGAAGAAATAAAAACCAAGTGGAGAACAAAATCAAGACTCGGGAGGCGTCGAGTCGTCAAAATCCTGCTGACGCTCCATTGGTACTGAGTCATCCTCGGGGTAAATGGTGAACGGATCCTCTTCGACATCGGCATCGGGGTGGCGGGCACGAAAGCGAGCTCGCGCCACCCGATATCCATACTCATAAGTGACCCGCCCCATCCTTTTTAAACCCTCTTTGAAGCCGAGGGACCCCTTATATTCCGCGACGGCAGTTACTGGCAGCTCAGCTCGGGCGTGCTCCAGATCCTTCATGGACTGCAGCAGCTCGTCGTCCATCCTCCTGGCCCTGGCACGGGCCTCCTTCAACAGATGTTGGGCATCACCCAGATGGCCCCGCAGCTCTCTTTCCGAGGCCTCATGCCTGAGGAGCTCCTCCGCTTTCTCGGCCTTGACTTTCTCAAGCTCCTCCTTCAGCCTGGACGCCCGCTCCTCGGCCTCGGCAACCGCCTCGGGCCCGCCCTTGGACTTCAGGACGTCGAGCTCCTTTTGCTGCTGTTTGACCCGGTGGTCCATGAAGGTGATCAGTCGACCAGCATCATGGACCCGGTCTACCAGTGCCATTTGAAGGTGCTGGCTCTGCACGGAAGGACTCTTTAAAAAAAAAAAAAGAGAGAGAGGAAAACGGGGAGACAAACTCACAAGTCGGCAGACTTACCAAGACAATCTCTTTGGTGGCTCGGGCCATCAAAACCTCCGAAGGAAGCGTGTACAGCTCCCGTGCCAATTGGGGATGGAGAATCCCCCTTTCGTATTCCTCGGCGGCCGACGAAGTGTGCCACACCTTCGTCGAGTTTTTCAGCCCCGCCCACCGAGCCTGCAGCTCCTTCTCGGGGTCTTGGTGCCCCAGGTCAGACATCAGCAGGGCATAATAGCCCTGGTCCCCCTTGTAGACCTTCGTCCTAAAGAGGTCTTTCATTGACCTCGGGCGCTCATGAACTGGAGAAGCAGCCCCCTCCTCAGACTCGGCAGGTGCCTCCGGCCTCTCAGGCTATGCGGCAGGCTCCTTACCCTTGGAGCGGGATCGGGACCCGCCTTCGCCGACCTGGGACTTGTGCTTCCTCGATAGCACCTTTGTCTTCTTGGGTGGTTTCCCCGTAATGTCGGCCCGTTCAGTCGGTGGGGGAGCTGGCCTTTTCGACGGCGCCTTAGGGGCCTCCCTGGCCGGGGATGCATCGGCCTCACGTGCAGTGGGGCGGCTCGGAGGGGCCCTTCCGCCAGCCACTCTCAGCATCCCACGAAGCTCTCTGAGATCCATCCGGTCTGCATCACAACTCACAGGTGAGTAAAAGATTAGTGAAGCTTGAACAAAACAAAATGCTAGTACCGTTAGAGGCCGGACTCAAACCCGCCTCAGCGAGCCAAAGCTCGGACATCTCCATGATCGCACGAGAAGAGGAGAGGATCCCCTTCAGTCGACCGACCAGGACGGTCTCCTCCTCGGACAGATAAGGGGGGGCGTTGCCAATCGAATGAGCCGACCAGCTGAACCCGAATCCCCAACCCAGACCACTGACATAAAGGTAGCGGGACTTCCACCCTTTGTTATTGGAAGGTGCCCCGCTAACCCTAAAACCAACTCGGGCGGTGAGGTAGTAACCGCCCCGACTCTTACACAGGCGAAAACACGCCATGAACAAGTCCCGAGTCAGGATAATTCCCGCTCCTCGGCACTCATCTAAGAAAACCACTAAGTAACGCCACGAGTTGGGCGCTACCTGGCTAGGAGAAATTCTCCACCACTTCAGGCACTCCTCAATCAGAGGGTGCAAAGGAAACCGAAGGTTGGCTTCTAGGGCATCTACCGAGATGCACATGCCAGGGACGTCCAAGCTATAAGGACGTTGCCCCGGCTCCGGAACATACAACCCGTATTCAGTCGGGATGCTGTACCGTGCCCTGATCGCGGCAAGTGACCCCTCGGTCACCGCCGAGTCGAGGTCATGATCTGACATCATGACCTCCAAGTCCCTCTGAACCCGCGCGTCGACAGGCGACGGGGGCTCGGAAGACGCTCCCGAGGAACTAACCCCGGGACCACTATGACTCGACTCCCCCGACCCCGAGGGAGAAACGACCCTGATGCTAGTCGAGGAGTCCGACGAGGTCATCGCGACCTGTTAGAAAGGGGTTGTCGAGCTGAAGGGGCGAAGGGAGGCTAAGGTGGTCTGAGACGGAGGCAGAAGGAAGGCAAAATGAGCAAGTGAGGTCTCTGCCCAACCCCGCAGCTAACTTATAGCACCCAAGGGAGTCGTTTCAGCTTCCCGAGGTAAGAGGAAGCGCCGCCACCCCAAAAGCACTCGACGCATTAAATGCGCCATAATTACGGTCGAAACCCTAAGCAAGGGACGGAAAATACATATATATATATATATATATATATATATATATATATATATATATATATATATATATATATATATATATATATATATATATATATATATATATATATAATATTGTAGCAAAGGCGTATATCCGGTTTTCTGCCCAACTTAACCCCCTCGGCCAAATTCCAGATTTGCGCCCGAGGTCACCTCCTCGGCCAAATCTTCGGATTTGCGCCCGAGATCACCTTCTCGGCCAAAATTCCGGATTTGCGCCCGAGGTCACCTCCTCGGCCAAGTCTTCAGATTTGCGCCCGAGGTCACCTCCTCGGGCAAATCTTCGGATTCGCGCCCGAGGTCACCTTCTCGGTCAAATCTCCGGATTTGCGCCCGAGGTCACCTTCTCGGCCAAATCTCCGGATTTGCGCCCGAGGTCACCTCCTCGGCCAAATCTTCGGATTTGCACCCGAGGTCACCTTCTCGGTCAAATCTCCGGATTTGCGCCCGAGGTCACCTTCTCGGCCAAATCTCCGGATTTGCACCCGAGGTCACCTCCTCGGCCAAATCTTTGGATTTGCGCCCGAGGTCACCTTCTCGGCCAAATCTCCAAATTTGCGCCCGAGGGCACTTCCTCGGCCAAATCTCCGGATTTGTGCCCGAGATCAGCTTCTCGACCAAATCTCCAGATTTGCGCCCAAGATCACCTTCTCTGCCAAATCCCAGGATTTGTACCCGACTTCATCCATGGCAAAGACCCTACATCACAATTCCCGGGCTCACGCTCGGTCGGATCGACCCATGATACTATCGTTACTCCCGAGCTCACACTCGGTCGGATCTACTCTCGCTGCGCTACATTCCCGAGCTCACGCTCGGTCGGATCCACTCATGCTGCGCTACATTCCCGAGCTCATACTCGGTCGGATCTACTCTTGCTATATTACAATTCCCGGGCTCATGCTCGGTCGGATCTACTCTTGCTATATTACAATTCCCGGGCTCATGCTCGGTCGGATCGACTCATGATACTATCGTCATTCCCGAGCTCACGCTCGGTCGGATCTACTCTTGCTATATTACAATTCCCGGGCTCATGCTCGGTCGGATCAACTCATGATACTATCGTCATTCCCGAGCTCACGCTCGGTCGGATCTACTCTTGCTATATTACAATTCTCGGGCTCACGCTCGGTCGGATTTACTACCGCTGCGCCACATTCCCGAGCCCATCCTCGGTCGGATCGACTCTCGATGTATCAAAATTCCTGAGCTCAGGCCCGATCGGATCTACCGTCACCTCATTCGATATCCCCAAAAGTTCACACTCAGGACTAGTTTGGGGCAATCTCTAACCAGCGGTTAAGTGCAAGACCTCATCTTCGACACCCACATCAGGCGCCTCGAGAAGGTCTACCGGGGGGGAAGAATGATATGACAGATGCCGACCTGGCTGCCAAGTCATCACACCTTCAGACATCCGGCCCGCCGACGTGGCCAACCCGGCGTAGCTGGCCGACCGGTTGTACGGAGGACCCCAATTGTCGTACAGCCGACCTGACACAGGTAAGGTCGGCACCCCCCACCTGCAGGCGCACGCCTCACCACCAGGACGACAGGCATGGCGAGAGGTGCAGCGACATGGTAAAGGGTGCGACAGCATGGTGAGTCATAAATGCGGTAAGGTCATCAGGTACGAACAATTCACAGCACCCACTATAAAAACTCTTGCACCACCACGGAGCAGGGGGATCGCAAAACCGAATACTGAACTAACTTGATCGTCGGAGGGGTCACGTCGGGAACCTACCCGACCCGACCTCCTTGCAGGAACCAGCGGCCGACCCCAACGGGGCGACCCCTTCTTCACCCGGGCTTCCCCACTCCAGCATCAGACCTCCCCCGCCAAGCCCTGAATCGCCACTCATCCGGACGAGCTCCACTCTGTGCCGAAGTGATTGCGAAGCGGGCGGCCTAGCGCACACGGGCCTGGACCAGCAAAGGCTTGCTCAGCACATTTGAAGACGGGACGCATCCACTAGCCAAGCACCAAATTCGTCCCTATCACTCAGAAAACTACAATTTTTTTGGTTCAGACCATCTTCTATAAACTGTTGATTTGATCTCTAGGAATTGATCCGACTCGGCGCTAAGACACTGGTCGTTCCCGGAGATTTACCGCTCGGATGCCTCCCGGCGTTCCTCGAGTTCTTCTCCAGCGCAAGCGCAGGGGATTACGAACCTGAAACGGGGTGTCTAAAGTTCCTGAACCGCTTGGCCGAGTACCACAACCAGTTGCTGCTTCATGAGCTGAGCCAGCTCCGGCGATCGCACCCGCATGCCACCATCATCTACGCCGACTATTACAACGCCACCATCTCCATTTACCGTTCTCCACGACGATACGGTGAGCCTTCTTTTTCCTCGACCCTCGATCGCATAAAGGATGCGCAGTTTTGTGCTGTCAGCATGCGCGGTTGCCCGCGGGCATGGCTGCATGGCTGGCCCCTGCTTAGAATTTTTAAAAATTTTAATATTTAAAAATTTCAATACATTTTCGTAATTTGACGTGAGAGGATGGTCCTTAAAATTTTTAGAATTATCAAGGGGCTTTGGCCATGGCCGGTCGCCCCCTTGCAGGGGGTCTTGGTCGCAGTTGACTACCCCTTACAGCCAGCCTAGTCGTGGGTGGTCGGCCCTACATGGGGGCTGGTCGTCCCTCCTCGTTGACTTCGTTGCGAAAACACAGCAAGAACGTGTAGAATGATTCCACGCGATTCAATCTCATCATATGCAGTTTAAAACCAATCTTTCGCATGAAAACCTTGGCTCTGATACCACTATTGTGAAACCTCAGCGCGAGCATCACATGCACAGCGAAAATCAAAATAAAAACTAGGTTTTCCATGCAGATCAAATCGTCGTGCAAAAGATTGGGGTCACGAGAAAAATCGTAAAAATTGAAAAACCACGATGTGTGAGAGATTAATTTTACCTAGGGAGATCGTATATCGCTGTATTCCATATCCAAATGGAGAAGATGAATGAGGTCAAGCGTCCTCCTCTCTAGCGGTATCCACATGATGGATCTCTGTAGTGAAACTCCTCTAATATGATCTCGCAACTCTTGCACAGAGGGAGGGCGAAGAATACGATGTGGTGGCTAAAGTTGTAGCCTATCAACCATGAGTCTCCCCTCTTATTTATAGAGAGCCACTAAAAAATGCTAGGGCTCCTTCATTAGTGGGTATTAGATCTCTATCCAATTACCCACTAACCTTGCATTATTGGATATCTATCCAATAATCTCCTTAGGTCTCTAATTGGGCCTCAAAAAATAAACCTATCAGTATAGGGTCTCATCTAATGAGAATATGGGCTAATTGGATCTCCATCCAATCCTCTATTCATTGAAGCATCCATCATATATGTGTAACCCTCTAGGCCCGATACCGAGTTGGTCGTGATTCGCTTACATCAGAACTTCTTCTGATATAATTAATTATTATCCCTATAATAATTCACTCGACTCATCGACTATGAACGTACTAGGCCACTACGTCGTAGTTCCCAGACGGTACAGGGGGGATCAAATCCATCGGACTTATATGTCTACAGTTACCGTGTATCTATAATTTCTCATCCAACTAATATCTCAGAGATCGTATATTGGACATGGTATTGTCAGGTCACATACGGAATCTGTCATAGTCTCGCTCTAATCGGATTCTCTCGAAAAACTCTTTCTCTCTGAATGCGAATAACTCTGGCCAGTGATTTGTTTGAGCAATCACATATGAGATATTTCTCTCGTGATACCAAGAGTGGATGATATTCTATTAACACTCAATTGCCTTTGTAAGATTGCTTCCAATCCTGATAACCAACTGTACCAGATCTGGAACATTCTAAACCTGTAAATCCAGTGTCAAAGAAATGAGTACTCATACAAGACATCCTTGGTGTCTCAAGTCTAAGGACCAAATACACAACTAAGACTATGGAATCGTTGTCTGACATTAGGTATCATTAACCATATAACATTCCATAAGCGGATCAATCAGTGAACTCATTCTCCAATGAGCACTTATATTATATCCTTGGTGTCTCCACACAAGTGGCTATGAGATCAGCCGCCTCCATTATATGGACCGGTATATAGTACACCGGTCTGTCCGGTGATCTCGATGTCCCTCTCGAGTAACATATAACTAAGATTATTTAGGATCTGTGTTTAAAGGTGAATCGATCTCATTATCGTGATCTCATCACAATTCTCATTGCACAGAACCAAGGATATCACAATATATATGTTACATATAATATAATATGAGAATATACCAATATTAATCATAAGCAAAAAGATCACACAGCGTGTCACAAGTGTCATCACTCACGTGATTTGCTTGTAGGGCACTTGTAACCAGTAATCTCTCACTTGACCAAAAGTCAATCACCTATATGTCTGATCCTCATTAGACCCATGTGACGCTCTAATACAATTAGAGCTAGTGGCTTCATCAGTCGATCTTCAATGTTATCTTCGGATGGAACTCTTTACATTACTATATCTTTTCGGGTCATAATCGCTCTAATCAGATGAAACCTCCTTAGAAAAATTCTGATGAGACCTCGATTTCTTTGCTAGAGTTATCACCCTGTCGCTGTCGTAATATATGGGAATCAGCTCCACGCTGCTTGGTATGACTCCCATATCATGAAGAACTTCTTCATCTATACCCCTTCCTTTGCTGCTTCTATTGCAATAATGTATTCCGTCTTTGTGGTCGAGTCAGCAGTAATATCTTGCTTGGAACTCTTCCAGCTTACTACTCCTCCATTCATGGTGAAAACATACCCTGAATTTGACTTGCTATCATTAATGTCAGACTGAAAACTCGAGTCTGTGAAGCCCTCAACCTGGAAGCTACCTCCTTCATATACCAGTAAAAAATCCTTAGTCCTTCTCAAGTACTTAAGGATACACTTTACTGCCTTTTAGTATTCTAAACTTGGATCTTCCTGATACCTACTCGTGACACTCAGAGCATGTGATATATCAGGGCTGGTACATAATATCATATACATGATAAACCCTATCGTTGAGGCATAAAATATCTTATCCATGTCTGTCCTTTCTTCAGGAGTCTTTGGGGACATACTCCTAGAAAGTGATATTTCATGTCTCATCGGTATGAGACATCTCTTAAAATTTTTCATGTCAAACCTTTTGACAATGGAGTCTATGTACCTAGACTGGGACAAACCAAGCATCCTCTTAGATCTATCTATATAGATCTGGATCCCAAAATATAGGATGCTTCCCCTAAGTCTTTCATGGAGAAGTTTCTAGATAGCCAAGTCTTTACTGTGAAGAGCATTCCTACATCATTCCCAATGATTAGGATGTCATCCACATATAGCACTAAAAAGGTGATAGCGCTCCCACTTACCTTCCTGTACATACAAGGCTCATCTTCGTTCTTAATGAAGTCATAAGATCTGATCACCTCATCAAATCTTAAGTTTCAATTTCGGGAAGCTTGCTTCAATCCATAAATGAATCTAAGCAACCTGCACACTTTATTTGGGCTCTCTTTGGATACGAATTCCTTTAGTTATATCATATACACCTCCTCCTCGAGGTTGCCATTGAGGAATACCGTTTTCACATCCATTTACCAAATTTTATAGTTATAGTGTGCTGCAATGGCCAAAATAATTCTAATGGACTTAAGCATGGATACAGGTGAAAAGATTTCGTTACAGTCATCTCCTTGTATTTGACGATATAATTTAGCTACTAGTCTTATTTTATAGGTCTCTATCTTTCCATCCACTCTGATCTTGTTCTTGAAGATCCATTTACAGCCGATGGGTACAATACCCTCAGGTGCATCCATAAGGTTCTAAACCTTGTTAGAGTACATGGATCTCAGAAATCATGGCTTCTTGCCACTTTTCAGAGTCTATACTCATAATAGCCTCCTCATAAGTCTGAGGATTAACATCTTGAGAGTCATCTCTACTAATATGTCGCACATATCTTTCAGGAGGGTGAGATACTCTACTAGACATACGTAAAGTTGGAACTTGTGTGTTAGATACTTAAACAGACTCGGGCTCTTGAATGATGCTTGAGCTAGGTTCTCCAACCTTACTCAATTCTATCTTGCTCTCCACTGTTTCCACCAAGAATATGTTTGTTCTCAAGGAACATGGCTCTCTAAGAAACAAAGACCTTTCGGTCCTCGGGGTGATAGAAATAATACCCACAAGTTTCCTTTGAGTATCCCACGAATGTGCACTATTTTATCCTTGATTTCAACTTATCGAGGTTGTGTTTTCTAACATAGGTAGGACAACCCTAAATCTTAACAATCTTAAGATCATGTTTCTTTCCTTTTCATATCTCATATGGCATAGACACTATCGACTTTGATGGAACTCTGTTCAGAAGGTAAGTTGCAGTCTCTAGGGCGTACCCCAAAAGGAGACGGGTAGGTCAACGAAACTCATCATAGACCTCATCATGTCTAATGATGTGTGATTTCTCCTTTCTGATACACCATTGAGCTGAGGTGTATAAGGAGGTGTCCATTGAGATAGAATCTCATTATCCTTGAGGAAATAAGTGAACTTTGTACTCAAGTACTCTCCTCCTCGATCTGATCGAAAAGTCTTAATACTCTTTCTAATTTGGTTTTCTATCTCATTCTTATATTCTCTGAATTTTTCAAAGGCCTCAGATTTGTACTTCATTAAGCACACGTGTCCATACCTAGAGAAATCATCAATGAATATAATAAAATATGAGTAACCACCTATAGCCTGAGTCGATATCGGACAACATACATCACTATATATGAGCTCCAATAACTCGGTGGCTCTCTCTCCAGTTTCACTAAAAGGAGAGTTGGTCATCTTCCTACGAAGGCAAGGTTTACAAGTTGTATATGACTCATAGTCAAATAGATCTAAGTATCCATCTTTCAGCAACTTTTGAATCTTTCCCTCATATATATGACCTAGCATATAATTTCATTGGTTTGCATTATTCACCTCATCTCTTTTTTTCTTAGACATGTTTATATTCATGATGTGTGGAGAAGTGTCTAACACATATAAGCCATTTACAAGGGTCCCTCTAGTGATGATCTCATCATCCATAATTATTGAACAACTATTGTTCTAAAAAATTAATTTATATCAACTAATTGTTAAACAAGAAATGGAAATAATATTTTTTATAATAGACGGAACAAAATAGCATGTATCTAATACAATAATAGCTCCACCAGGCAGATGTAGGATGACCTCACCAACAACAATTGCAGTAACTCTTGCTCCATTGCCCATCTTGAGGTCCATCTCGCCTCTGGCCAATCTCCTAGGTCTTGCGAGAACCTGCAACGAATTGAAGATATGATAAGCACTCCCGGTATCTAATACTCATGTGTTATAATGAAAATATGACAAGTGGAGACTGATCATGAATATACTTGAAGGTTCTCTAAGCTTTTGTTTCGCCTTGTCTACAAGGTAGTCCTTACAGTTCCTCTTCCAATGCCCGTCTTGGCCACAGTGGAAGCACTGTCCTTTATCCTTTGTCGAGTCTCTCTTGGCAACCTTTGCCTTACCTGGTCTTTTTTTGCCCTTGTCATTCTTAAGAATTTTGTCGGCCTTCCTTTTCTTTTTGATCTCACTAATATAGAGAACTGGCTTCTCCTTTTTTATGACACTCTTAGCTTCCCTCAACATATTGAGGAGCTAAGGGAGAGTCACCTCAAACTTATACATATTAAAGTTAATAATGAATTGTGAAAAGGAATCCGGTAGGGACTAAAGTATAAGATCAATACACATGTTATCCTCTAGGACTATCTATATACTTCACAAAGCGAGCGATCTCATCCTCGCTTATCCTTTCCTCCAACGTGGACACAATCATGTTAAGAACATATACGATTTTCTCTTTCATGAGAATAATTCTCAAATTATGGAGCTTTTGGACCAATGAGGCGGTTGGCATCAAGTATGTAATGTAGGGGTTTTACAAGTGACAAACAAGATATAACATAAATTAAATAATATGAAGATTTTGCATAAAATACTAATTAAGATATGGACTTCTATCTTAATGTACTCCCACTATTTTCTTAGCGAATCACGCGACACCCTCGACACGTGAGACGGAAGTCTCTGGTAGACTCCTAATGGGGATCAGGATCTAATTGGCGTCTTAGTGTAACCTCGAGGGACTCGACCAATTACAACTCCTTGTGATTCCCGTCACGTTCGACCTCTGAATCATCATGGTCTCGAGGGACTCGACCAACCATGATATTCAGTTAAGTCATCACCATCATTACAAGATGAGTCTGATTTGATGATATACCCTCGAGGGACTCAACCAAGCATATCATGTCCTCAGGTCACTAGTGACATCTTTGTGTTGTAGGCAAGAACTCAATCACGTAGATAAGTAAGCCTCGAGGGACTCAACCAACTCAACCTATGTCGTGATTCAATTTATTTCTATAACGATGGAAGGCCACATGGGTCAATCTTATTGCCTCACGCTTACCGACTTAATATTATCATAGGAGGGGTTTTTGTTTCGTATCAGTCTCCTAATATATCGTGTCACACACATACATATTTAATTTATATCTACATCGCATGCAAATATATATATATATATATATATATATATATATATATATATATATATATATATATATATATATATATATATATATATATATATATATAGTAGGTGTATAACATATCACATATGTAAGCCACACCGGATGATCAGGAGCCGTCACCTAATATAATTAAGCCCGAGCCAATAGGTCTAATCACTCACAATAGGATATATGTATGCATCGACGCATCTCCATGTCCTGTGATTGTTGATCTCGTCATCATTAGTTTCGTCGGATCATCGTATCACCATGCATCGTAATCTCCTACCACGATATCGTGGGTCCCGCTATCACCTTCACGCTCTCGCTGTCTCTTTATGTAATTACAAATAATCACAAGCATGCAGGCCTGACAATAAATGAGAAAAACAAAGGCTCGCAAGCCCCAATAATAATAATAATCACAATTACACACATCACAACACATGGCTCATGATCATCCATCTACATCATACATCACATGTACATCACATCATATATAGGATTACTAGATATATATAATAATTAATTAAACTATTTAATTAATTATTTTTTAAAAAATCATGACATGCTCGGAATTTCAAGAATTATCAGAGGTATTTTTTATAATTCTGGGTGAGAGGACAGTCTTTGAAATTTCTAGAATTATTGAGGGTATTATGAAAATTATGTACACGAGGATAACCCTCGAAATTTTCTGAATTTAGAGGGGTACGATCATCCTTTTCTCAAAAGGATGCCCCAACCGTCTTCCCTTACCCTCATTGTGCTGCTGCCGCCGTCGTTGCCCTGGGTGGGGGCTGGCCATGCATGGGGGCTGGCCGTGGCTGGCCGCCCCTCCTCCTTGCTGCTTTCACTGCGAAAATGCAGCAAGAACACGTAGAACGATTATACGTGATTTAATCTCATCACACGTAGTTTAAAACCAATCTTTCACACGAAAACCTAGGCTCTGATACCACTGTTGGAAAACCTCAGCGGGAGCATCACATGCGCAGCGGAAATCAAAATAAAAACTGGTTTCCCACGCATATCAAATCATCGTGCAAAAGATTGGTGTCACGAGAAAAATCATAAAAACCGAAAAACCACGATGTGTGAGAGATTGATTTTACTTAGGGAGATTGTATATCCCTGTATTCTAGATTCGGATGGAGAAGATGAATGAGGTCAAGCATCCTCCTCTCTAGCAGTATCCACACGATGTATCTCTGCAGTGAAACTCATCCAATCTGATCTCGTAACTCTTGCACAAAGGGAGGGAAGAGAATAGGAAGTGGTAGCTAAAGCTGCAGCCTATTAACCATGAGTCTCCCCTCCTATTTATAGAGAGCCACCAAAAAATCTTATGACTCCTTCCTTAGTGGGTATTGGATCTTCATCCAATTGCCCACTAACCTTGTATTATTTGATCTCTATCCAATAATCTCCTTAGTCCTCTATTTGAGCCTTAAGCAATGAGCCCATCAGTATAGGATCTCATCTAATGAGAATATGGGCTAATTGGATCTTCATCCAATCCTCTATTCGCTGAAGCATCCACCATATGTGTGTGACCCTCTAGGCCCGATACCGAGCTAGCCGTGAGTCACTCTCATCAGAACTCTTTCTGATATAGTGAATTATTATCCTCATAATAATTCACTCGACTAATCGACTATGAACGTACTAGGCCACTACGCCATAGTCCGAAGACGATACATGGGGGATCAAATCCATCGGACTTGTATGTCCACAGTTACTGTGTATCTATAATCCTTCATCTAACTAATATCTCAGAGACTATATATTGGACATGGTACTGTCAGGTCACATACAAAATCCATCATGGTCTCGCTCTAATTGGATTCTCTCAGAGATCGACACCATCAATGTCTTTTACCTTGGCTCTTCACCAATGGTGACCGGAAGAGTCGTCATTCTGGCAGGGGAGACCGAGTCTCCAGTGAATCCGGTCAGCATTGATGTCATAGGAAACAAATCTTTGTTAGTCAGCCCGAGTTTTCGAAAAGCATCAAAATATAAAATGTCAGCTAAACTTCCCGTATCGGCCATGATTCTTTTGACTCGAGCGTTGGCGACTTGGGCCGAGATTACTAGGGCGTCATCGTGGTCCAGGTACACTTCACTCCCCGACCCGAAGGTAATCTCAGGGTCCCGATCACTCCTTGGCCTTTTTTCCATCGCGGATCGTGCATAAGCTTTTTTAGCGGAGGAATTATCTCTCTTAGACGTCGGTCCACCAACGATGATGTCTATTTGCTTTTCAATCGATCGCTCCGGTCGGGGTGAGGATTCTCTTTCTCGACGAGGGCCCTCATCGGTAAGTGCTTGTCGGTCTCAGACAAACTGATGAATGTGCCCTCGGTGAATTAAGTCCTCGATCTGGTTCTTGAGATCGTTGCACTCCTCTGTGTCATGCACGTAGTCTCGGTGAAAACAACAATAGCTTCTTTTGTCGCATCCTTCAATCTTTGTCCTGATCGGGTTAGGGGTCTTGAGGAGTCCTTTATCTCAGATTTGGAGGAAAACATCCATCTGGGTTGAGTTGGGCGGGATCGAGAGAGGCCTGGGAGTGGGTAGCTATGGCCTATCCCTTCTTCTGGAGGTTCCCAAGGGTTGTCCTTGGGGTTTATCATTTCGTGACCTCTTACGATCCTCCTGTTTTCTAGCCACCAGCATTTTGGCAGCCACATACTGATTTGCCCATTGCAACATCTCTGGTACTATTGACGACGGTTGCTCGATCAGAGACTAGAAGAATCGGGAGGGACGGAGCCCCATTAGAAATGCCTGGATTGCTAGTGAAGGATGTGTGTCGGGCATTCTTCGGACCTCTACCGCAAATCTGTCGATGAATTGAGCGAGTGGTTCGTCGCTTCCATGCGCGAGGCTAAGTAGTGAAGCGTCTGTTGGCCTTGGGCGGGAGCTCGCCATGAAGTTGAGCTCTAATTCTTTGGCGAGGTGGTAGAAGGATGAGATGGAAGATGGCTTCAGTCGACTGTACCACATCCGAGCCGACCCCTTGAGGGTCGTCGGAAAGGCGCAACATATCAAAGCATCAGAGGTGTCATAGAGAGCCATCTGAGCTCTAAATGTCGCAATGTGTTCTGATGGGTCGGTGCTTCTGTCGTAGGCTCCAGGATCGAGAGCTGAAAGCTAGGTGGGACCGACTTGTCTTGAATCTTAGGGACAAATGGGAACCCACCTTTTGAGGTCTCACCGACCTCCTCCTTTAACTTGACGAACTCCCTTTGAACCTCATCTAGCCTTTGGTTGACTTGGCAAGGTGGTTCCCTCACCGAGTCGGTTGAGTCCAAGGAGACGACATCCGGCTCGGATGGGATACGTACGACGTTCCGGGAATGGCTCGTCGGTTGAATTACCGTGGCTTTCGGGATTTATGCCATAACTTCATTCGGGAGGCGGCGTGGTACCCCATTGTCATGATGCTCCTCTCGGGTCAGTGTCGATTGAGGTACTCTCTGTTGTAGTGTCTGCCGAGGAGCATCTAGGCATTGGTGCGCCAGTACTTGGGCCAATTGGGGGATGTAGGGGATGATGGCTTGCACCATCCCAGCTAACGTCTGGACTTGCTGAGTGAGGTTGAGGAATGCCTCGGTCGAAACAACAAGTGGCCCGGGTTTGGTGTTAGAGGAGTGAATCCCAGGTTGTTAAGTAATCTCTAATAGCGATTCGGTGTGGGCGCCGCCATGTTTGGCTCCTCCGTGGGGAAGCGAGGGATTTGTCAGTTGCCTGCAAAGTCGGTGGGAGGATATGGGTGAATCCACCAGGGTGCTCCGAGTTCGGGTTACTTGTTGGGCATTCTTGTGACATCGGCCCTCCTTCTAGTCCCAAAAATGTTGTTGAACTTTCGGGGTCATGCTAAGGTGTCAGCCCGACCTGGTTCCAGCCAAGTACGCAGGCTCTCCCGCGTCGGTCGGAATTGGGATCTCCGACTCGGGTTGGGATCGTCCCTCGGAAGTCAGCGCCCTAGTCAGCTTGGTCGTCTGCTCGCTTACTCCGCTTCGCATCTGCACCATGGATCATGCACAAAGGTCTCATCGAGGGTTGGGGGGGTGTCCGATGTGACTCCTTCAATGCCCGAGTTAGTCAGTTTCTCGAAAAAGAGAGGTGAGTTGTTTTTCTTTTTTAGAGAGTGGAGAGAGAGCCCCTTTTGGTGTCACTGAAAGGGGATTTTATACTTACTATATAAGAGGTCACCCGTACGTTTGGTCTTACCTCTGCTGTCACCTCAGGCATGGTCGAGTCATACAACGGGCCAATTGGTGCAGTGGTATGGGGCGAGAATATGATGCACCATGCAGCATTAATGGTGCATGGAGGGGGAGTTGGGTGGCGCAGCGTGCAGACCCCTCCACCTCGAATGCTGACGTCGCCGTCGACCTGGCCGCCAAGCGAGAACGGACGTGACTCCACCTCAGACGCTGATGTGGCCGTCGACCTGGCATGGGCCCGGATGAGTTGGGTCGATCCATTATTTACCCTATCAGATAGAAAACTTTGCCCTTGACTCTCTATACTTTCACTCAAGGGGATTATTTGTAGCATTAACTAATTATCATCCGATATATAATCTTCACTTGATATCAAATGTGAAAGAAGAAGACAAATATTATCCTCTACTCATCAAATGTGAAAGAATAAGATAAATATTATCCTCTACTCGTCTATTCACGTAATTAAAGGTCATGTAGAAGAAGAATATGAATATTATTCATCCTCTCTTCTTGCGCACCTAGACAAGAGGCCAAAGAGAGTTTATTGAAGATAGTTAGAGACTATTTTCTCACATAATATTTTATTAAATATTTTATCTTTTTAAGATCAAATGTAAAAGTTAATCTGCAAGAAGGAGGACCACACGATATCGATCTTTATATTCGTGACACATCTTTACATTTTGGATATCCTTTACAAATGTATCTAAACCATATATTAGGCATCAATAATTTCTTTTTTCATCGTATCTTCATAAATATTTTAGATAAAAATTATAGGCTCATCTAGTTGAATCGATTGGTTATGTCATATCACAATAGGCGTCGTCGAATTAGAACCATTACACTATTTATTCTTCCCCTACCAAAAAAATGTGCTATCTGTCGCTGCCTATTTCACGAAATGGGGCAATTCCAAGGATCGCACCCCGTCCCTCGATCTCTAATGGAACCGTCGACGAACCTTGTGTCCATCAACGCCTCTCTGCGCCTCATCACCCTCCTCCTTTTCCTCCTCCCGGCTGTTCTTGGCTCGGCCACCACCGGCTGTTACTCCTCCATCTTTAGCTTTGGCGACTCCCTTGCCGACACCGGAAACCTACTCCACAACCTCGGCAGGGACGGCATCCGCATCGGCCGCCCGCCGTACGGCATGACCTACTTCCATCGCCCCACCGGCCGCTTCTCCGACGGCCGGCTTATCGTTGACTTCATCGGTACCCAGTCTCTTCTCTTCGTTCATGTCATACATGTAAAGACACAGTAGATCTCGGCGTGAGGTGGATCTGGTTGCAGCGCAAGCGATGGGGCTGCCGCTGCTGCCGGCGTATCTGGACGAGACGACGGGCGGAGACATGAGGAAAGGGGTGAACTTTGCGGTGGGAGGGGCGACGGCGATGGAGAATGGATTCTTTAAGAAGAGAGGGATCCATATCAAGTTCACCAACGTCTCCTTGGGTGATCAGATCCAGTGGTTCAAGCAATTACTGCCATCCCTCTGCTCCTCTCCCTCAGGTAAGCCTTTGGACCACATCTTCTTCCTATAGATAAGCTTTCAGCTACAAGACAATACAATAATATATATATATATATATATATATATATATATATATATATATATAGCAATTTCTAGGACTGCACCAAAAGACAATGTCTAGAATCAAACTGGTCATTAGACATTCCCAAAAGCTGCACTCCTTTTCAAGCAATAAAATGATGGCGAATGAGTGGCTGTAGGGGGAATTCTGTAGTCAATATGTCAAGGGATGGGCATCCCACAGAAACTGGCTCACACGCTGTAGCAGGATCACTTGTATGGTTCAAATCTCATATTTCATTTGTCGGCAGCGTGCGAGGACATGCTCCGCGACTCTCTCGTCTTAATGGGTTCGATCGGAGGGAATGATTACAATAACCCCTTCATGGAGGGAAGAAGCTTGCGTGAGATCAAGTCCTTCGTTCCCCGAGTCGTCTCGACCATCAGCTCGGCCATCGATGTAAGCCAACACTGAGCTCTCGCTACATATGGCCAATTAATTAGATCAGTGCTTGTTCTTACCACAGTACACCTATGTTGGTTTGGTTGCCCAGGAACTGATCGAGCTGGGAGCACGAACGCTGCTGGTTCCAGGAATCACTCCTCTCGGATGCAACTCCGCCTATCTCACCTATTATTACCGGACTCACCAGGCCGAGGAGGATTACGACTCGACGACTGGTTGCATCAAGTGGCTGAACGAGTTCTCCATGTACCACAATGGCCTCCTGCAAGCGGAGCTGCAGCGGCTGCAGCAACTGCAGCCTCATGCCACCTTAATGTACGCCGACTACTATGGACCTTCCATGAGTATATTCAGCAACCCAAGCGCATCCGGTGAGCTTTAGCAGTGCCTTCGCAGCCTCGTGCTCCTGCATCACATCTGATCTCCGTGTCTCGTTTGCTTGTTCTGAGCTCAGGATTTGGCGAGGAGCCTCTCGTGGCATGCTGCGGGGGTGGCGGTCCATATAACTACAACTTCTCAAGGCAATGTGGAAGCGAAGGCTCAACGGTTTGTGGTGATCCTTCGAGGTACGTCCACTGGGACGGCTTACATATGACTGAAGCAACTTACAGAAGCATCGCAATCGGCCTGCTACATGGACCATTTGCTGTTCCAGCCATCGGCAGCACCACCTGCCCTACCATCCAATTGAGCCTGCATGCAGATGTTGAGATCCACGAGGGTTGATTTATATCTTGGGAGATGAAACTGCTTAGTTTGCTCTGTAATAATGAAAGGACACAAAAAAAAAAAAAAATACTGTTGCACTACTGTATTTGTGTTAAATCTATGTTTTTTGTTGTTGTTGTTGTTGTTTGAGTTAGATGCTGATTCAGAGTCAATCAAGATACTTTTTTCGACCTTATGCCGAGGTGATGTCAATCGGCATCATCCGTGTTCGTCAGTCAATAAATCTCTTCGAATACTTGATAGAAATTTTGGAGAATTCGATTGATATTTTTTCAAAGTGAAAAGATATGTCTTCAAATGTCATTCAACTATATGTTGAGGTTTCGACTATATGGTGGTATTAATATGATGTTGAGGTGTCCGTCATACGACTATTCTTATATCAATTGATTTATTGGTTTCTTTTTTAATAATAAAACTGTATTGGTTTGCTATGCAAAAAGTTTATTAAAAAAAAAAGGGGGGGAGATGATACATGATACAATGTCAACTTTATTGTTGCACGAGTGCAATTATTTCCCAGTTGTCCGTAAAGAAATCTTAAGCATTGTTGTCTTCCTCATGGTCCTCCAACTTGTAGTGCCCATCGGCTCCCTTCGTCATGCCCTTGTTCTTCTCCACCCACCATGAGTTGGGCACCAAGTACTCATCCTTGAGCGCGTTGGTGCTCTTGTTGACAAGCGCCACGTCTCGATCGATCGCCAGCTTGAACCCTCCTCTGCGTCCTTGGGCTCCGGCCGTGCCGTGCAGGTAGCACTCCAAGTTGTGCCATGTGGTGAGGTCGCCCGGCGCCTTCAGGTACTCCGACTTCCGTGTGTCGATGGCCAGCTCCTCGCCGACGTCGACGTAGGGTATGATGGGGTAGTTCGGGACCAGGTCAGGCGCGTTGCGGACCCGGAGAAGTCTCAGGTCCGGTTTCCCGGAGAATAGCTTACGGAACTCGAAGTCGCCCACGCGGGGGCTGGCGAAGACGAAGGCCGTGACCGGGCAGCCCGTCGATGAGGGTTTGCTGCTTCTGTTGAAGCTGTTGGCGACGATGTCTACTGCGTTGAGTGTGGCCAATGCGGCCCCGAGGCTGTGTCCGGTTATGGTGATGCTCGTCTCCTCATCTTTGTACTCTTCTATCAGTCTTCCCACCTCCTTCAGAACCTGCAAACAGCATTATTACCATTATTATTAGTTGTATGCTGTCCTTTGCATCTACGATTGTGCATAATACTTTTAGAATCAATCTAACTTAAAGCTTCCCTTCGACCAATTTGGCTTTTCATGCAAGCATAATTGTGAACGTATATATATATATATATATATGTATGTATATGTTATGTCAAAAAATATAAAGCCAAACCAGCAACATATGATTGTGAATGAAATCATTATTAGAGTTCTTACGGTGAGATGTTGTTCCCTGTAGCAACGTAGATTCATGGATGGCAGAGAGAGACAGAGGGTTATACCTGGTCTCGAGCGCTGCTCTTGCTGAAAGGGGACTTGGGGTCCGCGGAGGAGTAGATGGAGAGCCAGCCGCGGTGGACCAGAGGGGCGCTCGACCCCAGCACCTCCGGCGCCGGGACCAACGTGAAGTCCAGGTCATTGATCCACTCCAGCGGCAACAGCGTCCCCCTCCACGCCACCAGCACGTCCCTCCTCCCCAGCTGCGCCGCCCCCTCGTCGGTGGCCACCGCCACGTACCCCATCCAGTTCGAATCCTTGCTCCAGGCCTGCCGCGACAGCGACTTGATGATGAACGCGTCCGGCACCTGCACGCCGGAGGTGGCGTAGAAGAACTTCGTCACCCGGTACAGTCCCTCCTGGCCCTGCGAGAGCGCCACCTTCTGGAGGATGTCCCACCTGGCGTACAGCGGCGCGCCCGCGGACCGCGACTTCTTCTCCCTGATGAACCCGTCGTAGACCGCCTGCGCCATCTCGCCGTAGAGGACGAGGTTACGGCGGAGATCGACATCGAGAGGGTCCAACAGGCCCTTCCAGTTATCCTTCCCCTGGAGAATTCTCCACTGTTTCGCTATGCTTCCCATCATCGTCTCTGTTCTACGCTCAGCTTCACGATCTCTCTCGTTGTCGATCTCCGTAGGGCAACACAGCTCAGCCAACAAACTACTTATATACAAGAAGCTGTCACTGTACACCTGCCATGAACTGGTCTTCTTTGAGGCTAAGCTTGATCTCCGCAGCATACACAACTGTGTTCTCGTTAGATCAGCAACGTGCAGTCTGGAGCAGTACTCAACCGGAGGAGCTTCCTTCTACGGCCAGCGGTTGCTGAGATGGGTGGTGGGTTGCGTGCAAGCATGCATGCAGTGTGTAAACAAAGGCATTTCTTTTGCTGATGATTCCCACATACAAGCCAACCATTGAGACCATTTTCTCTTCCTTTCTTGCTTCTTTGGTTGATCCATTTGTCGATAGAGACTGGTGCTGTTTCTTTATGCCTGAGCTAGTGGATCCATCTGCGGGTTCCTTCCATTTATTGCATTGCTAGGTTCAATTTGCTGCTGCCCATCTTCTCAGTGTTCGATAGGCACAAGCGACTGCCCTGAGTGTTTGATTCACGTTGCTAATCTGATGATAAGCATCAAAGTTTTCGAATGTTAAACCTTCAACTGAGTTTGGCAACGTTGATGAGACGAAACCACTCTCATCCGGATGCCTTTAGGCACATGATTCTCATGGATGAGATGAAGAACACTCTTACTACTTTCACACGTCAAATCCAGTGAAGATGATATGTTCGATCAGGTCAATACGCCAGAATTACATTATAAGTTCGTGGGGGGGGGGGGGGGGGGTGTTCAATATAATAGCTCCCACAACGTCTTCAACACAGAATTGTCTGCATGCTGTAAGAGTTAGTTGTCCATTAATGGCAGCGGAAGGAATCTCTCACTTTCTACGACATCCAACATTAAGATATCCCTGCTTCCCTTTCCTGATTGGTTGACACTGAAAAGTCAAACACGAAGAAGATTCTATGTGTTGCTTTTCTGCATAGCTTTCTGAGTAGCAGAGGAAACTAGAAATAATCTCAATTAGTCTAAGCTTTTAAATAAATTAAGAATACCTATTTATATTGACTAAAAATATAGAAAAAAGATTTTTTAAAATACTAAAAAAATATGATATCTTAATAAATCTCATTCTTATCTAAACCAATCTCATCCTCATCTAAACTAGATTTTTATCTTTATTTTATCTAATATTAACTAATTAACTACTTTGAATTATTTCTAACACACCATTTGAATTCTGTAATTTACAATTATTTTTAGAGAAATATTTTTTTCGCCAAATTTTTTGTGAAGATGTCAACGATCTAATCTTTGGTGTTGCAACGGTTGTCTCATGATTTTGTTTAGGTCTATAACTTGATCTTTTTCTCTTTGATATTAATTTATGATGATACGATGGAAGCTCTATATTTGTAGAATCAAATCCCATTATATTCATAGGGTTTTTTTTTTATTTTTTTCACATCATAAGAAACTTCTATCATCTGTGTGCTGGTTACAGGTGCTCTGCAAGCCAATCACGTGAGTAATGGCACGTGTGACATACTGTGTGATCTTTTTACTTATAATTAATATTGACATATTTTCATATTATATTATACGTCACGATAGTGAAATCTATTCACCTTTAAACACATATCCTAAATAATTCCGGTCATAAGTTAATCAAGAGGGACATCGAGATAACCGGACAGACCGATGTACTATATACCCGTCCATATGATTGAGACGGCTGGTCTCATAGCCACTTATGTGGAGACACCAAGGATATAGTACATGTGCTCATTGGAGAATGAGTTCACTGATTGATCCGTTTATGCAATGTTATATGGTTAATGATACATAATGTCAGACAGTGATTCCATAGTCGGTTGTGTATCTGATCCTTAGACTTGAGACACCAAGGATGCCTTGTATGAGTACTCCTTTCTTTACCGCCAGACTTACAGGTTTTGAAAGTTTTAGATATGGTACAGCTGGTTATCGGGATTGGTAGCCAACCTTACGAAGGCAATTGAGTATCAATATATGATCATTCACTCTCGGTATCATGAGAGAAATATCTCATATGTGTTTGCTCAAACAAATCTCTGGCCAGGGTCATTCGGATTGAGAGAGAAGGAGTTCTCCAATATAATCCGATTAGAGCAAGACAAACTGATTCCGTATGTGACCTGACAGTACCATGTCCAATATACGGTCTCTGGGATATTAGTTGGATAAGGGATTATAGATACACGGTAATTATGGACAGATAGGTCCGATGGATTTGATCCCCCCTGTACCGTCTGGCGACTATGGTGTAGTGGCATAGTATGTCCATAATCGATGAGTCGAGTGAATTATTTTGAGGATAATAATTCACTATATCAGAAGGAGTTCTGATGGGAGTGACTCATGGCCAGCTCGGTATCGGGCATAGAGGGTCACATACATGTGGTGGATGCTTCAACGAATAGAAGATTGGATAAAGATTTAATTAGCCTCTATTCTCATTAGATGAGACCGTAAGCTGATGGGCTCCTTGATTAAGGCCCAATTAAAGGCCTAAGGAGATTATTGGATAGAGATCCAATACACACTAAGGAAGGAGCCCTAGGATTTTTTGTGGTTCTAAATAAATAGGAAGGGAGACTCATGGTTGATAGGCTGTAGCTTTAGCCACCACCTCCTATTCTCCTCCCTCCCTCTAAGCAAGAGTTGCAAGATCAGATTGGGGGAGTTTCGCTGTAGAGATACATCATGTGGATACCGCTAGAGTGGAGGACGTTTAACCTCCTTCATCTTTCTCCATCCGGATCTGGAATACATGGATATATGATCTCACTAGGTAAAATCAATTTCTCACACATCATGATTTTTTCGATTTTTACGGTTTTTCTTACGACCTCAATCTTTTGCACGATGATTTGATCTGTGTGGGAAACCGATTTTAATTTTAATTTTCGCTATGCATGTGATGCACCCGCTGAGGTTTCCCAACAGTGGTATTAGAGCCAGGTTTTTGTGTGAAAAAATAATTTTAAACTGCGTGTAATGAGATTTAATCGTGTAGAACTGTTCTACGCGCTTGTTGCAGCGATTGGCAGCGAAAGTATGCGCTGCCTGCAGGGGAGGGGTGGCCACATGCATGTTGTCTACATGCAGAGGTGGCTGGCCACGGCCAGGCCCCCTACAGGGGCGACCGACCATGGCCTGGCTACCTGCAAGGGGTGGCCGGCTGTGGCCAGGCCCCCTGTAAGGGGCTGTTGCCCGCAGACAGCCCTATCGCCAGCAAGGGCAGCGACGCCAGCCGTAGGGGTGGCCGCCCCTTGGCAGGGCGGCTGCCGGCCACAAAGGGCAGCCGCCACCTGCACAAGGACAGCAGCGACGGCGACGTAGTGAGGGTGAAGGAGGAGTATGACATCTTTTGAAGAAAAGATTATTATGCCCCTCAGAATTTGAGAAATTCTAGCTTTGTCCCCTTTATACAGAATTTCTTAAATGCCCTTAATATTTCTAGAAATTCTTAGGATTGTTCTCTCATCTAAAATACCAAAAATACCCTCAATAATTCTAAAAATTTTGAGGACTATCTTATGTACAGAATTTCAAAAATACCCTTGATAATTCTAAAAATTTTAAGGATTGTCCTCTCATCCAGAATTATAAAAATACCCTTAATAATTCTAAAAATTCTGAACATATCCTAATTTTTTTTAAAAATAATTAATTAAATAGTTTATATATATCTAGTAATCTTATATATGATGTGATGTATGATGTGGATGGATGATCATGAGCCATGTGTTGTGATGTATGTAATTGTGATTATTATTATTATTGGGGCTGCGAGCCTATGTTTTTCTCGTTTATTGTTGGGCCTGCGTGCCTGTGATTATTTGTAATTACATGGAGAGACGTAACGGGAGTGTGGAGGTTACAGCAGGACCCACGATGCCGTGACGGGAGATCACGACGCTTGGTGATGTGACGATCCGACGGAACCAAATGATGACGAGATCAACAATCACAGGGCATGGAGATGTGCCAATACACACATAGTTCCTATTATGAGTGATTAGGCTCATTAGGTCTGGCTTAATCATATTAGGTGATGGCTCATGATCATCTGGTGTGACTTGCATATGTGATGTGTTATACACATATTAAATATACGTGTATATATATATATATAGTTGCATGCGATGTAGATATATATTAAATATGTATATATGTGACACGACATATTAGGAGGTCGATACGAAATAAAAACCCCTCCTACGATAATATTAAGTCAGTAAATGTAAGAAAATAAGATTGACCCACGTGGCCTTCCATCGTTATAGGAAGAAATTGAATCACGACATAGGTTGAGTTGGTCTGAGTCCCTCGAGACTCACCTATCTACGTAATCGAGTTCTTGCCTACGATATATAGATGTCACTAGTGACCTGAGGACATGGTATGCTTGGTCAAGTCCCTCGAGGGCATATCATCAAATCAGACTTATCTTGTAACGATGATGATGACTTACCGAATATCATGGTTGGTCCAGTCCCTTGAGGCCATGATGATTCGGAGGCCGAACGTGACGGGAATCACAAGGAGTTGTGATTAGTAAGAGTTGACTACCTTTTGGGCTTAGTGTAATTGGTCAAGTCCCTCGAGGTTGCACTAAGATGCCTATTGGATCTCGATCCCCACTAGGAGTCTGCCGAAGACTTTCGTCTCACATGTCGAGGGTGTCGCGTGATTCGCCAAAAAAATAGTGGGAGTACATTAAGATAAAAGTCCATATCTTAATTAGTATTTTCTGTAAAATTTGTATATTATTTATTTTTGCTATATCTTGTTTTGTCAGAAACATATCGCTCAAAAACCTCCTACTTGACATACTTGATGTCAACCGCCTCACTGATCCAAACTATACAGATTAGCTCCGTAATTTAAGAATCGTTCTCATGGCGGAGAAAATCGTATAAGTTCTTGATACAATTCTGCCCACGCCGGAAGAAGGGAAAAGCGAGGATGAGATCGCTCGCTATGTAAATTATATAGATGATTCCACGTTGGCAAAATGTTATATGTTGGCCTCTATGACTCCTGAGTTATAAAGGTAACATGAGAGCATGGATGCAGATTCTATCATTCTTCATCTCCGTCAATTGTTTAAGAAAACTGGGAAGAACTCAAAGATATGAGATATCTAAGAAACTCTTCCAAGCCAGGATGACAAAAGAGATATCGGTTGAGAACCATGTCCTAAAGATGATAGAGTGAATCGAGAAACTCACGGGTCTAGGAATAGTCCTAGAGGATAACCTGTGCATTGATATTATACTTCAGTCCCTACTAGATTTCTTTTCTCACTTCATTATTAATTTTAATATGAGTAAGTTTGAGGTGACCCTCCCTAAGCTCCTCAATATGTTGAGGGAAGCTGAGAGTGCCATCAAGAATGAGAAGTCAGTTCTCTATATTAGTGAGACCAAAAAGAAAAGGAAGGCCAACAAGACCCTTAAGAAGAGCAAGGGCAAAGAAAGACCAGGTAAGACAAAGGTTGCCAAGAAGTACCTGGGAAAGGATAAAGGATAATGTTTCCACTATGGCCAAGACAGACATTGGAAGATGAACTACAAGGACTACCTTGCAGAGAAGGCGAGACAGAAGCTTGGAGAAGCTTCAGGTATATTCATGATTAGTCTCTACTTGTCAGATTTTCATAATAACACATGGGTATTGGATATCGGGAGTTTTTATCATATCTATAATTCGTTGCAGGTTTTGGCAAGACCTAGGAGATTGGCTAGAGGCAAGATGGACATCAAGATAGGCAATGGAGCAAGAGTTACTGCAGTTGCTGTTGGAGAGGTCACTCTACATCTGCTTGGTGGAGCTATTATTGTATTAGATGCATGCTATTTTGTTCCCTCTATTATCAAAAATATTATTTATATCTCTTGTTTGATAATTAGTAGATATAAATTAGTTTTTTAGAATAATAGTTGTTCAATAATTATGGATGATGAAATCATCACTAGAGGGACCCTTATAAATGGCTTATATGTGTTAGACACTTCTTCATATATCATGAATATAAATATGTCTAAGAGGAAAAAAGATGAGGTAAATAATGCATACCTATGGCATTGTAGGCTATATTATATATATGAGAGAATGATTCAAAGGTTGTTGAAAGATGAATACTTAGATCCATTTGACTATGAGACATATGCAACTCTACTTTTAGTGGAACTGAAGAGAGAGCCACCGAGTTATTGGAACTCATACATAGTGATGTATGTGGTCCTATATCGATTAAGGTTGTATGTGGTTACTTATATTTTATTACATTCACTAATAATTTCTCTAGGTATGGACACGTGTACTTAATGAATATTTTATTACATTCACTAATAATTTCTCTAGGTATGGACACGTGTACTTAATGAAGTACAAATCTGAGGCCTTCAAAAAATTCAGGGAATATAAGAATGAGATAGAGAACCAAATTAGAAAGAGTATTAATACTCTTCGATCAAATCGAGGAGGAGAGTACTTGAGTACATAGTTCATCTATTTCCTTAGGGACAATGAGATTCTATCCCAGTGGATAACTCCTTATACACCTCAGCTCAATGGTGTATCAGAAAGGAGGAATCACACGTTGTTAGACATGGTGCGGTCCATGATTAGTTTCGCTGACCTACCCGTTTCATTTTGGGGGTACGCCCTAAAGACTGCAGCTTACCTTCTGAATAGAGTTCCATCAAAGTCGATAGTGTCTATACTATTTGAGATATAGAAAAGAAAGAAGTCTGATATTAAGATTGTTAAGATTTGAGGTTGTCCTGCCCACGTTAGAAGACACAATCCCGATAAGTTGGAATCAAGGACAGAATGTTGTATATTCGTGGGATACCCAAAAGAAACTGTTGGGTATTATTTTTATCATCCCGAGGACCGAAAGGTCTTTGTAGCCAAGAAAGCTATGTTACTTGAGAAGAAACACATTCTTGGTGGAAACAGTAGGGGTGAGATAGAATTGAGCGAGGTTGAAGAACCTAGCTCAAGCACCATTCCAGAGCCCGAGTCTGTTCAGGTACCTAACACACGAGTTTCAACTTTACGTAGGTCTAATAGAGTATCTCACCCTCCTAAAAGATATGTGAGACATATCAATGGAGATGACTCTCAGGATGTTGATCCTCAGACCTACGAGGAGGCTATTATGAGTATAGACTCCGGGAAGTAGCAAGAAGCCATGAATTCTAAGATGAATTTCATGTACTCTAACAAGGTTTGGAACCCTATGGATGCACCTGAGAGTATTGTACCCATCGGTTGTAAATATATCTTCAAGAATAAGATCGGAGTGGATGGAAAAGTAGAGACATATAAAGTAAGGCTGGTAGCTAAAATATATCGTCAAAGACAAGAAGTTTACTATGGTGAAACCTTTTCACATGTAGTCATGGTTAAGTCCATTAAAATTATTTTGGTCATTGCAGCACACTATGACTATGAGATCTGGCAGATGAATATCAAAATGGCATTCCTCAATGGTAACCTCGAGAAAGATGTGTATATAATACAACCAGAAGGATTCATATCCAAAGATAGTCTAGATAAAGTGTGCAGGTTGCTTAGATCCATTTATGGATTGAAGCAAGCTTCCCGATGTTGGAACATAAGATTTGATGAGGTGATCAAATCTTATGACATCGTTAAGAACAAATATGAGTCTTGTGTGTACATAAAGGTAAGTGAAAGCGCTATCACCTTCTTGGTACTATATGTGGATGACATCCTAATCATTGGAAATGATGTAAGAATGCTCTCCACAATAAAGGCTTGGCTGTCTCAAAACTTCTCCATGAAAGACTTAGGGGAAGCATCCTATATTTTGGGGATCCGGATCTATAGAGATAGATCCAAAAAGATGTTTGGCGTGTCCCAGTCTAGGTACATAGACTCCATTGTCAAAATGTTTGACATGAAAAATTCCAAGAGATGTCTCATACCGATGAAACATGGAATATCACTTTATAGGAGTATATCCCCAAAGACTCCTGAAGAAAGGACATATATGAATAAGATACTTTATGCCTCAACGATAGAGTCTATCATGTATGTGATGCTATGTACTAGGCCTGATATAACACATGCTCTGAGTGTCACGAGCAGGTATTAGGCATATCTAGGTTTAGAACACTAAAAGGCAGTAAAGTGTATCCTTAAGTACTTGAGAATGAATAAGGATCTTTTACTGGTATATGAAGGATGTAGCCTCCAGGTTGAGGGCTACACAGACTCGAGTTTTCAGTCCAACATTGATGATAGCAAGTCAAATTCAGAGTATGTTTTCACCTTGAATGAAGTAGTAGTAAGCTGAAAGAGTTCCAAGCAAGATACTACTGCTGACTCGACCACAGAGGCAGAATACATTGCTATAGTAGAAGCAGCAAGATGAAGGGGTGTGGATGAAGAAGTTCATTAAGGATTTGAGAGTCATACCAAGCAGCGTGGAGTTGACTCTCATATATTGTGACAGCGACATGGCAATAACTCTAACAAAGAAATTCAGGTCTCAACATAATTGTTCTAAGGAGGTTCCATCTGATTAGAGCGATCATGACCCCAAAAGATATAGCAATGGAAAGAGTTCCATCCGAAATTAACATTGCAGATCCACTGACGAAGCTGCTGGCTCAGATTATATTTGAACATCACAGGGGGCTGATGGGGATCAGACACATAGGTGATTGGCTTTTGGTCAAGTGAGAGATTACTAGTTACAGGTGCCCTGTAAGCCAATCACGTGAGTGATAACACGTGTGACATGATGTATGATCTTTTTGCTTATGATTAATATTAGCATATTCTCATATTATATTATATGTAGCATATATATTGTGATGTCCTTGGTTCTGTGCAATTGGAATCGGATCATGATGAGATCACGATAATGAGATCGATTCACCTTTAAACACAGATCTTAAATAATCCCTATCATAGGTTACTCGAGAGGGACATCGAGATAACCAGACAGACCGGTGTACTATATGCCCGTCCATATGATGGAGGCGATTGGTCTCAGAGCCACTTGTGTGGAGACACTAAGGATATAGTATAGGTGCTCATTGGAGAATAAGTTCACTGATTGATCCACTTATGAAATATTGTATGATAAATGATACCTAATGTCAGACAGTGATTCCATAATCTCAGTTATGTATCTGATCCTTAGACTTGAGACACCAAAGATGTCTTGTATGAGTACTCCTTTCTTTGATGCCAAACTTACAGGTTTGAAAAGTTTCAGATCTGATACAACTGGTTATCGGGATTGGTAGCAACCTTACGAAGGCAATTGAGTATAAATAGAAGATCATCTACTCTTGGTATCATGAGAGGAATATCTCATATGTGCTTGCTCAAATAAATCCCTGGCCAGGGTCATTCGGAATGAGAGAGAAGGAGTTCTCCGATAGAATCCGATTAGAGCAAGATAAACTGATCCCGTATGTGACCTGACAGTATCATGTTAATATACGGTCTTTGAGATATTAGTTGGATGAGAGATTATAAATATACGGTAATTGTGGACAGACATGTCTGATAGATTTGATCCCCCTTGTACCGTCTGGGGACTATGACGTAGTGGTCTAGTACGTCCATAGTCGATTAGTCGAGTGAATTATTATGAAGATAATATTTCACTATATCAGAAGGAGTTATGATGAGAGTGACTCACGACCAACTCGGTATCGAGCCTAGAGGGTCATACACATATGGTGGATACTTCAACGAATAGAGGATTGGATAGAGATCTAATTAGCTCCTATTCTCATTGGATGAGACCCTAAGCTGATGGACTCCTTGATTAAGACTCAGTTAAAGGCCTAAGGAGATTATTGGATAGAGATCCAATAATGCAAGGTTAGTGGGTAATTGGATAGAGATCCAATACCCACTAAGGAAGGAACCCTAGGATTTTTGGTGGCTCTCAATAAATAAAAGGGGAGACTCATGGTTGATAGGCTGCAGCTTTAGCCACTATCTCCTATTCTCCTCCCTCCCTTTGAGCAAGAGTTGCAAGATCAGATTGGAGGAGTTTCGCTACAGAGATCCATCGTGTGGATACTGCTAGAGAGGAGGACGCTTGACCTCCTTCATCTTTTCCATCCGGATCTGGAATATAGGGATATACGATCTCCCTAGGTAAAATCAATCTCTCACACATCGCAGTTTTTTCGATTTTTGTGGTTTTTCTCGCGATCCAAATCTTTTGCATAACGATTTAATCTGCATGGGAAACCAATTTTTGTTTTAATTTTCGTTGCGCATGTGATGCACCCGTTGAGATTTCCCAACACCATGTATGTGTACTTTCATTATTGTTCTTGGAGTTTAAAGTTTCATCTTTTTCTTGTGAATATGTTTTATCAACTGTAGTTTCTAAATTACCATGACCTACACCATCTTAGATCTACACAAATTTAGATGATCATAATTTTTATGTCATAATGTAGATTCATTAGTAGGAGTAACGAAATCTAAAAATAATAAGGGAAATATTTTATTTTTATGATTGCAGTTCATATCAATTTTTAATTTTTTTTTGCATAAATCAAATATTTTTTATCATAAAAATAACATAATATTATTTTATCATTAGTTGTCCTATAGCAATAAGATTTTATTTTAAATCAAGAATAAATAACACATCATCAATAATATGTTTATTAAATTGTTATTTTTTATTTTCATTTGAACCTTGTTATCAATTTCAATCTACTGAATTATCAAATTTCTAAAATAAACTTTTATTTCCTGTCAAATGATTAACGTATTTACTATCCAAAAAAATTAATAAATCTAAAATATTCTTCATCTATTAATAAAATATTTTTTCATTTATTTTATCATATAATTTGTTTAATTTTTATTCGTCAACTTAAAATTAAAACAGGCTGTGTAGCTGTTGACTGAGTGAGAAATTGAACCGGGAAGAATACTCACAACAGTCGGCTCAAAAATAGATCTGATATATGTGCTTGACTGAATGGTGGGATTTAAAAAGTCAAACAGGAAAGTTTTCTAATGATATGAGAGAAACTGGACCAGTAAGAACATGCACAATGGTGAGCTTGAGAAGGATTCTGGTGATGGGAATTGAAACACATCTGTAGGTCAACCTGGCAAGCTTTCCAATCCTTCAGCTGCCTAATGATGCATGTAAAAACAAAACATACCATATAAACTCATATATATATATATAGCCATTTCAGATAATCTCATATATAAAAAAAAACTTTCCACTGCCAGACTGAATGCCTCTTTGGTTGGTTTAAGGTTGAGAGTAATACTGCAAGAGGAAGAAGAACCAGTGAGAAGTTCCATCCTCGCCTACCTACCTTTCCAGAACCATGCCATCCAATACCTGATGATGCAAACGACAATGCCATAAGGTGGTGTGTCACGCAAGAAAAGCTGCTTTTTTTTTTTTTTTTTTTTTGTCATCCCTATGGTTAACACCAAAATCTCATGGCAAAAACATTCAGAAGCAGCAACAACTAGATGTAAGAACCACAAAGAACAACAACACGCTTGTCCAAATGCTTCGAGAGAGTCCCCGTCAAGGGCTTTGAGTACTGATCACTGTTGCACCTAGCATTTCAGGGCCAAGGATTTAGCAAGAAGCATTAAGCCAGTTTGGAACCATAGCTATCATCACGTAGTGCCACTGCTGTTCTAAGATGGTGCCATCCAAGAAAAAAATACAGACGAAGGTTAGAGCTTCGATCTAATCCGATGGTTAAAAGAGCAGACGACGTGTCATTCATTACCAAGTAAAATAATGACATACAACACACATTGATGATTCTGATGAAACAAAAATATACCGTATGATTTTTATCCCTTTTAGATGGGCGCCGAATGAGTTGATAGTGACACTTGTCTAGACGGTTCCTCTATTTCCCAATAGTTGTGAGACTAAATATGTTTATTAATACTAATACGGTGAATATTGACCTGACTGTCAAGTCCTCACGCCCTCGAACAATTGGCCCGCCAACGTGGCCGACCCAACACGGGGAAGCCTGCCTGACACAGGCATTGGGGGTCAGCAGTCGTACTGTCGACCTAACACAGGTAAAGTGGGTAAGGTCGACATCCCTCAACTGCAGACACGTGCCTCGTCGAAAGGACCACGGACGATATGGTGAGGTGTAGCGGTATGGTAAGCAATAAAAAAGATAAGAAATTTAGATACGGATACCCCGACTGTTGCTATAAAGGCTCCTGCGCTTCTACGGAGCAGAGGGATCACAAAATCTATAACCAAACTAACTTGACTGTCGGAGGGGTCACATCGGGAACCGACCCGACCTGACCTTCCTGCAAGAACCAGCGACCGACCCGAGCTGAAATCACTCCTCCGACCCGAGCTTCAACTCTGCGCCGAGACGACCACGAGCAAGCTAGCGCACACGGGTCTGAACCAACAGTGCTTGCTCAGCAGACACGGAAGCAGACCGTATCTATTGAAGAGACACGAATACGAAGATTTTTCACTAACAAATACCTTCTCATGCACCTTCTTAAAGTGCTAAACCGTTAGTAGTGTATTATGGAAGAACTTATTATCTAATGACTCTAATGCCAAATTTAAAACTATTACGAGAATGAAGTTACTATATATCCATAACTATAATATGACTTCCTATGTATCTCGATAAAACAAAATATCAAAAGATAATCATATAATTAGTCATTGTTGATATACCATAAACATATAGGATATTGAAATTTTTTAATATATACGTACAAATTTGTATCATATTACTATTAACTATTATTAAACTAACTGTGTCAATTACCCATTCTTAATGGGGGCGGTGATGAATTGAGCACTCTCTATCCATCCTCGTACCTATCCTTATCTCATTTATATTATTATATTATATTATATATATTTATTCAAATAATATAAAAAATACATATGTGAGAATTGAATTCAATGCCTATAACTTCAATATTTCAATATTATCTTATATTAAAAATTTTAATATATAATTTTTTTTATAAAAATATAATAATAGAAAAAGTAAATAATTTAATATATATTTATCTAGTATTAATTCTAAATTATTATTATTTATTTAAAATAAAAATTAAAATATTTAATAGTAAATTCAAAACATCGCACATCATTTGAAGAGGATCAAGATGCTTGTGAGATAAGCAATATACGTTTTAGTTTTTATAATATTATTAATTTTTAAGTTTTATTGTTAGATATTTTATAGGTTACGTAGGATCCATCTTCCACGGATATGTAAGCATGTAAATTAGAGAATCAAGTTTAATAAAGAAAATTATTAGTCCATAGATTTCTTTAGATATATTTATTATTTATTCGATTATGATTATATTTGAATATTATTATGATATCTAAATTTACCATTATTATTATTATTTATAATTTTTGTTTTTTTAAAAAATTGGAAGAATATTATAAATCTACGTGTTCCCACTCTAAATCGGATTCTCCGTCCCCATACCCGACCCGGGAGCGTGATGGGGACGACGGACATCCCACGATCCACCATGTTCGCGTTCCTGCCTTGAATCCATTTAAACGACTCGGGTGCGCGTGGACACCCCAGAAAAATCCGATACTCGGCTGTTTAAGCGCCCGATGTGCGAACATCCGAGGAAAACCCGACCCATTTGAGTTGTGCTTGGTACTTCGCGAAGCATCCTATGTCCCTCCCCTCCCCACGCCATCCCATCCCTCGAGAATTGGGAGTTGGAAGAACGCCCAGTGGAAAGGAAAAATAGCGAGTCGCGTAGGGCGCCAGCGTTGTCATCGGACCAAACCACCCCACACCACCACCCACCGCCTCTGTCGGTGCCCTTCCTTCCCCCTTTCCTCCTCCGCCTCCTCCTCCTCCGATTCGCGAACCGATCCTCCAAGAAAGCCATCGGATTCTTGCAAGACCATCAAGATCGTCCCCCTCTTTCTCTCCCATCATCAGATCTGCCCCAAGAAAGGAAGGGGGAAGGGGAGCGGTAAGGGTAGGAAGATGTCTTTGAACATGAAGACGCTGACGCAGGCGCTGGCGAAGGCCGGGGCGGTGATCGAGAAGACGGTTCAGACGACGGTGCAGGAGGTGACGGGGCCGAGGCCGCTTCAGGACTATGACCTTCTTGATCAGGCCGGCTCCGGCGGCCCCGGCCTCGCCTGGCGCCTCTTCGCAGCCCGCCCCCGCGCCTCCGCCCCCTCCACCCATTACCCCCTGGTCACCGTCTGGCTCCTCGACAAGCGTGCCCTCGCCGAGGCCCGCACCCGCGCCGGCCTCTCCAAGGCCGCCGAGGACGCCTTCCTGGATCTCGTCCGCGCCGATGCCGCCCGCCTCGTCCGCATCCGCCATCCAGGCGTCCTCCACGTTGTCCAGGCCCTAGACGAGAGCAAGAACGCCTTCGCCATGGTCACCGAGCCCGTCTTTGCCTCCGTCGCCAACGCCCTCGGTCACCTCGACAACGTGCCCCGCGTCCCAAAGGAACTCAACGGCATGGTACTTGCTTTTCAACTGTTATTGTTCTTATCGATTTTCTGACTGGATCTGGAGACGATCTGCATGTTAGATCCATGTGTTCTTCGTTCATATGGCATTGAAGACTTTATTTGAGCCTGATCTGTTAGGCCGTTGCGATGAATTCTTGATCCATCTACCGTACTAGTCTTTTTAGGGTTATGAATGCAAGTGCATCTCCTTTCAGGGGATAAGTGCGATGTTGCCTCCTGATGATGGACCTAAATAGACTAAATGCTTCTCTTGATACCCATATTTTATTATCTGATATGTTGTTCTATATACTCCTTTTCTTGATTTACATGGTGCTAGGACTTATAATGTAATTTGCATATATTGGTAGCGTTAAAATTATTTTTTAAATGTTGAATGGAGACCTTGTTATCTATGTGTCCATCTTTTTTCAGTGAATTTATTACTTCTATCCTGCTGCATCACATAAAAAGATTATCTTCTCCGTTCATGAATCCTGTTTTGGATCCTTGTAGTTTTCTCAGTAACTACAATATATCTTCTTTTCCTTGTGGTTTTTTTGGATTAGATATCTTCTTTTCCTTCTGTGTGGAAGCATGTGATTTTGTTTATTTGTTTGCAGGTAGCAAGTTCTAGATTGCAATATCATTGTCATTACATGTTGGCTGATCGGTTGAGAAGATTTCAATTAGCAAGCTTTGTCGTCTAAACCACACTACATTTGTTATTGAGTGCTATTGCAAACTTCTTTCTTCTTTTACTGATGCTTTTCCAACTAAATAGCAGAGAAAAAGAGTCAAATTTGATAATAGAACAAACTGGAGCTGACTAAAACGTCCTTAAAATACTTTCCTAGTTGTTTTGTTAACATAAGTTGGTGAACTACTATTCAAGTAGAATTTAGAGAACCTTGCAGGTCTGCTAGCCTTGGTAATTCCTTGACTTTTTTTTGCTTATGCTTAAACTTCCTTTTCTTGTAGCTCTTTTTTTTTCCTACTATAGATCATTTTTTATGATAGATATAGATCTGCGGAATCTACCATACATTAGTTTTTGGCAAGGATTCATTTGCTCTTGGCCATCACTGGCATACAGTGATAGATTGAGGTTTTTGTTGAAACCTTGAGAAGTTGGCTCAAGTTTGTAGGAGCACTTACCAGTTTTCACTCTTGTTTATTTAGCATACGCTGTTACCTTCTGAGTTGGCTTGTACCTAAGGAAGGTAAGGGTTGCCATGATTCTAAAACTTTAGTTGAATATTAGTCATGCTTTTGCAACAGGTACTATTCTAGATACAAGGTAATCTGTCTTTAGATTATCACTGCAGAAGTACAGGATTGTTTTTTTTATCTAGGAACCTTTCTCTTGGATGTTACTTTTTGCTCCTATAGTGCTTAACACATGCCATTCTTATTAAATTTTCACATGGAAAAGTTGGTTGTTATTGTTCAGCTATCCATTTTGATATTTGGCAGTGTTGTTGGAAAAGTTCAACAATGCACCTTACACTAGTTCTTTCAGGGTTGTTATTGGTCACATGAACTTTGTAATGGTTTATTGTGATATAGTATATTATCTCAATAATTGATGGCTTATCCAAGCTTTCTAGTTTTCCATTTTTGGTTAGGAAATGGAATTCTTAGAGATCAAACATGGGATGCTTCAAATTGCAGAAGGCAATATTGTTGAAAAAGATCAATAATGCTTTTATACTAGTTCTTTTATGGCTTTTGTTGATCACATGAACTTAAAATTTCTAGTGGATCAGAGTGAAACAGAAATATGTAGTCTCCATAATTGTTGGGTTATCTAAGCTTTCTACTTTTCCATTTTTGGTTAGGAAATGGGATTGCTAGAGGTCAAACATGGTATGCTCCAGATTGCAGAAACCCTGGATTTTCTCCACAACCAAGCCCATCTCGTTCATCGATCAATATCTCCTGAGGTTGTATTTCTTGTCCATAACCCTTTCTGATTCCTTTTTCTTCACAATATGTAGACGCAGACATTATGTTCTTTCTTATTTTATGCATTAGGGATTCTCTATTCTTCTATGCTTGATGACCCTTGTTGGGGTCATCATGGCCTGCTCTAATATCTTGTATATTTAATCGCCTTGTTCTGTTGTTATCTTGCCGATGTGTCTCATCCATTTTTTATTTTCTTAATACTATGTTAAAATAGTTTCTGTGTATTGCAGTGGGACGAGCTGAATCCTACAAAAAAGCCTATCAGTTTAACAAATATAGAAAGAACAATGTCATTCAGGATCGTGTCGGACCATGAAATCTATCTCAAACTTATTCAAAAAAACCTAGTAGAATATCCTGGAAAAAAGGGCTTTAAGTAGGATATTTTAGTATGAACTCATATAATATAAATAAACTTTAGTATTGAGTCATATAATAGAAACGGAAGAGCAACACTCATGTTTCTATTGAATGATGTAGCTTTGACTGTCATACTTCCATGTAAAGGGAAGTCTAAACAGTAGATCTCTAAAGTGAATTGTAATACATATGTAATAATAGATGGCTCTGCAGGTACTGGATTTGATGATTAGGATGTTGGTATTGGAGATTTGGAGGTCTCAACTTTTAAGCCTAAGATTGGCATGGCTGGTTGGATAAACTAGGTTCACATTCTATATCCTAAATATCAAAGACTTTTCCTTTGCTTATCATTCTCCATATATTAGGTAGCTGCCCCATTACAGTGTCCTCTGTGTCTTACAAAGTTCAGAATTCTGTCATATAAATGTCCTGCAAAGTTTAGAGACTTCTTCCTCTAAATATTTATTTGTCATTTTGGTGTTGTAGTTGGACCCAAGAACCGAAGGAAGATAACAAACTATCCACAGGAACATCAAAATAATTAAAAGAGGTTGGAGAAAGCAAAAGCAACATTTTTGATCTGGTTGTCGGGTTTTTGTTTACCTGTGTTACTTTGTTTTAGTTGTGTTTCCGTTTAATTGGGAAAATTGAATATGTGGATTTACTTGTTTTAGGTTACTGTTCAGTTGAGACAATTGAGTATTTATCACTTTATTTTGAGAACTGGTATGATGCTAATGAAGATGGGAAAAGTTAAGGAGCTTAAGTAATAGTTTGATTGACTGGTACAAAATTTTTAGATTAGAAAGATGGTTGATTAATGGAAGAAGAGTTCTTATTATCAATTTCTAAGAATAAGGATGATATTTAAAACTATTTTTTATTATATAATGTTCAGGATTATGATCCATGGCAAGTAAGTTGAATAATCGTGGGAAAGAGTAATTGAAAGTTGAATAAGATGCAAAACAAATTTAGATCAATTTATTTTTATGCCTAGAAGAGCAATAGTGAAAGTTATTTATATTATTATATATCAAGACAATTAGTACAAAATTATAGAGAAAAGAAGAAAGATGTGTATATCAATTTTATTATTTTTAAAAGGCTTACATTAGAGTTCCACAAAACATATCATGAGTTTTAAAAAAGAAAGATATATTCACTAATTATATTGATGCTGTCATATATACGTATGTTAGTGTAGTCACTTGTGTTTGAAATATATAGTGTGTCTAGGGACTTTCCTTTTAGTATTGGAGCACATCAAGGATCCACTTGAAGTCTTTACCTTTTTCATATTTGTAATAGATGAATATACTATATATAGGATAGATCTCTTGATGTATTTTATTTGCTAATGATATTATTTTAGATACTGAGAGTTACATATTATTAATTCTAGAGTTGAGTTACATAAATAAACATTGAAAATTAATTGTTTTAAATTAAGTAGGACTAAGTCGGAATCTATGAGATGCAATTTTAATGCTAACAGGAATATATTTGAAGACTCGAGGATATACTTAGGTTGGACGGAGAAGAAGTTCCATTAAGGAAATATTTCAGATTTCTTGGATCAATTACTCAACAAGATAGAAAGATCAATGAAGATAGTAAAAAGTGGAGAGAAGCTTTTGGAGCCTTATGTGATCACTATATATCTTTTATATTAAAAGAAATATTTGATAAGATATTTATAAGCGATCCCTTATGGACCTTAGTGTTGGGTAGCTAAGAAACATTGTCACTGAGATGAGAATGCTAAGGTGGATGTGTAGATCCATCAGGAAATAGGAAATCTTTTTGTATGTAAAGATACAAAAAAATACTTTTATTTGTGAATAACTAGGTGCAGATTCTGTAGAAGATAAAATAAGAATCATTTAAGATTGTATGAATATGTGCTAAAGAAAGATATATATGTTATATGTAGAAAGTATGAAATAGTTACTATCAAATAGTTGCTATCAACAGTACAAGTAGAGGTGGAGTGAGACACAAAAATACTTTACTAGAAATTATAAATAAATAATAAAATACTTTTAATTTAATTAAAAATATTATTTTTTGGTTATTTTTTAGTGATGGTAAAAGATCTATATAGCTGATCCCAAATAATTAGGATATTGTGACTTAATTATTGTGTATGTGATAATTGCTTATAGTAGGGTTTTCCTTACCGAGCGGTAAGGCCCCGTACCGCCTGGTATGTATCGGTTCGGTAGTTGACCGGTTCGGTACGCCGATCGGCCGCTACCAGGCGGTACTGCCAAAAGGCGACCGTCGGTGGTCGATTGAGGAGAAATCGAAAAGGGAAGAAGAAGAAGTAGAAGAGGAAAAGAAGAAAGAAGAAGAAGCGAAAGAGAAAAGGTACCTCGAGCCGTCCTCGCCCGCGCGCGGTCCTCGTCGTCGCCACCCGCAGGTCGCCCGTGAGCCGTCGCCGCCCGCGGGTCGCCCGCGAGCCGTCGCCGCCATCGCCGCCCGCGGGCGATTTTTCTCCCCGTGCGGGGAGAAAAGATCGAGGCGACGTCGCCCCTTTTTATTTTATTTTTATAATATATTAATATATAATAATATAATATAATATAATATAATATAATATAATATAAAAAATAAATATATTATAATATACCGGGCAGTATGTACTGTATGTACCGCTTGGTACTGGCACCATACCGGTACTGACAAAATGTTGGTACACTGGTATGGATCGGTACGTGAATCCTTGGATTATAGTCATCTTAGTGGTATTGGGTGGTCATTCAGCTGGATTTACTGTTTCTGTAAAGTTATGATCTGACGCGTTTCTTCAACATAAGAGGTTTATGACCAAAATATCTACTTTTCTATTTAACAAAGCATTAAACAACACTAAATGATTGATGCCATATTGTGTATAATTTATTTTTACAGTTAACAGTTTTTCGTATGACCTAGGTCACATCACTTTCTTGTTATGTTTCTCATTTTAAATTTTCACTTAAATAACTGGAATGTAATTGGCATACTTTAGAGACATTAAGTGTAAACTTTTCTGACCTTATTGCCCATCAGGCGCTGAAGGTAAACACAAACCCGATGCATTCACTGTTTTGTTGAGATCAGGTATTTGACCCAAATAACAGTTGGCCTTGCCTGCACCTAGATTGACTAAAGCAGGTTGTTGGTTTGGGCCAGTGACGTTCAAGTTTAAAGGTTCCAGTTTTCTGGAAAATTTCTCTTAGGTTCTATGTTATTATTTGGTTTTCACATCTCTTTGCACTTGCAGGTCAGTTTCTTCTCCCAATATAACGCTGCATTACAGTGAAGCTGTAATTTGATCGTTGATGCTCTATATTTTGTGTATATATTATTGTTAAAAAATCCTTGCTTCAGTTTGGCTTAAGTCAATTGTAGTGTTTACTTCTTGTTTTTAGTTTAGTACATGGCTAATTTCATGGTTGTGTAGTCTATAGATAGTTTTGTCATGCTCATCTGATTCTGCTGTTTCAGTCTGTCTTTATTACGTTGAGTGGAGCTTGGAAGCTTGGAGGGTTTGGTTTTGCAATCTCTCTTGACCAGGCTACAGGTGGTTCCACACAGCCATTTCACTATTCGGTTAGTTTTCAATTGTTTTGAAAATATGTGCCCTCTCCTTGTCTTTGTTTATCTTTTTATTCCTTAGCACATTGATGGTTCTGTTATTAGATTTACAAGTGGCATTACAGATGATCCATAACTAGAGGGTCATAATTTCATGGCCTATAATTTATCTGTAATATTGTTGATGAGGTTTATACGTAGAAAATTCAACTCAAACTTGTTAACTGTAATTGTTAAAAAAATTAATTTGCTATGCCTGTTCTGGTGAGAGTTTCTTTTGACAGTTCCATGAATTAATTGGTATATGCAGGAGTATGATGTTGAGGATTCTGTCTTACCCCTTCAGCCTTCTTTGAACTATACCGCACCAGAATTGGTTCGCAACAAGGCAACCACATCAGGATCTTCTTGTGACATGTTTAGTTTTGGCTGTCTTGCCTACCATTTGATTGCTCGCAAGCCTCTTTTGGACTGTCATAACAATGTTAAGATGGTAAGATTTACAAAACAGTTTCTTTTTATGCCTTATCAGTTTACAATGATGACATTCATAAAATTTTATCTTCCTGTTATTGTTGTTTAATGGTGTACTTCAGTTTATTTGCTTTATTTTGTTTGTCCGGTTTTAGACCTTATAATTAAAGCTCTAGATAACTGTTCTGTGTGTTGGAAATCACATATATATGGGTTTTTGTTAAGCTGCCTGCATATAAAAGGAGTATTTGGTTATATGGATCTGTAATCTGATTGCTGAAAAAAAAACTATTAGATCACATCTGCCATAATCTGCTCTTGGTTTCATTTGGGCCTATAAATTGCAAACTAAAATTGATTCCATATGGCCCACATAGTAGTTTTGCTGTTAATCTTGATTTGTCATTGTTTGCTTCAAGGATGGATGCTGTGATTCTATACTAAATCATATTGTCTTGCATATATGCTTTGGATATGTATTAGGGGAACTATAGACCAAGGTATGCAATATTGGGCGGTACGTATTGGTCCGCCAATTGACTGGTACGTGGACCATCCGCTATTGGGTGGTACCGTCGAATGGGGTTGTTTCCGTTCCGTTAACGGTCGATTTTGGGTGTCGGCAGCCGAGTTCGGATGGTATCAGCCGAGGGAGGGAGAAGAAGAAGAGGGAGAAGAAAAAACTGGAGTCCGCCGATCCGTCGCCCGTGGGCGATTTCTTCTCCCCGCGTGGGGAGAAAGAACGAGGCAACGTCATGTACCTTTCAGTACCGGTGTACCATACCATACCGAGCTGAGCTCGGTACACCGGTATGGACCAGTACAGCAAACCTTGTTATAGACCATTTTTTCTGGATGCGTGAGCATCAACTGCATATTCCTTTATGTCAAGTATTCTATGGAATTTCTTGGTTCTTGGGTGTGTGTGATGGTCAACCTTGTGTTGAAACTGGCACCTTTATGGCCTTTTTAATAGCTGATAGTTGGATAATTGATTTTCACATTAGTTAACGACCTTTTGAATAATACAATTTTCTGTATTTTTTATTATTTTTCCAAGATTAGTTGATTTAATTGTTTATTGATGCAGTACATGAATAGCTTGGCATATTTAACAAGTGAAACATTCTTGGTTATTCCGTCTGAGTTGATTATTGACTTGCGAAGGATGTTATCCATGGATGAGACCTCTAGGCCCAGTGCAACTGAATTCACAGGTAAAGAATTATGCCCAGTAATAATAAGACTAATATGTCGTCATTGATATAATCTTCACTGAAATTTTGTTGATTTGATTTTTCGACGGAACTTCTTGCTAGTATGTCAAGGTTGCCCATGCATGAACGTAACTGCTTGTCCAGACCAGCTAACACAACTGCTTAACAATCTATTACTACTTTTAAGCACTAAAAAGGATTTATCTAAAGTGTTCTACGGAAAGGAGATAATTTTTGAATCGTTAGTGTTTCCTCACTTTCCTCCATTTTGTGTGGCACGTCTTCATTTGTTGGAAGATTAGTTCAAATTACTCGAACATTAACTTTTGTTTAATTAATTTCTGGCGTGTAGACTTGTGCATAGATGAACAAGCTCAAAATTATTTGCTAGTTACTTGCTAATGATTTTTCAGTCACGAAGTTAGTTCAGATTTTTTTTATTGGAACTAGTGTTATTCAACTTCTTGAGTAGGTTGCTGGTCTATGTCCATTTATAAGAACAGTTTTACACCATCACCTGGCACTTTATCATTTTTGATTGGGTACTTTGGCGAGGATGCTTAATCAGGTATGTTAAATTTTAACCTGTTATCGTAATCGGCTTATTTCGTCTGAACCTTTCTAATCACAAAAAAGTGACAGTATTAGGTCGATATACTGTGAGTTCAGAATGTATAACAGATCAGATTCAATTGAATTTCCCGACTGTATAATTGAAGTGTCTCGTAATATGTGCATCTCTAGAACCACTCAGTTGCATCTTAGTTGTTGGATTCTAAGACACCTCTATGGTTATCATGATTCGACCAATAAGGTCTAGAAATATATTATAAGCAATTTTTATCTATTTTTAGGATTAGCTTATGTGCACATCATTTGCTAAACTTGTATGCTATTTAGCTACATGGTATCTGTATCTTCATTGAAGCTTGGATTCTGTTTAACTACATTATATCAGTGTCTTAATGATGTCATTCTGGTCATGCAGGATCATCCTTTTTCCGTGATGATACCCGGTTGCGTGCTCTTCGTTTCCTTGATCATATGCTTGTATGACTTTCTTTTCTAAGTTTGATTGATATGCATATATTAGTGTGAGAGTGAATTTATACAGGCCCTTGATTGATATGCATATATTAGTGTGTGAGTGAATTTATACAGGCCCCGACAATGTTGTTTTATCTATTTTCAGGAAAGGGATAATATGCAGAAGTCTGAGTTTCTAAAGGCTCTATCAGATATGTGGAAAGATTTTGATTCTCGTGTCTTGCGTTTTAAGGTTTGAACCACATTTTTCTCTTTTACTTATTGTTTCAGCCTTTCTTTTTTTCCCATATGTGGGTGCATTTATATCTTTTCTAAGGCCTTCGGATGCATGTACACAGAGTGAGCTGTATTAATGCTATGTAGAAGAAGCTTTGTGGGTTCTTTTGGTGCCTGCTTGTGGTAATTGTATTTTTTTTCTTGGAAAGCACCCTGTTAGTGCTGATAATAATTGGCCACAAATTTGCAGTTTGTGGTCTATCAGGTGAAAGTTAAATAGGGTCGCTAATGAATAAACAAAAAGGGTTGCTAATGCACTTATGTTGAAAAAGGTGCCTTGCTAGTATTTGGAAGGATAGAAGACAAATGACAAAATAGCATAGAAATGAACTTAGGATATTCAGCTTTGACATGGTGTTTATCTATTTGACCGATGCAGTTCATATTAAAATCTTAAGCTGATAGATGAGTCTAACATTATTCATCTGTCCTGAGAATTTTGCTGTAGATCTCGTCAATCTTAATGATATCTACTGTTTTCCATATTAAATATTTATCAAGATACTTATTCAGGTTCCTATGCATATAGGCTTATTGACACTCAACATACATTTGTCGCCATTCTTGATCAGAATATCCCTTGATACTTCTGACCTAGAAGTCATAGATCAGAATTTTTTTCTTCACAAGTCCAATACACCATTGTGCATATTTTACAAATGTAGTCGGCTATGCTATTTGTTTTTGTGAATAGTTTTTGACATTCTAGGCCAGATTCTATGTATGCTGAAGTATATATATATCATGATAGTTAAATTTTTTAATCTTGTTCAAATCATGAACCTACTTGATGGTTTGCATCTTTGGCTAAAATGAAAGCCCAAGCTAAGCTTCACATTATGGTTTAAATTATATGGACAACATTATACCCTTTTCTAATATAAACTAATTTTTTGGGTGCAAGTAATGCTCATTAAATTTTATTCACAACTTTTATAAGCCAGCAATGAAATTTGATCAATATTTGTCTACAAGAAAAATGATAAAAAAGATGAAACTCTTCTGAAATGCTGTTGTTCTACCCCTTTTGTATTAGTATCTTTTGTGTATCATGACGAATTAGATACCTGTGTGAAAAGAACCATAAATAATGTTAATTTTAGATACTTTGACTAGCTACTACTAAATATTTTATCAATCTGAGAATCCATTATCTGGCCGTCAACATTCAGATCATCGAAAGTTTTTTCTTTCAGACTCTGCATTCCACCTTTTTTGTTTCATGTAATTTGGGCATGTGCCTATTTGTTCTCTGTATGGTAGAATGACCTTAATTATTATTGAAATTTTTAGTTAGAGATATATGTTTCATTGACTATGGTCTGTGTTTTGTTTTGGCTCACAGGTTCTTCCGCCCCTTTGTGCTGAGCTGCGGAATGTGGTTATGCAACCCATGATTCTTCCTATGGTTCTTACAATAGCTGAATCTCAGGTAAAATATGCAAAGTTTGTTTCCTCGTTTTTGCCTTTGGTTCTTGATGGGTTCAAGTCTTACAGAACAAAGTGTGCTTTAGTATTGATACTTGGCTATTTTATTTAGTTGAGTACCCAATTCTAGACAGTCCTTTCAGTAAGTGTAATTTTAATAGCACAACAGAAGTAGAATTGTGAATATATTTACAGTAGGTGAACAGGAAGTTTCTAGAGATCTTATGGAAACATTAAAAGTAGATCATGCTTTTAGTTAGAATATTATAGTACACTAAATAGAGTTCAGTGGCATGAAAAGATCTACGTAGAGGATCTGGACCCAAATAATTGTGACATTACAGCTTGTTGTGGCTGTGAGAGCTGATTCATCATCTAGTACTGTCACTTGTCAAATATTTATCGCCTCCTTGTTATGTTCACTCAATCATTTGATCTTCTTATACATCCATTTTGAAGTGTGAGAACCAATTATGATCTTTGTTTTAGGATGATATTCTTTTGCAGCCATTTCTTTCTTCATCAATGTCATAGAAAGGAACTTGAATCTTAGCTGCACAGCTTTTTTTTTTTGAGAAATGCATGCATATGTCACTGACATCCTTGTCAATAACAATGTGAATTTTAAATTGATCGAAACTCACCAACCGGTATTTTTTTGTAGGATAAAAATGACTTTGAGCTTTCAACTTTACCTGCATTGATACCAGTTCTAAGTTCTGCATCAGGCGAAACACTACTTCTACTTGTGAAGCATGCCGATCTTATCATCCACAAGGTGATTTTAGTTTTTCATGCTTGAATTGATAATTTCCTACTTTGCATGTCTTACCTGTAGTACTACTTATTGTACTTTAAGATACAAACATGTACAGAATCCACTCTTCTGTTTCTGATAATCAACTTGTTTTTTTTGTTAGAAACTTAAAAAGTTTACTGTAAATATTATTGCTTGCGCTCATGGATTTTTTCCCTATCCATCTTGGATTAAGAGCACGATTTGACATAAAGTCATGCTGTCAGTATTGATCTGCATCACATGCTATGCTAAATACTGCATGGCACATGGGGGTGTAGGTTCATAGCACGTGTGCTTATCTTTCTCAGGATAGTGTATTTTTGAATACTTGCATTTTTCAAGTGACTTCTTAAATAGAACTGCATGATTTGAACTTGGCAATAGCATATTTAGGGTTTCTTGAGAATTCATCCAGGACATTTTTTTCCATGTATCAAAATGGTAGAAGTACACCATAAGAGAGTGTTCAATATCAAGAGTGATTGTCCGATTAAATCATCATCAAAGCATTTCTCGAACCCTGTTATGTGGGATCTGTTGTAGAGCATTACACAGTATATATAAAGCTCCATGTAAGATTTGTCAAAGGTCATTTGATCCTATGTAGAGTAGTTGCATAAATTTCTGATGATCACCTTGACACTTTAAAGTTTAAACTATTACTCTAAACTAGGCAGATTTAGAAATATAAGACATGGAACAAAAGCTAGCACCCGTCTTTTAATAAGATCAGTATATGTAAGCAAGCAATATTTTTTTGCAGTAGTCTGTGCTTCTGTAGATTGTAATTCATGAGACATTATTTTAATAATCAAACTGTTTTAGTAATCAGAATTCAGAAACATGCTTTTTAGAAGTAGCTTATGTTAAGCAGTCCTTTTTTTCACACATCACTCTGTTATATGGTAGTATTTTCTAATGTGGAATCCACTTCTTTAGGCAAGCCAAGATGACTTGATATCCCATGTTCTTCCCTTGTTTGTTCGAGCTTACGATGATACTGATCCTCGTATACAAGAAGAGGTTCTGCGAAGAACTATTCCCTTAGCAAGGCAACTTGACATGCAGGTAAGGATCATAATCTCATGCATGTTTATTGACATTTCTAGTATGATAATTTTCAAGTGCATGATCTTTGAGATGTATATGAAAGTTAATGCTATCTTGTATTAGCCATCATTTGGCGGATTCTCTTAACAAGCATATAACTTTCTGTAGTTAAGTGTAAGTAAAGTACGTTGGTGAAAACAAGCATCTAATTAAGTAACCCATACAATCTTTTTAGTCCTTAGCTCTTGGTGCTACAAGCTGCCTGAGGTACTGCTCAGGTCAACCTGAATGTAGCCCAAACTCAACTTTAAATTTGGTCAGGCTTGGGTGTGTGTTTTGCCAATTCGTATTGGGCTTGGGATTAAAAACCTTGTCTCTTTTGAAACTAAGGGTTCAAGTTCATGTGTTAAGTCTGAGCAACTGGGCTTAATCAATCTGACATGGTGTGTGTTGCCTCTTTTTTCCCTTCATCAATTACTGTGAAACAGTGCTGTCAGAGACCTCATTTGGTGATCCCAAAGGGTCATCCATCTTTGATAATTTTTCAAACGTACGATGGCTGAAGCCAATCAAACATCAATTTTGCTTTTCTCTGTTTCTCTCTTTTTATCCTCCACTTACATCTGCCACCCATGGTAACTATGGACCTGTTCTTTTCCTCCTCTCTTTTCTTTGAAGTAAAAAATCTGGCTTGAATTTGCCAAAATTGGCAAACTGTGACAGAACTCAATCAATTCTAGCTGATTCCAACCAATTTAAAAAGGGCAGTCCGAATACATGATGCCAACAGTGTAGGGTCTGGATCTTGTAATGAAATTTAGAAAATCAATTACAATTAGAATAACCTTGACTGGTACTAATATGGATCGAGTATATCATAATGTAATCGGCTGATGTAATGAGAGTGCTTTAGGTACTCTTTCATTTCCAAGTTATTGTATTCATTGACATTTTGAATGGTGACCCCTATATTTACTCATATCGGTTTCCTTGTTGTCAGTTGGATATCTTATATCATGACCATTCTCCACTTTTAACTTCTATTGCAATAGTTAAACTTACTGATTCACTAACTTTTCTTTTGTAGCTAGTGAAGCAAGCCATGGTACCTCGTGTTCATGGATTGTCTCTGAAGACTACAGTTGCTGCGGTAAGTAGAGGTTATTCGTGATTTGACATTTTTCCTTTATGGGAGCATATTTTGTAGGATTCATAACTTTGTTTTGTCATAAATTTGTCTCATGTTGTTATTCCGTTGCTTGTGCAATTCTATTTTTCAAATACTTGAAATCTCAGATTTTTTGGCCAGTTTTCTGCACATTAACTTTTTCTACTAAGTAGCCTTGGGGTTCAGGACAACTCCAGTGTGCACGTTGAACTGACTTGAGTATAACCAAATTTTAGTGATGGATGAAATTCAGATGTGTGCAACCAGTACTGGCGAGATATATCATATACTTACATGAGTGACTAAAACTGAAATTATGTTCAGCTTTGTTTTTCTGTGTATTCATGTTACTTTCATTATTTCTATTGACAGGTGAGAGTAAATGCCCTGCGTTGCTTAGGAGATTTGGTTTCAGCACTTGATAAACCTTCGATTTTGGACATTTTGCAAACGCTTCAACGGTGTACTGCTGTGGACCGCTCAGCACCCACTCTTATGTGCACACTGGGAGTGGCAAATTCTATTTATAAACAAGTAAATAAGCTGCACACAATCTCTTGAATTACTATACTTTTTTTTGTTAACGCTGTTTTCTCAGCTGACGTTGAATTGACGATAATCTTTTATTTACTTCGCACGTTTTATGTTCTGTTTTCCAAGCTAAACAATCCAGGTCTTGATTCAGTTTTCCTTTATTATTCAGCATGGCATAGAATTTGCTACCGAGCATGTGCTTCCCCTGCTTTTCCCACTGCTTACTGCCCAGCAACTGAATGTTCAGCAATTTGCCAAGTACATGCTCTTTGTTAAGGATATTCTAAGGTACTTTAGATACTGCTGCATCATTTTGTTTTAATATGTATGAAAGCAATTGAAATAGGTTTTGTCTTTTCGTGCAGAAAGATAGAAGAGAAACGGGGTGTCACTGTGTCCGACTCTGGTACTCCTGAAGTTAAAGTTTCATCTGCATCAACCAATGGCCTTCATTCTGAACCATTACCAAAGTCAGTTGCACAAAACTCATCAACAAAGAGCAGAGCCTCATGGGATGAAGATTGGGGTCCAACAGTGAAGAAGACCGCCAATGCTTCACAACCTTTGGAGACCAACATTCAACCTGAAGAATCGCTATCGATTTCACAGCAAGCAACAGCCAATGCTATCCCTCTGCAGTCTGTTGCTGCCGCACCTACACACCAAATGCCCACCACGTGCACTCCTGTTGACATTGAATGGCCTCCTTCAAATTCATATTCTGAGTTTGGTGCACAGTTGAATGTGAATGAGAAGCAGAACTCGATGGACGTTTCTAATAGTGCTTTTGATGATTTGGATCCTTTTGCCAATTGGCCACCAAAGCCAAGTAATTCTGCAAGCAGTTTAGGGTCTGCAACTGTACCAACTCAGAGTCATGGAATATCAGGATCTGGCATGAGCAGTAAAGGATTTTCTAGCATCAGCACCTCTGTTGGGCAATCAAATCTACACAAGGGGAGCTTGATCTCTAATGTGAACAATCCGAGGGGTTTGCCCATGAATAGCCAAACTTTTGGTCAGGTGAATCGTGCATCTGCATCAGTTATTGGAAATTCAGTCTCAGCATTGGAAACAAGTCACCCCAACTCTAACAGTCATGCTTTCAAGTCAACTGACATCGGGTCCATATTTGCGCCAGTGCACAATGGGCAGCCAACACCTAGAATTGCTCCACCTCCCACAACTGCCATTGGAAGAGGACGTGGAAGGAACCAAGGGAATGCCAGAGTATCAAAAGCATCACGGTCTGGTCACGGGCAAGGATCATCAGAGCAACCTCCATTATTGGATTTGCTATAATAGAACACTTGGTTCACTTCTTTCTCTCTCTCTCTCTCATGTTGAAAATTGAGGAGTATCAGCTCCACCAGAGGTTATTCCTTGGTTACTGCAGGCGAGGAAGATCCTTGAATTTGGTTGGTTGCTAGTTCTGCTATGTGAGTTTTAGTGGGAAGTCAATGCTCATCGAAACAATCTGTCCATACATGTATCATATTCTTTGACAATCGCTCCTACAGCTTTGCTATTAATTTGACACGAGAAAATAAGTCCATGATGTAGAGCATTGAGCTGAGCTGTGGTGGATGTTCTTTTTAGCCTTTAAGAAGGTGACGGTAGATCAAAAAGAGGTGTGTTTATCAGTATATATATAATAATGTTTTTTTATTAGAATATGAAATGGCTACAGATTAAAGGTGACGGTCGGAGCTTGTGGGTAGCTCAGGTTTCAGTATATTTTGAATGGTTTAATGTAACTTCATGAAATGAGATTTGGTTTTTTTTTTATGTCACATGTAATTCAGAGCTCCTGCATGCGGGATTTAACTCCAGATAATTTTTCAGATGCCTAAATCATTGAGGTCGTCTGCAGGTGCAGTTGAAAGTTCGGAAGTGCAGACGAAATTGTTGTGCTGTCAGCTGTGCGGCTGGAAGAGATGAAGGTGGAGGATTTGTGCTCTCTTATTTTACATCTGCGTCAGCGTCATGGTATTTCTACCAAGGGATTTGTGCTCGCTTCTTCTCACGTCATGTCATCCGTACCTAATTTATCCATTTCAGCCCTACACAGTCTACTTGGATATCAAATCACTTGATTGCGGTAACACAAGAGTCGAAGCCAGCCGCTATACTCTATCAATCAAGACAACAGCCGCCCCCCCCCCCCGCCCACATTTGGAACGCTTTAGCCACGTCCTGGTACCGGTAAAGACGATGGAAGAGGCGGTTCCGTGGGCCCCATCCCCTCCTCTCTCCTGAACTACTACTATTAGGAGGGGCCGCCTTCTTTTATCCCCCTGTTCGAAGGTCACGTCTCCATCTAGGCCGCTGCAATCTAGTCTTGCTACTTGCTCATTCATGGGTTGCCCATGGACTACACCTCTTTAGTAGTGGATAAGGTCATGTGGGAGAGCAGTATGATAGAAAAGGATCCATCGGATGAAATGATCATTGCGGGACCTTCCTTCCTCTCTCTCTCTCTGGGGTAGCAATTGCCTACATCTTCATGTGCGTATCAGGTTCTTACAGGAGGTGGTGGCAAGCCCATCCTGTATTGCTGCTGCCTTTGTTGCTCATGGACGTAGGCTTCGCGTGGTATAACAAAAAAAACGTCCAACACCTAGGCATGATGGGGTGCAGCTGTGGAACGATTGCGAGGTCACTCGAAGTTCCACTGAAGCCTTGTTGGAGAGTAAATGCAAAGCTACTACTGGCCCTCGACCTTCAAAGCTGCGGCTGCGGCTCAACTCCATAATCCCAGAAACAAAGAGCAGCCAGCGGTAGGGCACCCACGCACGCACCATTGAATGAGAGCCATCTATCTATCTATCTATCTATCTATCTTATCCCTCGCACTTGAGAGAGGAAACCCCCACCATGTGCCCAGTCGGCCACCTTCACGTGCCTGCACGCAGTCTCCCCGGTGCCCTGCCCCATATTTTATTTAGCACCTCCCCTCCCCATACTGAAGCAGCAGCAACCTTGGAATTCCATCCCCCTCCCCCGTCCCAACTCAGTTGACGGGATTATTATGATTGTGTTGTTAATAATAAATAGTCTACCATCACCTTGATTTCTCTGCTGTCACTGCCGAGTTTGTGTGTCGGAGGGGGAGTGTATGAGACCGGCACACATGAGATTTCCTGCTGCTGCTGCTGCTGCTTGGCATTCTGCTCTCCCTCGAGCCCACCTGGTGGTACTCTATTGACCGGTTGGGTGCATTGCGTTAAGCCTCGCATGAAGCTGCTGGCTGGCACTTGCTATCGTTTTCCTGTCATGTTGGTGTTTGTGGAGCAGGAGTGGGCTGTCCGCAGGTGTATCGGTTCCCCAACTCCAGCAAACTCCGGTATCGGCTGGCGATGAGGATTCCAGACACAGCAAGTCCTTCGTTGAACCCCTTTGGTTTGTTTGGTGGTGGGGGTGTTGGGGAAGCTGTCAGTAGAAGGTGATCAAACGCAAGAAGACAAACACAGCGGAGATCTGAGCAGCCTTTTTTTTTCATGGACGAGTTGGGAATCATGTGCATGGCGGTTCTGGGGGGGGGGGGGGGGGGGGGGGATCAATCCCTGTGCACAACCATTAGTGTACCCTTCAACCCTCTGCATTATTATTATTATCTCTGCCTTTCTTCTCTTCTCAGCTATACTTTTTCTACGTTTCATTCATTGCATTGGGACCGTGGCAGCAACCCATCGATACCGCCATTTTAAGCGCATGTGAAACAGTAATCAATTACATAAGACAGTCGAGTTTGTTTAACCTTTTGCTACATGAAAAAATCTACCTTCTCATCTTCATCAGATCTTTAGATGGGCGTTCAGTTTGACCTCGAGGTGAAAGCAATGTAACCTTAGTGGTGGTGTAAGCTGTTGTGTTGTGTTCTGCTTGTGATCACATCACAGGCGGACGGTGACCTCATTAATAAACCTGCATTTGTGCAGGTGGGAGCAAGCTGCTTTTGCTGGCTGCACCTTTGTGAGTCAAAAAGGTTTCGTGCTCCAAAATTAAATGTTAGGTTGTCACCTACCATTGATGCAGGAGGCCATTTCCCTGATCACATGCCCACCTCAATCATACACACCAAGGCAGTTTCTTCAACATTCCCTGCCCAAGTTTTACCCTGAGGAACTTGTTTCGCTGATTGTTCAACTGCTCAGATCTTGATAAGCTCTATGCACTATTATAAACATATATGATGCCAACTACTGTTCCTCGCAAAGCTTTCTCTGTCAGAGACTTGGGTGATGGTTTTGATCGGGGCCTAGTGAACTACTGTAAATTAACCTTAAACCATCATCACATTGCCCTGTCTCATGTGGAGCACACTTCATTGCACCTGACATGGAATAATACATCCATCCATTTAAGCAATATAATTTAGCTGGAATGCAGGCACAATCATGATGCTTTGGATGCTAAAACACACAAAAACTTGTTTTATGGAGATAAAGAGGAACAAGGTGTCCCTTGGAACGCAGCAGAAGAGACTAAAAAGAAGAATAATCCTGGTTTTGGATCTCTAGAGAGCATTAACCTTAACACAAAACCAAAACTAACCACTGTCGATACAAATCTTTGAGAAGCTTAATGTTGAGGTCAAACACCATTTGTTTTCCAGACAAAACCATTGGCAAAATTTCAATGATTGCGTAGCGTGCTCATGATTCTTCTTTCTCTTCCTTCTTTTGAGAGGGTTCTTCTTGTATGATGAGGCTGAAGCTTCTGCAGAGGCCAGTCACTGAAGCTACCAACTTTTTGCCTCTCTCATTCCATTGGTACCAATAATAATAATGGACTGGCAAAGAGCTAAGTTGATCAAGATAAATTCCTCATTCCTTGTCTGTCGCCTAATTTCAATTAGGAAAAGCTACAAGAAACTGATTTCTTTTGGCTCCATCTTTCTCGATGATAGCCTATATTTCAGATAGGGTTACAACAAATCCCTCGATCCAAAGACACAAGTCAAAGCTTTTTTCTATTGGGGGTGGGGTGTTCATCAACCAAAAACTTACAAGTCAAAGCTTCGATCAACTCAACTCAATATATAATTTCCTAAACCTCGCACCTTCAAACAAAATATCAAAAACCGAGTTCAAACTCCGGAGATCGACTGCTCTTGTTTCCTTGACTTCCAATCTCACTCCCAACCAAAACTTGCTTCCTCTGATTGCTTTTGTTTCTCGAGGAGGGAGGGTGATGATGCATGCGTGCATCGTCGTCCTGCAGTCCGTGGGCGCAACTGTGTGCATGCGCATGCTCACTCACAATGTTGCATGAAATCGAATCTAGTGGGACAAATACATATGGCCACCATGCCAAGTAGAAGAGGGTGCTTTCGATGAGAGGCCTGATATAGAAACCCTGGGGATTCCTCCTTATCGAACACATCTGCCATCACCGAGGAAGGGGAATGAATCATTTCCCCTGCGACTGCCACAACAAAGAAACAAGGGGGCTGCTGCAATTAATCTAAGCTACGAATGCCATGATGAACTGCACCTTCTTAATTCACACCACTCACAGGCAACAAAGAATTGATTCTCCCACTAGGAAATAATGAAGCATTTGTCATCTTTCTGATGCACCAAAACAATCAATCCATGCTCTGTACTCTCCACTGTTCCTACGACTTTATCCCAGTCGATGACTACTACATGGATGACCAAATCTTCAAAGAAACCTAGCATGGTCCATGCTCTACACTCATCAAAATCCACAGCCATTCATCATGACAGATCTCGCAGACTACTAAGGTTGACAGCTCAATGATTTTGAAGTGCATTTATTAATCAAGCTGGGCTTCTCTGGCCATCATGGCGTAAACACTTGTTGTTATTGGTTTGAAATGTACGACATTATAATCTATTTATTAAAAGGGAAATTTTTACTCTTTTTTTTTTTTTTTTGTCCATCAGTTTCTTGAATCCATCAACACATATGAGACAGTTCTTCATTCTGTTCCAGCTTGTTTTAGGAGTTCCTTATCTAACTAGAGAAGCCTTTTAATTTGTTCGGCCTTTGACCTTTTTAGTGTTTCCACAAGGGAACTATGTTTTTCTAAATCTGATTAATAAGTATATTTTTGAATAAAAAAATTGCGTTTTGTTCACCAACTATTACTGGCGTTTCACCTGCAAATGTATCCTCAATTCATAGTTGGAAGGCGCATCTCATTTTTATCAGAGCTGAGAAGATAAAATTAGAGAAGAAAAGATTAAAAAGGACTGGAATTATTGACGATTTTAATTCATACCATTTAATTACATGGAACGTATATTTTGATTATTATTTTTACATAAGGATAATTTTTTGTTATATATATATATATAATATGCATATACGCGCATGAATGTATGTATACGTGAAAATATTTAATTAGGCGCAAGCGGTGGGCCCGGCAGACAGAAGCGGGCCCGTCGTTGCGCGTCGGGTCACCTCTTCCGTGAGAGAAGTGGGGAGGGGGAGGGTATATTCCGTTGGATTCCCCTGGCAACGCCGTCAAATGGCGCCGTGAGTAGGATGAGCTGGAGGGCGACGGAGACCCCGCTTAGGCTTACCCAGCTGTCACGGCACACAGCACATGGCCAGCTGCCCGCCCTGTCCCTTGGCCGACCCCTTTTACCGAAACACCCTCGCCGTATCCGGTCATCAGATCCCGCCACGCGTCACCGCGTCAGGGTATGGGCGTCATTTTACGTGGTGCCCGAAATCTTTCCTTGGCTTCCGGCTTGCGTGGCCAGAAATCTCCAAAGTACGGAATATTCTCGCCTTCAATTGCCGAATGGAAAGCCGCGAAAAATAAGTAATGGCGCTTTTTATGTGACGAAGAGGCGCAAAAACTCGAATTAAAATGAGGAAATCAAGTCCATCACAGCGTGCGTCACTCGTTTGTGAGAATGCCCCTGAGGGATCTCCATTATATCTATATTATATATATGAACTCCTCCGGCGTCGACGAAGCAGAGAGAGAGAGAGAGAGAGAGAGAGAGGGAGGGAGAGAGAAAGAAGACACCTCCTGGGTTTTGTAGAGTTGTTTCCTCCTCTTCCTCTTCTCTTTTCCTCCCTTCTTCTCCGCTTGCCTTATTCTCCATCTCCTATGTTTTTGGCCTGTGTCGTTGTTTGTATGCTGCAATGCGCTCCTCTGATACGAAGCAGTGCGGGTGTTCGTTGCATGGCCTGTAACTGTGCATTGGTGGCTACGACTGGGCTGCAGGCGGAGTAGGAGGAGGAGGTGGAGGTGACGGGATCTGAATAAAAGAGCGGAAGGAAGGAAGCGGTGTCGGTCGCGGTCTGGCCCGGATGTCCCGCCCCGGCGAGCTCAGCGGACGGGCCGGGAGGCGGACCGAGCTCGACCCGGTGGTTTACCGGTTTGGCTCCGCGTTGGCTCTCCGCGAGGGGCCGGGCAAGGACAAGGTTGACGACAACGGCGGCCCCCTCGGCTCCCCGGTTTCCCCCCTTGGGCCACGCGTTTCGGCCGCCGCCAACACCAGCAGCAGCTCCAGCTCCTCCGGCTCCGCGCCGGGCAAGCCCCCGGCCCCGGCGTCCGGCGAGACCAGCCCCACCGCTGCCGCAGACCGCAGCAGGGGCTCCAAGCCCGGGCACCGTCGCTCGAGCTCTAGCCCGCTGAACTTCTCTGACCGCAACGGTGGCAGCGGCGGCGGTAGTAGCTCGGCAAATTCTCCGCTTACCAATGTGCTTCCCGCCGGCAATATCTGCCCCTCGGGGAAGATCACCGGCATGGTGCCAAGGACCACGGCCAGGAGCGACGTGCTTGGCTCCGGCACCGGGAACTACGGCCACGGCAGTATCGTGCGCGGCGGCGTCCTGAGAGCCGATGCGGGGACTGGGAGCTTGGTGGATCCGAGTGCGAGGAGATCGACGGCTAGCGCGGACCCGCAGTTGGTGACGAAGGCGGGGAACGAGCAATACAAGAGGGGGAACTACGTCGAGGCGTTGAGGTTCTACGACAAGGCGGTGGCGATGTGCCCAGACAACGCTGCGTGCCGGAGCAACCGCGCGGCGGCGCTGATGGGGCTGGGTAGGCTGGGAGAGGCCGTGAGGGAATGTGAGGAGGCGGCACGGCTGGATCCGGCGAATGGACGGGTGCACCTCCGACTGGCGTGTCTTTACCTACGGTGAGATTCCATGTCGTAAATCTCATAATCTTCTCTAGTAAATTAAATATGAAGATAGATTTGTTATCCAATTTCTTTTCTTTTCGAGCATCATGGGTGATTTTAGGCCTAATTGCATCATCATGTTTATCATCCTGTGATTGTTATGTTATTTTGCCCCAAAGCTTTGATCTTTGTAGGAATTGCATTATTATAACATCATGTTGGTGGTCCTGTGATTGTTAATGTTAGTTTGCCTCGAAGCTTTAATCTTTGTGGAACTGTGATTATTAATGTTAGTTTGCCTCAAAGCTTTAATCTTTGTGGGAATTGCATCTGGTTATATCATCATGTTGGCCATCCTGTGATTGTTAATGTTAGTTTGCCTCAAAGCTTCAATCTTTGTCGGAATTGTGTCTTCTTTCATCAACCTGCATCATGTTTTCCGCTTACTGTTGTCCTGCTATTTACTGCTTGCATTGATATACTTGTTTTTTATGTTTTTATTATTGATGTTTTTAATGTTTGCTATCGCTTGCTTGTACCAAATGTTCAACTCAACTGACAATAGATCGCCTTTGTCGGATTGTTACATGTTGATCCTAACTCGATGGTGAGTAACCTTTTGTTGTCTCATGTGAGGTGGAAATTTTGTCCGCCTTTCTACTATTGGCTTGTTGTTTGGCACTGTCTGTCATCCGTGTTCTCTTTGTTTTGCTCCATCCTGCCCTGTGGCTGTTATAGATTAGTGGATTCTTCTCTACTTGCCTTGCTCTCGTGTGCACCCGATGTTAATTGTCATTTCCGGTAGTTTGCGTTATTTCTTGCAGAAAATAACCATATGATATTCATTTAAAAAATCCTGTTGTTACATTATATGTTGTCTCTATATACACAACAGTGAAAATTTCTTAAGTATCCAAATTTGATTTCCACATGTAGTTTCTCCACCAGTCTTCATTGATTAAGGAATACCTCCAAGTCTCTTCTCTTGCACAATAGATAAACGAGTATCTGGTCCTGCTTAATAGTCACTTTCTGCTATCTGTCCCGTACCTGTCCTTATTCTTTGTCCGGTAACAATTACTTGATTATAGCTGTCATGGTCCACCTCGTCGTCATGTTGCAGGTTAGGGCAGATTGAGAATGCAAGGCTGCACATCTTCTCAACAGGGAATCAGCCTGACCCTGTCGAATTGCAGAAGCTGCAAACAGTGGAGAGGCATTTAGGGAAATGCAGAGAGGCAAGGAAGATAGGTGATTGGAAAAGTGCACTAAGGGAAGCTGATGCTGCCATCGTAGCAGGAGCGGATTCTTCTCCCCTGGTAAAACACTAAAATTTTTCGTTTTGTTATCTAATAGTTATTGTTTCCATTTTGTTGTAAAGTTTTTTTTCGAGTATAGCAGTCATAGGTAGTTGGACTTTGCAGCTAATTGCAATGAAATCGGAAGCCCTTCTCCGGCTCCATCAAATTGATGAGGCTGACTCGGCTCTATCAAGCTCGCCTAAATTTGAGATGTTATGTGCACCCTACTTGAATACCAAGTTTTTCGGTATGCATCCAGAGGCCTATGTGTACATTGTCCGTGCACAAGTTGATGTGGCACTAGGAAGGTGAGCTTAAACTTTAAAGTTCAAACATAGAAAGCAAATCCTGGGTGATGAGAGAAAAAGACGAAAATTTTGCAGGTTTGAAAATGCAATTGAAGTAGCTGAAAAGGCTAAGTGCATGGATTCTAGAAGCATAGAGGTGGCAATGATACTGAACAATGTGAAATCAGTTGTAAAAGCTCGAATTCAAGGGAATGAGCTCTTCAAATCAGGACATTTTGCGGAAGCAATCACTGCGTATGGGGAAGGGCTCAAGTCTGATCCTTCAAATCCAGTCCTCCTATGCAACAGAGCAGCTTGCCGGTCAAAGCTTGGACAATGGGAGAAGTCTCTCGAAGATTGCAACCAAGCCCTCAGAATCCAACCCAGTTATATCAAGGCTCTTCTCAGACGTGCTGACTCCAATGCCAAGGTGAAGTTTATTTTATCATCCAGCCTCTTCAATATACAAGTCATGCTAAATTGTTATATGCAAAGAGTATGTAGCTAATCCATTTTTTTCTTCACCTGGTAATCAGCTCGAACGATGGGCTGAATCAGTACAAGATTATGAAGTCCTCAGCAAGGAGCTTCCACATGACCCCGAGGTGGCCGAAGCCCTGTTCCATGCTCAAGTTGCACTAAAGATGTCTCGGGGTGAAAAAATCTCTAATATGAAGTTTGGTGGTGAGGTCGAGGAGGTTACAAGTTTGGAACAGTTCCAGGCAGCAACATGCTTCCCGAGTGAGATTTCTTTTTTGTATCCTTCGTAATCTGTTTCACCAATCACATCTTTAATTTCTGTTTGATTTCATCTCCAAGTACTTGGGCTTCTTTGCTTAACTGGTCGTACCATCTAAACCAGCTATTGTTCCCAGTGATTTGTCGTTTAAGCAACCAACTTCCTTTTGCATATTTTGATTCTATTTTAATGCTTGCGATGCGTTTACCAGATTCCATCCATGATTGCTTGTGACATTATTACATTACGAATAAACTTTTCGTCATTTTCAGGTGCTTCTGTCATCTGCTTCATGGCAGCATCCAATCAGAAATGTTCCGAGATCACACCATTTGTCAATTCACTGTGTGCACAGTACCCATCTGCAAATTTTCTCAAGGTATCATCATTATCGCTGCAATGCATTGTTTCTCTTCCGCAAGTTCATTTTCATCATTACTTGATATTTCTCACCCATGAACCAAAGGTTGACGTAGACAAGAGCCCCACCGTCGCGAAGGCAGAGAACGTGAGGGTACTCCCCACATTCAAGATCTACAAAAGTGGGACAAGGATGAAGGAGATGATTTGTCCCAGTCAACAGGTGTTGGAGTATTCTGTGAGGCACTACAGTCTGTGAGGAGTTGAGACACTGGTTTGATTCCATTATTGCACTGCCACCTTATCTACATCCATTCATATAAATGTCAGATCCCACTACACTAGCTATGTGGTAACTCATTGAGTCAAAACATGAACTGGAGTGGTGGAGAAGAGATTTCCTCCATTTTCTGAGTCATGCAAATCTAGAGTAAGAGATCATGTTCCATGTCCTGCCCTGAGGATGCTCCTGAGTTCCATATGTACCAACTACATAATCCATTTAGTTACTGCAGCCACAGGCAGATTTTTTTTTGGTGTATATACATCATGTACATGAACACTGGAATCCATTGGGGTGATCTTGTATATGATGCTGGTCGAACCGGGCACGGTAAGAGAAGTGAGAGAGAGAGAGAGATAGAGAGAGAGTTTGGGTATATCAATTTATTGTTACTATCATCAATGTTTAATTTTGCTACTGCCACTGTTGCTGGTGGTGGTTTATATATATAATGTGCTTCCATTTCTGCAGAATAAATGAACCCGAAATATTCTTTTACTTGAACTGTGGCTCTTCTCCTGGTTTGTTCTTGGAAGAACAACTCTGGTTTCTTCCCTTTTGACATCCTCAAGTAATATGTTGTGGAGTGTTACGTCCTACCGAAATTTGAATGGTTGGAAGAAGGGGGGAAACGAGTACACAGCCATTGTCCACTTGCTCGTCTTCTCTCTGCTCTGTGGACCGACTCTTCTGCACTCTGATCTAACTTGCGTGACAGCAGGAAAAGTGAAAACTGTACGTTTTGGAGAAGAAATTATGACGATGAAATGAATCAGAAGTCATTTTCGAAGAAGACTTCGAAAAAAAAAAAACAGATCATGAACTAAATGCCTCTGATGACCAAGAAAAAATGACAGATGAAGAGAAGAGAGAGAGAGAGAGAGAGCATTCATGAATCTGTAGCGTGTGATCAGTGATCCAACCCGTGATGTTGTGCATCCCCCACAAGCTCCAAATTAAGGATCGATTCCCTCATGTTCATGCTTTCATGCTTTGGCTTTAATGAAACGACAAGTGCTCCAACCCTCATGCATGTATGCGCATTCATGTCTTCATCGAGAAAACACAGCTGGGTGGCTTAGAGTCAACGCCGAACCCGTGAGATCTCAGGCACTGCTTCCTTGGCACACAGTAATGGCCTCTCGGGTTGACCTCCAGACCTTGCTGCCCACTCTGCGTCTTCCCTTCTCGACTGTTGCTGCCATTTCTGTACTCACAGTTGAAGCATTGCGTCTTCCCATTCAATCTAACTAATTAGTCGAAAGAAATAGGATTGGGCTGGAAATTAGCCTTATATTGATTGATAAGAACTGTAGAGAATGAAAGTCTAAAAATTTACTGGTTCCTGGATTGTCATTTGATTTAGTGTGATCAAAGCTTGAAGTTGTCTATGGATATGAAAATTCTGACCAATTTAATTAGAACTGTCTTGTTGGGTGCGCATCTATAGCTTTGTCATAGGATGTGAAAGAATGAAGAACAGTATGAATTCTTCTGCTGGATCAGTTGTGGAAATATCTGAATGAGATTACCTAATGAAGAACATAACTTAACCTACGTGATTAAGTTAGAATTTAGATATGATTTTAATAAGATTAAATTAAGATTTAGATAATATTTTTTTAACTGAATGAGGAAATCACGTAGGTTAGTTGAATGAACTACAAATCTCGATTGCTTTGGCTTTTGCTAGAATGAACTCACTAAGAAGACTTTTTTTTTCTTTGCAAGTGTTGGATGATGGCGTCGGTGATGATGAGATTAATCTTACACGGCTTGAATTGGAAGATGAAAGAAGTGTTGCGGCTTGGTCCGTAAGGTCTCAGGTGTGACATCGACTTATATGACATTTAAGTTAGTAATGATTTTGTTTCAAGTAGTTTTATATGACATTAAGTTACTGTAGTTTTATAGGCCTCTAATTGATCTAATTGGAAAGAATCTTTGAATGACGAAATGTTAGAGGAGTATTATATATTAGACTCATATTCATGTGATTATAGAGTTGAGCATTGCATTCCTCGCTTTGTGTGAATATGAAGATTTTTTTTTTGAATTAAGTGATGATTTTGGATTCAGAAGGCTCGGGTGGAGAGCTTTTGATAGTATTGAGATTAATGATTTGATATGGTTTGAAGATATCATTTTTAGAGTGTGTTGTCATGTAATGTTAAGCTCGATGGTGTTATTGGGTTCTATTGAAGGATGAGAACTAGTGAATTGAAGGATGAGAACAAGTGAAGGGTGGTTAGCGGCACATACTGATAACGTTGATGCACTTTGGTATCCTTTCATGGAGGAGAGGCCAAAGACATCATTTGTGGCCAAGGGGATTACTTCATCAAACATTGCAAAGACAGTTAGTGGAGAGATAGATGAAAAATTTACAGAGGCGGTGAGGTGATATTGAACTGGAGTAATAAGGGAGTACAAGTCTAGAGTAGAATTATTTATTAATGTAGTGAGAAATGCACTTGAGGTGGGGTTTGAGATGTACTCATATGAACCCAATGATGGATGATTATTGTAGTAACTCACTTTGTGGAAGGAGTAACATCTTGAAAATGATAGATAAACTCAACAAAAATAACATGACGTGAAGACTTTTTGAGTTTGAAGAGTATAACATCAAAAATCATTACGTGGGAGTGTAGTCAGGAATAATATAAGCAATCAAATACTTTAAGTTTCTGAAGGTTTGAGATTTTATGAAATAATTTTTTTTTAAATAGTGATTGGTGTTATAGGATTGGGATTAACATATATTTAATAAGGTAGACTATAGTTTGAAAGGTTGTTGATCAAAAGGTTAGTAGTATATAAGCTTGGTATAGGAGGGTGAGACCAGCCTCACTCTTCTACACCAACTAGTTGAAGTGTGCTTTTGACCAACAAAGCTAATTAGTTAGTGTATATGGTGGTGACTTAAGATGTTATATATCACATTCTGAAATATAAGTTATTAGAGCTTATATTCACCTCTTCCTTTAGATTAAATTATCTTAATGGTAGATTAGAAGAAATTATCAATTATTTTTCTAAAATTAGTAAAAACTATAGTAACCTTATATTTATATTTGAGAGGATTAGTCAGGTAAATTTAGTAAATAATCTATAAAAATGACATAAAATATGAAATTATCAAAGATGGTAGTTGGGTAGGGCCTCATACATCAATGTAAATGATTTCAAGTTGTTAAAGTAGAATATAAAAAAATATTTCAAAAGGTAGTTTGTGACCTTTATTACTAAGGCAAGCATCATAATGACTTTAATTTAAATTGATTTGAAAGTTGAAAGAGAGTAATAAAAAATAAACTATCGTTGAATAAAAGATGATGGGTGACCAAGGCGACAATGCCACACATCAATTAGAATCACTCGTAGATATTGTATTTATTTTGATCTCAGACCAAGGATGCCCACGTACTTAGATCAATTACAAGAAATGAGTATGAAAAGAACTCAATGGAGATATTATTTTATTTATAATTTTTGAGACATAAATTAGGTTTCTTTTAATATGAGATGCATAAAAAGATATCATTGAGTATAAAAGTATTTATGTGTGAGTTAAGTGTTGTGGAAACAATGTGAGTGATAGGAATTTCATTACTATCACAAATAATGTTGTCTTCATTGCCTCTATAATCGGTTTGGATAGATGAATTCTATAATCATAAGTAATACGATAAGAATTACCAGAGTCAATAATTTAATTATTTAGATAAATAGTTATAATAGCCATGATATTTGCTTGAGGTCTGTTTGGTGTAATAGTAGGCTTAGGTGGAGATTGTTAGGTGTAATAGTAGGCTTAGGTGGAGATGGATAAACTTTTGTTTTATGTCTGATTTTGTCCTAAGGTTGGTAGATGATTTTTTATCGATTATTATTGTTGGGATGCCAAAACTACTTATAGTTATAATTAAAGTTATTTTTTGACTTATTTAGATTGAGTTATCAATGGTTAGATAGTTGATAATGTAATAGAAGACGATGATTATGTGTATTACTAATATATTTAGAAGTCATCTTGTTCAGTCTTTTATTGAAGTTCTTATTACCTTAATTATTTTATTTAGATTTTTAATTGAATTAAGCTGTGATAGTTAGTCGTATCTTTCTTTCTTTTTATTTCAAATATGTTTCATGATCAAGCAGTTTATTATATGCTTATTCAAAGGACATTAATGAGTCACGTGCCCAAATTGCTGCTACTAATGGTGACATCTTCATTACTTAAGGGATGACCTATTAAAGTCAAATTATCTATAATAATTTTTTAGATTATGTATATAATGAGCAATAATACTTTCCTATTATGTTGTTCCATCATAGTAGATAAAAGACATGTGAGTGCGAGAGTGATTGACGAAGATGATTTGTAACTTAAACCATGCTTCTACTAAAAGTGTTGCATGAAGAGATTATGGAGCTAGGAACTAAAGCTTGAATAGCTTATAAATAAGAAATCTTATTATAGTCATAACTTATGATCAAGATTTACCATTGGGATGTGTTCTCCCCATTTTTAATTTTTTTTTTCTAATGGACAATTAAGAGACCCATTGATGTAGCCTAATAGATCATATCCAAAGAAGAGCATAGTGAGTTATGTTCACTAAGATGTATAGTCATCACCTTTGGAGAGCAAGTAGATTAGAGTTAATGCATTGATAGATATAAGTCATATAGGTTGAGATAAACTATTATATCTTGAAACAACAATAATTGGAGCATTAGAAGTAGAGGAGGAAAACATGTTGAGAATGAGTTATACTCTAATAAGAGAAATCTAGAATCAATTGATGTTCTAATTTATTGGATGAGATTAAATCCGAAAAGTGCATAGGGGAGAATCTAATCTAACAAAAAGATCATATATAAGAAGTACAAATCTGAGATATATAGAAGAGGGCGATCTCTTCTATTCTCTCTTGAATAATTCTCACGAATACGTATGCTGATTGCATAATCAAAAGAATGGTGGTAAGCATGGACTATCATTAAGAGGTAGACCATGGATTCGAGGCACTAGTGAGTTTGGTGGTTGACGAGAATAGGATGAAGACACAGTAAAGATGCTGAGTAGTAGGTAGGAGCAAAGGAAATATCTATCAAATAGAATTTTTTTGTAAAGAAGTTCATGCTAGGAGATTGGTAGGGAGGAGTCACGCATCTTCACTTTGATGCAATACCAGAATTCGAAAGCAGGAAGAGTTATAAAGTAGCAATAGGATAGACGAGGAAAAGGAATAATCATCGCCAACAAGGTAGGCGAAGAGAGAGAGAAAAAAAAAAAGGAGTCTTGCTTAAAACAAAAAAAAAAAGCTCTAATACCATAAAAAAATTATTATGAAAAAGATGAACTTATCCATTACATATTGTGAAAGAGAGATTTTTCTTAATCATGTGATTCGAATCATACACTTAAATCTATTGATCCTTAAATTATAAATTAGTTAAGGATTAAAAAATATAAATATAAAATTATTATTCTATATTTACTTATATCATAATCATGTATGTGCAAACATACATCTTCGTCATAGAATCCAAAAGCAGTAATAGGATTGATGAGGAAGAGGAATAACAGTTACGTAGAAAAAGAGAGAGGGAGGAAAAGGGAGTCTTGCGTAAAAAAAAAAAAAAAGGCTAATGATACAATGAAAAATTTATTATGAAAGGGATGAATTCATCGATTAGTAATATATATTTGTACATATTGTAAAAGAATCATGTGATAAAATTATGTATTCAAATTATACACTTAAATCTATGATTGATATTTAAATTATAAATTGATTGACGATTAAAATAGATAAATATAAAATTATTATTCTATATTTACCTCTATCATAATCTTATACGTGAATAAATGCATAGAATGTGTTGCATCTCAGCAGAACAGTATTATTGAGAGGCACATCTTGTATCCTCTCCCAAGGCTGCTCTAATGGAAGTAGCCGAAAGGATAGTAACATTCACGAGATGAAGCTTCTCCATGCAACTTTGGTGATGGTGGGTCGACAGCATACAACCTTTCGAGCTCTTGCACCACCATATCCGGCTGCGGGAGCGCGACACGGCCAGGCGGGTCTTCCGCGGGTCTTCCGCGGCCGACGCTGGGCATCTCCGGCACCAAGGCCTCGAGGGTGGAGTCCTTCCCGGTGAGGGTTTGGACGACGTACTTGAAGTGTTTGGCGTCCGTCCGCACGTACCGCGTCTCCACGACCACCACCTTGACGTTGCCTGCGGCTTGTCTGCTTCCGCTCGACATGAGGCGACAGTGCCGGTCCATCTCGTCTCCTTGCATCGAGATCGAATGGAGCTTTTCTTGCTTATATATGTGGGGATCTGAATGGGTGTGGGAATCCGGAGTATGACGAGGAAGAAGACAGGAAGGGACGAAGAAAAGACTTGGTGGTCAAATCTCGTGCGCCATGAAACTGATGGGGGCTGACCTTTAGCCCGGAGAAGACCGTCCGCGCGGGGCCACAACGACTTTGTGGTCGTCGCTGTTGTTCTTGCACTGGGCTCAGGGTCAGCAGTTGCCACAAAGCCAGAGCAGAGCCTTCATCGCCACCTTCTCTCTCTCTCTCTCTCTCTCTCTCTCTCTCGGTGTTCCTGCAAGGTGAGTCGGATTCGGCGCTGCGTGGAGAGCCCTTCAAATCCTGCAGGTTGTGTCCGGAAACATGAGCAGAACTCGAAAGAGTTTGACCCGGTCACTATTCCATCTCCATCACGAGGACTTTTCTCCCGGCAGCATTTGCTTTCGCTTCTTCAATCCCAGCCACAAGGAAGCCGGCAGTAGTACTGCATCTGTGTTGAGAAACCAATTCAACAGGGATCACCACCCATTTGACCATGAAAACTATGTCAAAGTGCGGACAGCTAGCCGCCTTTTCCCAAGAGCGGTCAAACTTTTTGCTGCCATACACAGGTCAGCAAATTTCTACCACAATAGTCAAAGTCAACGTAGATCAGGTCCCGGAATTCATTACTGAGTGTGTCCTAAGTCAACGTAGATCATGTCCTGGAATTTATTATTGGACCAAATCCAAGCACATCTTTTTTATTATTTAAAAAACGGAAGAAACTTCCATTTACAAAATGAATCTTTTAATCACGATATTAAGTGTTCACATATTTTATACCCTCTTACACAGATCTACAAGCAACAAAAAATGCACAAAAAATTTGAGATGATTTGACAAGGTAAATATTGGGCTCATCCAAGTGGGCCGGTCATATTAGCCCAAGGATCATACCGATTCGATTAGTCAATTCAACCACCTCAGCCTGAGGACCACGTCGATACCTCGAGACCGTCAGGCCACGTTGCTAGCCACATTGGCAATCCTCGTCAGGCCACTGCCAGTCGATAATCTCGCCGAGCAAGTTCGAGAACCAACGAGAGCAGCGTTGATGTAGAATTGTACCTATATGTCGATCGAAAATGTCGCTCTCATTAATAGTCATAGTATGACCTCCCTTCGCCCTTCAGGTATAAATAACCCCACTGTAGCCAACAGCGGGGAGACCTCTTCCTGATTCTCAACATACACTACCTTGATCTCCTACTTTCACACATTGAGAGTTGACTTAGCTATCGAAGGGGTCACGTCGAGCATACACCACCCAACCGAGGCCTTCTTACAGGAACTGATCAAGGGGCCGAGCACTCCATCAGTGGATCTCCTTACCCGGGGCTACATCGGCTGACGTCGCTCCTAACTCGATCAAGCCACGCCAATCCTCCAACCCTACTCAGATGATCATGCGCATGTGGGCCGAGCCGTGTCGTGCCGACTTCACATCTACGACACAAAATCCAACAAGATTTTGGCACTAGGAGGACCCAATATCACAAGAGTGCCCATTGCCTAACAATTTTGAGGAAGAACCCTTTGTTGCCCAACAGACCCCCGGAGCAGGAGGACTACCTTCCTTCCTCACCTCTGGAGGGAAATATGCCAATGCATACTCTCGATCGTTACTGGCGGCTATTCAATAACTGAGGACTTTCTCCCCTTATGTTCAATTTCGGGCTCCTCATCATCTCTGTCGAAAGTTTCCTCGGACTCACTCATCAAGCCCTCCCAGGGATGATCTAAACGATCATTCCTTATATCCCTCAATTAGTGCATCAATCGGTGCCCCAGCAGCAAACCTACTTAGTGCAACTGAAACCCCTCGCTCAGAAGGGACATCCCCCAGCACCATGACATCTTGATGATGCAATCTCGAGAACACAGTCGACCGACCGACACCTACCGTAAGCACCCCTACTCACAGCATAATTGAGCCGGACACACTCTCCTCCGACTCGACCGACTCACTCAAAGCACAACTACAGTTGATGAACCGATGGTTAGACAAAGTACAAAAATAGTTCATCAAGCCAAAGGACGAGCTCGGGGAAAGTTCCGTGGTCGGATCTCCCTTTGTCCTCGAGATCCAGGATAAGTCAATTCCGTAAAACTTTTGACTCCTGACACATGAAACGTATGACGACAACTTTAACCTAGCGGAGCATGTCGTAATGTTCCGAGCACGGATAGCGCTCTATGGGACCTTGGATGCCCTGATGTGCCGAGCATTCTCGACAATCTTACGAGGGCTTGCCCAAATGTGGTGTAGTCGCCTAAGGACCTCCTCGATCTTTTTGCTTTGATCAGCTCGTCAAAGAATTCAAGTTAAATTTCCTAGCTAGTGCTCGACCAAGACCGACCGTTGCACTTCTCCTTATGATGAGCCAGAAATACGACAAACCGTTAGCTCAATTCGTCACATGTTTTGCGGTCGAGATTCGAATGCCCAACGCCCATCCCTTGCTAGTGGTCGAAGCTTTCCTAATCGGGTTGCGACCATCATGCTTCTTTCGGTCGTTGATCGAGTGCCCACTGTGACCAGTGTTTTCTATACCGATCTATACCGCCCGTACCAGGTAGCACGTACTAGTCCACCAGGTTATGGTACACAGACCACCCGCTACCAGGCGGTACCACCAAAATTGATTGTCGACGATCGATTTCGACCGTCGACAGTCGATTGAGGGAGAAATCGACCGTCAACGATCGACTGAGGGAGAAAAAGGGAATAATAAGAAGAAGAAGAGGAAAAGAAGAAAGAAGAAGAGGAGGAGAAGAAGAATACCTCACGTCGTTCTCGCCCGCACGCCATCGCCGCCCGCGGGTTGCCCACGAGCGATTTTTCTCCCGTGCGAGGAGAAAGATTGAGGCGATGTCACCCCTTTCTAATCTTTTAAATATATTTTTAATATTATATTATATAAATATTTTAATATACCGAGCGGTATGCACTGTGCGTACCGTCCAGTACGGACCGGTAAGTAAAACCTTGCATGTGACAGTCCCGAAATGCTCCAAAGTGTCAACCAGTATGTGGCCGCCAAAACATTGGTGCCCAGGAAGTGTGAAGATAAAAAATGGCCTCATGTCGAGTCGTCCTGAGGCCCACGCCAAAGACCCTCGAGAAGAAGAATGGAGAGGCCCGAGCCAACCATCCTGAAGCCGCCATCGATTCTCCTCAACTCCACTCGGACTGAGATCTTCCTTCAGATCCGAGAAAAGCCTCCCTCGAGTGCGCAACCCAATAAAAACCAAATCGTAGGAGCAAGACCGAAGGCGTTATTGTCGCTTCCACCACGATTACGGCCACGACATCGAGAAATGTTATGACTAAAAGAACCAGATCGAACACCTCATCCGCTAAGGACACCTCGATCGTTACGTAAGGAAGCTGCGTGAGCCTTCACTCCACCCAAAGGAGAAATAAATTAATGTCATCATTGATGAGCTCACCTCAGGAGGTGGCAGCTCTTCAGTACGCAAAGCGTGCACCCGAGCCACATTGGAGAAAAGACCCAGGCATGAGCGCGACCATGAGATCACCTTCACATCAAAGGAGGAAGAGTATATGGATCATGATGATGCCTTGGTGATCTTGGCGCAGATTACAAACGCCTGAGTCAAATGGATTATGATCGACACAGGGAGTTTGACTAACATATTATATTTTGATACTTTTTAAAAACTTGGCTTGTCTAACGAGGACCTCGTCACCATAGCCTTCACTCTTACAGGGTTCACTAGGGACTCCATCTCCCCCCTCGGCATCACCACTCTTCTAGTAACGCAATCATCAATTGCCCGTCTCAATAAACTAAGAGCCACAATTTCTACATATCATCACACGATGAAGTTCTCAACTAGTGTCAGAGTCGATGAAGCAATGAGCGACCCCCGAGAGTCCAGGCAATGCTACAGCGATAATGATCACTGACCCTCGGGAACCCATCAAGTCGACTCCATTTCCCAAGCCCACGAAGCAGGTGGTGGAAGTTCCCCTTGACCAAAGACATTCAGATAAGGTCATCAAGGTTAGGTTGTCACTTCCCAAGGGTGAATGCATCCAACTTGTTGAGTTCCTCGGGCGGAACATCGACGTTTTGTCTAGTCACCGAGATACGCTGAGCATTCATCCCAAAGTAGTCCAGCACCACCTCAACATATTGATTGGGGCACAACTAGTGCAGTAGAGGCTATGAAGGTTTGCCCCCAACCGACAAAGTGTTATTGAAGATGAAGTAGCCTAGCTGTTGGAAGTACGTTCTATCACTGAGGTCAAGTACCCGTCCTGACTATCCAATGTAGCACTTGTTAAGAAAGCTAATGGAAGCTGGCACATGTGTGTTGGTTACACTGATCTTAACTGAGCTTGCCCGAAGAACTGCTACCCACTCCTGAGGATCAATCAACTAGTGGATGTCACCTCGGGCTAGAGCTACTTCTATTTATAGATGTATTCCTAGGCTACAACCAAATTCAAGTGGTACTAAGAGATAAGAAGAATACAACTTTCATTACACATCAAGGCACTTACTACTAAAAGACAATATCATTCAAACTAAAGAACGTTGGGGCTACATACCAAAGGATGGTCAACCGCTTGTTCAAGGACCAGGTTGGGTGGAATATAAAGCTTTATGTGGACGACATGATTGTCAAGAGCAAGCTCCCCCAAACTCATCCCTCGGATATTGTCGAGACATTCCAAATGCTCAGGAAGTTCAAAATGAGGCTCAACCCAGCTATGTACGCGTTTGGGGTAGCCTCAGGTAAATTCCTTAAGTTTATCATTCACCAACACAGGATTGATGCTAATCCCGAGAAATTAATGGCAATTACAGAAATGCAGTCACCTCAGACAATCAAGGAGGTTAAGCGACGCACAAGAATGTTGGTCGCGCTGAGCCGATTTATCTCCCGAGTGGGCGACAAGACCCTACCCTTCTTTTGAGCATTGAAGCATGCTAAAGATTTTAGTTAGCCCCCGAATGCAAGGAATCTTTTTAGAAACTCAATGCCCATATCATCCGACTACCATAACTCGCCTCGATCACCCCGGAAGAGCCCCTCGAGCTATATCTTACCGCATAGGAGCACTATGCCAACTTAATCCTAATCAAGCCTAATGGGAAAAGGCAACAACTCGTGTACCACTCTAGCCACATTCTAAGCAACCCCAAGGAGCGCTACCCCCTGATCAAGAGGTTAGCATTCACCTAGTCCTCGTAGTAAGAAAGCTATGACCATACTTACAAGTCGACACAATCAAGGTAATAATTGACCATTCCCTACGTCAAGTTTTTTCTAAGTTTGACTGGCAGGTCGTATGCTCAAGTGGTCGATCGAGCTCGAGGAATTCAACTTGAAATACACCTTTAGAATCACAATTAAAGCCCAAGTAGTTGTCGACTTCATCTTGGAGTTGATCATCCCTGAGCTATTGCCCTAACAAATGCCGACCTATATGCTCCACGTTGATGGATCAGCAAATGCCGAGAGAGGAGTTAAACACGTCCTAAAGGGTCCCTCCGATTAGGCATATGAGCATGCTCTCCAGCTTGAGTTTAATGCTACCAACAATGAGGCAAAATATGAGGCATTTTTGTTCGGGTTGCACTTAGTAATGGAGCTACAGGTCGAGCGGATCGAGGTCTTCACAGATTCTCAAGTGGTTGTCGGCCAAGTCAGCGAAGACTACGAAGCCCGAGAATCTACAACGATCAAGTATTTGGTCAAGGTGTATCACCTCGTTGGCACATTCAAACACTTCGCCATCTCGAGAGTACCACAGATTAACAAATCAAAAGCAGATGCATCAGCGAAGCTTGCCTCAACACGAGGACCCGGAAGATGCCTATTGAAGGTCGTCAAACTCCATGAGCCAACCATTACCACGACCAAGGTGGCTACGACCGAAATCAGACATAACTAGATGGGCGAGATAATCCGTTATAAGAAAGATGTAATGCTATCGACAAACTGGGCTATTGCTCGCTGAGTCAGAAGGACCAAGGCTTTGTATTGCGAGATTAACGAGCGGCTCTATCAAAGAGCTTTCAATCAACTGATGCTCCGTTGCCTGACGCTAACCGAGGACGGGATTGTTATGTCTAAGGTCCATGAGAGGATATGCGAGGAACATATTGGGGCCCGAAACGAACAAGAAAGATGTAATTCGGCAAGCTAGCCCCGAATTGGGAAGGTTCCTACCGAGTCATCCGTACCATCCGAGATGGTACTTATGTTCTAGCTACAATGGATGGCAAGGTGCTGTCAAAGACATGGTACATTTTGAAACTATGGAAATTCTACGTTTGAAGCATAGGATCGACGTTTGTCAGGCGATTGAAGAAGGTGAACTCACAGCATAAGACAAACGAGTTGCCAAGGGACTCATATTGATTCAAAACACTCTTTACATGAAGGTCGGGTGATCGAGTACAATCCAGAAAGCAGACACAAGTTGAAACAAAAGTTGAAACTTTGTATTGATTCAAAATATTTTTACATATCAGTTAAGCGACCAAGTACAATCAAAATGGTCACCCAACAAACAAAACAAAAATACAAGAGGAGCCTAGTCTTCGGGAGGGATGCTATCGTTGAAGGGTTGGCTACCCTCTATTTGCACATTTAGTGTCCTCAGGGCAGTTAACAAATGGGTCATCCTCAATAGATTCTGAGTACTTAGCCCGAAAGTGCTCCAACGCCACCCAGTACCCGAACTCATAGGTGACGCGCCGAATCCTCTCCAAGCTAAGCTCAAAGCCTCAGGACATCTTGTACTCAGCAATTGCTTTGGCGCATGTCGATTGGAGTTCGGTGCACATCGCCTCGATGTCCCAGGACAGTTTCAACATCTTATCATCCTATCAATAGTTGGTTCTCTTCAGATTCTTCACCACGCCCTGAGCTTGCTCGGCCTCTTTCTCAGATGACTGGCAACACTGCTCGGCATCCCTGAGTGCAGTCTTAGTGCGTGCTAGTTTGGCCTCCAGGTCGGTGGTCTGCTTCTCTATGGCTGCCATCACTTTCAGACCCAAGCCAGACTTCAGGTCAAGGACCTCATTCTAGTGAGTGAAGTTCCTCTCGAACAACATTGTGATGATGTGGCCTATGTCCTAAACCCAGTTGGCTAAGGTAGTAAAGAATTGAAGATTTTGTAGGAAGGCAAAGGTAAGTTATGCAATGAAGGTGTCAGGAATGCACTGAGGAGGAAAGGTGTACTCACCTAGTCCATCGACTTCATCACCCGATCAACGAGCCTTCTGATGGAGCTCCAAAAAGTTGCTTTACAACGGATGGGTGCAACGTGCCCCTCGTATACCCAACTGCAACTAGCCTATCATCCCAGAAATGGGCTAAGAGGTCATTCTAGCGTACCTTCACCAAGGCGCCGACCTTGAGCCCCGGAAGGTTAGATACTCGGGCAATGAAGTACTTGACGTCACCCGCTCGGTCCCCCATTTCACACAGTTCCTTCATGGTCGGGCGGTGATGCAAGCCCTCGACTGCTTCCTTGGTCGGCTCCTTCCCTTTTGCCTTATCCTTCTCAGGGGCAGATCCACGATCCTTGCCTCGGGAGGAGGCATCTTTCTCCACCTTCTAGCCATCCACTTTTTACTCTTCGTGGATGATTCACTGCCCCCTTCAATAGGGAGCTTCTCAGCTAGGGCAGTTGGAGCCTTCTCAGTCCGACGCTTCTCGATCATTACGGCCAGAGTTTTTTCCCTTGGCCACTACATAGGCTAGCTTGTAGGGCAGCTCGTAAATCCATCGTTTATCTTCTAAAGATCGACCATGTCTACAATGACAAAATAAGAAAGGTCGGTCAATCCAACCAATACTCGACAAAAGGTAGGTAATCGTTGGAATGGGCTATACCCCGAGGCGTCAGGTTAAGTCCTGCTTTGACTAGCCATGCCTCGATCATGTCCTTGATGGTCCTCGAGTTGGGTAGAATGCCCATGAGTTTCCCGACTAGTTCAGACTCTTCGTACGAAAGGCTAGGGGGATATTGCCCATAGTCCAAGTCGTCCACTTGGGTCGGAAACCCCAACCTCGACCGTGAGAAATAAAAAAGAAATGGGCATTCTAGCTTTTATTGTTGGACGGAGCCCCACTTACTCGGAACCCACTATGAGACGTCAAGTAATACCCAGCCTGCCCTACATAGGCGGAAACAAGTCATGAACATGTCCTGGGTCGGAACGGTGCCCGACCTATGGAATTCCCCAAGGAACACCACTATGTAACGCCACGAGTTGGGCGCTATTTGAGATAATGAGATCTGCCACTCGTCAAGGCAAGCCTCGATCATAGGATGAAGCAAGAACCAAAGTCCCGCCTTGAGGGCGTTAACCGATAACCTGAAGCCATCCGGAGAAACATTGTAGGAACGCTACACGGGCAAGAGAACATGAAGTTCATACTCCTTTGGTACAAAAAGCCTTCGGGTGAGCCATGTGGCCGAGAAAATCCTGATGTCATGCATCGAATCTTGAATGACGCCAAGGGAATCGCAGTGTCAAGTGCGAGATCTCGTCTGACACCCGCTACTGATTAATGTGGTGGTTTGGCACAATGTACATGACAAAACTAGCAACAAAATAGAACCGCGCATACGAGCGACACAAAGAGCCTAAGGCACCACTAGTCTAGTTGTGGGCGTGAGGGACACCCCAGGTCAACTGAGACCTCGAGTCACGCCTTAGGCTAAAATGCAAACGAGCTTTTAGTCTCGACCAAGTCCAACGGGCTCTCAGTCTTGACCAGTTCAAACAGACTTTCAATCCTGATCAATTCCAAGGGGCTTTCAGTCTCGATCAAGTTCATCAAGCTTTCAATCCTGACCAACAGTCAATAAGTGACCAGTTCAACGAGTCTCAGTCCCGACGAGCATCAAATAGGCTTTCAGTCCAGACCAATTCCAATAGACTTTCCATCCTGGTCAACATCAAACGGGCTTTCAGTCCTGACCAATTATAATGAGCTTTCAATCTCGACCAATTTCAATGTGGGCTTTCAGTCCGGACCAATTCCAACGGGCTTTTAGTCCCAATCATTTTCAATAGGCTTTCAGTCCTGACCAATTACAGACAGGCTCTCAGTCCCGACTAACTTCAAATGGGTTGTTAGTCCCACCCAGTTCCAACGGGCTTTTTGTCCTAGAGAACTTCGGCAGACTCCAGCTCTTCAGCTCACAGTAATATTTGTATTAGCAAAGTTACGTTGACCATAGTACAATTGGTGTGTGTCAATCCTGACTCTAGCTCACCGCCCACTCGTAACCTCACCTAGGAATAGATGCCCAAGGTTGCATCGATAGTTAGACAAGCTCTCGCAAAAGATGAAGTTGCCACGGCCACGACGCCACTGGCCCTCGAGCGATGAAGTCCTCCCTAGAGCTCCTCCTCGAGAAACTTCATGTAGTATTTCCACGGGTGGGGAGAGAATGATAAGGTAAATATTGGGCCCATCCAAGTGGCCTAACCACGTTAGCCCGAGGACCACGTCAGCCCGATCATTTAGCTTGGTCACACCAGCCTGAGGACCATGTCGATGCCCTGGGACCATCGGGCCACATCGGTAGCTACCTTGGCAATCCCCGATAGCTACCTTGGCAACGTACTGCCAGTCGATAGTCCTGTTGAGCGAGGTCCCGGGAATCGACAAAGGTAGCGGTCGATGCAGAACTGTACCTGTAGGTCGGGCGAAGATGCTGCTCTCATTAATAGTCTCGATACGACCTCCCTCTGTCCTTCAGGTATAAATACCCTCATTGTGGCCAACAAGGAGGGGGGCAGGGCGGAGGGTGGGACCTCTTCCCAACTCTCAACCTATACTACCTCTGTCTCCTACTTTCACACCCCGATAGCTGACTTAGCCATCGGAGGAGTCATGTCGGACACACACCACCTCGACCCGATTGAGGGGCCGAGCACTCCATCGGCAAATCTCCCAACTCGGGGCTACATTGGCCGACGTCGCTCTTGACCCGATCAAGGCACGCTAGTCCTGCAATCCTACTCGGACGATCTTTTGCATGCAGGTCGAGTCGTGATGACTCCCCGTCCACGACAGAAAATCCAACAACATGGTTAATGAAAATCATATCGCTAATGGACTTGTTATGAACGCGTTTCCGATAGAAATCATGCACGCTGTTAGTAATTGTCTAAGTAATATGAGATCTAAGTATTTGTCTGTTCCATAGTGTTCATAACATCAAGTATCAAACATTCGTGTCACGCTCATGGCATGAAGAGAGTCGTAATTAAGCACAGGTATAATTAGAACCAACCATTAAGCGGGGGCCCGGCTCAAACACTTGTCGGATTCGGACTTTGGCTTGCAGATGAAGCACCGAACCCATTCTGAGAAAGATCGCACGACAAATGCTCCACCAACAACAGAAGCTTGTGGCACTGAAGCCCACATGGCGATGTCGGGAGTTCCCAGATTCTGTGGGCCATACGGATCCAAATTTGCAGTATTTATCTGATCCGCACCCATTATGAGAGAGAGAGATCCATGTGACCATATAAAGCCAACTGAGAGCGATATGACAGGGGCGGTCATGGACCCTCCCAACCCACCATCCAACCCATGGACGGTCGAGATGTTTCCTCTCAACCAAATACAGCCAAAGCTCCTCGACGTAGGCCACACCCGTCTTGGGAAGCGATCATTCCCACCGATGTAGGTTGTGGCATCACATGCAGCGGTTTAACGATGATTGCGCCATGCTGGCCCCGGTTCAAGCACTCGCAACGGTGGGTCTTGGTGCCAACCTTGTCTTCACAGACGCTTTTACCGCCAAGTGTTTGATGATATGTCGGATACGTTTGGTCCAAGTCATGGCTACGAAGGGGAGGAAGACAAGGAAGGCGAAGGAGGCGGTTGTGATGGCCGGTTCAAAGCGGGAGTTCAGGAGTTCTTTGAGGGGAGGGGAGGCTTGCCCTGGGTTCTACGCAAAAGCGGGAGAGCTAATTAGCTGATAAGGTTCGATCCACCTCAAGGAGGAGCTTTCGGTTCTGTTCGACGTCAAAGTAGGAGCAATCAAGGGTAGACAACCCACATGAGCCCATCTCCGTGGACCACCGCACTGTCTTCACCTTCGACCTGCTGCAGCTGCTGCTGCTGCTGCGGATCACTAGGCCACCGAGAGAGGTAACCCGGACTCGGACATGAGAAAACAACCTCAAGCTGCAGGATACAGGCTGAGGAACAGAAGTGATAGACAAGGACCTGGATCGTTTGGGTAGACGCTCTTCATCCTTCCAGGAGATGGGGAGTTGCAGGCATGGTACATGAGATCTACCACTAAATGTAGTCTTTGTTTAAGTACAAGCTACCCATCTATCTACTATCATGTGCTGCGGAACAAACAGTAAAATTTGACTGAAAACTTGAACTCCACATACAGTCAAAAGTTTGGCAAGTTCGAAGAGAGTCGATTCATGTTCCTCGAACAATCTGCAGAAACCACGGCCTGCAGGACGTCAAATAGAGATGATGCTGCTGATCCAAGGCTTGCATGGCCCGCAGAGCATATACCTAATGTGACAATAGCCTCTGTATATGGTCATACAATAAGACACCAAAACCACCTGGCTTTCTGCAACCAAGGTAATTAATACCTGACAAGCTTTACAGATAAAAAATTTGTTATGTGTGATATCTCATGAAAACAACACGTGAATGACATTTAAGGGCGCATGTTTCCTGAGATTCCCGGCGAAGACTTCAATCCAAAGGCTCCATTTCCTAGTTCTCGATGTGCACGGATGCCAAAACAATGTATACCAGTGGCAGCAGTTATGTGTCCCACGTTAGATTGCATGTGCATGTCACCGTCAACCAGCAACCGGCGATCTACATTGTTTTCCTCACTTATTTTGTTGTGTTCCGTCCAGTCGAGCAGGAATTAGTACGTGTAACCCCACGCCCCTGCCGACGTCCGTCATCGTCGACGTGCGATCGGGCCTTCCTCTGCTCTCATGCTGTTTGCTGCGGCCGAGAGCGAAGGAAGCATAAGACGTTTGAAGCGAGTTCTCGTTCTCTCATGCTGTTCGCTTCAACCGCAATGGAAGACAGCACGAAGAATAAGACGTTTGACATTCTTAATTTCTTTTTCCCGCTGCAGTGTGGATGGCTCAGCCAACGATCGGCGTGAGCTCGGGAGTCAATCCACAAGGTGTGGAGCATCTCGTGATGGGACGTCGATGCTGCCGCCGACGGGCCCCGGCGAGGGAGTGTGCGGTGGGCGTGTCTCCGTCGGGGGAGATTTGGAGCCTTCTGCTTCCTACACGTGCCACGTGGGTGTCGTCAGCAGTGCCGTGGCAAAAGCGGGTCCACGTGGTGACGACGTGTTGGTTGTCTCGTCGCCGTAAGTAGTCATTTCTCGCCGTTGGATGGAACATCGAGGATGTCTCCATCGATGAGATGGACGATGCGTTACGGAAACTCCTACAGCCGTCCGATTAAGGCGACGTGGACAGGGGATAAGGTGGGGACCGCAGGATGGATGGGTGGAGATATTTTGCTACTACCCATCTGATGGCGACGTGGTGGAGGAGGCGGGGGAACGAAGTACTCTCTCTCGAACACCCACACGGCAGGAGGTTGAGGAGGATTAGGCGGCGGCGGCGGCGGCGTTGTTGTTGTTCTCGTCGCTAGCTCCATTTCCTTCCCTTCTTTCCCTTTTGAGAGTTCCAATAGAAGGCGGACATGAGGTTCTCCTTCGGGTTTCTATAGTCGTTCGAATAACGTGGTGGCTTGGCGTTTGGCACGACCCAGAGAGGTGGGGAGTGCGTCTCAGTCGTATCGCCAGTGAGAGCCGTGAGTTGAGGAGGAGGACGATGTGGGCATGCGAGTGATTTGCCACCTCTCGCCTCCACAACCTATTGATGACAAAGCTGAGGCATCGATCGCGACCCTTATTTGGACTCACATTGCCGCTATTTTGTTGTGTGTGTGTATATATATATATATATATGTACCTATACATAAAAAAAACTTCAAAAAAGGGAAAAAAGAAAAGGAATGAATATAAACTCTTCCGAGAGATGAAAGAGAAAAGAAGAATCACCGGAGGGAAGAAGGGGAGGTGAAAGAGAGGGTCAAAATGAAGTGGTCCAAAGAAGCCTCGCCTGGGACTTTGGCTGCAGGGAGGGAGGGAGTACGCAGTGGTGCAGGAATTCATGGTAAACTACCAGCGGCAGTACCGATTCTGGGTGCTGAATTATTGGCAGGAAATGGGAGGAGGGAGAGGGGTGGGGGACACCTCCATGTGCGTCCACCCAATGGTCTCTTTGAGCTCCGTGCACTCTCATCTTCTTCCTCCTGCTGCTGCCATGGCGGATTCGAGGCCATTGTCCGGAGGTGACGAGGACCGAGGCACCTCCCTGTCCTCCGCAAAGATGCATGCACTTCCCCGTCGCAGATGCTCCTCGTCACCTTTTACGAACTGCACCTGCACCCACTCGGGGCTCTTTCCAATGCTTGGATTCTTCCTTCCGCCAAATAACTTATTACGTGGATTTAGAATTTAATTTCAGCCTACGCCGCTAACTAAAAGCTTTTGAACTCCTCCGATTCGAAGTATATTATGAACATAAAAAAATATAGATTATTCTTAAGTTCTGGATTGAATGATGATGATTAAATATCCAAAATATAATATTTTCCGAGTCATTCTAATTATGTATCTAGTTGAGTCCATCTGAGCAAATAAGATTTCTCCGACCTTGAAGTCATGATCGTGTTTTAGTAAGCTGAATAGGAAGAGGTGTTAGAAGTCAGCATAATATCGATGACAAATGCATGAATCATGCATCCACGAGACTCAAATGTCATCTTAGTGTGCTTGGCATGCATTTATTTGCACGATGGAAAAGAAGAAAAACACACACAAATCAAGAATGACATGCATTTTGGATTCAGATATGAGTCACATCAACATGTGCAACAAGATTCATTGAAATTTTATTGTCACTGTGTGTTGTTTTTCTACATAAAAATATACAAAAAAAAACAAAAACAAAAGTGACATGGGTCTCATCAACATCTGCAAAGTGTTATGTTCCATGCTTCTCTTCTTCCAAATGTCAGCATCTAAATGAATCGTTTCCTTTTATTGACGCTACTCCAAATATATATATATATTGACATCCGTGAATTATTTGATTGAAGCGGATTGCCATCAATCAAGTTGTAATCATCCTTTTTATTTTGACTACGTGATGAACAACAACAAGAAGCCAGCAGATCAAGGGAGACTGCATTCTTTCCACCCATAGTCTTCACGCGTGATCTAAGGAGGAAGACCACGACGCTTGAAGCTTCACCTGCCAAAGGCAAAACCCTAAAGCACATCAACGTGAAACGAAACATAGAAGGTCTAGTCGAGATAGAATCGACGAAGAAGAAAGACGAGAGACATGGGGACGAAACAAAGCAAGACCGATGACAAAGGACGTGACGACGGACGAACTCTGGAGTCATCAGTCATGCCCCCGCATGAGTCTTGGCTTCTTGAGAGGGTAATAAGTGAAAAAAGTGTGCATTCTTCACAACATAGATCCATTATTGGGATGCAAAATTGCTCGACGTACGTTGTTGGGGGCATGGATATCATCATTGATCCACTGTTTTGAGGAAATTTTAGCATCACCTCACATGTTGGGGCCAACGTTTTTGGATGGTTCGTAGTAATATATATATATATATATATATATATATATATATATATAATCTTTGTAATTTTCCAATAATTAACCATTGGATATGGACTATACAAATTTTTATGTAATTTTATATGTAAAAAAATATAGAATTGAAAAAATAATATTAGATGTGAACATGACAAAGGTAAAAAAAAAAGAAAATTCTAGAAACTATATTATTCCTTTAGAAATTGCAAGAAACTCAGAGAAATTGTAATTACATTAGATGGAGGAAAAAAAGTGCACAGCTAATTATGTTAGATCTACGAGTTTTTTTTTTTTTTTTTTGAGATGAATGAATTCTCTTTTTTTTTTTTATAGAGGGGAGATGTTTGTAAAAGTATTGGTAAGTGATTTATCTTATTTTGAGTTTTTTATTCTATAAGTGTTTTTTAATTTGGCCTATTGTATGCGCAAGAAAAATAAATGGTAAAAAAAAAGAGGAGGATGAATTCTCGAAAAAAGTTCCTTCTTTTGAGATTTTTTTTTTTAGGAAAGAAAGTGCCTTTCATTTCCAAATAGAAATGATAGTTTTATCAATATCAAGAAAATATAATATCAGACCGATTCAGCTCATAGTAAAAGGGAGAAAAAAAAAAAAAAGATAAGTGGCTGAGGGTGTTTTAGAAGTTCTAGAAACGAAGACGCTTCCCGAAAAAAAGTCCAAACAAATATTTTTTTTGAAACCTTCGCCCAAAAGAAAACTTGAGCACATTTTAAACTATAAAAAAGTACAATTATTCTTTGTTTCATGATTGACTAAGCAACGGAACAATTCACTTGCTGTTGTACAACCTAATCATGCCCTAACTAATTTAATGATGCACATCCATCCGTCCATAAGCATCTCGTGATTAGTGCATTCTCTATCAGTGTTCGTATCGATACTCTTAAACAGAGAAAAAAAAGGGCATGTCGTGATTCCACATGTGATCATGGCACACACAATTCTTCCTGTCCTCAAAGTGTTCGGCTTTTGAATGACATTAATAATTTTGAGTCAAAAAAGGTTAATCCATCAATTATATTATATTCACATTTTATATATCCATACAAATTCTAAAACTCAACATTATCGTAATCTAGTTATTTTTAACCAGTAATTATTTTTTTTATCATTAATTGATCTTCTAAATGACATCAACATCATTTAAAAATTTAAAGATATTTCATCAGAAAAAAAAATTATTTTCCCCCCATGGTGCTCTCTATATTCATTTTTATTAGGGGCTTTTTCTTTTTCATTTGAATGAAAATATCTTCAAACTTTAAGTAAAATGACTCGATCACATATGTTATTAAAAGAATAATAATTAGTTATAATATATATCTTAAAAATATAAAACATAATATTTTTATATTACATGATTCTAAGATGATTAATATCACTTGTTATTTTTTTGTAAGTATAATAATTAATTCAAATAATAATAATATTTATGATCAAGTCATTTTAGTAAAAGTTTGATGGTATTTTCATCTAATTAGACAAAAAAAGAGAAGTAATACTTCAAATGGATCTATTTAATAATATAATAAAATATTTAGGGATGTGTAATCGCATCAAACTTCTGTAAATGTAAATATATAATTTCAAATGGATCTATTTATTAGGGTTTTTAAAGAACGGACAGTTAGTTGTTCCTCGAATATGATAATACCAATTTGCTCGACCAAATGTGATCTGATTAGTTAAGATTTTATGAGACTATTTACCGTAGGACTTTGCTCACCTAAAGATCAAAAAAAAAAAAAGAGGAAAGATTTTAAACATTTAAGGAGGAAGTACTCAAATTTGCTTCTACAATTAGGTTTTAATTAATTAATTAAAAAATTAAACTCTATTGAATAATTTTCACAAAAGCCGTCTCTCCAAAATGATGTATGGTATAGAATAGAAATCAAAATGAGGGATTGGGACAGTGGAAGACCCTACCATGCTTCAAATCAATGCCCGAATCTACCCACCGAGGACATGTTCAAATCGATTAGGACTCGAGAACGCGACCACTCGTCGAATTCACCTGAATTTGCTATCTTTTGGGGGACAATCTGAAACCCTAACGAGCAAAGGTAACAAAAAGGTGCGATTTTTATTTTTATTTTTATTTTTATTATTTTTTTGATATTTATACGATGGATTTTTGGTGGGGAGGGTGGCGAGGGTTTTGGTGGGGAGGGTATTTAATACCCTGCCTCCGCAGCCCATTGTCTCCATCGCCACTGCTCACTCTCTACCTGCTGCGGTGGAGACGCAGAGAAGGAGAAGGGACCGAGCGAGCGAGTGGGAACGCACGATTTGGGTGTGTGCCGACTCCCGCGCTGCTTTCGGTTAGCGAGCGCTCGTGTTCTCTTTGTCGTTATTGCGCTTCTCCTCCTCCTTTGGTCCCTGCGGATCCGTTGGTGAAGAGGGAGATGAAGTACGTGCTGGTGACGGGGGGAGTGGTGAGTGGACTGGGGAAAGGGGTGACGGCCAGCAGTATAGGGGTTGTCCTCAAGGCATGCGGCCTCCGCGTCACCTCCATAAAGATCGGTATTTGCCTTCCTTTTCTCCTCAAAATTTCTTCCTCTTTTGTTGTTCTCTTCTGAGGGGGAAAGAGAAGCCTTTTCTCTTTTTATGTTTGTAATGACCATCGTCACCGTCAATACCTGCCTCTCTTTCTCCTCATTTCCATTATCGTTGTTCCTCTTTGGAAAAAGTAGGTTTCTTTCTTTTGTGTTTTGCCGGGAAAGAGTACCTTTACCTATCTTGATTGTGTTTCTGAAATTTGTGGTGTGTGTGATTTTGTCGGCTTCTCTCCCGCGAATGATCAACCTTTTCGTCAGACGGAGGTTTTTCTGGGGTGTGATCGTCGTTTACGTTAATCAAGAATGTTTTTGGCCTGTGTTTCCTCGCCCCCTAATTTCTGTTTGACGTATTCTTTCCGTTATCCGACGGAAGTGAAGGCCTTTCTGTGTTGAATGCCATTTCTAGAGTTCCGGGGATTCAAAAAGCGTTATCTGTTGTATGCTTCACCAAGCAAGCGTTCGTTCCCAAGGTTTATGCGTTAGATTTATCCGCCTTTTCCTTGGTCACGATAATATATATCATTTTTTTGGTTAGCAATTTGGTGCTTATACCACCCCGGTGACAAGCTTAGATATTCTTGATTGGTTGTTATCTAAGTTGTATCAACTTGGTCTAATTTTCTTTCTCTTTTATTTTGTTCTTACTTTTAAGTAGTTGGCACTATATCAGTGGACGTGTTTTTCACCTTCTTTTCAAAAAAAAAAAAATCAATAACAGTGTTACTAAGTAGACAAAATTAAAGAAGGGATCGGTTATGTATTCTTTATATCCCTTTCGTAAAAGATTTTTGTGATCTTTCTTTGTTGCTGACTACTTAGGGTCAATGGGTTCCGCCTTGTGTAACTTTTTCACTCAGCTTGATGCGAGGAACAAAAGCTAGCTTTCATGTGGCTCTCATGTTGCTTATTAGGTTATTCGTTCTCAACGTTCTTCTTTAATTTCATCTTAAAAGTTCCTTGGTCTAATATCTCTCTGTTGAGTAGTTTGTATGGATACTTTATATTTGAAGAGCAGCGTTGTGAAACTGTTGTCTTTGCTTCTTTGTTGCTTTTGATGTCACTTTATCTCTTTCTATTGACACAGCTGACTTATGCTTGTTATTTATGATGGAACTTCTACAGACCCTTATCTAAACACTGATGCTGGGACGATGTCGCCTTTTGAGCATGGGGAAGTATTTGTCTTAGATGATGGTGGTGAGGTAAAGACGCCTTTTGCAAGTTCTCTTACGTCTTTTATACTTCTTTATTTTTGATATGACAAAAAGACCTCCACTGACCCAGATTGGTTGTCATACATATTGTTAAATGAACATCCAGACCATGCAAGGCCTTCTTTGTATCACTATATTTGGAATGAACATTTTTGAGCTTCATGTACTTTCTGGTCTGTAGGTTGATCTGGATCTTGGAAACTACGAGAGATTCCTTGACATCAAGTTAACTCGTGACAATAATATCACCACCGGAAAGATCTATCAGGTACTTGGACAGTTTTGGCTGTCCTTATTTGAAGGGCTAAGATATCCTGTTTTGCTATTTGACTTCTGTTTTATAGGTGGTTTTTTGAAATAAACTAAATTTAATGTTAATCTTGATCTTCCTGTATATTATTTCATTTGCACTTTCTGCATGCCTGTTTAATGTACTCGTATTTTCCTCTTATGCTGTTGTGTTTGGTGGCAGTCGGTCATTGATAAGGAAAGGAAGGGGGACTATTTGGGAAAAACAGTTCAGGTATGACTCCTGTTAGAAGCATCTTCTGGATCATATATATATATTTTAATGTTTTTGTTGTAGCCCTGATCATCGTCTTTATTTCCATTGCAAGGTCGTCCCACACATCACAGATGCCATACAAGAGTGGATTGAACGTGTCGCAGTGATACCTGTGGATGGCAAAGAAGGTCCAGCTGATGTTTGTGTTATTGAATTGGGTGGAACTATAGGTAAAATGCCTCTAAGGTTATTAATAGAGGAGAATTAGAACAATTTGTTAGTTGGAACCTTGCTTTGTTTTATAAGTATGCAGTTAAATATCCTTGATTTATATATGTCATGATTGATATAAGTGGTGTGTTGATGCAGGTGATATTGAATCAATGCCATTTATCGAAGCTTTGGGTCAATTTTCTTACCGTGTAGGTGAGGATGCTGTGTGAGAATCTTTTTATGATTCCTTCAGCAGCATCGTATTTTCTTATGATTTTTACATAGTGTTCTCTTAACGGTTCTTATACAGGTCCTGGTAATTTCTGTCTGGTTCATGTCAGTCTTGTACCAGTTTTGAATGTCGTTGGTGAACAGGTAATTAATGGAGAATAGCTATCGTCCTTATGGTGATAACTAATTGATCCTTCCTAAATTTAGTTTGGTTGATATATTTCTCCCGATTTGTAATATGCCAATTTTTGCATTTTCTTTTAGAAAACTAAACCAACCCAACATAGTGTACGTGGTCTAAGAGGACTTGGATTGATACCAAATATTCTTGCTTGCCGCAGTGCTAAGGTCTGTTCCTACTTCCTTCCCTTTTCAGGCTTCTGCTCTCTGTCACTTTTTTATGTTAGTCCTGATAGTTTTGTCTTTATTGATGCTTTTTCCAGCCACTGGAAGAAAATGTGAAAGAAAAGCTTTCACAGTTTTGTCACGTTCCGGTATTTTGACATTCTTTTTTTGTTCAAACAATGAAGTGCATAACCCTGGTGCTAAGTGACGCTCTTTTTAAACTTTTTGCAGGTATCAAATATCATCACCCTTTATGATGTTACAAATATTTGGCACATTCCTTTACTGTTGAAGGTAGAGTTTCTGTAGTTCTAAAAGCAGTGATATTGATTTTACATTCTCCAAGTCCAAAAGATTCTTTTTGTTGTTTAAATTTGTCCTAAAATTTATTATGCCTTGCAGAAGCAAAGGGCACATGAGGCTCTGATAAAAGTTTTGGATCTTCAAAGGTTTGTATGATCCACTCAACATGTTTATTTCCATATTGATAACACAGATTCATGTTATGTTAAGTTGCTAAGGAGCCATATAAGGTGTGATCTTGTTGACTTTTTTTTTACATATAGAGTTGCCAAGGAACCCATGTTGGAAGAGTGGATGACAAGAGCAGAAATCTACGACACTTTGCAGGATTCTGTTGGTTCCTTGTGCTCATATTCTCTTCCTCCAGCAGGTGCTGTGGTTTCATCTACTGCTGAATGTAGTTATCATTCGTTTTTCAGGTTAGGATAGCGATGGTTGGAAAATATACTGGCCTTTCGGATTCTTACCTTTCAGTATTGAAGGTGAAATATATGCATCACTTTTTGAGTACCTATTTGTTTCCATTTTATTCTGGACATGTTAAGGAATAATAGTAGTTGATCTGTCTTTACTTAATGCAAAGTTTAACTTTTTTACTTATCATAAATACTTTTGCTTTAGTGATCTCATTCGATCATTACATGTATCGAGTATTTGGTCACTAGATCACCAATCATTTGCATAATCTTGTGAATTGATGAGTATGCTAATACTGATGGATTAGTTTCCCGATAAGTGTACTTCTCCATGTGGACATATAGTTATAAATAAGTGATCAGCTTGCGAACCTTTTGTCAGGCGCTTCTGCATGCTTCTGTTGCTTGCAGAAGGAAACTGGTAGTCGACTGGATAGCAGCCACTGACCTTGAGGAAAATACAGAAATAGAGGTTTGCTTTTAATTTTTTTTCCCATCTTTTAGCCTGTTATGTTTTTCGTTTTTGTTGGCTTTTTTATGCAAAATATCTGATTATTTGCTTTTTATACAGGCACCTGAAGTTCATAAAAGAGCATGGGATCTATTGAAGGTAAGTAGCACGTTACGTTTCTTGAACATATAAAATTCAAGTGCATCAAAGGCTTCCTAGTTATATTTGATGTAGCAAGGTTTTTGCTGTTTCTGTTAGTCATGTTGACAATAGTTCAGTTTAGGCTGCAGATGGTGTCCTAGTTCCTGGAGGTTTTGGAGACAGAGGGGTCAAAGGAAAAATTCTTGCTGCTAAGTATGCCCGTGAAAACAAAGTGCCATATCTTGGCATTTGTCTCGGAATGCAGATTGCCATCATCGAATTTGCTCGTTCAGTTTTGAACTTACCTCACGCAAACAGTACAGAGTTTGACCCTGATACAACAACCCCATGTGTTATTTTTATGCCCGAGGTAAGTTATTATGCCAGTTTTAGGTTGTTTATAGAAACCTTCTGTTGCCTTATACATTTTGAGTGCTATACAAAGGGATCAAAAACTCATATGGGAGGTACAATGAGACTTGGATCAAGGAGGACTTACTTTGATGTTTCCAGCTGTAAAGCTGCAAAATTGTGAGCACATAGATTATTCTTGAACCTGTGCCTTTTTTGCAATTTTCAACTAAAAGGTTTTTGTTGTTTTTAAGGATGATAATTTAGAACTTGTCTAATTTGCTTTATCAGGTATGGAAATGTCAGTTATGTCGATGAACGACATCGACACAGATATGAGGTCAGTTCAGTTATATGCTTATGCTATGAAATTTCAGTGGCTCTGGATCCCAATTTTTGATAATTATTTGTGGAATGTTTTTTCTTTGACAATGCTGTATTGTTACTTTTGTAGGTAAATCCACATATGGTCCCAGAATTTGAAAAGGCTGGTCTTGCTTTCGTTGGCAAAGACGAAACAAGAAAGCGAATGGAGGTATGCATTTAACAGTTATTTTAATTTTTATGATGTGTAGTTTATTTTGGTGATATTTGGTATTTACTAATTGATGTAGATAATCGAGCTGCCTAGTCATCCATATTTTATTGGTGCCCAATTTCATCCGGAGTTCAAATCTAGACCTGGAAAACCATCTGCACTTTTCTTAGGTAATGCCTATCTCATATTTCTATTTTCTTTGGGCCTACTTTGCTTGTGATCTTCATTATATTTTCTGAATTTGTGCATGGAGTGTATGTGCTGCCTATGATAACACATCTATAGACTTGTGATTGGTGCTGCTGATAAGAATGTCATTGACCACTTCCTAGACTGTTGTCATTTATCACATGAAGATGCATAATCTTGTTGTTGTCACTGTCACTGTCACTGTCACAACAACTTTATTATAGATTAAAGTTTGAAATAGTGGGATGTTGATTCATGTTCTTTTGGACTTGCATGAGTTTACGATGTCATTTAGCAAACAGTTGCATGAATCATGAACTAAGCAACTATGGATGGACCAAAACCTACAGTTTGCCTGACAGACAAGCCCTTTTCTGCGTGCAGTATTTGTTTATTGTTTTCTCATTGTCAACGGGATGGTAACCAGTTTCCTCATATAGACTGTAACTATATAGATTTCTTGGATGTATTGCATAATAGCTGAGCTGTGAATCCTATACTTTCGAAGAAAACCTTCCTTGTTCTTTCCATAATAACATCTTAGTTTTACAGGGCTCATAGCTGCCTCGTCTGGGCAGCTGGACACTTTGCTGAGAGCTCCTATTCACTATTTCAACTTAGTTCCAAGCCACATCTCAGCCAATGGTTCGCACATCACAAGCAATGGTTCTGTGCCAACAAAATCTTTCCAGAATGGGAATCTGAAGAAGCACACCAAGAGCCTGGCCAACGGAAACTTCCACTCTAACGGCAACGGTGTGCACCCATCACACTGAAGCCAATCAACATGGGTATTGTGCTGCTTTCGTGGTTGTCCGCTTTTGGCCACATCAGTTTTTTGTTTTTTTCCTAGCTTTAATTAGTCTTTGCGGTCGATCAAGAGAAATGAAGACGAAAAGGTCTGCAGCTCGAGGGATTGGTGATAGGATAGGCGTGGTCTTGTTCCAAGGTTTTAACAAGGAACAGCCTTGTTCTTGCTGCAACCAGGGAGTGTTTGATTGTTCCCTCTCTTCCTCTATAGAACGAGTTATGTTTGGTCTTTGTTGAAAGGAACCTTGGTATCTTAATTGTACAGTACTAAGAACTTCTTTTGGTTGCTGATATAATGCTTAAATTTCTACTCGGACATTGTTTGGTGCACTCTCGAGTGTTTCATGCCGTTGTTATCTTGTGCATTGATCAATCATCAACAGTTCCTTTATGCATCACTCCGTGATTGGTGTGGCATGTTATGATCTGTGGTCTGAAGAGAATGCAATTAGTATCAAGTCTTTTGGTTTTAATGCGCGCATGTATTCTTCCAATTTCGGGAACAGCATACGTAATCATATATGTTTTCATACATCCCATTAAGTAAAAAATTAAAATATTTCTAGTAGTTTCAGTATTGTAATAAATTTTTAAGGAGTAGTAATTTAAATTAAAATTTTGATTAACAATTAGTTTTAGCTCTTGAACCCAATCGGAGCTTGAAGCATGGGATGGGGCTGGTTGAATCGGGTCGGATCCGAGGGAGGATCGAGGGTGATTTGGTAATTTGATGATTCCTTGGGGGGAGTTCGGAACCTGTTGGGGGAGGAAATCGGATCGGATGTGATTTGGTAATTTTCACCGGTCTGATCGAATTGAACCGACCAGAAGAAATCTTGTTAAACCGCTCTAATAGATCGATCGGGAGTGTCGCCTTCGCTGCCTAAACCCTAGCGGCTGAGAGGAGAGGTTTGAAGATAAAGAAGAAGAAGAAGACAGGAGTGGGCGGCCACGGTAAAGGGGCTTCGATCTCTTTTTCCTTGACGAATAGGTCTATTTCTTCCCTTTCGTGATCTTCGTTTTATTCCTCCTATGCTTTCGTTTAGTGTTACTGATCCTGGAGTGCTTTATCTGGTGCTGAACTGAGGAAATGACACAAAGATCTAATTTTCACACAGCTGGAACTGTAATGCATCCATGTATGTATCTGTAAACCCATTTTCTGAAGTCTATACTTCAATTTTCTGTATGTTCTTTCGAATTTCTTGCACCCAAGCCTTAGCAGACATAGTCTGTCTTTTCAGGTACAATAGGTTCTTATTCATCCTCACGCATTCTTGAAGTCTGCAACTATATGTAAATCTTGCCAGGCACTGTAGGTTCCTTCTCATCGCAATACATTCATGAACCACTTGTTCGTTCTCTGATTTAGAAGAACGCCCATTTTCTTACTTCCGCAAAGTTAGTGTTGAAACATATTGAACTCTATTATTTAAGACTTATTTCTAGATTAATTCTAGTTAGTATTAGTTAGGCTGATATGGAATGAGCCCTTTTTTGTGAATCAAAGGTCGAATTCCATTTCTGGTGGAAGGAGAAAGGCATACACTTCTATTGATTTGAATATGTCAGATGATACACACGAAATTCTGTCTTATGCGCATTATCTTGCATGGTTGGAGAACGACTATAGACTATGATACTATGATACCAACACCATATGGATCCTTCTGTTGGCAGTTTTTACTAGAAGATATTATGCCATTGTTGAGTGCCAAAGAAGTGGTGACTTTATGACCTCAAGTAGATGACTAGTCAAGTCAGTAGACATCCATGGTTGGTGAATGTCTGAAGAATAGGTTGGTGGCAAGTATTACAGTAGTCTTCTTATTTCTCATGCTTGTACATAGTTTATCATAGCTGAGATGCTGCATATTTCAGTGGACTGTTGTTCCAGTTACATGTAATTGAGTAATGGCCAATCTTGGATTGATTAAGGTTCATCCTGTTCTAGGGATCAGCTCCTGCTGGCATCTTTCAACTTTCCCATGGGCCAGGCATCAATATTTGAGTACAAATTTTGACCAATCATCAATGCATCAGATAACATACAGTAACTTGTGGGATAAATGTTTGAAGAGGCTTAGGACACTTCCTGAACCAGAGATTCTGTTGATTGTTTTAGTTTAGTCAGGGTACATGAAGAGCACTGAACACAAGATAATATAATTTTTCTCATTTATTGATTTTTCCTGTATACAAAGGAAGACGTATATAAGTTGTTTACGACCTATAAAACTAAGGAAATTGATTCTATACAACATTTCATTCTAATTCATTTCCTATAGTATGGGCCGGTTTGATAATGATTGAGAATCCCTTAATTATGATACTAATTCATTCCCTTAATTATGGGATCATAAAATCTCTTAATTGTGAAATTTAGAATCCTTTAATAATGGGATTTTCTACACTAATAATGGAGGTGTGAGTAGAGTTCATGTTAGATTTAAGATTTTATGATCAATGATCCCTAAATGGAGGGAGTTCATTCTAGGATTTTCACTGACTCTAGTCATTCTAAGACCTCACAAGTATCTTGTTCTGCTACATTGAAACCCTTTGCCCCTCTTGCTCACGATGCTTGAAACAATTGTGTAACCATTCCTTTGCATTTTGACATAAGACTGACTACTTGTAATCACTAAGGATTTCAGACTTTTAAGCGGCATTAAGCTGTTGAATTTTTTTTTATTGCTGCTAACTTCATCTTTGGTGAAGTTCTAGTTTAGTTGAATTGGATGTGCTTAGCTTAAATTGTATAAATCTGGAAATCTCTAATTTTTTTTTCTAATTCTTTTCTTATTTGACCATAGATTTCCTTGGACTTTTTTTTCTTTAAAGTGATTTGCTTATGCTTACAATATTCTGTTAGCATAAGATGACGTCTGACTAAGTTATCCTGTAAGTGGTAGTTTATGTGCATTTATATCTGTAGCTCATTGTATTTGCAAACATCTTCTTAAGAAGCTTGAATTTTATGGCTTCGATAATACTATGATTTTTATTGATTGAGAAAAAGTAATGGTGATTTAGTATGTACCTATTATGAAATACAAGAACATCTATAGCATATGCTCACAAACTCTCGGAGGTGGTTCCTTGAATATATACTTAAAGATATCTATTAGGGAAAAAGATAACTAGATGACCCCTTTTATCAATATGCATGGGAACATTATCAAAACATCTGGATTGCATCCTGGCTTCTGTTAAAAGCATCTTGTGGAAGGATCATGGTGTGATTGTGTGCCTGCTATGTGAAATAATATCACTTGATCATATGTTTACAAAACTCATGAGGGTGGTTTATAACTTGGTATGCTTACTAACTCATGATGGCAGTTCCTTGCATATACTTGAAAGAAGTTTCTCAAGGAAATAAGATATCAAGATGACTGCTTGTGCCAAAAGTTCATGGGGACCTTGTATCCTTGATTTTAGTGACATGAATATATTTGTCCGAGGAATAGGAACTCTGATATGAGATTGAAATTTGTTTGTTGATCAAAGTATTTTTGTCTTTTTGTCATGTGGCAGAAAAGATGAAGAAAGGGATACATCCACAACTGCAATGGATTTCATATGTGACTCAGACTGGTAGATTGATTAATGTTATGATGACCAGATTACATCGTGTCGGCCGTGTGTACCAGTTGAGACCTAGGCGTCAGATGGCACCAACTCTGGGCCAGATTGCCAAGTTCAACCTCAGATATGGTCTGAAGAATGAGGAAAATACTGAAAAATAAACTGTCCTCGTATTCAGCATGTGAGGTATATCGATAGGCACTGGATTTGGAGATTTGGACAATTTAATTTAAGACACTTGCTAAAACTCTGTTTTTGAGTTCCAATGGTGTGTGAGATATATGTTGCTAGCAAAACCATCCATGAATAAGAACTTTATCCCGAACATTTGGTGGGTTCTGCATCCCCCTTATTTTCGGATACCCCAGTGGATTGCACTTTCTTTCTTGAGTTTCTTTGGTTCAACATTGTCTTTCTTCCGAGTCTAGATTTGAGCATGCCTATGAATGTGGTAACAATTGCTACAGGGATTTATGCATGTCAAAATGGTGGCGTGTTGTTGAATGCCTTCGTTAAAGATACGTTGACGTGTTGTTGAATGCCTTCTTTAAAGATGTGGTGAAAGAAAAGATTAATTTGGTGGTTGACTCTTCTTTTTTGGGAGGAAAATTTCTGGTTGGGTTAGAGCATGCCCAGCCAAAACCTTTTTCGTTCTCATGCCAATCAATACTGGGTTTCTTATCCCCTCACAATTATTTGCATTTTGTGGCACCGGAATTTTTCAACGATCCAACGGTGGCGACTAATGGATATGCATCACAAATCCATTCCCCATCGTGCAGCGTGATATTTATTATACGATGATGTGTCGACGTGACCCGACCGAATTCCCGATCCTAATTCCTCCATTTGGGCGCGCGCGACTTGAACCGACCCGATCCAATTGGGCTTGACCACGTCATCTAATAACACCGTGATTCGACTTGATCCGATCAGATTGGCGTCATAATTTCTTGCATTCGGGGCGAGCCACTTGACCCGACCCGAATCCAACGGGCTCGATAGTCTGCGTCTGGTACGGTCGCAGATATTTCGCGGGGCGGGCGAGGGCGGAGCGCGGGGGGAGTGAGGTGGACGCGCGAGGAGCTCATGGAGCAACGCCTCCGCCTCTTCCCCACACGCAACGCTCTCGCGCTCCGCCTCATGCCGCCATCCCGTCCCCTCTATATATTCACGCTCCCTGCCCTCCCTACCTCTCCGCCACTCCCTCCTCCTCTCCTCCTCCCCCTTTCCCTCTCCATCTCCCTCTTCGTCGTAGGGTTCCATTAGATCTCTCCCTACCCCACCCATGGCGCTTTGCGGAGTCGCCTTCCTCCCGGCGGCAGCCGCGCGAGACGCGCTCAGGATCAGCCTCCCGATCGGCGCGGCGTCGCCCTCTTCCCGCCCCCGGCGCTGGACGAGACCCCTGAATCCGCGCAGGCGCCAGGCGACGTGCTCTCTGGGGAGGATCGCGTCATTTGCGGCCTCCACCGGCGCCGAGGAGGTGGCTGCGGCGGAGGCGGTGGATGAGGAGGAGGTCGGGCCCGTCGTCAAGTTCAAGATGTCCCACTTCGCCGTCTCTGATCACGTCAGCATCGGACTTCAGGGAAGGGTGCGTTCGGGCTTCTTCTTCCACCTAAAAAACGTTGACTTCTTGGTTCCTCATTGTGCTAATCGATTGCTTGGTGCGTGGGTGTGTGCGTGCGTAGTCGGACGAGGTGATCTACGAGGCGACCGTTCGCGATCCCAACAGGTGAGTAGAATTACCTTCTGTACTCGACCACAATGCTGGTTTGCTGGATCGAAATTACCCTAATCTGGAACGAAGGTGAAGGATTGCTTTCTTTTGGGTGATGCTATTTCTTCAGCCCACTGTTCAATTCGAGGGTAGTGCTTCGACAACTGACTAGCGTGCAAGCCAAGCGCAGAGGTCGTCGTGCATTAGAGGTTTGTCTGGCTGATCTTGTGCACAATCATAGGATAGATTTCGTGCAATTGGTGGCTTTGCTTGTGTGGATAATCCACCTCGAGGCACTCATTCTGATGGTGTTCGTGTTCTTCCAGGTGCTGAAGAGGCTTGCTCGGCGCAAGCTTATGTACCACTCCTATGCAATGCAAGTCTATGGCTATGTATCTCCTTCGAATATTGGGGATGATGTCCCATTCACCTTGGTGCATGGCGTAAGTTTAGACTGTTTAGTATTCTGTGCTACCATAATATCTGAGCGCAAACAAAGAAATGGGAGTAATAGAGTGATATTATGATACTTAGTGTCTAGGAATAAATCATGAAGTCAGGTCTCAGAAGGCAAAGCTGCTTATTTTGTTTATGAGTCAAAAATTTGGAAATAGGGAAATCTGACAACACAAGCAGTCTTCTTTCTGCAGTATCATGGGAGTTATTCTCTGAGGCACTGGCTTCAACTCTCAGATTGGTTTCCAACTTTAGAAGCTACTCTGGCACTGGATGAAGAGTGTCTTAGGAGGGTCGGGGATGATTCAACAGGAGGACCTGCTGTAACTCGGCAGCTACGTCTTACAAGAATTTTGATGAGAGATCTTTTGATTGGAGTAAGCATCTCCTATATATGGACTCTGTGCATGTTCATGCTTCTGGTCATGATTTATTTTGCATTTCTGGGTTCTGCAGGTTAATTACTTGCATAGTCATGGATTGGCCCATACTGAATTAAGGCTGGAGAATGTACATATTAGTCCAGTTGACAAACACGTAAAAGTAAGACTTAAATACTTGTTGTCCTATGCATTACCATTTGAAATTTTTTATGAGTTGGAATGATTATGAATTATTATTTGGTTTGTAACTTTGCACATTCTTGAAATATGGTTCCACTATGATATTAAAATAGCTGTCAAAACCATCAAGGCAGCTGTCCACCTCTCTCTAGCCTTGTCCAAACCCATTGGTGGGTCCTACAGGAGATCTGCAGTCTCTATGGTTGCTGCATAGTACTATTTTCAGACTATCAGATCCGTCTTGGACTGGTGTTTTCTGTCTCAACACCGCTGGGGTGGCTGGTTCAGTCTCCGCCATCCTAGTTCATAAACTGCTTAGGGCTGGCTAGGGACCAGTTCATATTTGCCACCTCTCATTTCCCACCTTGACTAGAGAATTCATCTTCTATTCGATTTTGGGCATGGATCCTCCCTAATTTAGGAAACACCTGCTGGTCTTCTATTCTGTGTTGGAGCTGGAAGTCTTCTCTTTCTATTCCATCCATCTCTGACCATATTGTGTGCATCTTGGGGGGTCGTTCTGATCCATCCGGTTATGGTACTAGACAAGTTCATATCGTAGTAGTATCGAGCTGTGGTTGCTGTCCCAAATAGGGCTAGTTTACTCTTTATGGCCATTTATGGTCTGGAATTACCTGGGGTCACTTTGTACTAAATATGTTTTCAGACATCTGGAGTGTCACGTATGAAATGGGCATTCTCCAGAGTTTACTTGATGATTGTATGATTCTCCATAGTTAATTTCAAGAGTCTAATTACAATGTATATACTCTTCCTGTTGTGTTAACTTCAACGTTTCATTTGACAAGCATATGATGTTGCTATTATTAGATAGGTATCCTTGGAAATGCTGTTGACCTTTACAACAGCAATCCAGATGGCAGCATGGTTGATGGGAACAGTAACAGGAGGAAAATGATGATTGCGTTTGACATGAGGTATGGTGGCATGAATTAACATGAATGATTATACCACCAGGAAGCACAAAAAGTATTTTTTTTCCCTCATAATTGTTTAATCTCTTCTGTATTCTAGATGTGTTGGTTTCATTATGGCAAAATTGATTCTGAGGGAGCTTATGGATGCTTCAACATTTCTAAAGTTCAAGTCCTTCCTGACGAAGGTTTGTTTAAGTTTTTGTAAAACTAAATTTCTTGCATGAGTGAAATACATTCAATTGGTCTGGTGTAATAAGGCAATCATTGTGATGCTCCTTGCATATATGTGGTCACGTTCTGTAGCCTAAACCTGGTTACATTCACAGATTTCACTTTACTGTTATTGCAACTTACGTAATGTGCTATAGCTTTTCCTTTATCTTTACATCTTCATGAATTCGTTATTTTGTTTATTTTTAAGTATTATGTTCTCACTAAGCTTATTACATGCTGTCACAACTTATATAAGTTTGGATCTTGCTCACTCTTTCGCAATTTAGATCTCTCTCGAGTATTTTGTCAGGGCTGTTCCATGATTGTGTAGTTGCACAGGACAAAGTTATGCAGATATGCCAAACTCCATTCAGATAGTACTATATACTTGCATAAGGAAAATCTATAATGTAGGGCAGGGCTGGGATGGCTTTTTCATGGTTTAATTTTCTGGGAGTATTGCAATTTAATTTTGCTAACTGAAACTTATTTTGAAGTTGAAAGATTGGAGGCAAGCATAAAATGGACACAATATGAAGGAAAGATACTAAAGTGTTTCTGTTCCTAGGTCTTAACAATGTTCTAGTCAAACAATTCGTTATCAGAATTCTAAGTAGTGCTTACTAATCATATTTAAGGTTATCATTTGTTTTCTTGTAGGTCTTATTGACTGTGAAAGTAGATTGATCTCCTTTTTATGTCTTACAAAATTTTTAGCTGCTTTCATCATATTCACATAATCAGGATTACATTGTAGAAACACAAATTGAACACTCAATATGGCTAAATCTTCTGAGTTTCCTTATTTTATAATTACACCTATATTATTCAATACGGGTATCTCACACCTTGTTGCTGCAGGGAAATGACCCTTCATGTTTGCGCGAGTTCCTCTTGCCAATTATATTCCGAGATTCACCATCTGGAAATGCTGGTTTGCAGGTATACATTGCTTACCTTCCCTAAATTTCAGCTAGTTGAAGCAAAAAAGAAAGTCATGATTAAAAAAAATTTCTACGTTTTTCTAGATAATGGATAGGAACTGGGGTGCTGGTTGGAACCTTCTATCACGATTGCTGGCATTAAAACCTTCTGAGAGGATAAGGTATATGCAAAACATGACTTTACAACAAAAATAATATTCATTGCAGAAAAACATCACAGAACTCAAGTTTGTGGATATTAGATCAGTGTTAAATGTTAATGGAATTTACTATGTTTCAATCATCATTATTAAAAATTTGTGGATTTTTTAATCAACATGATAGTTAATATTTAGGAAGGATAATTACACTCCATAGTTAGTTTTTGTTAGTATAAACTGCAACACTGTAACATATGCCATGCTGGTCACTAGAGCTTTGGTGTTCTTATTCAATCCTCCTGAGTGAAGTTATTTAATTTGCATTTCCATGCAGTTGTTTGGATGCTCTTAGACACCCATTTTTGTGTGGTCCTAAATGGCGCACAGGCCCATCTATGGATTTGATCCGCTGGGGCTTAGGATCAACTGCTGTTCACATGGCAGAAGATTACATCTATGTCGGGCACCAGGTACTTGAACTGTTGAGAAATGCATGAAATTGCTATTTAAATGACCGCTTTGCCATGTGTTTAGTGCAAACTTGATGCTCAGATCTAGCATAAGCTGTATCAAAGATTATAATGTCATAAAGACCTAGAAGGACAGGGCTTGTAAGGTCATATCACTGCAAAGATGTCACATGCTTACAGCACTAATCTTCATCAGGATGAGTTAGGCCATTTACATTTGATCCTGAAGTATAAAATTTAGATTATAAGCTACATGCATAAGTATTACCACTGCAGCATTGATGATTGTTTTTGTTATGGTTACAGCGTGACAGGATAGCTTATTTCATAGAGCTGATGGAGTTGCTGAATCCAAGTCCCAGAACAAAGGTAACAACACTCTAGTCGAAATAAATTGTGTGATGCATTTATTCTCGTTTAATCCCACTACCCTTTCCTGGGAGCTATTGCCTTAGATCCAATGCATTATTTTTATCCTAGTTTATCCTGATTCAACATTAGAAATATATTGATTGTTCTCCAATGTCCGAATATTTTTTTCTGTAAATACTGCATATTCGATTCCATAGCTTTTAATTGTGTTACTAGGGTCGGGTTCAGATATCTTTTTATTTATGTTCAGAAACGGCATATTTCTCCTTAAATTTGTATATAGCTTATATCCCACTCCTCTTAGAATCCATCCAAGAATCTAAGAAGACATATTTATATATGCAATAGTTACGAAAGGAGCTAATATGAAATCACTAACTTTGGAATGAAATACGTGAAAATTTTGCATTTTATTTAATTGAATGTTATTAGCTTCTTCTGCATCATTATCCAGTACAAATGTTTATTTGAACCATGCAGGGGTGGTTCAACTTCTTGCCTGGTAGATGGCGCCTGTTATACTCCACTGGAAGGCATATAGGATTGACACTTCGACAACCTACACCAAGTGTTCTCATCCGTGATGTGCATCTAACTGTCACAAAAGCTTCTGATTTGGATCATCGCACATTTTCACTAGTGTCTGACATTAGCTTCAAGGTCATACCAACACCTGAATGGCCACATGACAAGTCTGGACCGCCTGGAAGTTTGCATGTAGAGTCCTGTGTCAAGATCTGCCCTGGACGAAGGCTTTACCCTAAAGAGGAGGATGGTGAAGCCAGCCGTTCTCTTTTCCAAAACTTTTCTGCTCATAACTTATCTCGTAGGAAATGGAAGGGGATGGGCAATATTAAGGAGCTCCCATCCAGCCTCCCCGCCGTGAAACTTTTGGTGGATGACGTTGATGTATCAATGAAACTCGATTCGTCGTCGTTAAGTGTCGACACTGCTGAGGAAGTTCTTCGGGAGGTTCGCACTCAGATCCCTTTTGAAATGTTTGACGTGTCTAAATTTGTTTGTGGTACTTACGTAGACTCAAGAATGATGGTTCTTCGTGGAATCAGTGGATCGGCTTTGCTCTTCACAAGATCATGTCCGACTAATGATGCTATCTAAATGTTTCTCTTTTTTTGTTTGGGTGGGGGTTGGTGACAATGTGCAGATTCTTTTTCTTTTCTCTCAATATAAAAAAAACAAAAAACTTGTACCATTATGAACACATTATATTATTTCTTGAAATGTTTTGAATTCTGGTTACATTATATGATGATAGGGAATATTCTAATAACTAAGCAGGCAACGATGTAGGGGAAAGAACGACCTGTAGGCCCTCGTGGATAATAGTTTATGGAAGGCCATTCCCTAGTTTATGGAAGGCCATTCCCTGGATAGTGGTCGTCGGGTGGTCGCTCAGGCTTATTCCCTTTTAATCGGCCTTCGTGGATGCAAGCCCATAGGAGGTCATTCGGGTCTATCGCTTTTGTGGACAAAATGCTAAAGGGTGGTTATTATGGTGGTTAAAAATGACTTCCTCGATTGCTCAGGTATACAAGTCGACTTTTGGCACTAGTCTAGGGGTTGGATCTTTAGCTAAAAACTCTTCACATTCTAGATAGTCACAAAAAGAGATAATTTGAGCATCGGAGGGATCGGATTAAGAACTCCCCTCGATGCTTACCTTCGTACAGGAACCCACTAAGGAGATTGAAACCCACCTAGTCCTGACCTCGAGTCAACCTTGGATCCTTGAAAGCCAACTCTAAGACCATCTTGGATAATCAGAAGCTAACTCGAAGACCACCTTGGACACCTCAATGTCGTGTCAACTATTGCTTGAGGCTGCCATGAGGGTTTTTCGAACGACCTTGCACCTTTGGGATAAGACCAAGTCGTGTCGACTCACGGTCGATGATACTCAAGTAATAACATTTTGACACTAAAAGGAGGGCTCGAATATCACAGGAGCATCCGCCTGTGATCGCTCTTAACAAACATTTCAATAAGGAGGCGCCACCACCTACCCACAATACCTTTATCTAAGGAGGACTGCCCTCTTTTCCTACGTGGATGCATCCAGCTCAGCTCAAATATCGAGGCATTACTGGTGCCTACGTAACAGCCTTGGGCTCTCATTATAGGGAAGCACGGGGCACTTGGTTGTCCCCACCGAAGCCTTTCTGAGCCTCACACACCAGACCCTTACCGGAATGATGCAAGCTATTACCCTGCTTTTGCCCTAGCTGGCTCAACAAGCAATGCCTCCTTCATAACTATGGCTAGTGTCTCAACCACCCTCCGACTGACTCGACGTGGGTTGCCCAAGACTAACCCCCCAACCAATTGAAATGCTGACTGGAGCACTACGCTCCCCAATAGTAGAATTCAACATGCCTCTACACTATGGGCCAGCCTTATTAGAGTTGGAGACCTAATTGATAGACTCAGTGGATGACTCCCTGAGGGCCCAACGATGCCAGTTGGATCAATGCTTGGACGAGATGCATCGGGAGTTCCAACAATTAAAAGGAGAAGGCGCAGACAAGGCATAGACAACCCCATCTCGAGTTGTTCCCCGTTTGTCTAAAGCATTCAAGAGGAGCCAATCTCGATGGACTTATGCCTCTTATTACTAGAGGCCTTCGATGGCACCTCTAACCAATTAAAGCACATCGTAGCTTTTTGAGCTCAGATGTCATTATAGACACCTCAGACACTTTACTGTGTCGAGTGTTCCTGACCATACTGAGAGGCTCGATGCAAGAATGATATAGTTGCCTAAAGTTGCTCTCAATTTCACCTTTCATCGCCAAGGAATTCGAGCTCCACCTCCTTGGGAACATATGCCCAAGCCATCCGCGATGATGTGGCTCGAATTGAGACAAAGGGAGGACAAACTCCTCTCTAACTTCATTATGTAGTTCACTGATGAAATTTGAGGCATGCAAGATGCTTACCCCTCTTTGGTGATATAGGCCTTTATGATGGGCCTAAGTCTCTCCTAGTTCTTTTGGTCGTTGGTGGAAAGATTATTGGCGGTAGTCCCTAAGATTCTCTAGAGGGTCAATTAGTACATAGCTGCAGAAGTAATGATCTTGGGTATGCGTGAGGAAACCCATAAAAGGCCATGCCAAGAACCATCTCGGGTGTCGACCTCAGGCTCGCTATGAGGAAAACATGGCCTACCCGAGATACCTCACTCGAGGTCCGGATTGAGTCCCCTCAATATGACGAGAACTGAGATCTTGTTTGTAGATTAGGGAGAAGGGATTCTTGAAAGAGCTACTATCGATAAGGACCCCCTTGGAAAGGAGGAACAAATTGAAATATTATCGCTTCCATTGCGACTACAATCACAACATCAAAGAATGTCATGATATGAGGGACCAGATTGAGGAGCAACCCACGAGAATGCAAGCAATGATACCTGATGGTAGTCCCACTATTAAAGAAAGCCAAGTCCGAGCTATTGGCGATGGATCCTTGAAATTTTAAGAAGCCTCTTCCACACCCGAAGCTGATGGAGCAACTTATTGAAGCACCACTTGATAAGGCCTAACTCGATCGGGTCATCAAGGTCGGAGCAGCACTCCCTGAGGAGGAGCGTGTGTAATTAATCAACTTTCTCGAGAAAAATGCCATGGTATTCCCAGGGCCACCAAAGAACATGCAAGTATTGATCCATATGTCACCCAACATTAATTGAACATCCTCCTCGAGGCTTGACTCGTAAAGTAGAGGCCTCACACGTTCGCCCTTGAGTGCTAGTAAGCGATCAATGATGAGGTTGATAGGTTGTCAGGAGTAAGATTTATTACTAAAGTCCAAACCCTTGGTGGCTTTCTAATATTGTATTAGTTAAAAAATCTAATGGAAACTAAAGAATATATTAATTATAATGATCTCAACCAACTTGTTTGAAGGACAACCTTCCTCTCCCTCGAATGAATCAACTAGTGGATGCTACCTCGGGTCACGAACTCCTTGCCTTTGTGGATTCATTCTCGGCTATAATCAAATCAAGATGACACCTAGGATCAGGAGCACACCTCCTTTATTACCGATAAAGGTATATATTACTACATTGTCATGCCTTTCGGGTTAAAGCACATAGGACCGACATAGCAAAGTATAGTGAACATGATGTTTAAGTACTAGATCGGGAGCAATCATGAAAGTATATGTGGTTGATATGATAGTCGAAAGAAGAATAGTTGACACACACTTGGTAGACCTAACCAAGATGTTCCAGATCTTGAAAAGGTTCAACATGCACCTTAACTCATCCAAGTGCACCTTTGAGGTCAGTTTAGAAAAATTCCTTAGGTGCATCGTCCACCAAAGGGGAATAGATGCAAACCTCGAGAAGGTCCACGTCGTAACCAAGATGCACCCACCTTGGTCCATAAAGGAAGTGCAGCAATTGATGGGACAATTAATAACACTTGGTCGGTTCCTATCTTCGCTTAAGCCCTGTGACAATTGATGTCACGAACGGTCGTCGCTTAACCGCAACATCTTCGCTCAGTGAACCGTTCATTGTCTTTTCTTATTTGTACAGATGTTTAGAAGCTTATTTTGCCTTGATTTTATGTGTTTTTGCCTAAGAAATATGAGCAAAAATAGTTTGGAATGCTATAGACGATCGCTCACTGCACGGAGCTAAAACTACCCAAAATAGCTTCATTTTTGGGGCATTTTCACGTGCTACGATGATTGCTCTGAGTGATGCAAAATGTTAGCTATCTCAGCACCCTGGAACCCCTCGGGTGGCACCGGACTGGATGGGGCTTCTTTCGGGTATATGTCGGGCATGAGCATTCATCAACAGTTGAACTAGTCTTGTGTTCGATACCTCGTTTGTTGACTTATGATCATTTATATAGCCCTTTAAAGTCTAGTTTGGCTCTCTTTCTCTCATTTCTCTGTTGTATTCAAGGTGTTCGACGAATTACTTGTAAAGCTTGTCTCTTTGCGAGATGTCGTGACTTTTCCATCGCTCATTTTCAAGCTAATCAACTTCTTTTTTGTAGTCCTTAGGGACCCACATGAGGTTACAAGTGGGATGACCCTTTGCAGGCAAATAACGCTTTGGTGTTTCATGACTTAGGCAATCTCAGCTAAATCTGGAACATTGGGCAAGGGTGCTCTACGACTTAGGCTGTTCCAGCTAAGTCTTTTAGTTAGCCGCTAGGGTGTCGCATGGTTTAGACAAATTTAGTTAAGTTCATGACGGTGTGGTATTAGAGTAGGCAAGCAATTCAAATGAACAGCGAAGAAGATTCACAATCTCGTCATGGTGAAACATCGTAATAAATCGAGCAAGATGGGGCAAGCCGGACCCTTGCTCCAAGCAACTGCAGGTGGACTGCAAGTGCAAACTCGCTCGTAAGCTGTTGGAGCCACTCATGAGGAGTGCGACAGCAAACAGGATGAGAATGAAGTTGGGTATTCTCCGCGAGTGGAGGAGGCACCAACTAGTAAAAAGAGCCACAAGGAGAGACTTACAATGGCGGAAACCCACCTTGATGTTCTTAAAACGAGCTTGGAGGAACTCTACCAAGGCCAACTAAGGCTCCTTGGGGTAGAGAGCTCGAAGCTAAATCTCGGATTAAGAGAGTTGAGTCCCTAGTCGACCAACTGATGGAGGACACCAAAGACTCCTTATGACATTTGCATGAAGTTGTGGTGGAACTCACGACCAAGATGATGTTGCTTACAAGGACTTAATCCAGGAGAGAACAATACCCACGTTACACCACTATCAAGCTTCAGAGCACCCGAGCCACATTGCTATGAGGGTGTCAGGGATGCCAAATAGCTTGAAAATTTTCTATTCGACATGGAATTATATTTTTGTGCTATGAGACCTGATTCTGAAGAAACCAAAGTTGCTATAGCATTAATGTATTTGAATGGAGATGCAAAACTTTGGTGGCGAACCCATTGGGAAGAGATCCAGCAAGGCCGATGTCGAGTGGATACATGGGAAGACTTGAAGCGAGAGTTAAGAACTTAGTTTTTGCTAGTTACAGGTGTCCTGCAAGCTAATCACGTGAGTGATGGCACGTGTGACACACTGCATAATCTTTTTTCTTATGATTAATATTAACATATTCTCACATTATATTATCTGTAGCATATATATTGTGATGTCTTTGGTTCTGTGCAATGAGATTTGATCGTGATCTCATCACGATAATGAGATTGATTCACCCTTAAACACAGATCCTAAATAACCCTTAGTTTGAGTAGTTTTGAATCCAATAGTGACATGAGGACTCGTAAGAACCCCGAATGAGAGCAATGCATTTGTTGAATGCGTTGTAGGGTCAAGTAGGAGAGAATATAAAGACAAAGCCATTGAAGACAGGGAGCAGTGAGTTGATGTATGTGGACATCAAACTAAATGGCCGAACAACCCGTGCAATGGTGGACATGGGCGCTATCCATAATTTTATTATCGATCGAGAAGCTAAGCGTCTTGGATTAATTTTGAAGAAGAGCCCAGGTTGTATGAAGGTTGTAAACTCGGAGACCAAGTAGATCTCCAGACGAGCAAGGGGGATCCCATCAAGGTTAGAACATGGAGTGGGAACACTAACTTGATGACGGTGCTATTGGACAACTTCCAAGTGATCCTTAGAATGGAGTTCATGCATACAACAAAGTTGGTGCCAATGTCGTTCCTGAACTCCCTATGCCTAATGGGAAGCGATGATCCCTACGTGGTTCTAGTTTCTCGAGGAGGAACCAAGGACCCATAACAAATATCCATTACAATTGAAGAAAGGGATACGAAAAGGTGAATCAACCTTTATAACTGCTATGAAGCTAGAGACACTTAACGGGGAGGCTATTCAAGAACCTGCCATAATGGTGAACATTCTGAAGGACTTCTCAGATGTGATGCTGACTGAGTTGCCAAAAACTCTACCACCACGCAGAGGCGTGGATCATCGTATTGAGCTAGAGCCGAGAGTTAAGCCTTTAGCGAGACCACCATACCGCATGGCTCCTCGAGAGTTAATAGAACTCAAGAAGCAGTTAGACGAACTACTAAGCAGTGGTCTCATCTGTAGTTCAATCAACTAGGCAAGGCCAAATACTTCTTTAAACTTGACCTCCGGTCGAGGTATTGCAGGTGCGCATTGCAGAAGGTGACGAAGCAAACACTACCTATGTGACCATGTATGGAGCGTTTGAGTTCCCGATGATGTCTTTCGGGTTAACCAACGCTCTGACTACATTCTGCATTTTACTAAACTAACTTTTCAAAGAGTATTTGGATAAGTTTATGATCGTATACTTAGACGATATCGTCATCTGCAGTCAAACACTTGAGGAGCATATTGAGCACCTTCGAACAATTTTCAAAGTTCTCAGGGAGAACATCTTGTTCGTGAAGAGGGAGAAGTGCTACTTTGCTCAAACGAAAATTCTATTATTAGGGCATCGAGTCGACAATGATTCCATTCGAATGAATAAGTCTAAGGTGTAAGCTATGGTAGAGTGGTGAACACCAAAGAAGGTGTCAAAGTTGAGATTATTCCTTGGATTCGTCAACTATTAGCGGTGCTTCATACCTGGATATTCAAAGCATGCAGCTCCACTAACGGAGTTGCTAAAGAAGGAGCAGTCTTAGAGATGGTCGGATAAATATGAAGCGACATTCCAAGACCTAAAGACTGTTGTGTTGGAGGAACCAGTACTCAGATTACCAGACTATGAGAAGTCTTTTAAAGTCCATACAAATACTTCTGACTTATGCAAGAGGGTCACCTAATGGCCTACAAGAGTCACAAGCTCAACGAGACCGAGTAGCAATATCCAATGCATGAAAAGGAAATGACAATAGTGGTCAACTATCTACGAGTGTGGTGACACTACCTTTTGGGAGCTTCATTTGTGCTAAGGATAAACAATTTTGTATTGAGTTACTTCCAAACTCAAAAAGAAAATCTTCCTGAAACAAGCACGATGATAGGACTTCTTAGCCGAGTTTGACATGGTAATAAAGTACAAGCTTGGAAAGGCAAACATTATGGCTGATGCATTAAGCCGGAAAGTGAAACTAGTGAGTGTTATACAGTTGAAGGACATAAATTATACTCTAACTTTCTTTCCAAGATCAGGGATAGATTGTGCAGTGATCCTCAGGAAGTAACCATGATGCAACTCATTAAAGAGGGCAAGGCACGACGATTTTGGGTCCATGAGAAACTCATATATACCAAAGGAAATATAGTTTATGTTCCGCGAGCGAATAATTTGAGGCATGAACTCACGAAAGAGTATCACGATTCCCTTTGGGCCGGACATCCGTGTATTCATCGAATAATGACTCTCATAGAGAGGGCCTTTTATTGGCCGAAGATGAGGACTGATAAGGAAGACTATGTCAAACATTCCTTACTTGCCTACAAGATAAGGTAGAGAAGCGAAAGCCAGTGAAACTTTTGGAGCCGCTGCCTGTACCAGAAAGGTCATGGGAGAGCATCTCCTTGGACTTCATATCAAGTTTGTCGATAGTAGGGGGACTAGGATCAATACTCATGGTGTTCAGTTGGTTTTCGAAGTATGCAATATTTATTGTTGCACCCCTAGATTGTTCAGCAAAGGAAGCAGCCAAATTGATGATAAAGAATGTGGTGAAGTATTAAAGAGTCTCACACAATATCATTAGTGATCGAGATTCTCGGTTCTTAGGATGATTCTGGATTGAGTTATTTAAGATGTTGGGATCCAAGTTATACTTCTACGTAAGCCTCCACCCCTAGACAGATGGCCAGATTAAAAGAATCAACTCACTCTTGGAACAATATCTCCAGCACTATGTGAGTGCCAACCAACGAGATTTGGTGAAGTTGTTGGACACAGTCCAATTCTCCTACAACTTGTAGCGGAGCTCTGCATCCAACAAGAGCCCCCTCGAGTTTATTACGGGACAACAACCATCGACTCATCACACCTTGGTTATTGATTATACAGGGAGTAGCCCGTTAGCATATCACTTCGTAAAGGAATGATATCAGAATGCAGATATTTTGCGGGCTTACTTGGAGAAAGCGACCAAAAAGATGAATAAGTGGGCCGACTTGGGAAGGCGACCACAGGTGCCTTGGTGTTGGTGAAGCTCCAACCAGCATCCCTCCAGTTCTTTCGGCACAAAGTATACAAAGGATTGGTATGCAAGTACGAAGAACCTTTCCCAATCATTGGTAGGGTAAGTAATGTCTCATACAAGTTGCAACTGTCGGTATGGCTTAGAATTTATAACGTCTTCAACTTTTTAAATACCGATAATCTTTCCTTTGTTGTTGTCTTCGAAGGTGTCATATAATTAGTTTTAGCTAGTGAGTTTGAAAATTATGTTGGAACTTCGTTCATGTGCCTTTAGCATCCACTATTAAGATATCATATTTTGCTTCTAGCTCTTGTATGAAGACATACCTATAAAAAGGAGGGGTTTGCTCTAGGTACCCTTTTAACTTCGGGTCCTTCATGGTTAGTCTTATTTTTCTTGACTTTTAACATCAAATCATTTATTATTCCTTTAGAAACCCAAACTAATTTTAAGAGCTATATTTTTCGAAAGAGCAAGTATAAACATAATGGCCAAATCTACCATAAAAATTATATTTATCTTTAGGGGGAATATATAATGTAGTACAAATCTTGTTGGCTTTTGTTGAGTATTACTATTTATGAAGTTGATTCCTTCCTTTCTATATACATAACTTTGGTTAGCAAGAATCATGTTTAATGATTTATTTTAAAATTTAAACTTTTCTAAAGTTTATTGTAATAATATATTTTCTTTTTTTAAGTGAATCTAACTCTTTACATTTAGTGCAAGATGTTAATATACAATTATCATGATTATTTTTTAATTTATCAAATTCATTAGAGAGAGATACATGATCCTTTTTTTGTAATTCATATTCCTTACTAATATTTTTATGCTCATCAAACAAATCGTGAAATGCATTAAGTAATTCACCATAAGAAAAAATTATTTTGGGTGAGTCACATACCTCATCATTGAAGAATATCAATGTATAGTTCGCCATCTTCATTGATATGCTCTTCATCTTCAAATACACTTATCCCACGTTACCTTGAATATTTTCTTCTTTTGGGTTAACAACTTCTTCAATTATGGATATTCATTTTTGAAGTGTCTTAGCTTCTTGTATTCATAACATGTTATAATATCATTTTTAGGTTCACTTTTATTCTTATGAGTTTTATTCATTTTCATCAATTTTTTAAGTCTTCTTATAAGAAGTGTAATGTTATCATTCTTATAAGTTGAGCTTTCGTTCGAGGAATCTTTTTTAGTTCTCAATGCAATATCATTCTTATTCTTTAGAAGGTTTTCCTCTTATTATTCATATACTTTACAGGTTATTTCATAAGTCATTAAAGATCATATGATTTCTTCAAGAGGAAAATTGTTAAAGTCATTTGCTTCTTGGATAGCTGTAACTTTTGGATCTCAATATTTTAGAAGATATCTTCAAATTTTATTTATCAATTCAAGGTTAGTATAGCATTTATCAAGAGCTTTTAAACTATTAATAACATTTGTAAAATGGGTGTACATGTCAACAATAGTTTTGCTTGACTTCATTTTAAACATTTCATAACTATGTACTAAAAGATTAATTTTTTATTCTTTTACTCTACTTGTGCCTTTATGAGTTACTTAAAATGTGTGTCAAATATCATGTGTATGATACAAGTAAAAACACAATTAAATATATTTTTATCTAAAACATAAAATAAAGCATTCATAGCTTTAGTGTTTAAGGAAAATATTTTCTTTTCAAAATCATTCCATTTATTCATTAGAATAGAAGATTTTTTAAAACCACTTTCATCGATATTCAGTAAATTAAAATCTATAGAAATCAAGAAAATTCTAATTCGTGTTTTCCAGCTAATGTAGTCCATCCCATTGAACATAGAAGGACGAGTGCTAGAGTGACCCTTGTGATTGCTAAAAAAAAACCTCACTTAAGTATTAATCCAAATGAGAGAACTTAGCTTTGATACCACCTATTAAGATCGTAATGACATTAGGGGGGGTGTCGTAAAGAGATCCGATTTGGAAAAGTTCAAATGAAAAATATGAATAGAAAATGTATTTAACTTGAAAGTGTAAGTAAGGATAATGAGTGAAGTAAATTAGTAAGCAATAACAATACAAAGTAAGAAAGAAAATACAAATCGATTTATAGTGGTTCGGTCATCCTGACCTACGTCTACTCTTAATTCATCTTCCCTCGAGAATACCGACTTTCACTATCGATCTTCTTTCCAATGGGCGAAGATCAACTGCCTTTGTTACAACCCTTCTCCTTTTAGCAGGCTCAAGAAAGAACCTTACACAAACTCTTTTACACAAGACCTCACACCTCCTTAGAATAATTGCTAAACTCAAGAAGGAAGAGACTCAAACACTTTCAAAAGTTTACAACACTTTTTAATCTCAAGAATTCTTTCTTGTTCACCCTTGTTTAATCTTATTCATGTTTCATCAAGCAAGAATAAGTGGAGTCTTTATAGACCCCCCCAGGCTTTAGAATTAGTGTCAAAATTTTAAATATTCGAGTTTTCAAGGTATTGGTGGTATTGCCATCGACGATGGGCAGTACTACCATCAAACATAGCTTGAGAATCTAGGATTTGATGGTACCATTATTAGCCTAGGTGGTACTATTGTCGATTGGGTGGTACCATCATCGCCTGGGCGGTACCACCACCAACCATGGGCGATATTATCGTCGAAAGTCCCGAAAGTACATAAAATAATATTTTTTAACTGTTTGGGTGGTAACATCGCCTAGGCCTGGTCACCAAAATGGCTTTTCTATAGGCCCAATTCGAATCTAATTTAGGCCCACTGGGCACTAAATCAAGTTGGCATGGTTTTAGCCCAATACCAACTCAATTTGATTTGAAACGATCATGATCAAGACTTAACTACTCAATTATATATCTAGCATAATTACAAAGTAATCAGCACATTGTTCAGCATTCTGATATGTCTTTAATTATCTGACATTCTGTTTGAACCTTTGGTGCATCACTATTTCCTTCAACGTATCTCCCGACCTATTAGCATGTTGACTTCTCATAACATTCGATCTTTTGGCGCAATACCTGATCCTTCTGGCCTGATGCCCGAACTCATAGCATGAAGTATATCCTTCAGCATGTCGACCAATCCTCCAACCCAACTTCTAATCTCTGACATGATACTTATCCGGCCCAACGTTTGATTCTCTTACTTCGACAATTAGCCCTATGATGGTTCATGTTCGTAATCAAAGTTTTTTTTATATCACTTATCTTAAAAATATATTAGTTCATAAATTCATCAATTAATTTTATCATCAAAACCTAAGATTCGACATCATGTGCATTGGAAAATGAAAATAAAACCAGATTTCCCTAAGTCAAGTATTTGGATGTTGTACGATGATTGGTATGCAAGAAAGTTGTAGAACCGAAAACCACATATATCATGTTACCTAGGGAGATCATATATCTATAATATTTCTAGATCCGATGGAGATGATGAAGGAGAACTCACTAGCTCCTCTCTAATAGTGATTCACATAGTAGATGCGATGATGATGTTCCTCCGATCGCTGCGGGATCTCCCTCTCCATGTGCAACACACATGAGCTATCAGCCAAGAAGGGGAGGAGGCTGAGGAGAATAAGAGGAGCAGCCACTTGAAGCTTTAACTTATGAATCCAAATGTTTCTCTTATTTATACAGGTGTATGTAGCTTAACCCTAATGGATCTTGCCTTATTGGGTATTGGATCTCTATCCAATTACCTAAGTCTCTCATATTAATGAATCTTTATCCAATAATCTCTTATTGGCTCTTATTGGATCTCATTCATAAGATCCAATAATATAAGGGCTTATTGGATATCCAATAAAATAGAGGCTACGTATATCTCATATTCGCACCTCTACTCGTCGCAACATCTATCATATGTGTGTGATCCTTTAGACCCAATACCAAGTTGGCCTTGAGTTGCTCCTATTAGAACTTTTTCTGATATAGTGAATTATTATCTCAATAATAATTTACTCAACTCATTGAGCTGGCCTAATGATTGGTTTTAAGCTACATGTATTGATGTGTCATATAGAATAGTTTTATACGTTGTTGTACTAACTTTGTTGTAGTTTTCAGATCTGGACAATACCCTTTTTTGCTATTGAAATATGTTATAGATTAATATTTTATCGTCAAAATTATTTTAATACAAAACGTAGGAAGAAGGGCAGCAACTATCACTGTCTTACACTAACGCTGATATACTACACTTTTGGCTGCCCCCTACTATTCTCCTCCCTCCCATTTTCTCTCAGTCGACCACCCCTCTCCTTAGTGCATGAGGATAGCGAAGAAAAAATGAGTTTTTCTTATACACTTATTGTAAGGTGGTATACAAAGGCTACAAAGAAGGTGCATAAAAGCTGTAAGGTTTCTATGTTATGAGGGACGAGCATCACCACTTCTTCCACTGTGTGGATACTATTAGAGAGGACACATGCCCTCCTTCATCCTCTCCTTTGGAAATGAGATTCTGAATGGATATACGATCTCCCTAGGTAATACATCTAATATATGTTACATAAAATTTTTGGGTTGTGGTTTCTCATGCACCAACTCTCGTATGAGGACTTGATATTTTCTTTGGGAAATCTGATTTTTGGTTTTTGTTTTTTGCTACACTTATGATGCCCAATCTAAGATTTTCTAAAAGTCTGAAACTTAGTCAATTAGAGTCATCACATAGTGATGGTGCTACAAATTAAGAGTGAATTAGCATCGGGAAAAGTTTAAGAGGGCCAAGCATGATGTACCTTACCAATACTTCATTTTAGAAGCATGTATCAATCAAGACCTCTGAAAGGGAACAATACATTTGATTCACCAATCCTAGACATAGCGATCCTCGGTAATATTGTTTGGCAACTACACCCTCACCTCACACCTTTTGAGCCCACTTAAGGACGACCACACCCCCCCCCCATTGGGCTTCTAACAGGTTATCCGAAGGCAAGTTAGCTAGGTCAGCCATATGTAAAGTCATGAAAGGTCGGGATTTGCCCGTACACAAGTCCCACATCGACTGCGACCTCACCACCTTCTTTCTCGAACCCATTATAGAATCTTGGCCTTTCGCATGGATGGTTAGAGAACCCCTTGTTCCTCGAGCGACCCTCTCAGGGTAGCATAAATAATGATCTTTTCTAGAAGGCTAGATTGGAGCTCTCAAGATCCTAAAGAATTTGGAGGTTGGAGGCTTTGCCATAGAATGAACCTGCTCCTTAGCGGTTAAGGGATTTAAGGAGGAGTGGTTGATCTCTCTCCTCCCACGGTTGAGGCAAGTGTCTCTCTAGAATGGACCTAGAAAGCTCTCGATGGTAGGAAACCTTGAAACTCACCACAATGGGAGATGCCTCGATAGAGCCCCTGATGGCGAGATAACCTGAAGCTTACCATAAATGCAAGGTGCCTCAAAAATAGTAATGATAGAGTGAGCCTCATAAATCTGCCACATCGGAGTAAGACTCTTAGATCCAGCACAACAGAGAGAAGGTGAAGATCCACTATGATGGAGAAGGGAAGACTTGCTACGATGGAAACCAGAAGATCTACTACGGTGAAGAAGGGAAGAAGACCCACTATGGCGGAAACTTAAGATCCACTATGGCAAAGAAGGGAGGAAGGCTCACTATGGTGGCAGCTCAAGATCTGCGATGGCAAAGAAAGAAAGAAGACCCATTATGATGGAGGCCCGAGATTTGTTTAATGGAGAAGGAAAGAACCGCTACATAAGAAGCCTAAGATCCGTCGCTATGAATAAGGAAAGAAAATATACTACAGTAGAAGCCTGTGATCATCTATGACAGAGAAGGGAGGACGGTCCACTATAATGAAAGGCTGAGATATGCTTTGGCGGAGAAGGGAAGAAGACTTGCTATGGTGGAAGTTCAAGATATGCTATGATGGAGAAGGAAAGAAAACCCGCTATGGTGGAAGCCCAAGACTTGCTATGATGGAGAAGGGAAGAAGACATCCGCTATGGTGGATCCTCCGGGCCAAATATGCTTAAGGCGTGTAAGTCAAGAAATTCAACTCAGTGCAGAGCCTCCGGGCCAAATGTGCCTGAGGTGTGTGAGTCGGTAAATTTGACTCATGGCAAGGCATTCGCTATGGTGGAGCCTCCGGGCCGAATGTACCCAATATGTGTAAGTCGAAAAATTTGACCCATGCTAAGACATCCGCTACGACGGAGCCTCTAGGCCAAATGTGCCCTAGGTGTGTGTTGAAAAATCTACCCCATGCCAAGACATCCACTATGACGGAACCTCCGAGACAAATGTGCCTAAAGTGTCTGAGTCGAGAAATATGACTCATGCCAAGATATCCGCTATGGCAGAGCCTCCGAGCCAAATGTGCCCAAAGTGTGTGAGTTGAGAAATCTGACCTTTGCCAAGAGGAATCTGCTATGATGGAAGTGTAGACCCAGTACACGAGATAATCTGAGATACTTGAAACGGGAAAGCTCGACACATGAGACGAGACCCTGAATACTCCTAAGTCAAAAGTGTCGAATGGCATGCCTCGAACCCTTTTATAAGAGTTCCAAGGCACACATTCAGGGAGACAAATGATAGGAAATATTTTGACAACTATATCAGTTCATTAACTGGCCATCATCGAGGCACTAACGTGGAAGGCAAGGGTCAAATCACTCCCCCACTCGACATCAATGTAGGGGCAAGAATAGCCTCTCGACCCCCCATGGACAACAATCCATGGGAGGCCATTCGGGCTGATCCTATCAGCCTTTTAGTGATCCCCGGGTGGTCGCTCAGGCCTATTCTCCCTTAATCGACCTCTGTGGATGACAGCCCGTAGGAAGCCACTTGGGGTTGTCTTCCCCGTGGATAAAATTCCAAAGAGAGGGCATTACAATGGCTACAAATGATCATCTCGGTTGCCTAGGTATAAAAGCTGATCCTCGACGCCTACTCAGGGTCGATCCTTTCCCTAAAAATCCTTCACATTCCACGTAGCCCCAAAAATAACTAATTTGAGCGTTAGAGGGGTCGGGTTAGGAAACTCCACCCGACGTTGATCTTTGTGCAGGAACCCACCAAAGAGACTGAAATCCATCTTGGCCCGACCTCATATTCATGTCGGAACCTCAAAAGCCATCTTGAAGACCATCTTGGAGTTACCTTGAACATCTCGATGCCACATTAATTATCGCTTGGGGCTGTCATGAGGGTTCCTTGGACGACCTCACACGTACGGGACGAGACCAAGCCGTGTAAACTCATGATTGACGGTACATGGGTAACAATACATGATGACCCAAATCTTTTGTTGGTGTTAATAAATAAAATTAATAATATTTATTATTTTAGGAAAATTTCTTTTAACTAGATATCGAGATCTATAAAAGTATAACCGGCCTGATGATTAATTTGCAAAAAAAAAATGTAATCTAAAAGACATCCGACAACCATATAGAATTATTTGTTAATTAAAAAAATCTGAAACAATTTATTTATTGAAACTTATTTTAAATTTGCACGTCGGTATAAGTGTTCGTTCGGGCATGCTTTCCGGGCTTCGGTTTGTTGGTTCCCCGAGCGTTCGTTACTCTTGATGGCCATCAATCCCGCCTCCGCATCAGCATACGAGAGCCGCGTCTCTACCAGTCTTTCGCTTCCTTCTCCTCCTCCTTCTCCGACGACGACAACGACGCCTAGGGTTTTTTGGGACGCTACCACGAGGAGGCGATAATGCGACCGCGTCAGGTGCGAATCAATCACCTCCTCCTCTATAATCCTAACCCTAACACCATAGACCTCCGCTCCTCCTCCTCCTCCTCCTCCTCCTTCCAAATTGCAGGTTGTGCGTCGGCGACACGATCCTTGGCTGCGAGAGGTAAGTCTCGTGCTTCGTTCCGTTTGATGGAAACGGAAACTGCACCTAATCTATTTATTGCTAGTCTGTATCAGGAATGTTCCACCCAAATGACTTGTGGTGGCAAGTCAGAATCAAGCATAATTCATCTTAGCAACTTATCCCCTCTTAATGTTCGTTTTATTCGTGCAACTCGGTCACTCCCCCTTAGTTGACATTTTCCCCCCTTTTTATTTAAATATTTTTTGTTTTATGTATTATTAATAATTAATTAATTTTATATTATTTTTCTTGTTTATTTCAGACTACTCCTTATTATTATAATTTTTTTTTTAATTATGTCGAACATATTACCCCCCAAAGAAAGGTCTTGGATTTAAGGAGGCCGCTGCAGTGGAGACAGATGCTGTTGTCCGATGACAAAAAAACACCGGGGAGGAAGACAAAGGGGAGCCAGACGTCAAGGCGGCAACTTGTACGGGGGCGGAGACGGAGGCGCGCGAGGTGGTGCCCGACCAGCCTACCACCCCCATGCGCCCCAACACTTGCCGCCTCCCTCTTTCTGATACCCACCCCTTCGTCTTTTCCGGACACGTGCTCAGATTCCCCATCCCATTTCATCCCATCTTCCCATACAAAGAATACCCGTCAGGGCCGACCTCAACCTCTCCCACATGACGGCGCAACCCAAAACTGGTACCTCTTTTCCTCCGTTTATCATCTATTTCTCCTCCTTCGGCCTCATTCCCTTTCCACGGCAATGTTAGATAGCTATCTGTGGTGGCCGACCATGGCTGCTATCAGTTCCTTTCACTGAGACGTGAACACCGAGGATTCCCATTCCTTTCTTCCTCCAGATTTATCTCTGGCGTAGCAATGTCAATGCCACCGGTTGAGCGGCGACGGACATCCCAATGTTGGTGGTGAGCGTTGCGATGCAGCTTAATTAATATGCTGATTAATTAAAGCTACGCGGTACGTCACCCACCCTCGCTTTTCCCGCACATGGCTGTGCTACTATTACTGGTGTGCCCCTCAATGTTCATGAACCACCGTGGCACACGCTGTTGCATGCATCATTAAGTACAGCTCATGGACGGGTGGGAGAGCAGTAGATCCACCGTCCACGTTGGTCAGTTAAGGACTTGCATGATATTTTTAGGGTTTTGGTAAATATGGCTTCCATTTAAGCCGCGTTTAGGCTCGATGTGTTTGTCTGTTTCAGGTCGATGGGTCATGCGTGGCGGTAAATAGAACTTGAAGCCGACGACGAGAAGGGAAGGAGGGGGGCGGGGGAGAGCCGCCGGGGAGGCGGCGGCGGCGGTGGAGATGATGGCGAGCGCGGCAGTGAGCGTTGCTGGTTCGTCTCCGGTGGCGGCGGCGGCGATGGCGAGGGATCGCCGAGCTGAGGGAATGCGGCGATCGGAGTCGGGGACGGATCTGTCTGGGATGCGGCGGTCGATGTCGGCTCCGCAGCTCCGGTGCTCCCTGAACGTCCCCCGCGCGGCAGCGCCGGCGTCGCTGAAGAGCAGCCGGTCGATCGGCGTGTTCCCTTTGGGATCTATCATCACCAATTCGATCCGGTCGTTCCTGTTCGACTCGGGGGAGGGGGTGATCGGCGGCGGCATGAGGCTGGTGGAGCCGGCGGAGGAGAGCGACGAGGAGGCGGTGGCGGGACCGGAGGAGGAGGGGATCGGACAGGAGAAGCGAGCTAATTGGATGGCACGGATCTTGGAGCTGAGGCGGCAGTGGAGGGATCGGCAGCACAAGGTCGATGAAGTGGAGGAGGAAGGGGAGGAGGGAGGTGAAGAGGATGGCTACTGTGGGGTGAGTTACGAGACCGAGGAGGAAGAGGACGGCGAGTGGGATCGGGAATCGTTCGAGAGTCTATTGGGGCGGGTCCCGTGGTCGGACGAGAAACTCTTCTCCCAGCTGGCGTACCTCTGTGACATGGCCTACGTGATCCCCGAGATCAAGGTTATCTCTTCCCTCCATCTCTGCCGTCCGTTTCGATCTCAACGGGTCTCTGGTTGATCTTCTCCCATCAGCAACCGTTGCTGTTTTGAATAAATCGATATTTTTAATAATTATATTTTTGGAGGAACATATTTTAATATTCACTTACCCTGCTGCCGTGCGAATCACAGGAGGAGGAGCTGCGTGCGTGGTACGACGTCGGATTCGTGACCTCGTCCTTGGAGAAGAAAGCGGAGGCCGCGATCAGGGCCAAGCTCGAGAGCGACTCCACGCCGCCCCCGCAAGGGCCTCAAGGATCCGATCCCATGACGACTGCCCATCCCAACCGGCGGGTCCGCGCGTCTCTAGCCTACGTGGTCGCCGCCTCCGCCGCCTCCTACTTGCACTCCCGCGCTAAGGGCCTCCTTTCCCTCGGCACCGGAGCCGGGCACCACGCGTCCGACTCGGAGGAGGGCTTGGGTCCCAGCAGCTATGGCTGCAAGAACCCCGAGGTGGCCGCCTACATGGCCGCGTCGACGATGACGGCGGTGGTGGCAGCGGAGGAGGAGGCGAGGCAGGAGGCGGCCAAGGATCTCCGCTCCCTCCATTCCTCCCCGTGCGAATGGTTCGTGTGCGACCACGAGAGGACGCGCACCCGCTGCTTCGTGATCCAGGTGCGTTCGCTCCCACAAACAAGTATTCTCACTAGTCCAGCATCTCCCGCAATTTTCACCATCTCTAATACAGTCGCTCGCGACTGGATGTGCAGGGATCTGACTCGCTGGCTTCTTGGCAAGCAAATCTATTCTTTGAACCCACCAAATTCGAGGTAAAGCTCGCCAAATTCCTCCGATCGTTCACCGCTCCAGTGTGAAACGAGGTCTGTTGTTTTTCGTGATACTGGTATTATTTACGAACAGGGAATGGAAGTGCTGGTCCACCGGGGGATCTACGAAGCAGCAAAGGGCATATACGAGCAATTCTTGCCCGAGATCAAAGATCACCTTAGTCGCCACGGCGACAGGGCCAGGCTGCGGTTCTCCGGCCACTCGCTGGGGGGAAGCCTCGGCCTCCTTGTCGGACTGATGCTGCTTGCTCGAGGCGACGTCAAGCTCCACCACCTCCTCCCTGTCGTCACGTTTGGGTCGCCGTCCGTGTTCTGCGGGGGGCAGCGGGTCCTGGAGGAGCTGGGTTTGGACGAGGGGTTCGTGTGCTCTGTGATGATGCACCGCGACATCGTGCCCAGGGCCTTCTCCTGCAACTACCCGAACCACGTTGCCCAAGTCCTCAAGCGCCTCAACGGCGTGTTTCGTTCCCACCCTTGCCTTAACAATCAGGTACCAGTTTCAGGGCTTTGATTTAGTTCATACGATTCTTCATACAATCTTCTCGTTTCCATGACGTGCTTTCCTCGTTACCGGTGAAGCAGAAGGTGCTGTATTCTCCATTAGGCAAGACTTACATTCTCCAACCTGATGACCAATCCTCGCCTTTCCACCCTATGCTGCCACCGGAAGCTGCTCTCTACGTGCTGGACGGGAAGAACATCGCCGGGAGTTCATCCAGAGCCACAACCAAGAGCGCGCTGCGAGCATTCGTCAACTCGCCGCATCCGCTGGAGACCCTGAGCGACCCCAGGGCGTACGGCACGGAAGGCACCATCCTCCGTGACCACGACTGCAGCAATTACGTGAAGGCCCTCAACGCCTTGATGAGGCAGCACACCAAGTCGGTGAGGCGGAGGTCGAGGAAGCAGCGGTTCAACCAAAGGTGGCCGCTCGTCGCCGTCCCTGGAACCGGACTGCTACCTTCTCACCCATGCGGAGGCCACCGGAATCCACTCCTGGAGACGCCTGCATTGGTTACTAACGAATTGGCTACTGGAATTTGAGGAGACTGCTAAGAATGCCGACGCATCGGCGGAACTGGGAACGCGGTGGTTTTGCGTGGAACGCAACTAATTGTCACCATGCTCGAGTCCGTGCAATATTCTTGCATCACACCCGGTCTCCTTTGACCCACATGATCAGTCAATGCAAATAACTGTAAATTATTTGCGGTCGCATTGCCTAATGGAATCAGCAAGCTTGTCTTTCTTGATATAGACTTGGTTTATGACTTGGTCAAAATCTGGTAGAACGGTCAAAATATGGCCTGTTCGCTACAGGGTCTGCGCGGCCCACAAGGGACATACCCACGTTAAGCTTTGTATTCGGGCTCGCCCATGGAGCTGTTTGGGAATTTGACTCTCCTTTGTTAGCAATTAGTTCCCGAGAATTCTATTCTAAGCAAAATTGCAAAACGAGGCCGGTATCGGCCGCCCCAGTAAACGACGGAGAGATGTCGACCAGGAGGCGGGACCGGCGCAACCCCGGCGGTCCGACTCCGACAGCCCGACTTCCAGCGGCCAGCTCCAGATCTCATCACCCTCTATTCTCCTGGCCGCTCATCCTGGTCGCCTTCTTCGCCCTCGCTGCGATCGTGCTCCCCCTCGTCAGGTACCGAGGCGGCAAGACTGGCCTGCCGGAAGCCACGTCGGCAGCCCTCTCCGTATACGAGAGGGGCCTCGTAAAGCCCAACGTCGCTTTCCAAGAAATCCTTGCCGTAAGCTCTTCTCTTTTGTAAAATCCGCAGCTTTCTCTCTCTTTTTTCTAACATTTTCTCTTGTTTCTCTCTTCCTTCTCATTGTTGTGGTGCAGGAGAACTCGCGGTTTTCAGAGAACCGATCGAGACGCCATTTCCCGAATCCGGTGCTGGCGTATGTAACTCCTTGGTACGATAACAGTTTCCTCCTTGGCACGATCTGGTGTGTCAAACGGCCTACTAATTTGATCACAATCAGAACCTTTTCCATTTTCTGTTGATAAGACAAGAATGAGATATGTTTGTCGTTGCACAGCTCAAAGGCAAACATTTGTCCTTCAATTTGTTTCAAGCTTGGTATCTTTCCCGAGACAAGCATGAATCTTTTGGAGAGTTCACAGTTCCAAATGGTTAATCTCTTAGCTTCATATGCCGACCCATCTAACCGGATAGAATGACCCTTGTTTTTAAAATTGACAGCTTTGTTTCATCCACGTAAATCTTGTAATCCCAATCCACCTTGAGCAAACTGTCTGCTCACTAGTTCCAAGAAACTAGACTTGTTGTTCTTTCTTTTTTGTTGTTTTCCCTGTACCAATCCATAAAGATTATCTAAAATATAGCTTTATTGTATTAATGTGTTTTTTAAGTTGGATAGATATGCTTTTCTTTAAATAGATTTAATCAATTTAAGTCTGTCTGGATAAGATATGAATCTATGAAAATTTGAACATTTGAACTCTAGCAGTTCTAGGGTTGTAAATATGAAAAGGTTGTAATATCTCCAGCTATTTTTTTAGTTTCATCTTGAGTGAGCTCTTTGATTTTCTTTTCAGAAATAGAACTATCTTCTATGGTATTTCTGTTGGCAACAAACTTTTAAACAATTAATGCAACTGAATATGCTCCACACCGAAGTTATCATTTGTGTGGATGTGATCTGGGAAATGATTATGCAATATCCTGCTACAAGATTCTTTTCTTGGTAAGTTTTTTTGTGCTCCTTACTGTTTGATAAATACAGTATTCTCTAAACTTATTTTCAACTTCTGCTGAAGATTCTCATGTCATCCTCACTGAACTTGTGGCTGTGACAATTACTGAATTTGCTTTTGTTTAACCATGTGTATGTTTTTTGTGTGTCTTCTCACGTAATTTAGAGCATCATATTATGGTTCAAGCATATTGCAGGAATTCAAGGGGGTCCGAAATGGCGAAGCTGTTTAATTCCAAATTAACACATCTATCACCTGTGTGGTATGAGTTGAAGAGGTACATAAAATCTGGTGAAACAAATAATCGCTCTTTGTCACAGTTAAAGTCTTTTTTACCTTAATATTATATCTTTCTGACAGTGAAGGCAAGAGGCTAGTTTTAGAAGGACGGCATAATGCTGACAGAGTGTGGATCTCAAAGATTCGGACTAATGGAAATCCTCTGGTAATTAGATAAACTGAGTTCCTATCTGACATCCAAGAAGAGAGCTGGTGGCCAAGTAACTGTTCTGTAGTTGTGTTATATTAAAAATCGAAATATTAAGGTTAGATGCATCTTCTGTAGATCATTTCAACCAACTTTACAATCATATCTCTGATTTCAAGGTTCTTACTAAATTTCATCTTGATAAACATCTTTAAATATTATACCCCACAAGGAATCATAAACCATGAAAGGTTACCTAATGTCAGTTGTTCTACTTGTTTTAAGTAGCACCAACATGTACTGTTAAAAGTGATAGTTTCGTGAGTTTTCTATATTCCTTTAAACAATAATGCTGACATCACTGGAAATTTCTAGCTGCAGGGCAGAATCCAAAGTATTCTTACCAATAGTTGGATATTTGTGCCAGTGTGGTTTCTCCCATTTGACGGCTTGTGCTACCCAATATGAATAAAAGGATACTGATATTAAAATTACGAACGATTATTTAGTGAAGCAACTTGATGTGCCTTGTCATGAAATGAAGTGTCTTGGTCAGGTTTTTTATATTTTATACTGCTGTGCCATATTTGGTCTATGAGGTGTGTTCTTTTCAGGTTACTACACTTCTCCAGTTCATATTTTAATTTTGTCTGAGATGTTTGAAAAACCTTGTGAAAACAGAGACTTCTTTGAATGTTATATAGGGACAAAGGCATAGTAGAGGCGTTGCACATAATGCTGTGCTTTTACCTTTATATTTTGTTGTGGCCATTTTCTTTTTTCCTTTTTTGCCTAATTGTGATATTCAGGCTGTCAGAAAATGGCAATCTGGTGACTGTATTTGATGTCTTGTAGGTGTTACCCAGAGTTGTCTTGGAAGCATTTCCTGTGGACCTACTTCTAAAGAAGAAGTGGTGGAGTAAGGCAATTGATATCATAATAAAAGAATGCAAGTCAGTGGTATCCAAAAAATTTTATTCTTCAGTTTATCTGCATTTATGCAAGTATCTGTATGAATATTCTTTTTTTAGTTTGACATTTACTCGTTAGCGAACAGGGATATGGGATATGATGGTATTGTTCTGGAATCCTGGTCAAGATGGGCAGCCCATGGTATCTTGCATGATCCAGACATGCGTAATATGGTTAGTTCCTTCTCTGATGAATTTATGGTACAATTATTTTGTTATTGGGTTTTCACTAAAAGTTGGTAACTTATAAATTAAGTTTGATATAACTGCTTTCTTGTAGCTATTTCTTACTGTGTGCACCAGTCAAGGAGATCACTGTTTAAATAAGTTGATTGTTTCTTCATCGAACTTATTTTTTACATCTTCATAGATAAGTAATATTGTTTTAGATTTTGCTCCTCTTCCACCATCAAAAGTGAACTCACCATTGGTTGCTTCTAAGGAAGCTTCATTTTGTATCATGATCCTATCCTGGTTGGTCAATGGTCATGGTAAGATGTTTCTACATTTGTAGGATATTCCCTCGACATCTTATTTTCTCAAACTTTTACACAATTAAGATCTCTTATTTACATATAATTTAGATCTTTGATGATTTTCTTTAATAATCATCTTCCAATATATCTGATAAACAAGAGTTGGGAATCTTATGATTTCCAGTTGAGGGTGAGATTTTAGTATCTTAATAGTTTTTTTCATGCAAGCTTGGACATAATAGCTTACTTATGCAACTTTAACATCTTATATTTCCATCTGGTTGCATGAATGTGATCGCATGTTTGCATGCATACTAAAAGTTATTTGTTATTCTATTTTCTACTAGGAGCACTCTTTAATTCTTACAAGAACCATCTCTGGTACTAAACTAAGGACAATTAAGATGTGTGCAAGAACCTTCCTTTTTAAGAAGGATGCAGCATTCAAGGTTGTCTGGATTACAATATCCTACAATGTTGTTGCACTTAACGTTGTCTTTAATCAATATTCCAGCACATTTACATGCTTGTGCAAATGAGTTTGAGACTTCCTGATTCTAGAATAGTGCTTTAATAAGTCCGATATATAAGTAATGATTCAGAATACTGCCTTTTGTTTATTTATAAGTAGTGTTATACTGACATAGATGGAACAAAATGAATCGCAGGACTATATTCTCTCAGTCATGGTTGCAGACAGTTTAAGAAAAGTTTTTTTTAATTGTACATCGACTCTCCCGAGACCCCACATTGACAGGAACCTTGTGCACTGGCTCAGTATGCCTTTTTTTTTTATTATACGGCCAAGTATGATAAAGTTCTGGGCATTGAAAAAAAAGGATACTTGTCTAGTTGTCTTACATACTGAAGGTACCATAGTGGAAAGCTTGTGAAGATTTGCCATGTGGAGTTTTAATTTATATCGTATAAGAAAGAAACAAAACGGTCGGTCCTCCAGTACAGATGAAAGAGTTCTGTGTGTTCTCCCACAACAATCCTTTCAATCATTACATTTCAAGTTTTGGTGCTTGTGAGCCTTCAATAGTTCTAAATGCCTCTTGATGGACATCTATGCCTATGGTTAGGAGGATGGATATGAACACGAGTAAGTTACATTAGTTTGTTTATCTTTGTACTAAATGGACCTATTCATTACACTGTTGCATCTTATCTGAATAGGAAGGATGTTTTCTTATCATTTGGTAGCCTCAATCAATTACATCAATTTAATGCATTCTGCACCAATATGATTTAAGTTTTTTTTTTATATTTAAGAAAAGAGTCATTCTTCAGATCTGCCCTTCTTTGGTCTACAGGGATTGGACTTTATCAAAGAGCTCAGTGAGGCTCTGCATTCTATGACCTCAGTGGAAAGTGATAATCATCCATTGGAGTTGATCTATGTAATTCCAGCCCCACGTTCACAAAAGCTTGATGAATATGATTTTGGACCACAAGATCTGCGCCAACTTTGTGATGCTGTAGATGGTTTTTCTCTTATGACCTACGATTTTTCAGGACCTCAAAGTCCTGGTCCGAATGCTCCTCTCAGCTGGATACGCTCTTCGTTGAGTATGCTTCTTGGTGATACCAACTCTGGTGCTCACAGCCATGCCCACAAGATCTTGCTTGGTCTGAACTTTTATGGGAATGATTTCCTTGTTTCAGAAGGTATGTGCTTCTTCAAGAAAGTTGAGAGTTCATTTGAATCAGACATCGAATTCCATTCCAGTTATGCTCTCATTGTTGATAAATCAATTCTTTCTCTGTGCATGCCCCAACATGTTGTATACATACAAAATTACCATGACTATATTTAGTAATCCATCTTGAACTAGGCACTAGTCTTTATACATCACTACTGTATGCTAGATCCTATAGTTATTTAATTACCCTATATATATATATATATATATATATATATATATAGGTTAATTAACCTGGACCTATGGAATGGTTAAGGCAGTTTATTGACGTTTCCTGTGTCTTGTCTGTAATATCAATGGGGGACTGAACAGTTTGTCTCACACTCTTGAGCCTTTCCATCTTTGGTTTTCAGTGTTATAAAGCGGGATTACCTACATCTTATCTCCTGCTTTGTAGGAGGACTGTTATCATTTTGGGAAGTGCCAACATGTGCCCATTCCCATCCATGTTAAATGTTTGTGAACGCTTTGTATGACTCCTGTTAAAATGTATCCAAATCATTGATTTGCACTGGTTTTTTCTGTCATCACTTGTAGGTTCAGGTGGTGGAGCTATAACTGGTACAGATTACATTTCCTTGCTGGAGAAACACAGGCCAGTGATTCACTGGGACAACACAAGTGCTGAGCATTTCTTCATCTACTCCCATAACAATGCAAGGCATGCCGTGTTTTATCCCTCACTGCTGTCGCTTTCTATGCGTCTGGATGAAGCTCAAGTTTGGGGAGCCGGCCTATCAATTTGGGAAATCGGACAAGGCTTAGACTACTTTTTTGATCTTTTGTAATCTGTGTCCTGATTTAAGACTTTTGGCAGTAGCATCCATACAACATAACCAGTGTGACTTATTTTGACTGCTTGCTTGTGTTTTCGCTGTATCTGTTGATGATGGATCTATTTATACCGATGGATTCTCAAAACATGAGAACCATGTCGGTATCTTCAATCAGTGAGGTAAATTCCTTTGTCATCCGTGTTACATACAATCTTTCTCTTGCAGTTAGATTTATTTAAGCAATAAGGAGGGTTTTGCTCTATTGTTTGTGTGACTTTGAGGAATTCAATTCTATCTAAACTGTGCGTTGGAACATTAACTGCACTGTTTTGCAAGTGCTATGGAAGCGCCGAAGACACCCAAACTTATCTGATCACTGGATTTGCATGCCAAGGATTTCGATGGGAATGTAGACAGCAGTATGGATTGGACAAATGTGCAATGACATCCTCGCACGATATTTTGCATCATTTGGGCTTCCGTTTCCATAGATAGCTTCCGCATACGCCAAATCACAAATCACCAGCTTTTTCTTCCTAAAAGCTGTTCTTGATTTCTAATGGAAAAATGTCCTCTTGCATCCTTTAGCAACCTGCTATTATCTATTATTATTGTTTTAATTTATATTGATTAAAACAAGCTTTTTTATCATGTAAAATTTACATTTCATGTTCTGAAATTATTTTTTAATTCAATAGTACCATTTTTTTTCTTTTTTTCCTTAATTAAATAACAGTGCTTAAGTAACACAGTAAGATTATTCCTTGACGACCTATATGTTCTCAGGTCCCACATTGCTATAGAATCATAGACGTGGTTCAAATGTGATTTCAAATTCGAACCTTAGTGTCTGTGGGTCGATCTAAAGCACGCATGGCGATAAGGATGATGATGTTGTTAATCTTCTGTGGATCGACCTAAAGGCTTCCATTTCCTCAATTGTTCTAAGTTTACCTCAGGATCAAATAGATTATGGTGTTTTTTATGTCTGAATACTGTCGTGAAGGATCAAGAAAAAAATATAAGCAACAACACAAGTTGACAAGAAAAATTATAACAAAATTCTCTCACTTATCTTCCAACAATTCAGAAAAAATTATCTCAACTCTATCAAAAATGATTTATTTTGCTGCTTTTCTCATGAAATATAAAATATTATCACATCACTAGTTCTTTATTAGGTTGCATGATCACTTTCCTTCATGATGTATTATCAGATTCTTGTTGGTAGATCTTTAAGCTGGTTAATGGATGCATGGCAAGCAAGAACATGCAGAAAGATGGTGTCCTTAGCAGTGCATACAGTTTCTATTCCTTTTTCTCCTTAAAGAAACCATGTATTAAGCTTGTTTGTCGCCGACGATCCTATACATCCTCCTGTAGATTAGATATAATTTTAGTAATAACGAGTAGTAAAAACGAGAAGAGAATAGTAGAAGGTACCGGAAATACTTTCAATAAACCAAAAACATCTATTTATATTGATTAAAAGATAAAATATAGATATCTTAAAATACTAAAAAAATCTATCATATCTAAATAAATTTTACCCTCATCTAAACTAGATCTAAATTTAAATCTTTATCTAATCCAAACTACTTAACTTTATCTTAACTGTTTTAATTATTTCCAACACACCCTCTTAATTCAAGTAGTTAAGATTTAAAAATTATTTTTAAAGAATTTTTTTCGCTAAAATTTTTGTGAATATGTCGACAAGCTGATCTTCATTGCTGCAGCGGTTGTCTTATGTTTTTTCTCTATCCATAGATCTTTGAGAACTTCTGACATAAAATCTTTTATCATTTCTCTTGATATTTTTCTCTTCGGTAGTCATCTTTGATGATATGATGGAGACTCTGTATTTGTAAGATTAAATCTCATTGTATGCGGAAGATTTTTTTTTTTTCTCTTAGCTTTTTTCACATCATCATAAACTTCTACTGTGTACTTTCATTATTATTCTTAGAGTTTAGAGCTTCACCCATTTTCTGTGCATGTATGTCATCATCATTATGACCTGCATCATCTTAAATAGTTTGCATACATCCACACAAATTTAGATGATCATAATTTTTATGTCATAATGTTAATTCATCAGTAGGAGTAGCAAAATCCAAAAATAATAAGACAAACATCTTATTTCTTGCAGTTGCTATCAATTTACCAATTTTATTATCATAAATAAGATATTTTTCATCATAAAAAATAATATAATATCATTTTCTCATTAGTTGTCCTATACTAATGAGATTTTGTTTTAAATCAGGAATAAATAATACATCATCAATAATTTTTTATCAGACTTTGTATTCTGACCGAATCATCAAGCTTCTGAAATAGATTTTTATCTCCTGTCATATGATTACTGCATCCACTATCCAAAAACCAAACAAATCTAAAATATTCTTCATCAGATGCTATAAAGAAAATATTATCTTAATCTCTTTTGTCATCATTATTTTTCTCATGATAGTTTGATTGATTTTTGTTTCAACAATCTTTTTCAATATGTCCATATTTTTCATAATAAGAACATAGAGGAACATTTGAATTTTTATTTTTATACCAATAATCTTTTTTTAATATGTCCTATTTTTTTACAACAAAAATATTTTCGAGTTTCTTTGTTACCTTCATTTGATTGGCCTCGTCCTCTGTCCTTTTGATCTCTCCATTGAGATCTGATTTCTAAATTCTTTTTTTGATCCTTCTTCTGATCTATCTTCATTTGAAGAACATGTTCCAAAGTTTCATGTGAATATCTGTTTACTTTTTATTCATGAACTAAAAGAGATCTCATTAATTCATCAATAGATAATGTACTTGTATCTTTAGCTTCTTCTATAGCAGTAGAGATCATATCAAATTTTGAAGATAAATTTCGTAAAACTTTTTCTACTACAGTTTAATCTTTTAGATTTTTACCATAAGACCTCATTTGATTCACAATAGAAGAAACTTTTGAGAAGAAAATAACAATCGATTTCGAATCTTTCATCATAAGAGTCTCAAATTCACGTCGAAGAATTTGAAACATTAAAATTTTACCTTTTCTATATCTCAAAATACACTTTTTAGTATATTCCATGTTTATGTTGATGTTGATGCCATCATAATTCGGGAAAATAATGAATCATCTATTACTTGTTGTAGCATATAGAGGGCTTTTGTATCTCCTTATATATTTTCATTCATCTGATGCTTTTGATCCTTAGTAATCTTAGAATCATACAGATCATACTCAACAAAATCATTTTCTACCAAATTTCACAACCATTGTTAAATCAGTAGAGTTTTCATTTTAATACCCCAAAATTGATAATTTTCACCTTTAAAAATAGAAATAAGTTGATTATGAACACTTACTCCAAGTGTTGCCATATTCTTTTTTTTTTCTGGATCTACTAGTCTTCCCTTCTTATCCTTTTTTATTTTCTTTGAATCAGGCTCTAATATTACTATTGGCTTTTCTACATAGGAGAAAGAGAAGAGAATAGTATAAAGTACCATGAGTTTTAAATCATTCTTCAGTGTTTTGGAATAAACCAAAAATACCTATTTATATTGATTAAAAGATAAAATACAAATATATTAAAATATTAAAAAATATATCTTTATCTAATCCTAACTACATAAATTTATGTTAACTAGAATTATTTCCAACACAGGGGTGGGGTTGGGGTGTGGGGGGAGTGGGGGTGGGGGGGTGTTGAAAGGGGTTGTTAAAAGTAGCTGCAGTCCCCCGCCATGCTTTGAGTCGTTCACCTCCTCGCGCTTCACAGGTGTTCCCTGCTGATTAGGGGACAGTTCATAGACAGAGTAGACATGCCTCTTTCTAAAGCTCTAAAGCTAATATGCCAATAGGACCTCTTCTTCTTCTTCTTCTCTCCTTCCCCATCACGTCTTTAACTCTATGCATGCAGTCCTCGGTTCGAGAGATTGAGTCAGATAAATTCTAGTGTTGGAAGTACATCCATCAGTGAAGAACATGCAGTGAAACAGTGGAAGAAGAGAGATCATACCATCTCAGCAAAGCAAAACAACCAAGAAATCACATCTCCATACACGACGACAACAATACATTCACACGTTTTACACGTTCGGTCTGCATCTACCATGGCGAAGCTTAAACTCACCCTAAAATCTGCAGCGCTACGACGTAAGCACGTACAGACTAGTGCAGCATGTCAGCTTCAGAATGGGGAATCTCTACAAATAGTTTGATATCGATTACAGTGTGCAGAATCAGGCGTTCCATCTCCCAACTCGCTTTGAAGAAAAGCTGCAAGCTTCCAAGCCTTGTGAATAGTCTTATGTTGTTCCACGGTACAGATGAAGAAGAACAGCTTGTCACCCTCCATTTATAGTTTGACGTTCTAATTTTTCAGTACTTTTATGTTCTTTTTTTTCCCCCTTATTTTATTACATAACACACTAAAATAATTGTTTTAAGAAAGATTTCGAAAGGGAGGATCCACCTTTTTCTATAACTAAATGTGTTAAAAGAATTATAAAGGTTGATGCCAACATGAGGACAAGACAGTCTCCAAGCACCAACAACAACCAGTCATCAACTCGTCGTGTGCGTTTCGAGGAACAATCTTATACTGAGTAGATTCCAAGAACACGAAGAAGGAAAAGAAGTGAGTTCACACGACAAAGTAAATACCTAATCCATCCGACTTTCTAGAATTTATATTTTCCAAAGACCAGAAATCCACGTTGACTCGCTTGGACTGAATTAGAACAATCCGGTCTAATTCTTCAGCATTTACTCTAATTGTTAGACTGACGTGATGGAGACATTAGCAAGTAGCATTACAATCTTATTCTTTCTTTTCGACTTCAAGATTCTTGAAGTTTGCTTCCATGTTTGATGGCGGTCTAATTATGGTCATAGTTAATTACTCCACAAACACTCATGCACTGCATGCATCCCATCGTCTCAAGAACTATCACAAGTAGTAGACAATTGTCGTGCTGTTTGGGCCCAATAAAGTTCTTCGTATTCCTAAAGAACATGACAAACCAAATCCAAGTGGTGACACCAAACCACTCGTGAAGGAAGATTAGGTTTCTTGATGTTTATTTCCCATGTTTTCTTTGGCCTAATCACATGAATCAGATTCCCGTGATGTGTTAAATCTCACTATCAATTCCTTCCATGGCTATCTATCTATCTACATGACTTCATCTCACGGAGATCTTATCTTGAGAAAAGTTGGTGACGATGTTTAGGTGTTTGGAAGCGGACAAAGGATGACACTGATCCGTGGGGTTCGTGGCTACCGCATCCATTAAGATAGATTATATGATCTTATTAATTATGTAAAATATATTATAATTTTAATTAAATGTTTATGATTAATAATTAATAAAAAAATCTATCTTAGTATGTTTTTTTTATTTATTTTTGATGGGACGAACTCTCATATTTTTGTATCTTAGATTCTCTATTCTCATCTATAAATATCATTAGGATATTATAGAAAGATACCATATTTATTCTATACCTTCCCTATTCCATTATTTATAATAGTCATGTGAATGATAGGAAGAAAGAAAAAAATGAGTATAGTTCTCGTTGTAGATTGACATCACTGTAGCTGTAGCTGACATATGACTTATGCATAGTGAAGATAGCACTGGTGGAGGTGACACATCATTGGTCGATTATGTGAAAACGATCGCGCACTATGGCAACCACATTCCTCGCATAGGGAGTGACAATTAAGAAAAAAAATTTAGGATTATTATCATTAGAAGACTATTTTACCCTTATAAATCCTTTTAATTTCAATTGGCATCACCTGGATAATTTTGTCCTTCAAAAATCAAATATTTTTTTGCTTATGTCCTCAACTATAAAATCAACTAATTTAACTTGCTTTAATCAAATATTTTGACTAGAGTTGATTCTAAATGTCTTTTGACTAATTGATTGAATTTTTTTTTACTACTTGATTTAATTTACATTCGATCAATCTCACCAATTATTTACTTTAGTCAATATTAATTTGGACTTATCTAATTGGGTTGATATTTAGTATCCAATTAAATAAGATTAATTGATCTAATTTAAGATTATATATAGAATTAAAAATATATATTATGATTTCTTTTATAGTTTTCTCATATAAAATATTGATATTTTTTTATTTATGATATTTAAATTTTAATTATTATTTTGGATATTTGTTTAGTTATTCACATGCATATGTTTAAAATTATAAAATAATTTTTTATATAAAAGCATGATTTGTATTTTATAATGATTGTAGTCATCATATAAGTTTTTTTATACTGATTAATATACAATGGCCTAGGAGGCAGGCTTATTATATATGATATTTTATTATTTATAAGATTTTTAAATTATATTATTATATTATATTTATAGTCATTAAAGTGAGATAAATAAATTATAAAATTATATTAAATAATTAGTTCTAAATGATAATAAAAGAATATTTATAATGACACGCATGATTAAGAGATCTAGATAATCCCAAAAAGATACTATTTTATATGATAGAGTAGGATGATACTATTATAAATATCATTTTAGTTTAGAGTTATATACTCAAAGGTAACAATAATATAATGATATTAGTCATTCATAAATAATTTTGAGTAACATTTATATATCAAATTTCACTCAAAGATAAAATATGAATATTATTTTATATTTTATAGTGGTACTTCCTTTCATATATTTTTATTATTTTAGTGTCTTTATACTCTATGTTTCAATTTAATTAAAATGAATAGAGCATGTGCATTTCATACTGGATGTATTAGATCTTGACCTAGCATTGCTTGTTGAAAGACTCAGAATCTTAATTATGAAAGTACTGAAAAATAAATTAATAAAATAAATATTTGAGGAAGATGTAATAGGCTCATTCTAATGTTTATAAGAATGATAATTATAAATAATATCAAGACTTTAGTACCACCTATAATTAGTGTGTAAGAATATTTAAGGATTATAAAAGATATATTTAAATCTATTGATAATTAATGAAAAAACTAACCGTGACTTAATATAATAACATTCTAGAGATTCACGATCACATCCTAAATATAGTTGAGAAGACTATGAAACTTAAAGCATTATGCATGAATATATATGTTTTTTCTATATATAGTTCATTTTTAATTTTATTTCTCCTTAATTTAACATATTCAATATTCACTACAATATAAATAAGGATAAATAGGATTTGAACACTACAATATAAATAAGGGTAAATAAGATTTGAACAAGCTGATTAGTATATTAGTATATGTTAAGGTTAAAACAGAGAAAAATTTTATAATATTTTAACTATTACTCAAGGAGTTGGTAACAAGAAAAGAAAATTGAAATATTATCCATCAAATAAATTTGTTAGGTCTGAAAATATTAAGTAGACTAATGAAAAGAAAGCATTCAAAGTAAATTATTTCTTTTATGATAAAAAAGGATAAAAAATGATTCCATTAAATGCAAGACTTGATTTAAAAAGAAAAATATAAACTCTATCTTTTTTGAATCAAATATTACAAAGATTTTTTCTAATAAGTAGTAGATTAATTGTGGTACTTTAACTAATGTTAACAATAATATATAATGATTTATTTCAAATGAAAAGAATATGAAAGATTCATTATTATGAGAAAATGTCTTAAAGAATTGGGAACTTATCACCTACTTATCGCCTACTCCTAAAGATAAGTCATATGATGGATTTTGTAGACACATGCTATAGTCATATTATTTCTATAAATTTAGTTTCTCTATCCAGATTGATGAGTTAATATATTATCTATTTTTTATATAAATCATCACATAAATTTAGTAACGATAAACTTGGTATATTTTATGACTCAATAAAAGTTGATTCTTCAATTTTATGTGATGGTTTATATAAAATTAATTTGAATCTTAAGCTCGCAAAGATATTGGTAACCCTGTAATTAAATGTTAGATTAAAATATAATTTTAATGATGAAAATTATTCTATTTTGTGATACAAACATTTATGGTATATCTAAAAAAGAATTAAAAGATTAGTGTAGAATAATATTTTAAAAAAATTAGATTTGACTGATTTTGATGTTTGCATAGATTACATTAAAGAAAATAAACTTAACATATAAAGAAAAATATTATAAGAAGTAAATGATTTGTTGAGATTGTTTATATTACTATCTGTAGACCATTTTATATATTTTATTTCAATAGAGAGAGCTATTCCATCAAATTGATAGATGATTTGTCAAGATATGACTATGTGTATCTAATATATGAAAAGTTTTTTATTCTTGACACTATTCAAGTATATATAAATGAATTAGAGAAACAATTATACAAAAAAATAAAATTGTGAGATCTAATATAGGTGAAGAATTTTATGACATATATGATGAGTCAAATGAGAATCATGGTCCTTTTATTAGATTCCTAAAAAATTAAGGTATTTATACACTACCTTGCCAAACATACCACAAAAGAATGATATTACTAAAAAGCAAAATTGTACTATTATAGATATGATTAGAAGTATAATAAATTATTCATCTATAACTAAGTCAATGTCGAGTGAAAAAACTCATAAGATAGTTATATATATATATATATATATATATATATATATATATATATATATATATATATATATATATATATATATATATATATATATATATATATATATATATATATATATCTTGAACAGGATTTATAGTAAATCAATTCCATTAACTCCCTTTGAGTTATGGATTGATAAAAAAATTATTTTGAGACATCTATATATTTGGGATTATCCTTTAGAGATAAGAATCCTTAATCCACATAAAAAATTGGTTCTAAGAATTATTTTTAAATTTTTTATTATTTAAAAATTTTAAGAGATATAAATTTTATTGTCATAATCGTAATACGAAGATAGTAGAATGTGATAATATACTATTACTAAAAAATGATAAAATTATTAAGAGAAAAAATCTTGAAAGATTAATTTTGATATAAAAGCAATATAGGTTTGTACTAATTTATCATTTTTTATTCGAGAGATCGTTGTTCCTCAAATCATTAAATGGATTAACAAGATTAAATAATAAAATAATATTGATGAATCTGATGTTGATGTCATTATTAATGTTCTTGTAAAACAATCACAACTGTTAGTTTGAGAATATCTCAAAGGTAAAAGAGAAATAATATTCTTGGTAATTATGAGATATATATATATATAAAAATGGATCGTTTATCATCTTCACAAGTCACATAAACTAGTAATTCTAAATAGTAATATGATATAATAAAAGATTAGTTAAAATTGATAGACATATTTGAAAATTCATAAATTGCTCAATAAGTAGAAAAGAGTTAGTTATAAATTGATCATTAACACAAAATATGATTTAAAGGCAATATCGAATAATATAAAATTAGATTTATGACTAAATATTTTTCTCAAAAAGAGTAACTCATTATGATCTTAATTTATATCAGATAAATATAAAAATAATATTTCTAAATAGGGATTTAGATGAGAAATTTTGTACCAAATAACCTAAAGGATTTATAGAGAAAAAAAAGAAAAATTAGACATGCAAGCTTAAGAAATCTATTTATATCCTTCAATAAGATTTTAAACAATGATATATGAAGTTTCATGATACCATTATCTCATTCATATATAAAAAATTATTATTATTGATCAATGTATATATCTGAAAGTTAGTGGGAGCAAATTTATTATATTAATTTTATATGTAGATTATATTTTGTTTGCAAAAAATAATTTTAATTTATGAAACCAAGATGTTTTCCACTAAGAATTTTATGATGATTGATATGAATGAGATAGATTATTTTATTTAATATTACAATATTCAAGGATAGATCTAAAATATTACTAAAACTATCTTAGAAAGGATTTATTTGACCAAGTATTTGAGAAATTTAATATGACTTTGACGAGTGAAATTCAACTACTAATTTATCTTACACATTTTGCTCTTGTCTATAAATAAATAAAACATCATAGGGCTATACACGATCTGATATCTATTCTCAATTATTTATTCATCACTCATAGCGGTAGTGTAGAAAATAGAAGAAGAGGACATAAATTTAATTATTATTACATATCGGCATCATTTTAATTTTTAAATTCAATGATAATCTGTCTAGATCAAATAAAGACTATGCTAAAAGATACCCAATTCTAATTTCCATCTATAATTATTTAATTTTATCTGATATTATTTAATAATAATAATAATAATATTTAAATGATCACGCTGAGATCAACGTCGTCCCGTTTCACACGCTGACGCGTAAGAGGGTCGAAGGTTATCGTTGAATTCCATGCAGCTTCCCCACCTTCAGGTTTGTTTATTCTATGCCCTGAACTCACTGTGAATAAATTGTCAAACGTCAGATCAATCAACCTCGAGTTGTTCTCCCTCCCAATGACCAGTCTTAGATATGACATGGTGTAGACAGAAGACGAGTAGAAAAAAAAAAAGGAGGAGGTCAATTTTCCAAGTCAAGCTTGAGGCTGTAATGCCAACGAGTTATTCCAGGCATTCCTATAAAGCAGCTCCCTTTGGTTCTTCCTATCCCAAGCAACAACTCCCTCCCTCCCACCTTCCCTTCTCTTCATCCCACTGACATCGCCACTCTTCGCCTCCTCTTGCCTTTCCATTCCTTTCCCGGTGGTATCAAGCTGAAAGCTTGGCTTGAATGCCGGACATGGAGAAAGGCAAAGCAAGCGAACAACCAGGGATTCTGCTGGCTGAGCTAGCTCGACTGCAGGAGCTGGCGAGAGAGATGGAAGCTGAACATGGCAGGCATTCTCCGGATGAATTCAGCAGATCCCTGCTGCAAGAATTGCTCGTGTCGATCGAGAAGGCCATTTGCATGGCCAAGCCTACCACACCGGACATCAACCCGCAGCCTGCGGATGGAGACTCTCCGCGCTCCTCCGGCGAGAGCTCCCGGAGCGAGACATCCAAGCTGGCCTTCAGGGAGCAGATGTCCAAGAAGAGGTAGGAGGAGTTGGCAGAAGTGCGAGCTCGTCGTTCTCTGGATCGTTGACATGGTTTCACCGACTCTGCAGGAAGAAACTGCCCGAGTGGACTAGGGAGGTGCTAGTGAGCGCAGGCGCCGGCCCTGTCGACGACGGCCATAGCTGGAGGAAGTACGGCCAAAAGGGTATCCTCGGGTCCAAACATCCAAGGTCAGCAGCTGTTCATATTATTAGCTTGTGCTGATCCGAAGTTTCACGTACTGATGGAAGGTCGAAATGCTTCTTGCTGCAGAGGCTACTACAGATGCACACATCGCATCATGCAGGGTTGCCCGGCGACGAAGCAAGTGCAGCGATCGGACGAGGACCCGTTGCTGTTCCATGTCACCTATCATGGGGCGCACACCTGCCTTCCGAAGAGCCCTGCGGCACCAGCATCAGCATCGGCATGGCTGTCGCAGGAGCAGCAACGGCAGGAAGAGAAGGAGCCCGTGGATCAGCAGCAGCAGCAGCAGCAGAACCAAGACTTGCTTTTGAGATTCGAAACGGGGCTCAGCGTGAAGACGGAAGACTTGGAGTTGGGCGGCCATGGCCGGACCTCGCTTTCCTTCTCCTTCGCATCGCCTTGGACGACGACCGACAGTGGGTTCATTAGCAGAGCCTCGCCCGCCTTCCTCTCCCCAACATCAGATTCGACCTACTTCTCGTTCTCGCCATGCAGCTTGAAAGGAGAAGGAGGAGGAGGAATCCAGGAGTCTGGCAACACAGGAGCTAATTCAGCTTCAGATTCACCTGCTGCTGTGGACATGGATTTAATGCTCCAAGACCTGGACTTCGAGTCGGACTTCTCCAGCTTCTTCTCATGAAACAACGCTGAGATGAATCCAAGCCTGGAGAGGAGGAACGAGCACGACTGGCAGTGATGGTTTCGCCGGAAGCTGAACAAATCCCCTGCAACTTCACTGTCCTTTTTCTTCATCTATCAAGCGTCTTTCTCTGACAGACTGCTTGGCAGCTAATGTTAGGATCATATGTACACAGAATTATCAATGAAGACTGCTTGCATTTGGCAAATTTGAATCCATTTTGTATGAAGAAATTGAAATAAGGAATTGCATAAGTGGTCAAACTCTTGATAAGATTTATGAAGGTGAAGGAGACCACAGCAACTACATGTCATAGATAGACTCTCCTACCACCAAAAGTTTTGGATGGTTTTGGTGCCTACAAGCAGTGAAAGTTATAAGCATGGATATTGATTGACAAGTAGCAACACTGGAAGTAGACATCGACACACACCAATCTTTCAAAACCTAACAGTCCATGTTCACAGAAAGTTGCTCTTTAGTGCACAAAGTCATGAATATATTCTTTTTTTGCTTTATAAGGATCTATTTTATGTATAATATTTTTGTGACTTAGATCATGTGTTAGGTTATCTTCATAATATATACACAAAAACAAAACCCAACTGGTGTTCTCTTGTCATGAGGAGATCTATAGATCATGGCTTAAGCAATGTGTAACCATCTATGGAGGCAGGATTCCAGCTAATCAAAGCAGGCATTATTGAAGAATGCAGATAGTGTAATATGATTGCAACGCAAACAATTACAACAAATCCAAACATGTACTGTCCACATAAGAAACATTCATCGGGGCAGCGTGTTTCTTGTTAGAACCTTTCCAACACCAAGACAAACTAATGAATCATAAAGATAAGGTTTGGTTTTGCAATAATAATTTTTTATTTTGTACCATGTGTTTAGCACTGTCCTTTTGCAAAATATGTACCATATTTGGAAGTGTTATTTTGATCCAAATTCTAAGAATATATTGTTCCTGCCAAACCAAAACAAAAGTGAAGGATGAAGATTGATGCTGTAATGTCATTTATGTATTTCAATATTAGAGAATGAAAATCCAGTATCTAGGAATGATCAAAACATGAGAGTTACAAAAAAGAAACAATCTCCATTGACATTATGTGTCCATCATGAAAAAGTACAATGGAGAAAAAGTGATCGGAAAAATCATGTAACAATATCTACCAAGGAATTACCTCTATATTTTTGTCATTCAACTGTTGATGGAGCTTGCTCACATTTACAAGTGTTCCAAGGAATTGAAGCAACAAACGAAAGCCACTAGCTTACTAATCACCTCGGAACCCTCATACCAAATCCCCGTCTCATTTTCTCAACTCTGTCCAATACATATATGTCTTCAGCAATGAGGTAATTCAATATAAGTAGCAGAACAACTACTGGAATTTTAAGATGTAGTATCATTTCTCCTAGCAATTGCAAGTGTTGAGAATATTTAATAAATTGCTTGCACATAACAACCAAAGAAGAATGGAGATGAACTTTTGCAATTGCAATTTCTCTAAGAGAACAGACACCTGTAAATAACAATTGAGGCACTTGTAACAAATTCAGATAAGAGTTTTTCTTAATTTTATTGTTCAACTTCATTTCTTTTTTATAAAATTTTGCCATAATACAATCCTTCGGTCAGACTGATTCAATCCAATTCCCTTTATTCCTCAAACAGTCTTATCCCGATACTGCTCCAGATTTTTCAAACCTTGGCACAAATCGAGACACATTTGACATATGGAAGATGTTTTCCTAGAAACATTAACAGTTACTTTCCTAGCAAATAACAATTTAATGTCAATGCCAGTAGTCTCCAAGGAAGCAGCAGTGGCAAACAACCTTGCATATGAAAACAAATTCCCAGGAGCAATTACACGAGTTATAGTATAGCAGGACATTAATCGGTAATATATTGCTAGACTAACCTGTTTTACATGTTTGAAAAGATGATGTTTCACATTATTTTGAAAAGATAATGTTTCACATCACTAAGTATCAAGGATGCTATCTGCAGAACTTTTTCTTTCTAACAAGAAGTTTCTTGTGAAATTGCAATACCTCAAACGTTTTCGAACCATATGTTTCTCTAAGTCCTTATTTGTTGAGCACCAATCATCAAAATCTTACTGGAAGCCCCTTAGGAATTACAAAAGTTGGACTCATATTTCTTTTTTGACCAGCACTAATATTCTTGTTATTAAAACATCAACAGATTATAATCCTGCCTGTAAAAGCATCCAAAAAATGATGCTCCAGAGAATATCATTCAGTAATAAAAGAAATTGTCAATACAAGAATTCGGCTAAGAGAACCACAAAAAAACAAAAGAAAACACTACATCTGTAAATTGGTTTTGTTGGATTATAGTATCTGAAGGAGCAAAGTTAAGATACGCTGATAAAGAATAACAAGAAATGGAAGACACAAGACAATAACTTCATGTGACTGTAAAAATAAAGACTCACGTTGGTGCAAGTTTCCCAAGATTACCCAGCTCTTCACCTGAGACTTCATCAAAAACATTCCCTGAAAACTCAAGAACATAAGATCGACCAGCTGTGGTTGGGAGTCCTCGTCGAACCAGCAAAGCTAGGTCTTTATGGTGTAGCTCTCTTCCATTAACAAGAACCCCAGTATTCCCACCAGCACAATTCTTGGATATAGGATAATTAAGTTCTTGTATAAATGGCTGCAAGTTTGAGCCAAAGTCAACCCATTTATGAGTTACACAAGTTGTTGCATCAATATGGGAACAGTTTCCCTTACCGGAATTATCCCAAGACATGGCTGCCCCATGACACCCCAAAATCCAGCACGACGATCATACCTTGATCACATGTAGCAGACAATTAATACTGTATCTTCGGATAGATAAGGCTATTCAGAGTCACTTGATATAAGGAACCCAAACAAAAAGATTGCAAAACAATGCTAGTAACAAGGTATGCAGCTAAACTACATGACTGTCAGACAAACCTCAATTTCTAGATATCATAACAATTTAATTATTGGCAACTATCCTAAGCTTGATCAGCCTGTTTGGACTGAGACCTTTACTTAAAGTATAAAAAGTATGTTCTGCTTATATACAAAGTGGAATCTCATGTTTCTCAAAATAATGGCAAAATCTTATTAAATATCATCCCACAGTAATTTGCAATGTAAGGAGGAAGAGAACATCGATGTCTATTAATATTATTTATCATCAATTGGTCAACAGTAAGTCTTGGCAAATCATGAGAAATGTAAAGTGTAAGTCTTATCATACTTTATTAACTTTAACTAGTGCAATTAAACATATGACTTCTTAAATCTAACAAAATCTTGAGATTCAGAGCAAGCATTATATGCTTGATTACTTTTAAGTCCTACATTTCTCTCTCACACTAAATGCCATATAACATATAATTAAAGGACAAATCTTATTGTCCTAGAAGATTTTACCATTCAGAACGGCAATAAGATAATTTGTATTTTACAAGAATTAGATCTTACTGATGGCAATTTTACAAAGTCATCTCATCTAACATGAGGAGGTTGCCTCTCCAACAGATACATTGAGAGTAAACACAGTGCCTAAAATTGATACAGGTATTAAGAAGTGATTATTTTAAGCATTTTCTTTTAATACGATCAATGTTTTTTTTTTTTCATGGTGTTCAAGTTTGATGTTGCTGTTCACCAAATAAAGCAATTGATGGAAAAAGGATTTGATTCAAACAGAGTTTGAATATAATAGCATCTAAAACTCATGCCAGACAAGCGGATGAATTGTTTACCAATACTCCCCAGGATAAATGCGTCCAGCTTGTTTTTCAGCCTTCCTAACCAAGTGATCAACAATAGGGTGACCATTGACTGAAACTTCAGATCTTTCATCTTGCACTAGCTGACTAAAAACTAATGAGTCATCACTCTTGCCAATCCCAGCTTGATTTTCATCTTTCTCTTTCTCCTGGTAATCCCCAGAAAAACTAGAACTGGGATATTCATGCACTGACACATCAATCTCAGTAACCACTTCATCTTTTGCAGAGTTCTGCCGAAACTTGTCACTGTAGGAAACTGCTGTTTCTTGATCAAAATATCCATTCATGCCGCCATTACTGGAACCATCCATTACTTGACTGGATGATGGGTGTACAAGATGATCCTGAGCTGGGGAACCTGCGGCATCTGAAATGACTTCTGCATGAAATGGAAGTTCTGTTGTGCTGGGTGTAGATCTCTGATATATTGCACTATCTGGGCTTTCCACATTGTCAGACCTAGTGGAAGACATTGAAGGTCCCTTTGTTTTCTCTGCTTTACTCAAGTGTGACACACATTCTCTTTCCATCAATCCCTGACTAGATATGAGATGGTTGTCATCCGTCGACTGCGTAAGTTCGCATGGGCCATCATCAGCTTCATGGTAAGAAGTATCTGATTCTCCAATAACATGGGCTTTAGATTGCTCATGTTGTTTCACTTCAACAGGAGAACTGTCTTTGGTTTCAGCTTGAGCTGTGGATGGTGGAGTGGCAGAAGAAACAAGCCGCTTTCCAATAAGCTCTAAGGACATTACCTCAGAGCATGATCCACAGCATAACGTGAAGATTTTCTTTGGCATGAGTAGAATCATCTGAGTTAGACTCAGCAGTTCAAAACAAGTAGAGCATATTACAAAAGGAGCAGCACCAGCAAAAGGTTGACAAAGATGCATGTCCTTCTTTTTGAGGATTGTGGCCCGTTTCTGAATAAGTGGCTCTCGAGATCGCACTCTTTGATTGTATTCCTGTGTCCTGACAGGATAGGACCCATGATTCTGCACAAGATAACTACCTCTCCGGCTCTGGGAGCTGACAGAATGAGGGACGACCCTGTCCGGCAACAACCTATATTTGTGATAGCAGTGTGTACAAGAGCAGGCAAGCTCATGATCAAATTCATCATGATGATTGTCGACCAAAGGATCTACATCGAGTTGTCGACGGATCCTTAGTCTCTCTGGGTACTGAGCAGAGGGAACATAAGTTCTCCCAGGTGCATGTGGCATCCTTTCCCTTGGTTCCTCAGTGACCTCACATGATCGACTGATCCGATCTCTTAATTCATCGAGCTGCTTCAGAAGCTGGAACGGGTTCTGACTCAGGTGGTCAACTCCAATCCGAGATTGATGTTGCTTCTTGGAACGGTCATCGGTATGAGATCCATCATGCAAAGCAGACGACCCTTCTTCCAGGTAATTTGGTGATGGAGTGGCCTTCATCCGATCTCGTGTCATTCGGTAGAATGCCGGTACTCTGTCCCTGTCAGGTTTCGTTCCTCGCTCCTCTTTCGATCCTTTGACCATCTCATCTTCACTGGATGTGGAATCGCTAAATCGAGCTTTCGAAGATCGGCGGTGCCTCCCAATTCCATCCTGTGGTTCACTCGCTAACGGTCTCGGATTGACCCTAGTATAAGATCTCTCTGGCGAGGAATCTATTGCCAAATTATCTCCCTTTGCTGTATGACGAATCAGAAACAAGAAGGAACTCAAGGAGAGAAAACAGGAACAAGACTGGATCGACATAAATATCATATTTTTCTCAACCCAAAACCCAATTTGTTCCCGTAAAGAACAAAAACGAAGGGGCTTTTTACCTCGGACAGTAGAACCACAAGCACCGCAACGGCAGGCAGTGAAATTGCCGAGCTCCGGGAGGAGACCATCGCAGTTGGGACAGCGCAGGAACCGAGCTTTGGCTCGTCCGCCACCGCCCTCCGCCATTCCTGGAACTCCTCAAAACCCTACGGAAAGACGCAAGCAAAAGAAGCATCCGCCATCACCGGAGCACCCGTACGAGGATGAGGAGAGTACCAACAAGATTCATCCTTAAGGGAAGCCTTCGTCTTTCGTCGTGGATTCCGCCATGAGATTTCTGTTCGCTTTGGTACAAAGTCCGTCTCGTCATATTGCGGCAAAAGCCGGGGGAGAGACGGAGTGGGGAAGGAGGTATCGGGATTCATGCACGCCTCCTCCATCGACCTTTTATTTTGATTGGACGAGCCGAAAGAGAAATAGGCGGGTCCCATGCGTGTGTCACGTTAGGATCCACTGAATAGGAAGGTATACGAGAGGTAATAAACGAGAAGTAGCGAAAGCGATCCCGTTCGGAATCCTTAAAAGGAACGAGGAGACCCACCCAAACGTTACCCACGACGACACGCTTGTCAGAGTAAGACGGGTTGATGACATAGAACGAGTTTAACGGTGGGGATCATTTGAGCGGGCTCCACGCTTTGTCTGACGTAGGAAAGGAATGTCCGACGTTGGTGACGTTGCTGACATGGCAAATTCGAACCGAACTCAAGATGTCCGATGTGGTCCGATCGAATCAGGTTTCGTGGGTTTCATTGAGAGAAACGACCGTCCGATATATGTTGTTTGGTCATGACATGTGGTATATGATCACACTGGGAATACAGTATATGATACTGATCAAGGCAACCAAGGAGCATTGCCGGTTATTCTCTTCTCCATATGTTTGCACGATATGTATGTATTTATGTATGTATATAGTAAGATGTGATAGAGTGAGCTGCTCTCTCGGCATCGCCTGCATGCCTAAATTCCACCACCTCGTTCTTCTTGGCCGCTGACTCTTTCATTCTCCCCGGAGATCTCCTCCAAGGACTTCCCCTTTGTCTCCGATACCAGGAAGGTGAAGAAGAAGCCCAACATATTGGTAAACGCCAGCACGATAAGCGCCTTCTTGATCTTGCTCGTCTCCTGGCTCAGAGTGTAGCTTTGCACCACAAAAGCCCCGATCATGGCGCCGGCCTTCCCCGACGCCGCGCTCAGCGCGTGGCAGGTCGACCGCACCCGCGTCGGGAACAGCTCCGCCGGCAGCACGAAGGTGGTGCTGTTCGGCCCGAAGTTGGCGAAGAAGAAGGTCAGCCCGAACAGCACCGCGAACAGCATGTGGTTATGCTCCTTGAGGTAGTCGTACTTGACGCCCAGAATCAGCATGAACACCGACATCATGAAGAAGCCGATGAGCTGGATCAGGTACCTCCCGAGCTTCTCGATAAATATCACCGTGAACCAGTAGCCCGGGAAGGTCCCCAGCAGCGCCACCACGAACATGGCCCGCGAGATCTCGAACACTTCTCTGAGAGCGTTCACGTTCTTCGCCTTGTTGGTCAAGTGGATCGCCTGGAAGATGTCCTTCTGGGTGAGGTTCTGGCTGTAGAACGCGATGTCGAGGAGGAACCAGGTGGTCATGGTGCCCACCAGGTGCAACCCGTGCCTCCTGACGAACTCATGTGAGAACAGCTTGTACTCGTTGGCGGACTTGAACTGGGATAACCTGTCTGGCTCCGCTTGGATGTCGATCTCGAGGACCTTCTCCATGTCGTGCGCCGCCTGCTTTGCGTTCCCGGCGATCAGCGCGGTGTAGCGCGCCGTCTCGGGCATCTTCATGCGCCAGTAGAAGGTGACGACCGCGGGGAGAGCTCCGAGCATTAGCACGATCCGCCAGAGAAAGTCGCCGGCTTGCTGGACGGAGAGGCCCGGGTTTTCAGTAAAAGACGGCGCCGGGTTGTAGTGGAGGAAAACCGCAGAGAGCGTCATGGAGACGAGACCCGCGAAGATGATCCCGACGCCCTGCATGGCGAAGACGGCGGCGATGAACTGGCCGCGAGTCTTCTTGTTGGCATACTCCGACATGATGGTGGCGGAGAGAGGGTAGTCGCCGCCGATGCCGAAGCCGAGCCAGAAGCGGAAGAAGCAGAGGCTCCCCATGACGGCCGCCTTCGTTTTTCCGAACGAGAGGCCAGAGCCGATGGCACAGATGGCCATGAGGATGAGGGTGATCCCGTAGACGCGCTTGCGCCCGAGCTTATCTCCGAGCCAGCCGAAGACGAGCTGACCCGTGAGTGTGCCGACGAGGGCGACGCCGATGACGATATTGTTGACCGGCGTGGGGAGCTTGCCCGGTTCGCCGTCTTTGCTATCGTAGTAGAGGCGGCCGAGGAGCTTGGAGACGGTGGAGATGCAGAAGAGGTCGTACGCATCGGTGAAGAAGCCCATACCGGCGATGACGATGGCTGTAACGTGATACCACTGCGTGCGCGCTGTGTCGAGCGCTTCGAGCACGGCGAGGCTTGGCGATGACGACATTGTGTCCCACAACTCTGCTGCTATCGATCCTGTTCCTCCTCACCTCTGCAACGCTGAGGACCATGGCGTAGTAGTATTTATAGTTGGTTTTGGGACGAAGTGCGACACAAACACATGGAGAGATAGAACAAGGCATGACGTTCAAACCTAAGAGACGAAGTTAAATGATCGAGGAGAATGGGAACCTGAAGAGCATATTCGAAGCCTTAGACATGCGCGTCCCATCTGTGCTAAGCTTGGACGTACGTCAGTCTCCATTCCTCAAAACTTTGTTTTGTTTGGAACGCTGTGTTTGGATAAGATGTAATGCTGGAGTCGAGCTTGTCCTTTCGGTGTGCCAGGCATCAATAACTCCAAGTTCCTCTCTCTCTCTCTGTCTCTCTCTCTTCTCATTCTTAGTCTTTAGCCTGCAATTGAGACCAGACCTGAAGCATCTTATTGATAGAGCATTTCAAACAGTGTGGATGAAACAAATGATCAAGATTTAGATAAGTGAATTAATGGGAGAATTTAGGTTAAACGTTATAGGGTTGTTTTATCCAAGTGATCATACAATGTTTACTTATTTTTTAAAAATATATATATATAAATATCTTTTTTAATGTTATAAATAGGTGTCTTTGAACCCATCCAAAACACTATATATCCAAAGTAATGCTCATTCTTTCTATTATTTTCTTTCTTTTCTTCTTAAAATTCTATAGGAAGCTAATAAGTATGATATCAAAGCTATGAAGTTCTAAAAATATGAGCAAAAGTACATCAATTAAGAAAGAAAGTGAGATATGTAGATCCAAAAAGATCAATAATATGAATATATAAAAATATATAAGAGCTCACTACATGCTACAATAAACAATAGAGTCATTATTTCTCTAAATCTTATCAACATAGCATCAATAGAAGCCCAAACAATATTAAAAAGTAAGTTTGGAGGTATAAATAATGTAAAAATTCAAAGATTCATATTCTTCAACGTAAATTTAAAACTCTTATGATAAAAAATTCTAAATCTATTATTGATTTTTCTCAAACTCTCTTCTATTATAAATTAAATAAAGTCTTATGGTAAAAATCTAAAACATAGTAAAAAAAGTTATGAAATTTATCTTTAAAATTTCATATGATTTCTGTTCTTATAGAAGAAGCTAAAGGTATAATTGCATTATTTATTAATGAATTAACATACTTATTTTTTAATTTATAAATAAAAAGTGAATAAATCTTCAAATGATGATAAATGAGAAGGACTAAAAGAAAATTTTAAAAATTAGATCTCAAATGAAAAAGTTAAAATGGTAGAGCCCGTGAACAATCTAACACTCGAGATAGGGGATGAGGCTAATTAAAACAGAATGAAAGTAAATCTAATGGAAGTAATAAAGAAACTCGTCAATATTTTTATTATAGAAAATATATATATTACAATAAATTATTGATAGAAAGATAAAAATTCAAATGTTCTTCTCTAGTCTCACTATAAAAAATATGATCATTTTCAAAAAATTATTGAAACAAAAAATCAAGTAATTTATCATAAAAATAATAGTAAAAAAGGGATAAAAAAATATTTTATGATATCCGATGAAGAATCTTATAAATTTGTTTGGTTTTTGAATAGTGAATATAGTATCATATGATATAGAATAAAAGTTTATTTTAAAGCTTGATAATTTGATCAGATTTACAATAAAAATGAAAAATGATAGTAGGGCTCATTAAATAAATAATTATTATGAACACTAAATCTAGTAAAAAAATATTGATGATATAATGTTTATTTTTTTTATAATAAAATTTTATTAGTACATAGTAATTGATGAGAAAAATGATATTATACTATTTTATGATTAAAAAATTAATTTAGATAAATAAATAAATAATTAATTAATTAATAGCAACTATAAGAATGATAAAAAAAATAACATATTTTTTCTTAATTTTGGATTTCTCTTTATATGCATTCACTAGATCAACATTATGACATAAAACATATTATCATCTCAATTATAGTGAACTATAACTATTAAATCAAAAGACTATGATAGTTAATATACTTAAAATTATGAATATTCTGTCTATGAATCTTATGTTTTTAGAAAATAGCATAGAAACTCCTTTCAAATAAGTCATTGGCCTATGCAGATTATCTCACAAAAAATAAATAAATTTTTTTATTTATAGATAATCAATAGAATGACATGAATATACTTTCCAAAAAAAAAAAGCTAAAGTAAAACAAATTGATTGTTTTATCAAAACTCTACCATAGAGATGATGAATTTACTTTTATTTTTTTTATAAAAATACAAATATTCGTAGAGGTGATGAATTTACTTCCAATTATAGGTTTATCAGTTTGACATCAAACTCAGCCTTCCTCAATAGAAAGTTATTAGAAGATGTTTATGCAAAGTAGGTTGAAGGATTTAAAATTAAATGGATGAAAGACAAAATGTACAAATTAGATTAAAACATTATATGGTTTGAAATAAGCATCGAGAGCATGATACAATAGAAATGATAAGCAATTTCTTTAATATATTATTAAAAAATTTAAATGAGCTAACTTTATATATAAAAGTCTAAGGTATGAAAAAATTTATTATATATTTATATGTGGATGGATGATATAATTTATACTGAAAATTCATCGGATATTCTCATTGAATTAAAAAATATATGATGTCAAAATTTGAAATAATTGATTTAGACTTTTATATTATTTTTTAGGAATAAAATTATTTTTAAATATAAAAAATATGATAAAGATTTATTTATAAATTTAAATATGAAAACTTTTAAGCAAGTGAATACTTCGATAAATATAAATAATAACCTTATGTCATATGATGTAGTTGAAAAAACATATGAGAACCAATAAAAAGGTTTAATTAAGCAAGTGAATCTTTATGATCGCATATTATGTTTACAATTACTTTATAATCTAAATTTATGCATATAGTCCTAACAAGTATCATTTTTGAGCGACTAAAAAAGTTCTTATACTAATCATAATTGAATTGATTGTTATGAGTAGATAAAAGATTTTAAACTATATTTTTATACTAATCATGATTTAATTGATTGTTAAGATGATAAAAAAATATTTTAGCATTTAAGTTCAATCTTAACATTTTATGGATAATAAAAAAAATAGAACATTTGGGTTAGATGTGGTAGGATTGTTTTATCAAGTTGTTATATTAAAAAAAATCTATAAATATCTGTTTTTGATATTATAAATATATATTTTTATTCCTCGAAGCACGACAAATTAAAAGTAGTTTTGGTTTTCATCATTTATCTTTTATCTTTCCTCGCTCAAGTTATGCAATAATGCTAATAACCTCATCCTCTCGCTCGCATGGACATGGATCACACAAAGATTTTGTCGGCATTGACACATGTCGTCATGTCATTTTATGCTATAGATTTCGTGGATGAGAGATCCAATCACTACAGCTCAAAGATCCTTCGCCTCGCCTCAACTTGTGACCTCAAATCCATCCGTAACGGTAGCCTTAAACTCTGGCCCCCTTCCCTTTGTCTCCCACAACTTCCCTCCGAGCTCAACAATGGCGACAACAGCAGCCGCAGCGGCAGAGCTGGTTCTCATGAAACCCAGCAACCCTGTCACCAAGCTCCGGAGGTCCACCCCCAAGGTTGCGGCCTTGGGGCCTCCGTGCTCCCGCTTCAGAGTCATGGCTTCTTCACAGCCCGGCGCCGCCACCGCCACGCCGAAGAAGAAGAAGGCCGGCAAGAGCGAGATCAACGAGACGCTCCTGACGCCGAGGTTCTACACCACGGACTTCGATGAGATGGAGCAGCTGTTCAACACGGAGATCAACAGGAACCTGAACCAGACGGAGTTCGAGGCGCTGCTCAACGAGTTCAAGACCGACTACAACCAGACCCACTTCGTTCGTAACCCCGAGTTCAAGGAAGCCGCCGACAAGATGCAGGGCCCTCTGAGGAAGATCTTCGTGGAGTTCCTGGAGCGCTCCTGCACCGCCGAGTTCTCCGGCTTCTTGCTCTACAAGGAACTCGGGCGAAGGCTCAAGGTCGGATCATCCTTCCATATCGACACTACCTCTCACTCGTCTTATCTTTCCGTATTAGCCATTTGTTTCAGTACTAACCTTTGACAAACTCTTGGGACAGAAAACCAACCCTGTGGTGGCTGAGATCTTTTCCCTCATGTCAAGAGATGAAGCCAGGCATGCAGGGTAAGTAGAACATCACAGGCATTGTATCTTGATGAGGTGCATTGCCAAAGTGCCGTTCTGGATCCTGAGATGTTTTGCAATCGTGCAGGTTCCTGAACAAAGGCCTCTCTGACTTCAACTTGGCTTTGGATCTGGGATTCCTGACAAAGGCCAGGAAGTACACATTCTTCAAGCCAAAGTTCATCTTCTATGCAACCTATCTATCAGAGAAGATTGGGTACTGGAGGTACATCACCATATACAGGCACCTGAAGGCCAATCCTGAGTTCCAAGTGTATCCCATCTTCAAGTACTTTGAGAACTGGTGCCAGGATGAGAACAGGCATGGAGACTTCTTCTCTGCTTTGCTCAAAGCTCAGCCGCAGTTCCTCAATGACTGGAAGGCCAAACTGTGGTCACGATTCTTCTGCCTCTCGGTAAATGTCCTCTCGATTTGTTTGCACGACCACCATAAGACAGCAATGACAACAAATCTCTTCCTCAAACAATGGCAGGTCTATGTAACCATGTACCTAAACGATTGCCAGCGAACGGCTTTCTATGAAGGGATCGGTCTCGACACCAAAGAATTCGACATGCATGTCATCATCGAGGTAACTGATGGATCCACTTCATCTTCCTGAATTATATGATATGCCGGAATTCTCTTGTCATCCTGAATTCGACAATGCCATATCCTTTTTTGTCTCAGACAAACCGCACAACAGCGAGGATTTTCCCAGCTGTGTTGGATGTCGAGAACCCTGAGTTCAAGAGGAAGCTGGATAGAATGGTGGAGATCATCCAGAAGCTGACTGCTGTAGGAGAGAGCCAGGAGGTTGCTGTGGTGAAGAACTTGAAGAGGATACCTCTCATTGCTGCATTGGTCTCTGAGATTGTGGCCGCCTACCTCATGCCGCCTGTGGAGTCTGGATCTGTTGACTTTGCTGATTTCGAGCCACAAATTGTTTACTGATTCCACATTTACATGATGCATCGATCGTTTGATCCCATCTTTTTAATGTACCCTTTGTATCCGTCGAGAACATACGAATGTATGTATGTTTCAATCATCTGATAGTATCTATCATCCACTGATTCAAAACTGTTTATTCTATCAGATTCATAGTGGATAGTGCAATTGTAGTGCCACCCATGTTGATTGGAATGAAATGGAGATGTGTTCCATTTTATTACCAGAGTGTGACTCCATACGAATGTGTTCTACGTGTATCAGATCATACTGCAAAAACTATATCATTGGGAGAAAAAAGACAGACAAGAAAACTACAAGGTTTCCGAAATTTGGGTATCGGGAGAGATTCAATGTACATAGATAGTTATTCTCGCTGTTGCCGAATGGCACATAAATTCCCAACCACATACAATATTTTCATATGATCACGAAAATGATACCTTTCATGAGTAGAGAATTAACACAAAGATGGTATCTTCCTTGATCCAGCCAGGTCAACAAGAGTTTGAACAAAAAGAAGTGGAAAAGAAACGGCCTCATAGCATTCTGAAACAAAAGCAGGCAGGAAAGATTCCAATATACTGGCAACTTAGTGCAAAGCTACACCCATGGATAAGATAGAAGTGCAAGGGCAGAGCCATCTTTGTTTCGATCTCAAAAATGCAGCTTTCCAGATAATTGCTAAGTGAGGTTTTTTGGATTCATTTTGCCATCATGACTTTGACGAACTCCTCGTAGTTGATTTGACCATCTCCGTCGACATCAGCTTCACGGATCATCTCATCAACTTCCTCATCTGTCAGCTTCTCCCCGAGGTTAGTCATGACATGACGCAGCTCAGCAGCAGAGATGAAGCCGTTCTGGTCCTTGTCAAAAACTCGAAAGGCCTCCTTCAGCTCCTCCTCAGAGTCGGTATCCTTCATCTTCCGAGCCATCAGATTGAGAAACTCAGGAAAGTCAATTGTCCCATTTCCATCTGCATCTACCTCATTTATCATGTCCTGCAGTTCTGCTTCTGTAGGGTTCTGACCCAATGAACGCATCACAGTCCCAAGCTCCTTAGTAGTGATACAACCTGTTGACATTCCAAAAGACAATCAAATAGACTTCAGATATTTGAAGCAAAAGCTTTTGCTTATGCCATGACACGTAGATGCTTTTCAAAAAGAACATGTAATTTTATCAAACAATTCCAAGAGTTAGCAAGAGAACCTTTCTGGGCATTGTCCTTGGAATGCCAAACATGGGGGACTGTGACCTTAACACTTACCTCCGACTAATCATCATGGGTCAAAGGCAAAGAGTTAGTCACGAAAGATCTCCAGAAACAGATATTCACATAATTCTACACATCAATCAACTAATCTTTTTCAAGACAATAAGAGCATGATTGATAGCCTAAGGTTTTATGAAAGTCTTTCACAAGCACTAATGTTGTTTGTTGCCTCGATATTAAATAATTAGATTTTCTTTCTACTTTTAATATTTAATCAATTGAAGAATTGGCTTGAGCCTGAACTCGTTACAAGGAATGAAACTAGGAACTCGGGATCAAACTATGAATAAGGAATCCAACTACTACTTCTAATACCTAAAGGGGAGCTGCCTAACTTACACTCTTCATGCCGGAACTCAGACTTAAAAACCCCATTAAAAGCGGGAATCTCATAACTAGGAATAAAACTCAGGAGTAACAGAAAGCAACCCCGGAGTAAAAGAATCAAACTACTACCGACAAGAATGGAACTAGATAGGAATTTGGAACTTACTAAATTCAATGCAAGTGATTAACGAATTTGCAGTGGAAACAAACGGTTTGACAGTGTAAGGAACTTAAAATTAAGGTTTGACTTACCGGTCCATACCGGTGTACCGAGTTCATCTCGGTACTGGTACAGTACTGGTACCGGGCGGTATGCACAGTGCATACCGCCCGGTATATTAAAATATAATATAAATATTTATATAATATAATATTTATATAATATAATATTAATATATTTAAAAAAAGAGAAAAACGGGCGACGTTGCCTCGATCTTTCTCCCCGCACGAGAGAAAAAGCGCCCGCGACCCGCGGGTGGTGACGGTGCACGAGCGGCGACGACGCACGAGCGAGGACCGCGCGCAGGCAATAGGTATTCTTTTTCTCCCCGCACGGGAGAAAAAGCTCCCGCGACCCGCGGGCAGTGACGGTGCATGGGCGAGGACCGCGCGCGGGCGATAGGTATTCTTTTTCTCCTCTTTTCTTTTCTTTTCTTCTTTTTCCTCTTCTTCTTCTTCCCTTTTTCTCGCTCAATCGACCGCCGACGGTCGATTTCTCCCTCAATCGACCGTCGGCGGTCGATTTCTCCCTTCAATCGACTGCCGACGGTCGATTTTTGACGGAACCGCCCGGTAGCAGGCGGTCCGCGTACCGGCAACCTGGCGGACCGGTATGTACCGCCCATACCGGGCGGTAAATGTCGAAATTGCAAACCTTACTTAAAACAACTGTCTAGTAACATCAAGAAATTCCTAAGTTCACATGAAACAACTAGACACTCTAAAATATTGTCAGTGTGGCAAATACAATTATAGCATAGATGTTACTTCTTCACTTAGGCCAATTAAGTAGTTTAACTCATAATGCCAAATAGAAAATATTATTATAATTTGGAACAGTATACTTTCTCATTCACTAATTTTATGCATCCACTAACATCTCAATCATTCACTAATTTTATCCAACTTCTTGACACCTGAACAGAAATAATTGTAATGGATTGGTTATGGCAGTAAGAAACTGAGTAAACAACTGCATGACTGCATACACATTTTTGTAAGATACAAGGATTCTCATTCAACTGAGAAACTTTCACCTACACTGTCACACTCATTATCATCACCCTCGTCAACATTCAAAATGTTGAATATATTTGACACAGGGAAACAGTTAAAAGCTTTTCTTCCAGGATGTTGAGATTGACACTGCACCAATATAATCCATATATGGCATACTGGCACTGTATCTAGTTAATGAATTATGGATGTAGCATTCAACTCGTATTCAACATTCCCCCACCCCCACCTTCTTTGGTCTCCTTCCTTTCTCAATAGCAGAAAACAAAAAAGTCCACTGCATGTGAGGCATAACACTGAAAAGGGTAGCTAGCCTAACAATTATGGCATAAGGTTCTAACTACTTTCTTTCTTCAATCTATCCCTACATTGAAATTAAAGTTTAGTCCAAAAAGAAGTCCGCTGGAGTTAAGAGACAATTAATTTCTCTAGTGCCAATAATAATACACCATCGGCAAAATCAGGAGAGGATAGATTAATACTAATTCTTTCTTCAAATTTCCTTGTTCCAAAACAAATGCAAACTACATGCCAATGGCATTATAAACAAATGGATTTATCAATGCAGCCACTGATCTCAAGAGTTAGCGATTGCATTTCTTTTAAGGATCTAAATGGCAACACCAGGTGCAGAGATTGTTACACAAACTTGAAACTTTTAGCATTTGCTAAGATGTTAATATGTTATATTCAATATGAACAACTCAATTTATCTCACGTTTTTAACAGCCCTCATTCATCAGGAGATCTAATTAAGGATTACGCACATGTTTGGATCCACCATATAAGCAAGCACCAGAAAGAAAAAGACCAAAAATATCCTACTTCCCGACGACGAGCAGAACAACCACAGGATCCGGCGGCGAAATGCATCAAATCAAATGAAAAAACGAGCAAGAATGATGGTACAGATCGAATGGGAGGGATCTGACCATCTCCGTCCTTGTCGAACAAGCTGAAGGCCTCCTTGAACTCCGAGATCTGCTCGTCGGTGAGCTGCTCCGCCATGCCTCCTCGGGGATCAAGCACCGGAGCGATCCGATCAACGAGATCTGCAGCGAAGACCCGCAGGGAGAGAGAGAGAGAGAAGAGGCAAAGGAGCGATCTTGAGCGCTTTCTGCCCTCGGCATCGGAGAAATTAGGGGCCTCCTCTTATAGGGCTCCCCCAAGGGCCAACGGCGAGTCAACGGTCTGGTAACGGACGTCGAAGACTTTTCTTCCCATAATACCCAAGTAACTTTTGTGACGGCCCAGATTGCCATTGGGGAGTTCACTACCGTATGATCGTGATCCAACGGTTAAAATCTTACACTAACCGTTCCGAAGGCCTACACGTGATGATTCAGTAAATATTGGGCTCCTAACCGATGATTTCGCAAGGTGATCTTTAAATGTGATATTAAAAGCATAAACAATTTTTGGAAGCTTAATGTCTAATGTAAATTTGATGGTTTTGCTGTAAGTAATCTATATCATCATGAATGGCCATCAAAGAGTGTTGGGGAAGGAGGAGTAAGGAAACGATAAAACAGAATACTACGATCCAATTAACGAAAACGCTTTCAATCAAGAAAACGACGTAGTATTAAACAAGAGGTAAAAGAACAAGAATACTTACAAGATTATCTCCAAATGAACACAATCTCTTCTCTTTACACACTCTCTGCCTCTTACTTCATTCTCTAAGGTCCTATTTATAGGACATAATAATAACTACCTCACACCACTTTCTTCATCTCACTATCTCACTCATGATTAATAACTACCCCCACTAACTCTTAAACTACCTCCACAACTCCTAAACATGAGCCACTACTTCTAAACATGTTAACTACCTATGTAACTACCATGAATCAATTCTCAACACTCCCCCTTGATTCATAGTTACATACACCAATTTGAGACATAAAATAAATATGCTTCTTAACTGGAAGTGACTTGGTGAGAATATCTGCAACTTGTTCATCTGTGTCATAAATACTTCATGTTATGGCTCCATTTGCTACAAACCGAGTCTTATGCTTTTGGATATTTCCATCAGCATTATACTTTGTTTTGAACACCCATTTCGATCCAAAAACTTTCTTTTCTTTCGGTTGATCCATTAGCTCCCAGATTTTATTCTTCTTTATTGACTTGATTTTCTCCTTCATTGCTTTTCGATATTCCTCAACTACTTCTTCAAAACTTATAGGATCTGAAATAGATAAAGCAAATGTTGAATTATAAATCTCTGTTAATGATCTAAACCTTCCTGGAGGGGTTTCATCTGAGGAATCATTTGCTAAATTTGAACTGCTACTGGGTGAGGTTGACGTTGATCTTGTTGGAGCAGGATCTGTCACTTGATTTGGTGGAGTAACTAGTTCTGCTGGAACACGAATTTGTGCATCACCTTCATTAATCTCCCAATTCCAACTTGCCCTTTCATCAAATACAACATTTCTGTTAATAATAACTTTGTCATTTACAGGATTATATAATCGATATGCTTTGGATTGTGCAGAATATCCAATTAAGATGCATTTTTCTGATTTTTCATCAAGCTTATGATGATTTTGTGAATTTACCAAAGCATAAGCAACACAACCAAAAATTCTTAGATGGCTTACAGTTGGCTTTATACCATACCAAGCTTCAAAAGGAGTTCGATTCATAACAACCTTTGTCGGTGAAATATTCAATAAATAAACTGCTGTTGCAACTGCTTCTGCCCAAAACTGATTCGGAAGATGCTTTCCTTTAAGCAAACTTCTTGCCATTTCGACAACAGTTCGATTCTTACGTTCAGCTACACCATTTTGCTCCGGTGTATATGGTGCTGTCAATTCCCTGCGAATATCATTTTCTTCACAAAAGGAATTAAACTCATTAGACTTAAATTCACCACCTCTATCTGTCCGAAGTGTCTTTATGCATTTACCACTTTGCCTTTCTACAAGTGCCTTGAATTTTTTAAAGTTATCAAATGCTTCAGATTTTAATTCCAAAAAATATACTCAACTCATGCGGCTATAATCATCAGTAAATAACAGAAAATATCGACTTCCCCCAAATGATTTTGTATTCATAGGTCCACATAAGTCAGCATGAATTAATTCAAGACAATTAGATGCTCTCCATACTTTTCCAACAGGAAATGATTTTTTACTTTGTTTGCCATAAATACATCCTTTACATACATCAAGTGTATTAATTTTAGGCAATCCATAAACCATTTCTTTTTGATTTAACAACCTTAAACCTTTAATGTTAAGGTGTCCATATCTCAAATACCATAAATTTGTCTCATTCTTTTGATTTGCAACAAAAGCATGTTTCTCAATATTTGAAACATCAATTGGAAACATCTTATTTTATGTCATGCAAATATTTGCTATAATCAAACCAAATTTCTTATCTTTAATAGTGCATGAACCATCATCAAATATAACTGAATATCCAATATTTATCAATTGTCCAACACTCAACAAGTTATGTGATAAGCTAGGAACATAGAAAACATTATCAAGGTATTTTTACCTTCCCTTGATTTGTCTTCACCTCAATTGTTCCTTTTCCTTCTACTTGGATTTGCTTGCTATCTCCAAGTTTAACTTTAAACTTGTGAGTTTCATCAATATATCTAAATATTGATCTTATGCCTGACATATGATTAGAACATCCACTATCCAAAAACCAAATATCATTTGAGATATCATTAACTTGTGAATGAGTCATAAATAACTTACTATTGTCTTCATTTTCTTCCACATAGCTTGCTTGCTTGCTTTTCTCTTTTCCAGCAATCTGCCTTCATATGACCAAACTTCTTACAATAGTGACATTGAATTCCACTCTTGTAGTTTTTCTGATCATAGTTTGATTGTCTTTCATCATGCCCATCAAAGTGTCCTCTTCCTCTTCCTCTTCCATTTCCTCTACCACGAAATCCTCCTCTACCACGTCCTCTTCCTGTTGCTTTTTTGTCTTCTTTTGAAGTAGAAGACTCCCCCTTAACCTGAAATGCTTTTTCTTCACTTTTTTCAAATGACATGTTCAACCTTGCTTTATGTGCTTGCAATGAACCCATTAGTTCATCAAATGAATAAGTAGATAAGTCCTTTGACTCTTCAATTGCCGCAACAACATGATCAAATTTCGGAGTTAAACTTCTCAAAACTTTTGCAACAATTATTTGATCATGTAGATGTTTACCATAGGATTTCATTTGACTAACAATTTCAGTCACTCGAGAAAAAAAATCTTGCACTGATTCATTGCTTTTCATAAATAAAATTTTAAACTCACGACGAAGGGTTTGAAGTTTTACCATGATCACCCTCGATGAGCCTTGAAATTCATTTTGAAGTATCAATCAAGCTTGTCTTGAGGTTGTTGCTGCTGCAATTCTTGAGAAGATTGTCTCATGCACACCTTGTTGAATGAAGAACAATGTCTTTGAGTCCTTCTTTCTATTCTTCCTCAGCCTGGTTTCTTCATCTGGATATGCATATCCATTCTCTATCAAGTCCCAAAGATCCTGAGACTTGAATAGAGTCTTCATCTTGATACTCCAAAATTCATAGGATTTGCCCGAGAAGATGAGAATAAGGGGTTGAGACATAGAATTGCCATTAAAAGCCATAATGCCCAGTTCAGATTGAAACAAAGCTCTGATACCACAAATGTTGGGGAAGGAGAAGCAAGGAAACGATAAAACAGAATACTACGATTCAATTAACGAAAACGCTTTCAATCAAGAAAACGACGTAGTATTAAACAAGAGGTAAAAGAACAAGAACACTTACAAGATTATCTCCAAATGAACACAATCTCTGCCTCTTACTTCATTCTCTAAGGTCCTATTTATAGGACATAATAATAACTACCTCGCACCACTTTCTTCATCTCAGTATCTCACCCATGATTAATAACTACCCCCACTAACTCTTAAACTACCTTCATAACTTCTAAACATGAGCCACTTCTAAACATGTTAACTACCTATGTAACTACCATAAATCAATTCTCAACAAAAAAAGTGCTGCTATTCAACCCTTAAGCTCGAGATCAGAGAATTGTGATGGCAGATGGAAGTATATGAACTAAAAGCAAACATGTCTTCACGCCCCGCCTGCTCGAGAGATAAGGCTCATATTATATACAGCGACGACCGTTCGAAGCCCGGAAAGTTGTCCAATATCTGCCCGGCGAAGACATTGTCGAACACCTCATACGGCGTCGCCCCCACAGGCTCATACGGAGGGACACCCGAACGGAGGGTCGGAGCGACTCCGCCTGGCGTGCGGCCATAGTCACAGGCCACCGCGGGTCCAGGAACGGAGTCCGCCGTGGGCGAGTCGGTCGTCACGTCCGTGTCGGCGACGTTGGAGTCCCGGCCGGTGAGCTTCTGCACGAGGCCCCGGAACTTGGCGGGGCTGGTGGTGACCCTCATGGGGTTGGAGATGTAGACCACCTTGATCGGCTTCTTGTTGGCCTTGCCTTGCCTGGGGCTCTTCTGTTGGACGCTTGGCCTCCCCATGTCTGGAGCCACAAATCTAGACAGGGAGGCGGCTGAAGAGTTGGAGCATGTGGATGAGGCAATCGAACAAGGGGAGATCAGGTTATTTATAGCCTATAGTCGAGCCGCTATCTGAGCAGAAGCCGGTCACGCTGCAGTTAGTTTCCTCGAAGCTGAGGTTGAAGACGAAGAGATCGCGTGGCGTGGGATACATCGAGAGGAACACAGGAAGGGGAGACAGCAACAAAGGAAAGATCGACGTCACGACGCCATTCTGAAAGCAATCATCGATCAGTTCGCGCCACGCGGTCGTCGAAGGCACCGAAGACCGGGTTGAAGTCCCTATGACGTCATCGATACCGTAATACGAAGGCATTCCCGGCTCGTATAATAATAACAACACATGGAGGAGATATTTGGTTGGAGAGTGGCTGTGATCACTTGCCAACGTTTGACCGACGTAGAAATTAAATATACGCCATAGTTCCATTTTTATTATTATTAAAAATGAATACGAATATAATTGTAATTATTATTATTTTTTTGGGAAAAAAAATTACAGGTCACCTAAATCCATTGATTCCTGCACTTGTTCCACTTGATGATGGGGCCTTCCTTTCTCATGGAAAAAGGGATGCATGTGATGTTTGAGACCGTGACCCATTGTGGCCAAGTTTGATCTCTTAATTGGAGGATGCATACGTGTCTTTGTCTTCAAATAGACCTTCATAGCACAGTCGAACACTTCTTTTTTGTTTTTTTCCCATTGTTTGAATTCCTGTCTCTTATGTTCGTTCTTTGAGATGTTATTAGGTAGGGGGGAGCAATTCCACCCACGGATGAGATTACTCACATTCGGGGCGGGAAGAGATTAAGTTGGATGATCCAGCGATCCAAGGTTTGATTGGGTCATTTCCTGGCTTGGTTCTAATAACTATGCTATTTACTAATAGGGGTAATAATGAATCGTTCCGTGTTCGACCGACGTGGTCTGAACAAAGCCGACCTAGAGTAGGGACGGCTGACCTGGCACGGGAATGATCGACCTAACATGTGCGATCGACACACCATAACAGAAGCCGAAGCCTAACTCACGACATCATCGGGTACCGTGCAGTCTCAAACATATCTTTAGGGACTACGAGGGGTCGTATAGCTGCAAGACAAAAATCGCACGTGACATGCTCATCCGTAGTATGAACAGTCATTGGCGAACGCCCGTGATATTAAATATCCTAGCATAGGATACTGCAAACATTGATGACGAAGGTACGGTCGTCCATCGACGAAAGTATAAAAGTCACCCCTGGGGAAAGTCCTAGAGGAGGGCGAGAAAAAGATACTCTCACTCCCACTCTTACATACAAAAGAGAGAGAAGTTCGACGCCGAAGAGACTCCTATTCTAAAGTGCTAACTTAGCCATCGAAAGGATCTTATCGAGAGGCTCCACCTAGGGTCTTCTTTCTTGCAGGAGCCCTGACCATAGAACAAGGAAGAAGATCCTTGACCACCGCGACATCCTGAGCCGAGCGACCTCCTCCGGTCATCCCCGAGCTTCGTATCTTGCTGAGTCGACTCTACGTGTACACAGGTCGAACCACGTCATGCCGACCCGTGAGCCCAACAGATAATCCAACAACATTTACCATCGCCAATATGTGGGAAACATCCTTTTCTGCAATCCAAGTGTTTGATTCTGAAGTGAAACTGGTCACTATCTCACCAAGGCTATCTTTTGATTTTTTGATGCTGAACCTGATCACAGAGCACTTCTCATCGTACCAATATGTGATCCCTGGTGCTCGGCATCTACTACCATGGTGGACGCTGCTGCTGCTTCCTCTGTTTCTGTGAACTCGAGTTGATCTGAACCTGCGGAATGCCAGCATGCATCCATCCTGCAAGCAAACAAGGACCACAAAAGCTAGAAAAGCCAGCTCAAGTTGCTCCCCGTGCTGCATATTTTCCACACTTTCACTTGTCAGAAAGATGCATCCATGCTGCAAGAAAACAGGGTCATGAAAGGTTGAAAAGCCATCTGAAGTGGCTTTTTCCTGCCCATTTTCTACACTTTGTCAGAACAACATCGCTTTCTGAACCTATTCCTCAGCTTTTGTCTCCACAGATGCATGGACCATGGAGCTCCTTAACTACTCCCCTCTTGTCTTCTTCTTCTTCTTCTTCTTCTTCTTCTGTTAATTAAAGATGGCACTGTCATGGAGGAAATCACCAGCAGTAGTTTGATCATATGAGAAACCCCTATTACTTCTGATCCTTACCAGTTTCTGCATATATATTGAATTCCATTATATCTTAATTATGAGGTCCAAGTGGCACAGGCTCATGCTGCTTCCAGATGTCTGCAGGCAGATCGACTTCTCCATGGTCAGAAGAGTTAGCTTGTCACAGAGTATATAAAAATAAATAACCCTCTCTTTTTTTTTTTTTTTTGCTGTAAGACATCGAGAAGATTAAACAGAGAAGAAAAAGGAGAGTGTTGTCCGGTTGGTTATAGCCGCTGGAAGTAGATCAAAATTATTGCCGCATGTATGTATGGTCAACATTGATGATCTGAAACTTTGAACACCTCCTCCTCAAAAGTTCCAATGGTTGACTGGCCGGCTATTTCCATGTGGGTATCAGTTAATCTGGTGTTAGCAAGAATGGAGATCACACAGTATATCAACCTGTTTCAGAAGTTTCTTGATGCTGAAGTTGGTCAAGAATAAGATTTGGAGTCAAATTTCATTCAGTCTCTGCCCAGGAAACCAAAATTAAACAGATGTAGCAGAAGATTGAATAATTCTGGAAGATATGAGATACTGGGTGAAAAGTTTTCTTATAGCTCAATGTCATGCATCTGAAGCAGCACAGCATCCATACTTATGGAGCACTGTTAACTTGGTTGGATTGGTTGATTCCACAGTATTACTCTCTGAGGTGCTCATGGAACACTCCATTTTTAGCTGAAGAAAGATCCAACCAATCATTGATTGAATGGATGGGCCAAAGAAAGATGCTTGCAATATTATATAATATTAATATACTAATATTATAAAAAAAGAAAAAAACTCGACGACGTCGCCACGATCTTTCTCCTCGCGTGGGGAGACGTTTTGTCTCCTCACGTGGGAGAAGCGTCGCCTGCGGGCGAGGATGACGCACTGGTGACCTGCGGGTGAGGACGATGCGCTGGCGACCTGCGGGCAAGGACGACACAGGGAAAGGAGGTATGTTCTTCTTCTTTCTTCTTTTCATCTTCTTTTTCTTTTTTTCCTTTTTCTCTCTCAATCGACCGTCGACGATCGATTTCTTCCTCAATCGATTGTCGATGGCCAAAATCGACCACCCACGATCAATTTTGGCAGTACCACCCGGTAGTGAGCGGTCCACGTACCAGTCAACTGCCTGATCGATATGTACCAGGCAGTACAAGGTCTTACCTCGGTAAGGCAAACCTTTTGGAAGTTCCTTTGAAGATGATTCCTTAAGATAAGTTTATCATATTTAGGCATCTCTAGCATAACTAGTGTGTATGGGATCGTACTGTCGAACATGAGTCAACATGGTCTGGTCGGAACATGAAGGCATAAGGTATTTGATAAACCCGCATAATGGTTCTTCGAGGCGATTAATCAAGCCCCAAGGTGGATGAGGTGATACTGAGACGGTCTTTCAAGTGGAATCTAAATGTTTGAGTGTAGGAGGGGAGGGGAGGGGAGTGGCGAGGGGCAGTGAGGTGGATTTCGGCTCGTCGACGAGTCCCTGCACAAAGGGCAGTGTCAGGGGTATTTCCTGATATGATATCTTCGACGTTTAAGTTACATTCGAGGTTATTTTGTAGTGTAAGAGGGTTATATGCAGATAGATCCAACCCCTTGAAGTTGGTACGCGAGGGTCTACTTTTATACTTGGTCGATGGAATCACTTGGAGCAACCATAAAGTGTTCATATTGACATTACATCAATGGGCACAACGGGCCTGTAACAACCGTAATGTCTTCCCTCCGATGTTACATCAACGGGGGCGACAAGCCTGTAATGACAATAACATCTTTGCTCTAGCATTCCATCCAACGAGCGTAATATCATTCCCTTAGCATTTCACCTATGGGGACCAACCGAAGGGGACAAACTCTATCGATCACTCATAAATTGCTATATATGGAGATTGATTGGACCGGCCCAAATGACTCCTCGTGGACTATTGTTCATAGGGCCAACAGTTGAAGGGAGGTAATTGATTATCAGAATATTCAATATCAACTAACATTGGGGCATCCTCGATAAGATTACTCGCTTAATAAAAGATCTAAAAAATAATAAACTTAAAGAAATTTTTGATCTAAAATTATACACAACAGACTTCTATTTATAGAGAATGATCATTCATTAAATCAAGAATATCAAAGAAAATTCTTTCATACTGACATGATGGGTCTACTTGACTGAACTCCATCTGTTAAGTCCCTCATAACTTCAGCGAAAGGCAAGTTATTTGACAGAATGGAATCTGATACTGATAAAAAATATTACTTTTCTCTTTAATTGAATTTACAAATATCTAATATTTATTCTAACATAAACGAAACGGAGATTCTTCAATGCTGTCCTAAGAGGACAGATTGACTTCGCAGTTGATCCAAGGACATATCTAATGTTTGTGTGAAAGATGTTGAATCTAGTATCAAAACTGAGGTTAACATCATTTCCAGCTCTCAATATGATTTATTTTTATATATCTTGATGATATATTTTCATAAACTGTTTGCATTACTTTCTCCAGAAAGTGTCTTGATCGAATACCTTCTAACCATGCTTGTAGGACACTATATATATATATATATATATATATATATATATATATATATATATATATATATATACATATGGGCAGTAATAACTCTTCTTGCATCCAAGAAAAAAAGTCAATTCTTTTGACGTACATCGGCCCATCTCTATGAGAAGACCTGATTGGTAGTCAAACATAGTCCAACAAGCGAGGCAAAGAAGAGATTTTTCTTTTTCTTTTTATTTAATCGTATCTGGCGCATTTTATAAAATATTGATAGAGAGGAAAAAAAGACATTAATAAGAAAAAAACTTAAAAGGAGAGAATTTTCATGCAAATTCGGTCTTAATTAATTTTCTGAAACAGTTTTTGGGGAGCAATCCGATACGACTTAGCGCATCAACGTTGACTAGTTATCAGTTTTCAACGCTGACCTCAGCGGCATCGCCGTCACGCTCTCGGTCAACCGCACGAGCAGGTAAGTGGGGCCCCACCGATACAAACCCCGAATGTACATACGATATACGTATGGGTGTACAAAAGACACTGCCTGCCATGTACGAGAGCAGGTAAGTGACGGGGTGAACGGTCAACTGCTGGAACAGTAGAGACCCTAATAAAAATAAAAAATAAAGGAAAGAATATGGGATTAATTCCAAATAATCCCCACAAAACGAGGTATAAGAAAAAGGAAAGCCAGAAGCATCGTTTCAAGAAAGCGACGCCTGGAGATTTGATGGCGCGGCAGCGTCACCCGTTGCCCGAGATCATTAAAATTTATCGCTTTCCATTATCGAAACCCTCCCAATTTTCGATACATTGTCCAGGGGTTAAAAATAAGAGCTGGAGAGATCGAAGCAGCAGCAGCGGCAGTGGGTAGGGACTGGCCGTCCTCCGACGCCGCCACCCCCAAAACCCGTCTTCGGCGCTGTAGATTCCATCGAGATCGCTCCGCCGTGGTCCGATCCGGGCCGGGTCGCGGCAGGTTCGCCTTTTGCTTCGAGCAAGATTCGTTTTGTATATATATATATATATATATATATATATATATATATATATATATATATATAGGGCCTCGATCTTCTCCCCTCCCCCGGGAGGTTGACGGGTGTCGCTTCGACGTTTGCTTCCGCTGTACGGATAAGGGTTGGAGGGTTGTCGTTCTCGGTTGGGGATTACCCTTGCTTTGGAGTTATTAGGAAATTCGGTTTTGTTGCTCCGAGGGGTTGGTGCGGAGGGGGAGCTTCTGGAGTATGCGTCTTCGGCCCTGTGTAAGCTTTCCAAGGTTGGAAAGTTGAGATTTTGAGGGTGTCTTTTGGTTTTCTTTTTTTCTTTTTTGTTTTTGAGTGCGTTCCCTGTGGAACCGGCGGCGGCTGTGATGGTGAATGGGGTAGGACAGGTGGGTTGGAGTCAAAGATGGTAAGCTAACTGCAGCCGGGACGAGAAGCTCTGTATATTCGTCGACGGTGGTTCAGAACAAGTATGTCTCTTCTATGCTTTGTTCTTGTTGTCGTTCTTGATAAATCTGGTACCTTTCGATGTCTTGATATGATTTTGAGTTTAGCTACCACGGTCATGGTTACCTTAGTACTGCTGCTGCTTCATATTGTTGTGATCAGCCCTCTTTGTTCTAGAATTAGGGGCTTCGATACCTTGTTTGTGGTTTTGTTCTTCTCTATATAAACTGTCTACTTCGTTATATTACAGCGCAATCATTAAACAGCATTTTTTTCAACCTCGATATGAAATTGTTAGAAAGACGAATGTGGATGCTGGATAACATGAAGTATTATTTATTGAAGCTGTATGTGACTTGACACTGGTAGCTCATCTATCAGTGTTCTTAAATTATTCAATCTTTTATATCAATCTCTCGCATTGGAGGATAATGCATACAAGAAGAGAAGAAAAAGAGGATCATGCAGAACTCTTGGATTCTTGGAAAACAAAATTTGCTTTTTGGTTACCTAGTCCTTGACCTTTGTTTTTGGTATAAAGTTTACGTGGCATAAAGAAAGTCCCCCTTTTGTTATAAGGGAGATGGAAACTATCGACAGAAGTTTTGATTACTACACTAAATTTCAACAGTGCAAAACAGGAAGCAAACATTTTACTGTATTATTAGCTTGGTCTTGAGAGATGATCAGATATTTGTCATCAAAATTCAAACTTCAAAAAAATTGTTTCTGTTTAATTCTTACAGCTTTGTCTTGTCAAGGCTATACAATGTTATAGGTAGGTCTTTAATGATCAATAAAATTTTCTCATCGAACTTTTAACTTTAAAATGTTTTCTTTATGTGGTCCTGGTAAATTAAACCAAGTATGTGTTGGAAGGGTGTCTGAAGAGAATGGATAAGCAATATGTCCAGTGTCATAAATTTAAAGCTCATGCTGATTTGGTGTATAAAAATGGAGTTATTAAATTATCTAAGAAACTTCTTACTTTGCTTAAACCTACATAGTCCCTGAAAAGGTCAAAATTTTGTACTATACCAGCATACCAAGCTCGGTATGCTTATATATATATATATATATATATATATATATATATATATATATATATATAAACAAAAAACAAAGAAGGTGATGTTGCCTTATTTTCTTCTACCGGCGCGAATGAAGAGAAGCCTCGACGACGTCGCCGAGGCCTCCTCCTCTTTTCCTCATCATCTTAGACGAGGAGAAGACCGTGGCGAAGAAGTCACCGCCTCATGAGGTTCTCCTCATCCATGGTGTCGTCCCGAGGTTCTTCAACCGCAAACGTCTTTATCCTTCAGCGATGAATGCGACGAAGAAGCGAGCCACCGCATCGTCATTAGAGGGCAGCGCCATCCGAGGTTCTCCCTCTTCTTCTCCCTCTTTCTCTTTCTTCTTCCTTGCTTCTTCTTCCCTTGTTGCACCCAGCCTTACCACAGCCAGGTCACAGCTAGGCTGATATCGGCGATGGTCGAAATCGATCGTTACTGACCTGTTTCGGGTGGTAACGGGATGGAAACAACCCCGTATCTATGTCAAGGGCACCGCTCAGTAGCGGGCGGTCTTTGGCGGACCAGTACATACTGCTCGTACTGGGCGATAAGATTCGAAACGACATACCTTAATTCCTTGACTCACCCCTTTGGTTCGAGGCTTTCTAAAGCTTAAACCCAAAATTGATTTTTGGTAGTTTCAAGTGCACACTTGTGGAAATAATTAGATTCAGCCCGTGAAATGTAGTACATAAGTGGGAACTAGTAAATCACCATGCTGTATATTTACAAGCTTGCATTTGATCTACTATATGGATTGACCTTTCAATCCTGAGCAACTGCTCCTACATAATAGCTTCATTAACTTATCTAGTTTTAATATACTTGATTAAATTAAATCAGTTTTAGGACCTAGGTTGCATGATAAAGAAACTATCATTTTTATAACTGCCTAGGAGACCGCTTTTTATTGATGTTAGAGAAGTAAGCTTCCAATAACAGTGAAGAGTGCTTTTGACCAAGGTTTTTTTCACCATCATTATTGTGCTATTCTGGTGCTATTTTGGCCTGGTCCCATTCCAAAAGCATGTTGATTTGGTGGTATTCTACTGAAATATGTCAGCATGGCTGGGGCGTGCAATTTATGTTCTTGATATACATATATGTCCTCCATACATATATGCATATGTGTATATTCATATATGTATTGTATATCCATCTTTGTATGTAAGCACCAATATTTTACCATATATATATATATATATTCATTTTTTGCGTTTTACTCTAGAACTTTGTCAGTTGTTCTTCTAATGGCTAAATGCCTTCTGATTTTCTTTAACATTATCACAGTGGGAAAACAGAACCGGAGGCAAAATATGATAGCAGGATAATTTTTTTTAAAGTGGCAAGATATTCTGTATTTGCTTGAAGGCTGGAATTAATTAAGTGTATAGTTTGATCTCTTGCCTCTAGATCTAAATGATAGCAGGACCCATGTGTTTATGCCAAATAGTTTGGATTAGAGGTTTGGCATCGCTAACGTTTTATTATGTATGCAGGTCTTTGTAAAGTAAGATTTCACATGTTCTTGTCTTTTGTAGCATCTGTGTATGCTTAGCTAGTTGCTGCTTGTAGAAAATAGTTATCATTTTCCCTGTCCTGATACCAGGTTTTAGCTTTCATAGATATTACACCTTCAGCTGCTAGAGTTGAGTCTTTGACATCACCCCAACAGAAGGGATACCAGCCTATCTCGGTCTCATTTTCCAGTGGTCAGTTTGAGAACTCGAAAGAGTTCTCAATGGCAGATGCTAGTCCTAGGACAGATACCTCCACAGATGTGGACACTGATGACAAAGATAAGAGGGTGATTTTCTTTGCTCCTTTGCCCTATAGTTACGGATATAGAAAAAATTATTCATTTTAATTATTCTGCTTTTGAAACATCTGTTACTGTACTGTGTCCAAGTACCACAAAATAGAATGATATTTCCTCTGATGCTTATGTGTGATGCGTATAAACTTGCAGGCAACAAAATAGTATATTACTGTTTCAAGTGAAATATTAAAGAACTTTAGACTGCCTTGAGGTTAAATGACTTTCATATATGGTTATATTCGTCTCTTGGCCATCACTTTGTTTGATATTCATGAGCACCTACAAGTTGTTTGGAGTGTTCCCAAGTCTCAGAAATTTCATCTCATGGGCACTATTTGTCCTGGGTTAACCCTGAACCTGTCTAAGAATTGGAGCTGATTCTGGCTTACAGGCTAACATTAGATTGTTATTTGAAAAAAAAATATTATGTCCTTTGCAGCAGTGTTACTGGTTACTATTATATTATGATCTAAATCATTGATGATCTCCATATTAGATTGTTTGTCATCTTCCATAAAATGTATTGTTGGAAACAACCAAGTGAAAAATGCAGACTAGGAGCTCTCTAGTTGTACCCCAGCTTTAATAGACAGGATGATTTTTTTAACTATTTAGCCATGCATTGTAGGGTAAACTTACTTCTAGGATTAATTTATAGTCTTCTTCCTTCTTAAGGACCCGGTGCATTCATATTAACTAAGAGCATGGTAACTCGCAAGTATGATGGCTGTGTTAAAACACTAATTAATCTATGTATATTAAGGATACAAATCTGAGGTGCTTATGTTGTGTTGGTTTTCGTTCGGAGTGGTATATGCTGCTGCCATAACATGGTGATATGTTCACAGAAGCAGCCACAGAGAAAAAAAATAGGGAAAAAAGAGAGGAAAGAAATTGAACGAGTAGAACTCTGTTATCTTTGCTTCTAAGCAATGCTCCATCGTCTTTATCATGGAGAGGAGACCATTAACCAATATTACTCCTATATCAAAGTGACCATCATCTCCAATCTGGAGGAGTGTATAGGTCCATAGCCCTATCTGGAAAAGCTTAAAGGATCGAGGTACTATATGGTGGAGCAAGATGACAAATTGTATAGGGGCAATAATGTGGATGGTAGATAAACGAATTATAAGTGATACTTTTGTGCTGACGAAGGGAAATAAAAGTTTCCCTAACTGATTTGGTACTTACAAGTGATTTTTGAATTTACAAACTATCCTAATAGATTCTTAGGTCCAGTTATGTTTAATCCAGTCAAGTATTGCAGCCAAAAAAGAGCCCTTTATGGCATATTTCATCAATTTGGGCCAAAAGGCAGCTGCGCAAAAATCTGGTTTGTGTTGGCCACTACATAATCGGCCATATGACTATTGTAGTCTGAAACTTATTTTCTTGTTTTATATTTATATCTTTGAGCTATGTTTTCAGATCAGGAGGATATGGTAAATTACCATGAATAAGATCAATGGTTGTTCTTTTTTTATTTTCAGAAACATATTGCAAGCAAAGACAACTAAACCTAATAGATAACACATTACAATTCTTTTTTAAGATTATAGACCACTAAAGAAAAGGATTATAAACCACTTACGGCACTGGCAGAAATGCAATCTCCATGATTAATAATTTGTTGTAGCTACGTATCAACATAGAATTTGACTGATTAGAGGATTTATAGCTGTGACCACTACATGTACGTGGAATATACTTCATGTTCCAAAAATTAGTTACTTAGAATTCAAATTTTTGATATGGTCTATGGCTATGTATTCGTATCTTTTAATTTTCAGTTAGAACAAGGACAACATGCTGTTGTTGCAGCATCTGATTCTAGTGACAGGTCGAAGGACAAGACACTGGACCAAAAGGTACACGTGTGTTGCATTTTCCAGTTAATTTTTGCCTCTTTTTTAGTAAAAAATATCACTACATTTAATTATATTGAATATTATTTTCGAACAGACACTTCGTCGATTGGCTCAAAATCGTGAAGCTGCAAGAAAGAGTAGGTTAAGGAAAAAGGTGATTCATCTTTTTCTTTTCATTTTTTGCCACTTTTTGATACTTCTTTTGGTTAGCACTTGTAAGAGTATTATGGTATGTTATTGGTATATAGGTAGATATTTATTCTTAGATGTGCTGTCAGGTAAATTAACCCTGCTGTTACTTCTTCATTCACCTCACCCAATTTTAATGTGCACTCTATAGCTTCATAATAACGTTTCTCTCATTTTCTTGAATGGGCATGGTAAATAAGTTAGCTTTAGCATATTTGGAAAAGTAATCCAATTTGCAGTATCAGTTGTTTGCAGATTTTATATTAATTTCAGTAAGATATATTCCTTATTATTTATATATTCTCCTGTCTTGTTAATTTATAAGGCCTATGTACAACAACTAGAGAGTAGTAGACTGAAGCTAACTCAACTTGAGCAGGAGCTCCAAAGAGCTCGGCAGCAGGTATGATCCTTTTTTGAGAACATTTCCTCTTCTCTATGCTATTGAGACCTTATCTTTTCTTTTTTTGTTGCCAACATTGTGGATTATGTAATCAGGTTGAAATTTGTGTTTTCAGGGTATTTTTATTTCTGGCTCAGGAGATCAATCCCACGCTATGGGTGGAAATGGTAGTTTCTACTGCATGATCTCTTCATCTGACATTGACTTTATAATAACCTTGTCCATAATATGTGTCACATAAGCATAGTTTGTAGGGTGAAAAATACATTTGTTCCAAAGCCTTTCCGTCTTTGCTAGTTGTACTTATTGTTTGCATAAAACTCTCTGCTTGAGGCAACTAATGAGAAAGTATCATAGCAAGGGTTCACAAAAGTACATCCTTCAACAAAATTGTTCAGGTTCTTGTATAGGAAAATATTAGAGCATCATATTGTAGCTCTCTGTTGAATGCATGAGGAATCTTTGTTTTCTTTGCAGTATCCTCGGTATTGAAACACAAAGACTTAAAGTACTTTTTTATCCAGTTAGGCAGAATTTTATGTGATAAACTCTGATGTAATTGACTCACACACTATTTATCAACTCTTTTATGCAATTTACTTATCCACACATTTATTTATATTCAGGACTAATCAGCTAATCTTCTTTCATATTGTAAATTCAAAAATCATACCAGCAAATTGATGTCCTACCATTGACACATGCTGGTACACTGTGTTTCAGTTTAATTGCTTCCTGTCCTATAATCGGTGGCATGCTAAATGAACATTGCAGGGGCGTTGGCTTTTGATGTAGAATATGCACGATGGCTCGAAGAACATAACCGGCAGATCAATGAACTTAGATCTGCAGTGAATGCTCATGCCAGCGAAAATGATCTCCGTGTTATCGTTGATGGTGTGATGGCTCACTATGATGAAATATTTAGGCTCAAGGGCATTGCAGCCAAGGCTGATGTCTTTCATATATTATCGGGCATGTGGAAGACACCAGCTGAAAGGTGTTTCTTATGGCTCGGAGGATTTCGTTCATCTGAGCTTCTGAAGGTGCAGAACTTCATACGTTGTATTTATTATTCTTTTTTCTCATCTTTTTTTCATGCCACCAGAAGTTTCGTCAAACAAACGGGTTAGGAATGGAATGAATTCAAATTGGGTTTCTTTTTTTTAGTAAAATTTCAAATCATGGGCTTCTTTTGGTCCCCAAATAGTTGGGGCATTACTATTAGTTGTTGTTGTTGTGGGGCTACTTTGGGTGGTCCTTTTGTGGGTTCATTAGTTCAGTTCTTATTGTGCTTTAACTTTGCAGCTACTTGCGAATCAGCTGGAGCCACTTACAGAGCAGCAAATGATGGGCATATGCAACCTTCAGCAGTCATCGCAGCAAGCTGAGGATGCTCTGTCTCAAGGGATGGAGGCATTGCAGCAGTCCTTGGCAGAAACATTGGCCGGGTCGCTTGCTCCCGCAGGATCTTCAGGGAATGTTGCAAACTACATGGGTCAGATGGCTATGGCAATGGGAAAACTTGGAACTCTTGAGAATTTTCTTCGCCAGGTAAATTACTTACGCTGTAATCCATGACTCTGCCTCATTATTATTAGGCTTCTGCATACCTCCATTTAGTTCTTTTGTCGTGTGGTATTTTCATTTGTGGTCCGGGTCCTTTTAAGTCCTTTTAAGTGTCTCGGCTATCCATCACTGTCGGTTCAGATAACTCTGCTTCTCACCATCAAAAGAATCACCAAGCTTGAAATTATCATTATTCATCACTAGGTATTTTCTGTTCATTTTTCTAGGCCGATAACCTGCGACAGCAAACCCTGCAACAGATGCACCGGATATTAACTACCCGTCATTCGGCTCGAGCTCTTCTTGCCATACATGGATACTTCTCACGTCTTCGCGCCCTGAGCTCTATTTGGTTAGCTCGGCCGCGGGATTAACAAGCCTTCCTGTTCCACCCGAGCACAGTACCTCCTGTTCTAGGGCTGATCTGAAGTACCTCTCGTATATGTTGCATTACTTACTCCACTACTATGGCTGGCTTGATCATCACACCGGTGGAGCTAAATCAGATCATGTATATCAAGCATCCTTTCTTCCTCCTTCCTTATTCATGCAGTGTACTGTTGCTCATGTAAGAAAAAAAAAAAGACCATCATAATGTCATTCTGCATGCTCGGAGCCTCGTTAAGAAAATGATTAATGAAATAATCAATGAGAATTTGTTGCTAGGTTTTTAATCTGTTTCACCATGAAGGATCAGACTTTGAAGCGTTTGATGTATTCATGAGTTTGATTACAGTACAAATCTCACTTAAAATCTTGTTCCTCCTGGGAAACAGGCTATTATTTAGACCTCCTCCTGTAGTATGGATCACCACTAAGCCATCGTCTTCTTCATGTCTGCTTCTGCTGCTGTTGCTTGATGAGCTCCGATAACACCACTTTAGGGTATATGATCGATTACAATACCTAAGATCTCAGTTGAGCCAATTAGGCGCTCATGTCCTGCCTGAGCTCGAAGTCTTCCTTATTAGGTCTTCGTGTACGCTGTTTCTTGCAGTTGTAAAGAAAGCCTTCTCATTCTGCCCTCCTCACCCTCGTCCGTGCAAGTCTCCTACACCTACATAGTTCTCGATGCCCGTGTCATCCACCGGCATCTCTGTCATGTCTTTGCTCCGTCTTGATCAGTTTCCACACGGTCTAGCATTCTGCACGGCTTTGCTTTTTTACTATTGAGGTGCGTATGAACATTAGTTGTTCGATCGAATGCCAATGCGAAAATGGAATGCTTTTTAGGTGCACGTATATATGCTCATCAGTTTATGTATCATAAACTTGCTACTAATACCCAACTGTATCGTACGAACAGGTCTTTTTCCTTGTGATTCGCCCCAAACAATTGGAAGCTACTCTGCTTCCGGAATGCAGAACAACGCAGGGAGAAGCAGAATAGTTAATGGCCTCAATTAATTGACGCCAAGTAATAGGCTTCACCGTAAGAAGATGATTGAGTTCCACATCTTCGACAGGGCCAGGAATTATGCAAACTATAGAGCTTTGCTAATTGATTAGGTCGATGCCAAAAGACAATGAGAGATCGGGGTAGTGTTCTTATCACCTTTACAAGTGTTGGCCATCGATCACTACAGTGATAGATCTCCAGTCTCTGAAGCAGTTGGATATGTGCACTGAAGAAAGAGAAGTGATGGCAGGCAATCGCCTCAGTTTTGGGCAGCGCATGATGCTGAGCTCACGGAGGCACGGGAAATGGCTTTCAGTGTCTCCAGATCACTCCAACCATTCTGTCATGTCCTCCGACTGCAGCACTTCTAGGGAAGGAAAACCACCATCCCTGCCATGGCCGCAGAACTCCGGACCAAGATGCTTGATCCCATCCGGTCCTTGCATTTCGAGGTGAGTAAGGAAGCGCAGTCGTCCCAGCGGTGGGAGGAGGCTGCATTTGCAGTAGTGCAAGCATATTTTTGTAAGGCTAGAGAATACTGGATCTCCTACCCAGCTGGGGAACCTGCTGCCATTGCAGCCTTCTATATGAAGCTCTTTGAGGCTCTCATGTGGTTGCAGGAAATCGAGTATGTCCTCATCTCTGAAGCTGCCCTCACTGTGAGCGTTCCATTTTAGTTGCAGCTTCTGCAGATGTTGTTTGTAGCTCAATTGGGCCTGTCTTGCTTCTTCGCCATCAGCCACATTCTCCAGATTCAAAATGCAGAGACTTCCCCGGATCTCCGTCATATCTTTCAGCTCCGATATCCTATGTCCGATCTGCTGGTGAATCTTGAACATAGGCAGTTCTTGGAGGCAGGTCAGTTTCCCAATTCCAGCCACACTCGAGATGAGTCTGCTGTCTTCTTCCAGATGCCGTAGGTTTATCAGATTGGTTATGCCTTTTGGGTAACCCCTTCAGTGAGAAACAATCTCTCAGTCTCAAGGTCTGCAAACTATAGAGCTTGCTAATTGATTCAGGCAACCTTGCAATGGCAGTGGCAGTCAGGTCCAGGTTCCGGAGATGCACCAAGTTGCCGATGGTTTCGGGCAATTCTTCAAGGAATCTGTGTCTTCCTTGGTATTGCTGGAATCCTTGGCCCAGCCCATCCAGATTTTGACCAGCTTATCTTTGTCGAACTCGTGACCTTTCTGAAATATGGAGCAGGAGGAGAAGCATTGTTTCGGATGCGAGGGGGGAGCGTCTGATAGCTCAACTTGAGAGGAGGCAAGATGTCGTTCTCATTTGCCGGCAACTCCCAAGAACTCACTTTTCAAGATCTTCCGCCAGTCGACCTCATCTGGTCTTGCGAACAACATGCTTCCTATGGTTTTCGCCGCCACCGGTATGCCGTCCAGCTTCGACACGATCTCCTTCCCAATGGCTTGCAGTTTGTGGTTCCCGGCGGATTCTCCTCCGGCGAACGCGGACCTGCTGAAGAGGGTCCAACAGGCATCCTTCGGCAGCCTCTTCAAATGGTAGGGAGGCACTGTGCCCATGATTTGTGCAACCCGTCTGATCCGTGTCGTGATCACCACTTTGCTCCCGCTCCTACCGGCGTTCAGGGGAAGGCGTGTTCTGTCCCAGTTAGCACGGACCTCATTCCAGACGTCGTCGAGTACGAGCAAGAACCTCTTTCCTCTCAATTCCTCCACCAGAGTCTCCTACAGCATGTTCAGGACGGTGAGATCGGATTTCTCCTTGGTTGCAGCTTCTACCATCGAATTGGTGAGCCTGACGACAAACACCCACATCTTGAGATCGAAATGATTGGTCACCCTGGCGTCGTTGTAGACTATCTGAGAGCCAGCGTCGTCTTCCCGAGACCCCCGAAGCCGACGATGGGAAGGACCGGCAAGTTCCTGGAGGTAGACTCTTGAGACACCAAGAATCTTACAATCTCATCCCGGTCTTCCTCTCTGCAGAACACGTTCGACTCATCCACCTGCGAGCTCGTCGGCGGCCGACGTAGACTTTCGGTTCTGCTGGTACCGTCGGTCAGCTCTCGGAGTTGAAGATTGTCTCGCTCTTTCGCCATCTCATCGAGTTTCTTCCTGATCTCCATGATCTGATGCGCCATCTTGCTGCGGAACAGGACACGTCTCAAGCCGAAACAAGAAGAGAAGACACGGAACACCTGCCAGGTTCGTTCTCCGGCCTCCACCTTACGCCGCAGGGCTCGGAAGTTGAACGGCTTCGTAGGCAATGTCTTTGAGGTGCCGAAGCCAATCACGCACGGCAGCGTTCCCTGATCTGCTTCTCCTCGGCGTTCTCTATACTGAGTCAGTATATTATCTCAACATGCATAAGTTATCACTTTATTTTTTTATTTATCTCGATTAGTTCAATATATAATGTCACCAAATTAATTATAGTCTCGAATACATAATACTATTGTCGTCATCACTCGGTAAGATTCTCTAACTCGACACGATGTCATAATATATTGAATCATTGATAGAGAGAGCATTTTGATTCATGAAATTTAGTGAATCATATCGCTCTTATTTTGCTTTGTCTAAATTTGAAAGTTAGTTAATGGATTTGACGGAAGATTCCTTGTAAATCTAACTAGGATGAATAGATTGGCGTTTGAAGGATATTCAATGAGAGTTTTAATAATCACCTAAAAAAAAATTCAATATGAACATATTTTAGCAAACTTTTGTCTCCCATCCTTCAAGTGTTCAATGATAACACTAACCTGATTATGCACATTTTAGTGTTTCACATCCAAATATCATTATGTGACACCTCATTTGCCCTAATATGTCACGTCTTTCTAATCACGTTAAGAGATATGATGAGAGAATGATACTTTCACCTAGTTAACAAGAGAGTTAGAACTTCATTTCCTCGAGAATATATGCGCTCGGCCTTTCAACACATTGTAGTGTTTCACATCTAAATATTATTATACGGCACCTCATACACGCTAATATGTCACGCCTTCCTAACCACGTTAGGAGGCATGGTGTGAGAATGATACTCTCGTTTAAAGTTGCTTTTCATTTGCTTTTTCACTAAGTTGGCAAGAGAGTTAGAAATTTATTTCCTCGAGAACATATGCCCTCAGCATTAAGAAGCACACTCCTAGGACTCAAGCAAGGGAGGCAAAAAAATGCTCACATGATTTATTACTCAGTTTATAAATGAGATCGAAGACTCTGTAGATACACATCTATCACTCATAATATAGACTCATGATGGAACTTAAACCCTCTCGCATCTTTTGGTTATCGATAGAGAGGTCATCGACTATTATATCTAAGGTACTTTAAAGGGTCAATCAATATATTATCACCAAGGCAATGGTATCAACCAAGCATGATAAATCATGCAAGAGGCTAAAGCAAAAGCGATCATAATCAGCCTTGACCCCGAGGTCATCGCGACGGAGAAAAAATGAATAATCTTAGTTACCTCGCCCAAGGACCAAGTTAACCCCTCTAAATATGACAAGATGTAAAATCTTCTTATGGATAAATGAGAATGGGCTTTGAAGAGACCTTCACCCAATAAAGATATCGTTAGAAAAAAGGGATGAGTCCATGAACTACTAGTTCCACTAAGATTACAATCACGACACTAAAGAATGTTGCGACCAAAAAGAGTATTTTGAAGAGCTCATATGATGGAGGAACCTTGGGCGATTTGTCTGAAAGTATCGAGAACCCTCACTCCAACCTTAGGGGGTCAGTGGAGAGGTAGATTGATGTCACCATTAGCGAACCTACCTTAGAGGGGATAGCTCATTGGGTCATAAGCTTTATACTTGAGCTACCATTAAAAAATATTGAAGGACAAAGGGCAACGCAAAGATAACTTTCAAGGAGGAAGATGTAGAGTACCTCAACCCAAATAATGATGATGCATTAGTGGTCTCTATAAGGATGGTTAACTCCTGGGTGAAGAGGGTCATGATCGTTACAGGTAGCTCTATCAACATCCTTTACTTTGATGCTTTTCAAAAACTTAGGCTACAACCAGTGACCTTACCTCAATAACTTCTTCGTTGACGAAATTCATTGGCGGCTCCATCTCCCCTTCATGATTGTGAATTTGCATGTTACATTCGGATAAGAGTCATACTTCAAAATAATATTAACTAAGTTAATGGTTATGATCCCTCGGGGTAGTGTTGTTAATTTATCATATTATCACGAACTTAGCTGATTTTGCTTAAGTCATGCAACACTATTGCGTGTCCGTTTACAAATGTCTATAAAAAAGAAGATGGGTTAGAGAAAGCGTTCCACTTGGCATCCATAAGTAACTATTTAATAAAATACTTTATAGTAAATGCAAATTATAACTATAGACTTCACAAGTTGTGAACGATCGCACAACAAATGGTCCAAAAATGGTCCACTATAGATTGAAATCTTCATAAGTTCTCACATGACACAATTTTCATTTTCAAATAAAAAATGACCACAAAAGCTAACCAAACTAGGGTTGTCAAGTCTACTGCTATCCCGCTACATGCTATACTAAACATAAACAAAAATCGAAAGACATGGACATATATAAGCATTACACCAAATACCCTATTTATATCTTTGTCCATCATAATATAGTGATAAAGTTCTCGAAATGGCTGACATTAGAGAGCTTAGAAACAACCCAAGAGAGTCACGCTAGTGCTATTTAATGGTAATCTTACTATCAAAGAAAACCCAACCCGAGGCACTATATGGACCTCTAAGATTTTACTAAGTTTGTCCCACATCTTAAGCCGGTAGAGTTGTTAATTAAAGCATTCCCTAAGTAAAAGTCCGACCCCATCAAACTGTCAAGATTGAGGCTACCTTTCTCAAGAAGAGACAGGTGTAACTCATCAACTTCCTATAGGAGAATACTGAGGTGTTCGCCTGGTCACCCATAACATATCAAGAATCGACCCCAACGTAGCTCGGCATCACATAAACATTTTCCTCAATGCACCATCGGTGAATTAAAGGTCCCATAAGGTTACTTCTAACTACTAGCGAGCACTTAGTGATGAGGTAAATAGGTTATTAGGAGCAAGATTTATTGCTAAGGTAAAGTACCCTAAATGACTCACTAATATTATACTCGTTAAAAAATCTAATAAAAATTAAAGGATGCATATTGACTATATTAATCTCAACAAAACATACCAAATGGATAATTATCTCATCCTTGGATTGACCAGATGGTTAATGCTACTACAGATCATAAGCTCCTTATTGTTATAGGTATTATCAATGTATAACTAAATTATAACGGTGTTGGAGGGTCGAAGACAGCCTCCTTCATCATAGACTAGGGCATGTCATGCTTGTTGACCTTAAAAATGTGGGAGCAATATACTAAATGATGATGAATAAAATATTGAAGCATCAGATTATAAAAAATGTAAAAGTTTATGTAAATTACATGACAGTGAAGAGTAAGACGGTCGACTCGTATTTGACAAATTTGATTGGGACTTTTCAATTCCTTTCAATATGTGATCTAATTCATCCAAGTGTATCTTAAGAGTTAATTCGAAAAATAATCTTAGGTTCATTGTGCATCAAAGAGGAATAAATATAAATCTTAAGAAGGTACAAGTTATATTAGATATGTACTAACCTAGTCAATAAAGGAGGTTTAACAATTAATGGGCCAACTACCGGTGCTTAGTCAATTTTTACCTTGATCTGATGATAGGTTTATATCTTTATTTTAGGTATTGAATAATTGGAAGGGATTATAGTGGGCAAGGAGTGCCAAAATATGTTAAAGAAGTTGAAGGATTACCTTGCCAAGTTGTCACAGGTTGCTTCCATTACCTTGGGCAAAATTCTAAGTCTCTACCTCACTACCACTGACTTAGCTATCAATTTGGTGTAAGCACAAGACTATGCAAAAGTTTAAAGGCCTATCCATTATATTAGTCACATTCTAAGCTGACCCAAGGTGCGGTACTCCTTATTGAAAGACTTATAGTTGCACTAGTCTTTGTGACAAGGAAACTTCGCTCCTACTTTTAAGTATATACTATTCAAGTGATTACCGACCAACCCATCAATTAAGTTCTCTCTTGATTCGATGTCTTGGGTTGCTAAGGTGGTTAGTAGAGCTGAGGGAGTTCAACTTTCGATGTCTTGAGGGCTACCATAAAGGCCCAAGCACTAATGGACTTTATCTTAGAACTAACCCCTCCTATGTTTTAGGTCAACTTTCACACCCTACTTGCATGGATACTATTCATGAGCAGTTATGCTACCTTCAATGGAAGTGGCACTGGACTCGTCATAAAAGGCCCGAACAAACAAAGGTATGAACAAGCTATTCGGTTCGCTGCAGTCTTATCCTCGTTTGAGGCGATAAGGAAAAGAGGAGGAGGCCTCAACGACGTCACCGAGGCTTCTCTTCATCGACGCCGATAGAAGAAAATGAGGCAACATCACCTTTTTTTTGTTATATATATATATATATATATATATATATATATATATATATATATATATATATATATATATATATATATATATATATATATATATATAAAGCTCAAGGAGTTCTTTCCGAGGGGCATTAGAGTAAAATGTACTTGGGTGGATGAACTACTAAGTATCTTATGGGCCTCCTAAATGACACCTAAGATCGAGTCGAAAGAATCATCATTTAGCTTGGCCTTCAACACTAAAACTATCATACTACTTGAGATCATCTTTATAATATCTCAGATTAAGAATTTTAGTGATAAAGCCTCCAAAGGACTTTAAGTCGAACTTGACCCAATCAGCAAGGTCAGAGTGTAAGCATACCTAAGGGCACTAAGATACAGGGAAGTAATGGTCAAGTGAGATTATCTTTACAACTAAGGTGTTTACCCTCAATGAGTTAGATTGGGTGACTTAGTACTTCGAAAAGCTAAGGCCAACAACCCAACTGGATCCCGAGGTAAGCTAGTGACAAATTAAGAAGGTCCTTATCGAGTTTTTGAGGTCATCCAAGATAAAACCTATCACCTCAAAACAATAGAGGAGGTGGTGCTACCAAGGACTTGGCACATTGTAAACTTAAAGAAATTCTATCCTTAGGCATCTCTCAGGGTCGGGTTAGGGTGACTATACCTCAAGCATCAAGTCTTAATCTTTTATGTCATCGACGTTAACTGTAATAAAAAGAAAAAAAAATATTTTCAAGGTATAGATGTTGCAAAGCAAGGAAATAAAGTCTAATTACTTTAAAAATACTATACTAACTCGATTAGGTCTCTACATCCAAAATAAAACCTCTATCTACCAAAGTAGAATATTGGTAAGATTGACAAACTTGATGATGTGGCAAAGTAAAGACATACAAACTAAGTCAAGTAGATAGACTAGACGACTCAACGAAGGCTAGCATAACGTGACTCAGTGAGTGGTTCTTCCTCAATCTCTACCCTTGGGGACCTTGTGTCACATCCTAAACTTTTTTTTTTAAGATCATATATTCCACACATTTAGAGTCAAAATAAAATTTCTTTATTCATAATTATAAACACTTATTATAATTCATTTATTTATCAAATTACAACTAAAAAATATTTATTGAAGAACATGATAATTATCAAAATGTCTCTACCTAACGGTAGAGGAAAGTCGGCTCTCCATTGGACCCCGATTTAGTGCTAATGGATGGTTGCTCTGAAAATAAAAAAATAATCAAATTCAGCAACACTTAGTAGGAACCCCAAAAATCAACTCAAAATGAATATATAATCAAAATAAATTATCCCATTGGTGTATATTAAACACCCGAAGGAACACTCCCACAACTGGGGATGAAGATGTTTTATCCTATGGGATGAGTTTGTGTTCTCACAACTGTAGATGAAGATAAACTCATATCACACTCCCAACCGTGGATGGAGTGGTGTCCCTCACCCGCTAAAGCGGGGAAACGTTCCTCCCAACTACGGATGGAGGAACCATCTAGCTACCACGTCTGACGGCTTGCTAATCCCTAAAGGGAATCGCCCTACTTGCCCTCAGAAGGAAATAACACCATCTCATACTGGTCATATCGGGATGTAACAATATATCAAAATATATTTTCCAATATCGTTCATACCAAATACTACAATTTAGCCCTTAATTGACTTGAACCCTAGTTCAATCGGTCCAATTGAACTCGATTTAACTAGAACCTAGTTGAACTGTTCTCTAATCCTCATTTACTAGTCTGGAATTACCTTAAACTAGTATAATTTAGACTAGTTTAAGTTCAATCTAAATTAAATAGATATGAATTAGTCAATCAATTTTGGAATCACCTTGAATTAATCTAACTAATCAAATCTAGTTTGATTCAATCAATGGTTGGGCTCAAATCTAACAAATATATAATACTGGGCTATTTCAAATCAATCTTTATATAGTTTTATGAACAACATATTGTCACTAAAGATTCTATATAAAGAAAAACATTAAAGATAAAATTAAGAGATAAGTCTTAATATAATAAAATAAATTCTTAAATTCAATAAGAATTAAAAATCATACTTTCAAATCTCAATAAACTTAACATTTCATCATAACACATTATATATAAAAGAATATCCAAAAATATTTTAATATAACATAAAAGTTTTATTTTAGATAAAATCAAATCTCAACAAACTTAACATTTTATCGTAACACATTACACATAAAAAATATTCAAAAATATTTTAATCTAACATAAAAGTTTTATTCCAGATAAAACTAAAAGATAAACTATAGTATCAAAAATATCATGCATTACAATATAGAACATGTGAAATTTTAACATGCTTAACTTCAAAGGTAAAAATCTTAAGAAGATAATCGAGAAATATCATAAAAACTAGAAATGTCATGTTTTAATTCAACAATACAAAATTTTCAGGATTGATAAATATTTTTAATATAAAAATTTCAATATTTAACAAAAATAAAAAAAAACTTTTATTTTTATTAAGAAAGGTAGGGAAACCTATCTCTCCTCCGTAGGATGCAACTCCTCATTCCTCCCGCTACTGAGCTCGACTAGGTGAGGAACGAAGGAGAGGAATCTCTCCCATTAAATAGGAGGAGGTGAGACTTTCATTAAAATAAATTTTTCTTTAAAATTTTGTAATTATTTAATATTAATTCTGATTTAATATGTTAACAAATATAACCTACTCCTATTTGGAATGGTTAATATTCATTTCCTAATTTACAATGACAAACAATGAAATACAAAGTAACATTTCCTAAATTATAATGATAAATAAGGAAGTGCATAATTAGTGCTTAATCAAATATTTGATTGATTACATTTCTCCCCTCCTACATGAAATTTGGTCCCCAAATTTAGTTTACCTTAAGAGAATAGATGGGGATACAGCTATCACATATTTTCTTCTCTTTCCCAAGTTACCTCTTCATCTGAATGGTGTTGTCAACGAATCTTTACCAAAGGTATAACTTTATTCCTTAGAACTGTGTTCTTTTATTTCCAAGATCTGGGTTGGTTGTTCTATTAAAGTAGCATTGTCTCTGAGTTGTAGAGGTTGGTAAGATATGATGTGTGATGAATCCCTGATATATTTTTGGAGCACAGAGACGTGGAATACATCGTGAATACCAGCCAAAATCGAAGGCAATGCCAATTTGTATGCCACAGGCCCAACTTTTTGTAAGATCTCAAATGGGTCAATAAATCTTATGACTCCCCTTTGACCAAATCTTATGACTCCCTTAGTTGGCGACACTTTTAAGAAGAACATGACTCTAGATCTCTTCGCCTTCAATCTGCATAACTTTTCTGATGACTTTGAGCTGTTAATAATCTAAGATGTATAATTTTAATATTATCAATATCTCTTTGAATTAATTGAGGTCCCAAAAGCTTCTGTTCTCCAACCTCATCCCAATACACAAGTGATATGCACTTTCATCCATAAAGAGCTTCAAATTGGGCCATCTATATACTAGAGTGATAACTATTATTATAGGAAAACTCAATTAGGTGTAAGTGCATATCCCAACTTCCACCAAAGTCTAAAGCATAGGCTCTTAAAAGATCTTCAAGAGTTTGTATTGTTCTCTCAGATTGACCATCAGTTTGGGGGTGAAAAGTTGTACTAAACTTTAATTGTGTGCCCAAAGATTTCTGTAGACTTCCCCAAAACTTAAAGGTAAACCTTGGATCCCTATCTGAGATAATACTAACTAGCACCCCATGATATCGAATAATCTCCTTAATATATAAGCTTGCTAATTTGTCCAATGAATACTTCTGGTTAATCGGGAGGAAGTGAGCAGATTTAGTAAGTCTATCTACTACTACCCATATCTCATCATATCCTTTCGCAGTCTTGGATAATCCTGTCATAAAATCTATAGTAATTTGCTCTCACTTCAATTCAGGAATTAAAATCCTTTGTAATTTACATGCAGGCACTTGATGTTCTGTCTTTACCTGCTGACATGTCAGACATTTAGAGACAAACTCTGCTATGTCTCTCTTCATGCCACACCACCAGTAGTTTTGGTGTAAACGCCAATACATCTTGGTAATCCCGGGATGAATATTAAATTTTGATCTATGTGCCTCCTCCAATAATTGCATCTTTACTGGATGACTTTCGGGAACGAAAGTCGGTTGTGGAATGTAATAAAATCATTTTCAGTTTGGATAAATTTAGGTCTAGATCCTTGAGCTATCTCCTTAGCTATCATATGAAGATATGCATCTTCCTTTTGACTTTCTTTAATCCTTTCTACCAAATGTGATTGTGTCATCAAACATGCAAGAAAACTTCTGATACAAGTTTAAATTTAAAGTCTATCAACTCTGTCATCATAGAATTTCTTTAAATATTCGTATAGGTTATAAGACTTAGAGTATTTATGCTTAAGGCGTCAGCGACTACATTAGCCTTCCCAGGATGGTAGTTGATATTAAAATCATAATCCTTTAAAAAGTCCAACTATCTTCTTTGTCTCATATTTAGGTCCTTTTGTGTGAAAATATACTTGAGACTCTTATGATCTGTGAAGATTTAAAAAGTTTGTCCATAGAGATAAAGCCTCTAAATTTTCAGTGCAAAAATAATAGCCGCTAGCTCCAAGTCATGAGTATGATAGTTATTCTCATTAGGCTTCGACTGCCTAGACGCATATGCAACTACCCTCTCATTTTGCATTAGAACACACCCAAGTCCTTATAGTAAAGCATCACTATACACTACAAAACCTTCTCCCTTTAAAGGAATTATCAAGATAGGAGCACTGGTTAATTTCTTCTTTAATTCTTGAACATTTATCATCCCACATGAACTTTATATTCTTCTGTGTTAACCTGGTCAAGGGTGCTGCTATTTTTGAAAAGCCTTCAACAAATCTTTTATAATATCTGGCCAAACCCAAGAAGCTCCTGATCTCTGAAACATTTGAAAGTTGCTTCCATTTTATCACCACTTTAATCTTTTGGGGGTCAACAGATATACCAGCACTTGAAATTACATGACCGAGAAACATAATCTCATTAAGTCAAAAATTACACTTGCTCAATTTAGCATATAGTTTCTCTTATCTTAGGACTTCCAAAACTGCCTTAAGATGATATTCATGTTCCGTCCTACTTTTGGAGTAAATCAGGATGTCATCAATGAATACAATTATAAATTTATCAATATAAGGGAGGAATACCCTATTCATGAGATCCATGAAGGCAATCAGTGCATTTGTGAGTCCTAAGGGCATTACTAAGAATACGTAATGACCATATCTTGTTCTGAAAATAGTTTTCTTTACATCTTCTTCCCTTATCTTCAGTTGATGATACCCGTATCTCAAATCAATCTTCGAGTATACCTGGGTGCCTTGAAGCTGATCAAATAGGTCATTTATTCGGGGAATGAGATATTTATTCTTTATGCTTACTTGGTTGAGCTGTCTATAATCAATGCATAGTCGCATTGATCCATCTTTCTTCTTCACAAATAGGACAGGGGCATCCCCACTAGGTCGAAAAAAACCTTTATCCAAAAGCTCTTGGATCTGTTTCTTTAACTCCTCCAACTCAATCAGTGTTATTCTATAAGGGGTTTAGAAACATGTGTAATGCATGATAGAATATCAATTGTAACTTCAATCTGCCTTGCTGGTGGCAGTCCAGGTAGATCTTTAGGAAAAATATTTGAAAAATCTCTCACAATAGGGATATCTTTTAATACCGGTTTCTTAGATTCTTCTTCAGAAATAAAGGTCAAGTACCCTTGACATCCTTTTAGCAATAGTTGAGTAGCACTCAAGATATAAATAATTGGAGGGAGTCTTTGTCGAATCCTAATGAACTGAAAGGGTGGTTGGTCTAAAGGTGAGAAAGTAATAATCTTTTAGAAATAATCTACACTTGCATGATATGCTGAAAGCTAGTCTATACCCAAAATAACATCAAATCTTGAAACTCTAGCAGAATAAGATCTACTAGCAAATCATGATTTTTAATAGTAATAATACAATTCCTACATATCTGGTTGGCTATCACAGAGTCTCCAATTGGTGTTGCTACCATTAGCGCATTATTCATTGTCTCAGGATTCTTATACAGTTTCTTAACAAAATAAGGAGATATAAAAGGATGCGTAGAACTAGAATCTATAGGCACAGATGCATGCATACCATAGAGTGTGATGATACATTTAACAACAGATCCCGAGGCTTCAGCATCTTGATGGGTCAGTGCATACACCCTCGCTTTTCTCTCAAAGACACCATAGGCAATTGCCTCAAGAGCTTGGCGTTTTCATCGTGAAGATACCTTGAACAACTCTATGCATATATGTCTGAACCACGTAAATAGCATCTTCCCATAACACCTAAAGAAAGGTCAATTAAAAAAAATCTAGAATAATCTTTATTCAAGCTTAGACAAAATATTTGTCCCAGTATATATAGATATATATATGTATAGAAAAAACAATATATTTTTTAATAAACTAGATATTAAAAAATATTTTTATAATGGTGGTAAAAGCATAAAGCTAAAAAAAAACATAAAAGTTGCTCGAGAAGAACTTTTATTCAAAGTTCATCGGAACATCTCCATCAATTGAATATAAATTATTCGTATGTTAAAGAAATATCTCCATCAATTCTTCCATATACCCATAGTCTCATTCGAGGTCTCCAATAAATTGAGTCCATTTTGATGAACATGAATTCCTCCATTAGACAAACTTATCTTGGAAGAATATTGCATATATACGATAGAAAGAAACATAATCATATATATTCCTCTTTATTCTTATTCTCTTCTCGGATTTGATTCTTCTCCCCACCACATCTTGGGAGAAACCTCCCTTTGTCATTTGATTTGATGCAGATATGGAATATTTGAGATGCCTTCGCATAGCTTATTATGTTAATATTTTGATTGGATGATAGATAGATAATCTCAAAAGTTTAAATTGTTAGGAAAGAATCTAAAATATTTATTTTGCATGGAGATTAGGTCTGAAGCATAGATCAAGACCAAATAAATGTATGTTGTCGAATAATTAAAGAGAAGGGCATTGCAAAATTATCAATTAAATATGAGACAAAATAAAAAGGGACAAATACAAGTTTTATATTCTGGTCTTTTGTTGATACATTGATCGTATAAACAAATTTTGAGAGAAAATATACAATGAATAAAAAAAATTAAGAGTCAAGACTTTATTTTAATGTTTACGCATCCTTCTTTCTTTTCTTGTCTATTGTTAATCTAATGCATAAAAATAATAATAATCAATTATTGATGAAAAAAAATTTTGTTTTCATATTTATTTTAGTTTCATTTTATCGAATTTGGAAATCAATTGAGTCATTCGATATAAAAGTAATTGATTCTATAAAACTAGTGAATGCTCGATAAACATCTTTTCTACAAAGAATCATTGAAATTAATGAATCATTGAACCAAATCGATTATAGTCGTAGCCTGATTTGATTTTGGTTTGAATCTAAACTAAATAATAATAGGAGTAGAGACTCATCGACATCAATTTTTTTTTTTTTTTTAACTTTTTCTCGTCTTAATAATGAACGATCCTATTGATCCCCACTTCCCGCGGTCCGAAACCCGCCAACCAATACCTACATTAAGAAATGGGCCCATGCTTCCACTAAATCACGAAGATGCCCTCACAATAATTGACCGGTAGATGAAGAGCGTGCAGATCCAACGGCTCTCGTTAAAGCAGCACATCTTTTAGGCTCGTATTCGGAGACAGGTCAGCAATTCTGGGCATGCGCCTCTGACGTAGCCTTCCCGTTCTCTGCGGCCAGTGACTACTTTCGTTTTGGTCCCTCATCAAAGTTTAATTTCTATGAACGTTCTGCGTCAGATGTTAATTTCTTTTACATTTATACCCCCGGAAAGGGGTGATGTACTACCATCACGTATGCTGGACGCACAATTTGTGAATTCTCAGGGTTGAAATCAGAAAATTTCCCTTTCTTCCACAAGGGACACGCGAAAAAGGCCGGGTTTTTACGAGTGAATACTGGGAAGTTGGATTCGGTGGAGAGAGAGAGAGAGAGAGAGAGAGGGGGGGCGAAGGGGAATTAACGAGAGAGAGAGAGAGAGAGAGAGAGAGAGAGTAACAAGAGATAGAGGGGGTCCGTGGTCACTGGCTTTGGGCTCAAGCCATTTGCTTTACCCTGTTTGGCGGTTTTGGTGTCGCCGCAAGGAGAAAAGGAGAGAGATGATCTGGATGAGTATGTGGGTTTGAAGAGATATCGTCCTACGACCAGGAACAGCCGCCGGTCGGTGGGTTCTTGTCTCCTTTGGGACGGAGGCCGATCGATCTTGTTACCTACCTCATTTATTGCGAGATTTGGGGGTCGAATTGATTGCAATCGTGTGTGAAATCGGCGGAAAGAAAAAAATTAAATCTTTCGCTGTTTCCTCAAAAAAAAAAAAAATTGATTTTTTCCTGCTTGGTTTTGGTAGCGTAAGAACAATCCGCCGTGACTGCTGTCGATCGGCAAAAAAGACCTGTACCCATTTGATTTTTCTGGTCAGAATTGGCGATCAAGTTTCGATCTTGGAGTCGATTCCTGACCGGGAACTGCCTGATTGAGAAGGATTTGGCCTCGTAGACATCGGATCGCTCTCGGCCGGTGTTCTGGCCGCCGGAGCTCTGGCCGTCGCCGCCATGGCGAGCTCGTCCGGCTCGGTTGATTACTGGAGGAGGTTCTTCCGGAGCGCCAATTCTGATATCTTCGAGGTCATCGAGCAAGCGATCCTCGTGGCGGCGTCGGATTACCCCCAGCAGTTCCGGAGCAGGAGGGATCAGATCGTGGAGAAGTTCTTCACCGCGCTGCTGCCGCGGTGCTTCGGCTGTGACCGGGTGGAGCTGCGAGGGGCCGAGGGGGAGGAAGGGCACGGCAGCGTGCGGAGGGTCGGAGAGAAGGAGAGCAAGGTGGACAGCAGCAACGACGGGCCCGAGTTCTCGAACCGGGTGGTGAGCAACTACACATACGACGAGGCAGAGGCGCTCACCGAGGAGATCGAAGAGGAGGGTCAAATCGTTGGAGAGGTCATGAGGATCAAGGAGATCCTTGCCAACCATCATGAGGAGGTTTGTTCATGCCTTCTTCTCTTGCATCTTGCTTTGCCTTCAATTACTAATGCATTACGAATCCAAGAATTCATTTTGTATGCATCTATTGGGTTCAATTTGAGACCTGCCTGTGCTTAACTTGTTGGTGCTTCTTTGCAGTCTGATAAGTTCTTGTTCGAGTCATTGAGGAGGCTGCAATTGATGGAGCTTTCTGTTGATGTCTTGAAGGTGTTGATTTCACATTCCTCTTTATTTTGTTTGCTCTCTGTCGGGCTTAGGATAACGATACATAAATTTAGGTCCATATTATTCTATTACCTCGTTGATTTTTTTTGTTTTCTTTTGGTCCTTAGGCGACCGAGATCGGAAGGGCTGTCAATGGCCTCCGTAAACACACCTCAAAGCAAATTCGCCACCTAGTTCGCGCTCTCATCGAGTGAGTTTCTTTGCTGTATTGTATTTTTGGAGGGTGGCAAAGCAAATGATACATTTGATCAAGTTTGCACACTGATTTTAATCTCGTGAATGGGTACAAATTTATGTTATCATTTTTTTTTCCCCTGTAAATAGTTTCTGATCCCTGCTTTCTTGATGCTTTTTCTATTATGTTTTGGCTTAGGTCAAGTGTATGATTGTACTCTCTTTGAGGGTATGTGCAGTTTTTAGTCTTCTTTCACTACCTACAATCCAATTTTAGTTTCTACTAAGTTTGCCTGCAACACTATGTATTTTAGATTAACATTGTATGGAAACATCTCCATCGTACTTGAATCAGAAATCGCTTCTTTGATTCTCTTGCATTAGATGCTGGAAATTCTTGCACCTGTTCAGTGTCAAATTTTACACTTCTATATGTGGAATCAGAAAAAAGAAAACAAAAAAAATACACCTCTTTTTTAGTTCAAGGTGCACACTGATCCTTTGGAGACATTCCTAATTGCTCTGGTATGTGTTTGGGTTGCAGTGGTTGGAAGGTTTTGGTTGATGCATGGGTCAGTGCTACTGCTGCCATTGCTGGTATACTATATAATTGTTTCATTTCTAGCATCGCCCTATATTATATGATCTTGTTTAGGCAACTATGAACCTACGATTGACAGATAACTCCCCGGACTCTGTAAATCCTTCTGTCGTGGATGATGAGGATGGCCTTCCTTCTCCTCCATTAGATGAAGGAGCTCTATTTGCCACTCAGACAACTTCCATCCAGCTATCGGAGGTATAATAGAAAATGTCTCGAGTGTTGTCCCTTATTGCGATTAGTCCAATCTCCACCTTTGCATGCACTAACTGTTCCTGTTGTATGTCTTCACTCTTGGCATGTCAAGTTCTTTGATGGAATGGATGACGACGGAAGTGAGTAGCCCGGTTGCCTTCTGGTTTTCCCTTCTTGTTGAGTTCCCCAGTTTAATAATATCATCCTTTTGCTGGCAACTTGCTGCAGATTTTCGAAATAATGGGGAGTTTGACATGAGGCGGGAACACGGAAGAAGATCTACAGAGAATCGTGAATCATTAAGGAAACAGCAGCCCATGCAACAACCTTTTACTCGAGAAGAAAAAGTGGAGATGAAACAAGATCCGGAGCAGTCTATTTTTGCAGAAGGGGTGGGACACTCGAGGCGGCAAGGGCCACATCGATCAACTACCCCAGAGGAGATGCTAAGAAGACAAGAACCACAAATGAGGCAATCAAAACCACATGAGATCTGTTTCGGGCAAGCAAAGTCCCAAAACATTCTACACAAGCAAAGCAACCCTGTGATTTCTGAATCTGGGCCTGGAAGACCAGTCAAGCTTGCCTTTGAGCAAAAAGTATGCAATGAAGTGAAAATTAAACAGCCGCCAGACACTGCTGCGCTTCAAAGGAAGCCACCGATGATCCCACGGGATGTAAGTTTAGCTAAACACAAAAAAATCTATGGTAGGTTCTAAAGTGCTCGAAGTCTAAGCTTTTCCATCTTCTGTTAGAAGTCAAAGTACCCTGAAGAAGCTCCCGTTCAGGCTAAGCTGGAAGCTACAAAACGGAAGCTTCATGAAAGATACCAGCAAGCCGAAAATGGTTTGTTTAACTTCAATCTATTGCTTCGAATATTTCTCATAGTGCAGTTAAAGAAGTTAGATTTCATTGATGCCTTAAGTTTCATTTGATGCAGCAAAAAAGCAGCGAACGATACAAGTAATGGAGTTGCATGACATTCCAAAGCAGGCACACAACAGGCATCCTATTCTGAAATCCAGAAACCACCCGAGGAATTGGGCAAATGGGCGGCACTAGTTCCGTCAGTTATGTACAAGCTGAGCTCAGTCGCAAACACTAAACCCGAAAATTTTCCTGATAGATAATTTAGTCGAATTAATAACATATCACCATGCGATGATGTGTTGACAAAATGGATTTACAGAAGCTGGAGGGCCATAAGAAACTGATTGTACATTTTGGTTCATTTGAGATAAACTGCTGAAGAAAATGTATAGAATTCGACAGATCATCTCTAGTTTCTGTTTCTTGGATCTCTTTTTCTCGATCTCTGTATGACATAAAGTAAAACAAATCTTACTTAACATGCAAAATGAGCATTTTTTTTTCTGTTGCAGTTCCTCTGGATGCATCCACTGATTCTCTGCATATATAACTATTACATCGATTGATGATTAAATTAGGAGGACCAATGGACACTGTGCTAAGATCATGCTGTTCCTTGTTACTTACTGGCTGTCCTCAGGAAATGGTTTCTGGATGAATTGATCGATGAAGAGGACATATCACCTTTTTTGTGATTGCCTTTGGCTTTGGGAAATTGTTTGGTAGGTTTAGATCTAATGTTCTCGAGTGAAACTTTTGCTACAAATAACTTTTGCTTCTCCTGATCAAAGCTTCTCCTGAACCATACATTAGCAAAGCAGATGGCCACCAACCATTCTTTCTAATCACAGCCTTGTGACCTCAAAGGCCCATTACAAAACCAAAGAACCTGTGAAGTCGTATTTATTTCACAGGCACAGAAGACAGAGTCTGAAATGTCTGCTAAAGCTATGACATTTAGACCTTTCTTTCAGGGAAATAAGAGAGGGAAAACATGGTGGAATGGACTTGTGAACCAATGGCCATGATCACGCGGGCACGTCTTCTTCCCCACTGCAACTCCCAGTCTTGTCGCCTTCCACCATCACCGACGCACCATTATTTTCTCAGCCTCTTTCTTTGACCACGCAATGTGGTCTCCTTTCCCACTCTGTTATCGGTCTCTCCTCCGTCCGTCTGTCCGCCCCCTCCATTGAGCTTTTGCTTACGGAAGTCTGAAGACTTGGTTGGTCCACCACGAACAGGGGGGGTGCACGTTCTCACCTAGTGCTGGTGCTCAGCTCATGAATCTTCTCGGCAAACTACTGTTGTTGATGTCGGCTTCTACTGCTAAGCGAGGGATCCGAGAAGAAGAAGAAACCATGATGGACGAAACAGAGTTGAACACGATTCTCGTGATGTAGCCTAATGGAGGTGCAAGAAAGCAAGCCATTAAAGTTGGAATGGCAAAGCTAAGAAAGAGTGGTTTAGCTCAGTAATGTCAGATCATCCATTTCTGCCGGCCATCCAATTAGGAATTGGAAGGAACGGATGACTTGACTTGGCGGGAGAGAATTATTGATAAGAAATTATCCCAACAAAGAGCTGAGGCAAACATACCAAAGCACTTCAGACCACTTATTTGTCATCTCAATCATTCAAACACTCAAAGGGCAGGTGGGAAAACTGGTAAATGTTCACTAGCAGAGTTAGGCCTTCATTGAACTTGTTTTTTTCTCTCCAAGGCAGGCACTTTTGCAAAACGAGAGAAAACATGGAGGAGACAATCCATACATGAAAATTGATACAAGCCATTGTTTAGTACTTACTACATGCTAATAAAATTCAACAATTATATGACTGAAGTAGTAAGAGTGCACAAATGCTGGTGGTCCTCCTACCCACCAAGAATTGGGCAGTGATTCTTGTGAGAGAAAAAGATTGCTCCTGTTCAACTGTCTCTTGTCGTCGATAGCTTGGTTCATGTTGGTGGTGGTCTCCCTAAGGATGCACTGGAGACCTTCAAAGATAAATATGGTGAAGCTGAACTCCAGCCCTCAGGCCTGGCCTTAGTTAGTAGCAGTTGCATGCTATGATCCTCATATCAGAGTAACCATGTGTTGCGTGCATGTTCTTGGCGACTATGTAGTAGTACCCTGATCTGATTTCTCTAACAAGCATTCGTAGACTAGGTTGGGTGTACCAAATATCCTGATACACCAGGCCGAAGATGAGACTGCAAATGACAGTCCATATTCCTTTGCATGCAAAGATTGAGATAACAAACAATATATACTTGAAACTGGCTTCTATCTCTTATGGCAAACAACAGAAACACATGAAGAATCCACATCGATCAACCACATTCCTGATCTGTCCAGTTCCCTCTGTACCGAAGTTAATGCCATCCCTGGAACCCAAAAGACCATCTTCAGTTTGCTTTCTGTATTGTTCATGGTACCATATCCTAATTTCACACCAATATCTGAATCATCAAGTCTCCATAGCCTCGCACCAGCATTCTCATCTAAAGCTCTCATAGCAAGATATGCAAAATTCTTGTGTTCCATTTCCGGGGAAATGGTTCCAATCAGGGACTTGCACTCTGCTGCCACCTTGTGGATATAATCATCATTCCATGTTTTCAAAGAAGATGGAGAGCTCTTCACGAACAACAGCTCTGCATTTTTTGCAATAGCAAAGTCATACGAGGGATTTAGCAGCTCAGGTAATAAACCACTACCTGGAATCATATTGCCATCGATCAACCACAAGTCATAACCTAATTCCAGGCACTTTTGAACTGTAGTGGCTTTGATCCAGATCTCTTTTATGATGTCTGTTTCACGTTCAAGATCTATTGACTTGACTTGTCTAATGCTAGAAACCAACTGACTTGTATCGACTACAGGATATCCCCTCCTGGCAAGGTCAATCGATAACTCTGGATAGCCACCAAGGAGAATGAAGTTCACTAAACCAACTTTTTCAAGGTTGCAAATCAAGTTTCTAGCAATCCTTTCGGTTGTCTGGTACAAACTTATTACAAATATTGTTTTCTGCTTCAAAGAGTGAAGCATAGATCTGAGTTGATCAAAGTTACTCGCAAGTCTTCCTGGATGTGTCTCTGCGAAACAGAAATCGTACCATTTTAAATTCCTTAACGGTGGCAGTTCTCTTAGACTGAAATCAAGAGATTCATCCACCAACAAACTCGAATCAGGACCAACTGTCTTCCCATAGTTTACGCCTGCATCCCTGTGAGAGATGCTAAGGGCTCTTTCTTGCTTAAAGTTTGTGTAAAGATTGTAGTAACCACGTGAATGAATGAATTTGATGAACCAAGGAGTCCATATTCTCTCACCAAATCTTTTGTACCATCCTGTAGTCACCTGGAAGCATAGCAAAAAAACAAATAAAGGAAAAGAGGCAAGATTCTCATGAGACCCAGTAGGCCAAAATACAAATTAATAGGACAGGAGCATAATGTACATTCTTGGACAAAGTAAAAAAAAAAAAAAATCTTAATGTGCCCTTATATTCAAGGAAAAAAAATTATTCTATTAAAAGAACTTAAACAAAACTATTTTTGCTGCTTGGAACAAGTAAAATTACCATGCCTTGCAGGATTGGTTTGATTTCTTTGGCTTTATGTTCATCGTACCACAGACGGAATTCCTTCCAAGGTTTTGGAAAAAGAAGCTGACCCCATGTGCCAACCATCTGGTATAAGAAAATGCGCGTTTCACTGCTCAGTTGCAACTTGTTTCCTTTTTTACCTGCAATACTTGTAAAATGAGAACCATACGTCTACCGTAAGTGACCTTTAACTTCACAAAAAAATGACAAAAAATTAGCCTCAGAAAAAAAGTGTGAACTGCATATGCAATCACCAGACAACTGTTATGAAGAAAATAATGCCAAAAGATGCAATTAAAGGATAGCTTGTGCCCTCATATACTACTTGTTAACAGCCTCTTCGATGAATGTTCCACACAGGTAATTTACCAACACAATTTTCAACAGACAAAACCAAACTTGTCCATTAGTTCAAATCCAATCACTTAGAATTGAAAAAGGGAAGCAATTCTCAATTTATATCAAATAGTTATAAGTAACTTCGGGATATGGTATTGCAAGAAAAAAATAAATCATAATCACATTGTTAAGAATAATAAAGAAATATGAAATGCACAGTAAGGGCATTTCATGCAAGACCGTGAAGCATTTGGAAAAGATTCATCTCTACTGAAAATATTTTAACTCTTCACGTCTCCTCTACCACCACATCGTTATTGCTTTCTGATCAAGCAGAATACATCATTAGTGCCTTTGTATATTGTGCCAATTGCACCCAAAAAGCAAAAAAGTTTCAAATCAAAATCTGACACAATGGCACCAAGATTAACTATATAATCAATTAGAAGAAGCAAATAAGTCCTAATTGGAATACACCACAACTTACAAGCAGGGTTAGGCTGGGATGGAAAGCTAGATAATCTTGACTTCTATTGAATGCAAGGAAAGAAGTGTGTATCCTCAAAAACTGTTTTCCACAGGAATCTGTTAGGTCCACAGTGGTAATCTCAGCAAGATTTTTCTCTGTTATTTTTACATTTTGATTGCCAGAAAAATATTTCATAACAAAATCTTCTCGAAGCCATAGTTTAAGTAGAAAATAAACCTAGTGTTCCGTAATTACTATTCACTGGAGCACTCCTGTAAGACAAACGAATGATACAAAATCAAAAAGAAAAGGCAAATTTAACAATCCTAAGTTCTTCAGAATTTATGGATCATGTCATTACTTGCCTAAACTAAGCCCAATTTTTTTTTTAGGTATACTCAATTTTGGTAGGAATTGAAAAGAACTAAATAGCAAAACTGAGTTAGAACCAAGAAAAGACGAGGCTTTATCATCATACCAGCAACGAACCTCGGCCGCTGCAGCGATGCCCCGTAGATGGACGGATCGTAGTTCGCCGGGTCGTAGTAGTACTTCAAGATCAGCCGTTTCAGGAACTTATAGTACAGCGGCGATAGCTCGAGGTCATCCTCCACCACGAAAGCGAACTCGTGGTCGGAGCTCGGCCACCAGGCCTCCAGCCACTGGGCCTGGAGCCCGGCGTTGGCCGTCCGGTAGTGAACGATCTTCTCCCCGTGAACCCACCGGAACAGGTCGATAAGATCCAGGATCCGGCGCGACTCCTCCAGCTTGCGGTCGACCGAGGGGGCGGACGATTCATTGGCGGGGCGGAAGTGGTCGACGAGGACGTGGAGGTGGACGCGGTCGCCAGCGTAGTCGGCGGCAGCAAGGGAGCGGAGGCAGCGGCGGAGAGAGTCGATGCGGTCGAATGTTAGGAGTTTGATGATGAACGTGAAGCGAGGATTAGGGTTATGGTTTTCTGAGAGGAGGAGGGAGGAACGGGGGGAGGAGGATGTGGTGGAGTGGAAGGAGAAGACAAGGAGGAGGAGGGCGGCGAAGGAGAGGAAGAAAAGAAGGGGAAAGAGGGGCCTCCGCTGCGGTTGCATTTTACAGAAAAATACCTATTAAGGTTAGGGTTCGAAGGAATCATCGAAAATTCCTTCTTTTGGGAGGAATTCTACTTCTTCTTCTTCCTCCAGTCTTCGGACCGCATCGATGGAAGCGTCGGAGATCGATCTCAGATTTACGAGTTCATTGTTTCATCTTCCGCCTTCCCTTCTCGCTTCAATAGGTCGGGTTAAATGGATTCACTACGTGGTTCAACTCGAGCTCGGGTTGGGTCGCCGTCCATCAAAATTGCAAATGCTTTAACATTCGAACAAGATCACAATGATATAGCTTTGAGATCCGTGTGAATGAGCCAAGGAAATAGCTTTGACTTGATATCGCTAAGGTCCGTCCATCTTCCGAGATCCCTATTCTTCCAGTTTCGCTCATGATTTTGATGGGCGTTGTTAAGATTCGTGCGCTGACCGGATAAGTGGCTTAGATTCTTCCTCTGAATCATCGGCCACGCGCCGACCTTCGGCGCTCCAACTCATCCTAGCCGTCCGATCCTTCTCGGTCCGACCGTTGTGATCTCACAGCGCGAACAATTCGACCGTTGGAGAAGGAAGAGAGAAGAGGCATCTTATCGATGCTTTTAACGTACGCCTCTCCTGCCTCTCACCTTCCCTTCTTTATTAAAGGAAGAGAGCGGAAGAACACCTTCAAACACATATAGAAGGCGGAGAGAAACTTAAGAAGGAAGAGGACGAATGAGAATGATATTGTGGAGTTAGGAGAACGAGATTGCGGGCTAGAGAATCTGGGAGTTGGGAAACAGAGAGAGAGAGAGAGAGAGAGACTCTGGGACAGGCGATCAACGGTGGCGAATCCTAGAAGCCTTCGCTCGTTTTTCTCGTCGGTGTTGTCGAGCCGTTTCTGGAAGAGCCACCAACAAGAAGCAGGAGGAGAAGGACGAGGAGGAGATAAAGAAGAAGAAGGCTTGATGGAGTCAAGGCATCTGCAGGCTCCCGTGGCAACTCTGCAGCAGAGAGGTGAGTTTTGTTCTGTAATCAGCAGGTCATTTACCAATGCTCCTCACTTGGTGTTTCTCTGTTTTGAAATCTGGGTTCTTGACTTGTCTCACAAGATAGCCCTCTTCCTAGGGATCTTTTTCTCTCATTTTGAGTCCCACCGTTGCGGTATTCTTCCCCTTTGTTCTTCTTCTGCTTTTAATATGCAAGATGCAACATCTAATTGTAGGGGGTACTTGTGATCTGGGTTTCTTGGATACTTGATGCAAGGTGCGACCTTTTTGTAAGCTTTGGCTGCCTGGACATAGTTTCTTTCTGCTTAGGATTTTGGATTTCTCATGGTTTCTACCTTTAACTTGCATCTCTCACCTTTCTTCTAGATCATCTCGAACTCCCTGGGTTTCTTGATCTTGGACACTCGCTTTCTTTCCCAATTTCCAGTTACCTGCTTCTTGAAGGCTTCTTTTCTCTCGATATCGCTGGTAATTCATGTGGTCTCAACAACCCTTTGGTCATCAGGTGCTGCTGCTTCACCAGGCAGGAAGCAGAAAGCGGCCGCAGGAGGTGACGAAAAGAACCGAAGAGCGCTTGGAGACATCGGAAATCGTGTTAACTTTCGAGATGTCGACGGGCAAGTATCTAAACGCCATTTTTCCACAAGAATAGTCCTTCAGAAGCAAATTCATTTCAATCCCATAGCTTCTGATTCTTCTTTTCAATCTTCGATCTTCTTGCCTGACTCCAGAAAAGTGCAGCCTCAGATCTCTCTCCCTGTGGCTAGGTCGGTTGAGAGCCAAAAATCTCATTTTTTATTTCGTTGGATGGAGTATGCTTTAGTTTTTGACGGCTTTACAATCATCTGCTTATAAACCTCATCCCTGTTACAAGATATGCTGCTCAAGTGTTGGAGAATGCACAACCTGCCGAACCTGATAAGGCATATTTCTTTCCCTTTGTTTCTTTGCCGGTTTTGTTTTACCATATGCTACTTCTGGATCAATTATGCATACATAATTATTTCAGAAACCAGCATTTGTAGCTGCCAATGTAAGAGGAAAAGAAGGTGCGAAAGCTGCGAAGCCGAAGGTTGCAGTCAAGTCAAAAACTGAGGAAGTAATCGAAATCAGTTCAGGAGATGAAGGTGCAAAAGCTGCTGAACAGAAGAAGGTCTCAGTAAACCTCAAAACAGAGGAAGTAATTAAATTCAGTTCAGGAAAAGGTGATAGGAGAACTTGCAGGAAGATGATGGTTCACACTCTCACTTCAGTACTTACTGCTCGAAGCAAGGTAAACCACTTTTCACGTTCTTTCCTTAACACTAGAATTCTTGCATAAGATTTGCCTCTGATATATACTGCGATCTGGATTTAGGTTGCTTGTGAAGTCGTCCATAAACCAAACAATCTGGCACACGATATTGATGAGTTGGATGCAGATGATGAGTTAGCTGTTGTCGAATATGTGGAAGACATATATAGCTTCTACAGATTCGCTGAGGTACTACACTTCCTCCAATCCAAACTCCACTGAGCTGCATTGTACTACACACGCCTTGGTTGATTTCATTTTCTCCTCCTTTTGTTAATGCAGAGATACAGCAGACCTCGTGATTACATGGGTTCCCAGGTCGAGATCAATGCGAAGATGAGATCCATTCTTGCCGACTGGCTCACCGAAGTGCACCACAAGTTTGAGCTGATGCCCGAGACACTATACCTAACGTTCTACCTAATCGATGCGTATCTCTCAGTAGAAACTGTTCCGAGGAGGGAGTTGCAGCTTGTGGGGGTGAGCTCCATGCTCGTCGCCTGCAAATATGAGGAGATATGGGCTCCTCAGGTATCTCCTTCGACTGGTTTCATCTTGATCTGTTCGCTTTTACTGTGAATCGAGCAAATGGGAGACGTATGCATGCATGCAGGTTAATGACTTCATCTACATTTCCGACCGTGCGTATGGCAGAGAGCAGATCCTGGCGACAGAGAAAGCAATCTTGAACAAGCTTGAATGGAAACTTACTGTTCCCACGCCGTATGTTTTCCTCGTGCGTTTTCTCAAGGCGGCCATGTCCGATAAGGAGGTGAATGCACGTACAGATTAGATTGTACACATAGCAATCGATTCATGTGATGTGCGTCACTCGTTCTGCTGATACAGATGGAGAACATGGCATTTTTTTTCGCGGAGTTGGGTTTGATGCACTACTCGATGATCATCAAGCATCGCCCGTCCGTGCTCGCTGCCTCGGCGGTCTACGCCGCACGGTGGACGCTGGAGAGGAGCCCCCGGTGGACCGAGACGCTCGAGCGGCACACGGGATACGATGAGCTGCAGTTGAGGTATGCGTCGTGAAACCATTTGTTGGATTCTGATTTCGGCTTGATCGATCGATCGTTCGTCCCCCAAGAACGCTGATGATGAACACGGTGTGTTTTGGAACAACAGGGACTGCGCGCAGCATTTGCTGAGCTTCCATGCGTCGGCCGCCGAGAGCAAGCTCAGAGCCGTCTACAACAAGTACTCCAGCTCGCGACGAGGAGCTGTTGCATTGCGTTCCCCTGCTACAAAGCTGCTTTGAGGAGTTGAAGTCCTACTTCGTTGGTGTTTTGGTCTGGTTTGCTGCATTGTTTGTGGATTCTGCGCAAAGATTTGTTTTTTATGTGAAGAAGTAGTGGCATTGTAGAGGAGCTTCACTGGATGAACATTACTTTCCTGTATTTGGTGAATGAAGCAAGTGTTGCTCAAATCTTATCACAGCATAAACATTACTCCGTCTTTTTCCTCTTTCCTCCTACCTTTGGTCTGGTTTGCTGCAATGTTTGTGGAATCTGCACAAAGATCTGTTTTTTATGTGAAGTAGTAGCATTGTAAAGCTTCACTGGATGAACATTACTTTCCTGTATTTGGTGAATGAAGCAAGTGTTGCTCAAATCTTATCACAGCATAAACGTCACTCCGTCTTTTTCCTCTTACCTCCTACCTTTGGTCTGGTTTGCTGCATTGTTTGTGGAATCTGCACAAAGATCTGTTTTTTATGTGAAGTAGAAGCATTGTAAAGCTTCTCACTGGATGAACATTATTACTTTCCTTTATTTGGTGAATGAAGCAAGTGTTGCTCAAATAAATTTTATCACAGCATAAACATTACTCCGTCTTTTTCCTCTTTCCTCCTACCTTTAAATTCTGTACATAGATAGATCATTCACAGCATTGACTTCTTTGTTGCAGCCACATGTGCTGAGACCATTCAGACATTACAGGCTGAGGACATCAAGGAATTTATGATCAACAAAAAGTCAGAAAAAAGCAATCAGCTGTGCTGCAAAACACTTCATTAAATGATTCCTTCAGCCTTCTTCTTACAAAGATCTTAAACAATTCAGACCTCAAGCAGGAACCAACTGAGGAGAGCCTGTCCCAAGAGCAGGCACAAGAGATATGCCATCAACGAAAAGCCTTGAGCATGCCATGATTTAGGGAGTACTGTTGATGGATCCAAATGTGTGAAGAAGCATGGGAAAGTGTTTGATTCTCCTCAAGCAGGCTAGGCTGGAGGAAGGATGTGGACCAATCATCATTCCACTGGTATTAGGTCTGTTTTGTCACTATCCAGCTTAGAGGTGGGGAAGATTGAAGGTCTAATAACCTGCTTTCTTCCCTTTTGTTATTATGAGTTCTGATCCAGATGTCAAAGAATTAAGAATGTAGACCCAGTTCACATGCATGCACACTGATGCTGTCACCCCCCATCGTCAGATTTCTCTTCACCATTCACTGCCTGCCTCTTTTCCCACATAAACTATTTCTGCTTTGCGTTGCTTTGGATACCTGTTGCTTCAAGAAAGCATCTAGATTGGTGGAGAGAGTCCTCTGTCCTGACTCCAGGAACCCTAGAGGAGAGGAGAGTAGGGTTGTCTTCCTGGATATGGCAGTACATTCCTTGTATGTCTAATGCATGTACTAAATAGTGCTCTTCAACTAGACAAAAGGTGAATAAATGGGCTTCGTTTCCATCTTATATTAATGGTGATCGATGATATATGAAGAAAGATGTTGGCCAGCGAGTTGTTTTTGCCTGGCAGACAAAGGAAGAGAGATGAGTTCCAACTTCTGCACTTATATCCTTCAAATGACTGCTGAAGAATGTAGAGAGAGAGAGAAGAACATAATCCACATGCTTATCTGCACTAGATTCTCCAGCCATGACAAGGAAACGCTTCATCTTTCATTGCTAGAAACCAGATTTAGAGCTTCTGATCACATGACTCGACACAAGAAACGATGAATATAATACAAAGAGTAGCCAGAACACACTGCGACCGACTGAACCCCCACACTCCATGAACCAAATCCTAGAAATGCCGAACTCATTAGCCACTGCTACCGTCAACAGTGACATTAATGGCGCTGGTGGTGCCGGCAGTGGCAGGAGCAGTGGTACTGGTGCCATTACTGAGGCTCAGCATCATTTGCCGGATGCCTCGCGCGTACTCCAGCAACTTGTCGATCGCCGGAATGGTCTCCTTCACTTCATTCTGCTCCTCGAAGTCTTTAAGCCATGCGTGGAACGCGGGGAAGGTTCCAGGGTCGACGAGCTTCACCTCCATGACCTCCTCGAACACGGCGAGCCAGTACGAGCCGCACCCGAGGACGATGTCCAGCAAACCGATCTTGTCGCCTCCGAAGAACCTCTTCCCTTTGAACTCTCCGTCTCGTAGCTCGCGCTCGAGCAGCTTCAGGTTGTCGTGCACTTGATCGACGGCCGCCTTCTGGCCTTCGCCCGACGACGAAAACACCGCGCCGACCGCCGGGGCAAGCTGCGTTTGCAAACAAACAGAAGCTAAGAAAGAATGCAAGTGAAGAGGATGAGGTGGGGCGGACAGAGGCTCACCTTATCCTCGGCGAAGTGGCACCAGAAGCGGGCAAGGGCACGGTCGAAGGGGTCGGCGGGCATGATCGGGTTGTCAGCCCAGGTCTCGTCGATGTACTGCAGAATGACGACGGACTCCACGACGGGCCGGTCGTTGTGGAGGAGGACGGGGACCTTCTTGTAGACGGGGTTGTGGAGGAGGAGGGCGGGGCTGGGGTTGATGACATCCTCCTCCTGGTACTCGAACCCCAAGCCCTTGAGCTTGAGGGCGAGCTGGACGCGGTGGGTGTGGGAGTCTGCCCACGAGCCGAGGAGCTTAAGAGAGGAGGGCGGATCCATAACCGATGGTGGCTCCTTGCAAGAAGGGAGGACAGTGATGGTTCTCTTGACCTCTTCTATGCAGCTCGGAAGGTTAAAGGCCTTTTATAGAAGGAGAAGAGAGGCTTGGCTTTAGGGTCTGCGTACAGACGTGTAGGACCCAGAGTGCAGTAGGAACCCTAACATGGATCCCTTGGGAAGGCTTCTTCACCAAGCCACTTCTTAGTGGGTGATTGTGATCAGTACAGAAACCAGATGGATGACACTGTGTTTAGGTGCTTATGATCAGTGCAGATCTGGGGGAGAGCTTGGGCATGCAGGAGGAAGAGGAGGAGGAGGAGGAGAAAAAGTGAGGCATGTGGGTAGAGCAGGTGGAGAGGGGCATAGCATTATGAGTGGGGTGCCGAACGCCATTTCCGCCTGCTGCATGGTACGTGTGTCTGTACTTGGCCGCATGAAGCCAATTCCATTGTTACGATCATTAGACTATGAAGCTTTCGCCATTGGAAATGGAATTAAGGTGGGACAGCTGAATCCGTTCTCCTGTGTTCATGCAGTATTCATTCCCACAGCATCGCTGTTATAAGTGGAGATTTCTCTGAGTTGGAATGGGCATGAAGAAGCCCGGCAGAATAATTGCAATTGAAATGGAATACTCGCCATAAATTGATCGACCTTTGGACGCAACGGGAGACAAAACACCGAGTACGTCACGTGCATAGCATGTGTCGATATCTAGTGCGGATTATAATTTGCAAGAGTACAAATGCCGGAGTATCCAATGCCGATCCATGAAATGAAATCGGTGAGGAATTTAATCAAACACAAGAGAGGCAGGCAAAAGCTCCGATGGACCACCACAGGATTGACAAGCAATCGAACGTCATTATGACCGGCCATAAAGACATTCCCCCATCAAACACCAAGCCATGGAGCTCGTCTCCCTGACATCTCGCCGTGCCCTGTCTTCAGCTCATAGTGGAAACAACGAGGCCCCCACGGTGGACACAGGAGTCACGTGTGGAGGACGACGGTCACCGACTCCGCTGTCCTTCGATCCCCCCGCGCATGCCCAATCCCCACAGCAGAAGAAGCCTCATCCATGGTGGTGTTCGCGGTCACGTCTCCCACACGCATTCTTGCTCAGTTCGCTGTTCCACTGCTCGGCGTAGCAGCAGCGGATTGCAGTAGACAAGAACGAACGCTCATGTGATGCTTGCCTGAGATGCGTCAAACAAGAAACTTCTCTTCTTTGGATCGGAATCTCTCTCTCTCGCTCTCTCTGGAGTGTTCAGAAGGGGAGGAGGGGAGGAGGCGAGGGTGACTGGAGCCCATTCCTGGACTCACAGTGCAGCTACTGCTTCATGGTGCAGTGCAGTCTTGCTTGCTCTGTACCCTTCATGAGGAAATTTACCGGACAAAGGACCTGACACAGTCCGATCATTAGTTCTCAGTGGCATGGAATTGGCTTGTGCTCTTGTCCGAGCACCTGAGAGCTCTCTTAATCTCCATTTCAAGGGGATGTGATTGCATGTTTGCAGGCTTTGTCTTCTGAGCATGGAAACCGAGATGAACACACAAGTAAACCGCTAATGTAAAAAATGCATCCCCTAAGGCTCAGAAGGGATCACGGGGCTCAAGAAGAAGGCCAATGAGACTGTTTGGTCCTGTGCATTCTCTGTGGGAAGGCATCAATCTTGCTGCTAAGTTCTCTGTTCTGCTACGTTGCTACACAAATGAGCTATTATCGTAGGATCTACGACACAAAGAGACGAAGTAAAGCAGGAAGACGGTCTGTCTGCTAAAAGCTAAAGCTTTGCATGGCATGGTGTGGTCATACGTCTTGTGTTTGTCTTCTTGACCATGTAACTTGTCGGTGTGAAACCCTGTTCATAATATACAAACGCAAAGCATCAGTCAATGGCGAGGTAGTAATCACTGTGGTAACTCGTAGAGTGCAGAGCAGATAAAATCTCCTTTGACGGGTCAAGATGGGAGAAAGCCAAATCAAGTACACACCAGGGAGCCCACGCATTCCAAAGATAAGACATCACAAGAAGGATCAAAGTCCTACGACTTGCATGAATGTAGCCGGGAAATCTTTTATCAGGCAGTAAGGAGACCTTTCGGCATGGAAGGCAGAGCCTGGTACAGCTTTGAGCTTTGACCGGAAGAAAGATCAACAAGAAGAAGAAGAAGAAGACTTGCAGACCACACCACAAGCTGAGATTGCAGTCAAAAAAGCTGGGCAGCAATTCCAGTAAACCTTGATAAGTGTAATGAGAGGCATATTAAAGAGTCAGAGTAGGTATTTTTTTTTTCTTCTTAACATTGACTTTGAGCAGCAGGCATGAAAGCTTATGATCTACATTCACATCTGCAATTCCTTGAGAAGCAGGTTGGAGATCAACAGAAATGAGGAGCATCCTCCTGTGATTTGGATTGCTTTAGGTCTTATATGTCTGCCTGGAGTAGACATGATAGAACAAGGGGTCCATGTACTGCAGGAATCTTTCAGCTCATCTCAGATTGCAGATCAACAGTTTGATGCACACAGACACCTTTGACACTCTCAAGTGTCAAACAATAAAAATGAACTGAGTCGGAAAGCAACAAGTAACGAAGACTGCAGGAAGGAACAACTGCAGAAGGAAAGAATTCTTCTTTTTTTCGCCATATTTAAAAGACCCATTCTTGAACTAAACTACAGAGCCTGGTATTTTGGCATGTCAAAACAACTGAACTACACAGACCTGAAAACAAGGAATGACGGGAGGCAGAAACTTGTCAAGAACTTTTCTCACTCTTTGTTGACTTGGTGGAGGTTTCTCTCTCTTTCGGATAGCCTATTTAGAACAAAATGACCCCCAAGTAAAGCCTGCTGCTCAACTCACTGGCCTTCTCCTTGGAAGGTGGTTTTGCTGTAAGGGCATTGCTTCTCTCTGCTCCTCCTTTCTTTCTCCCCTTTAGGTTTTGAGGAGTGCATTCATCTGTTTCTGCACATCCTTATTAGTACTCATCTTATGCTCCATGGCCAATCTCTTCCTTTTGGCTTATGAGGAACTTGTGGCATAAGTATACTCTGATGTGTAGCCACAAGTGTTCATTAGCAGCAGCTTCAGCTTTAAAATGAAGGATATGTTGGCATGCTCCTCTTTTGCACGAAGAAGAGTTCCTCGTGAGCCATAAAACTGTGTCAAAGTTCATCCAACTTCCTGCTAAATTGGTTTCTGGTTTCTATCGGATGATGCCATATATTAAGAAATTATCCAAATGTAACTTTTTTATAAATTTTAATATTATTCTTTATTTTATTTTATTTTATTTTTGAATCAGTCCTATCACTAAATCTGTTCAAATCAACCCCTTCCCTCACTAGATTGATTCTTTATATTTTCCTTAAGGTAAATGAAGACCCTCAATTTTATATTATTTATTTTAGAATAGGGGGGCATCGAAAAAAACGTTCTATTTGCCACAGTTGTCATCGACTGAGAAGAAAAATTCTGAAAGGTTAATAGGTGAGCAATTGTTGAGCTCTCAACAAATATATCCGATGATGATAAAAAAATATGATATTGAGGACATCGTTATACCTGTTATCGACATAGTTACTGAATTAACTCTCATATCTTGTTATCATTTTTTTCATCCATAATAGTCACCCGCGTCCTAGCGACATCACTATAGGTCATTACCAAATGAAATATTAAAACTATTTTTTAGAATAAGCAAATTTAAATATCTTATTTTTATAATTATAAAAAATAAAAAATATAATATTTATAATATAAATATCGAAATACGAAAGATAATTAACGGATAATTTTATACTTAGTCCTCCCTGCTTTCAACCGACGCAAACCGGCTGTGAGAGCAACTGAACGGCCGAGCTCATCACAGGGACACTTATTTCACTGTTTCAGTTCGGACCCGTATTATCTACCTTATTTTTTATTTGATGCAAAATGATGGGATCGCTCCGGGGTGATCTCCAGTCGCCAAGCAAGCAGGTAGGTTCTGCGGGTAATCAAGAAACGGGTAGAAGTTGTGTTTTGTCCAATTGGTCCCTCACGTAAGCGGATTGACCCACTTGCTTACCCAAGTCCTGTTCTCAGCTGCCTTCTCTCTGTCGCCGTCGCCTCTTCGAGGCCAAACCCCTGCCTAACTCCGCCGCCTCCTATGGCGGAGCCGTTCCCCTCCTCTTTATTCCTACCCAACCCCCCCTACGGCGACCTCTTCCCTGACGGCCTCCCCCTTCTCCCGTCCTCCTCCGGACTCCACGACCTTGATCTCGACTTCGACATTGACGATTTCCTCCGCTCGCCCCACCCTTACCGTCATTCCCCTACATCCGATCCTAATTCCGCTGCCGACGGGTCTGCTGTCTCGTCCTCATCTTCGACCCAACATGATCGGTCCGGCCTCGCCCCCCGCCCCTCCTCCCCCGACATATCCGCTGCCTCCGGACTTGCCGTCGTTGTCGACGCAGATGTCAGGGAGAAGCAGGGAAAGGTCGGATGGAGCCTTAAGCGGACGATGGAGAAGGACGACGTTGGCTTCTCTGACCGCCTCACTGACTCTGCTCTTAACCCTAACCCTAGGAGCATCAAGTTCCAGCGATCCGAGGAGGCGAGCTCGCCTTGCATATCTGGTTCTGGGAGCCATGAGGAGGAGAAGAGGAGGGCGAGGCTGATGAGGAACCGGGAGAGCGCTCAGCTCTCCAGGCACAGGAAGAAGCAGTACGTCGATGAGCTGGAGGACAAGGTCAGGTTAATGCACTCCACGATTAATGAATTGAACACCAAGATCTCGTATATCATGGCCGAAAACATAAGCTTACGGCAGCGGTTGGTTGGAGGAGCTGCTCCTCCTTCCGCTGTTTATCCTCGGCCAGGGGCAATGGCGCCCGTGAATGTCCAGTGGATTCCGAGGTATACGTTGAATCCACAAGGGACACAGGTTCCTTTGGTCCCAATACCTAGATTGAAGCTTCAAAAGGCCACACTTGCTCCCAAGGCCAAGAAGTCCGAGAGCAAGAAGGGTCAAAGCAACACGAAAAGAGTAGCTAGTGTGAGCCTCATGGGCTTGTTGTTCCTTATCGTAATAATTAGAGGAGCATTTCCTAGTCTAAATCTTCGATATGGAGGCTATGATGTTGACGAAGGTCTCAGCAATGGACGGATTTTGCGCCAGGCTAAAAGTAGAATTTTGAGTGTTAGAGGTTGTGGTAATGGTCTAAATAGCTCCAGCGACATTACATTATGTAGCAGACAGAAGGGTTTTGGAGGTGGTATAGATAGTGTTACTGGTAAGAGATGTGAGAATGTTAAGGTGAGCCCTGGAATGAATTCGAAGGGGCTTAGTTCATGGCCTTCACCTGGTTCAGAAGCTGTTTTCACCCAGAACTCGAGCGAGAGTCTGCCTGCTCTACTTTATGTGCCTAGGAATGGCAAGCATGTCAAGATTGATGGAAACTTAATAATCCATTCTGTTCTTGCTAGTGAGAAAGCCATCCAACAAACAGAATCAAGGCAGTCATTGGACAAAGAGACTGGCTTGGCTATTGCTGGTAATGTGATGTCAGCATTGGCCATTTCTAAAGCCGGAAAGGGGTTGGATCTTCAGCATTCTAAATCTCATGGAGTTGCTTCTGACTCTGATGATACATACGTGAACAACTTAAAATTAACCTCATCCGATGGCACGCAACAACAATGGTTTCGCGAAGGAATGGCAGGCGAGCACATCATTCCTCTTTTGTTCATATCTGTCTGGCCTTTCTATATTAACATTTCTTCACTTGAATGCATCTTATCAATTTGGCTAATTCTTTTTTCTTTCAATGTCATATGTGTTATACTTCTCTTGCTAATAATTGGTAATTTGTTTATGGTCCTTGGAACTATTATGCTCTTCAATTTTTTTCAATTAAGGTTTCCAGTTGACTAAGAAAATTTTTATACTGAATTATATGAAGTGTTGCATAACAATTGTTCCAGCTCTTAAATGGAGATTTTCATACAAAGTTCTTTTTTTTATGCTTGATATGCTTTTTATGCAATGGATATGGTATGTGAGAGCAAAATGTAATTTAATGGTGTCATCATAAGTTCTAATTACACTTGTATTGTGTCCAAATAAATTGTTTCATTAATTGTACACATAGGATAGGATATCGTGTCTTCTTTATATCTTCTTTTACTAGTGCTAGCAGTGACTGTAAGGATCATTATTGTTGTTGATTCTATGAAAGAGGATAGGACTTAAATGAGGATGGAAGTTGTTAACAAGGTTATTATAAGAAATTCTAATAGTGATATAACTGTTAAATATGAAGCTTCCTCCAAGGAGGTTGCTGGTATTCTGACTGGCATTGAGGAAAATATGTTAATGGAATGTGCATTTTCTGAAATAAGGTCAGTGAGCAATAAGCTCAGTCTAAAGGAAGATAAAAAGAACAATTTTAAGGATATTAATAAAGTCAGCATGTTTAGGTTGCTAATATCTATAACGTAAAAATATTAATAACTACCAATTTTACTGAACACAATGACTCCATGTAAAAGATTGCCATGTCCCCCACTAGCGATTTGCACATCAATTTGAAACTAATTATGACCAATCTCAGTGTGGAATTTGGTTCCTTTTGTGTGTTCTTTATCTTACTGTGTGTAATTTTTTGGCTACATGTAATTCATTGTCACTTCTGCTTGGATGCTATGTTTTATTTTCCACTTATATTCCACAAGACATAATTGAAATAAGCAGCTACTTAATTTGTAACTACTGATGCATTTGTACACATGTACGCATGTTGGGCAAGAATTTTCAACCCAGCATTATATCACAATATTTATTTGTAGCTTATGGTTTAAGTTGGTAATATTGCTCATTATCAATCATAACCAACTTTATGCCACGTAAATACTTTAAATATGAATTTGCTTAATTTGATTATTTTATAGTTAGGAACTCGCAGCATAGGTTTAGCCTTTTATTATTTCTAATATTTGAGTTTTTAATTTCATGAATTATGGTCTTTACTTCTTATATGTATTATGACTGACTGTGTCACATATCTTTATAGCACTCTGGTGGTAATCATGGTTAGTGCATTGGTATCAAATTTTCACCTGCGATCACTTTCTTATTGTTTATAGGGTAACGGGATAGCGTGGTTATAGTTTCCGATGTTACTTTGACGACTGTTGATTCATTTGCAGAATAGCTAGTTTTAGTCATGTTATATTTGTTAAATGACATATGGAGAGGCTTTGTCATTCTCAAGCTTGCAGTCATTAAAATGAAAGTTGAATGTATTGTTGATCATAATATTGCGTGTATTTTGGTATCTGCATTATTAGTAAAAGAGAATATACTTAACCATTGCAGAATATTGATCATCTTATATTTTGGTATTTTGCGTGTATTCTGATGTATCTGCAGTCATCAGAAGGAATCCTGCACTATTGGATGTTTCCCTTTTTGATTTAGCTTGTGTAAGCAGATTCAAAATTTTAAGCATCACTTCAAATGTCTCATGCTTCTATCGCATCATTAATGTGACTAATCTAGAAGATTTGATGATTACGACTATGGCAACAATGATGATGTTGTGGTTTTCTAAATCGATTGCATTATCCAAGTATCATTACCTACTGGGTTTGTATTGTCTTGATGGAGCATCGTCTGGCTCCTTGGAAATAATTTTCACAGATTGCTGAAATTGATTATGTTTTCTTGCAGGCCCGATCTTAAGTTCTGGCATGTGCACTGAGGTGTTTCAGTTTGATGTCTCATCATCTTCCTCTTCAAGTAGCATCTTTCCTACCAGTTCAATCATGAACAGTTCTTCGATGATTAATGCTACCCAGAACCTCCCTCCTAGTCCTGCTCACACTGGGAAGAATAAGAACAGGAGGATAATGCATCCTGAGCCAATTCCACTCCGGGGAACCACAAGAGACAACACAAACCAGTTTGAGAAGTCTTCTGATACAAGCAACCTTCACAACAACAAACCTGTTTCCTCGGTGGTGGTCTCTGTTCTTGCTGATCCCAGAGATGCCGGTGATGGTGATGGTGATGGTGAGGGCGATGAGAGGATATTACCCAAATCAACGTCTCGCATATTTGTTGTTGTGCTTCTGGACAGCGTCAAGTATGTTACCTACTCCTGTGCTCTTCCATTTAAAACCTCTGCACCCCATCTGGTAAACTAAGTTTGGCAGTAGGATTTATAAACCTGACTGCTAACTAAAATTCTCCGTTGCTTGTCCTTAGCATTTTTTAGCCTGATACTTCATAGATTGGCTCTTTTTGCAACTAACATCTTACTTGTTTGTACATTATGTAGTTTGACAATTTATTGTATCAAATGTAGCATTCGTCTAATAATCTGCCAAGCATTCTAAATGGTGCAGTCTCAGGTGGCAACCAAGTAAACTCATCAGGTCCATTCCCGTGAATGCTTTTTTTTTTTTTATCTGTTGAAAATGTCATCAATTCCTGGGCTGGTTAACCAATTTTGCTCTCTTATTAATGTGAGAAAATATAGCAACCTCATGGTGGTCACTTACAGATGAATAATATAATTAAGTGATATTGAATGATATGTTTTTTGTTTTCTGTTCCTTCAAAAAGTAATATATTTTATGTCTCACATAAAAATATCTTCTTCTATTGTGAATGATTAGCCACGCCCACACATAAAAGAAGCATTCCACTTCGATGATGGCTGTAATGGATCTCCTATCTCCACAATCCATCCTTTTTGTCCTCTTCTCCCTCGCTACCCTCTACCTCTTCTTCTTCTTCTTCTCTAGATGGAACCACGGCGCAGCAGCTTCCACCACCTATCCCCCCGGCCTCAGGCCCTACCCGTTGATCGGCCACCTCCCCCAGTTCTTGAAGAACCGCCACCGCCTGCCCGACTGGTTCGCCGAGTCCCTCGCCGCCACCCCCACCAACACCTTCATCCTGCGGCGCCCCGTCGGCCTACGCGGCGTCATCACCGCCAACCCCGCCAACGTTGAGCACATCCTCCGCACCCGCTTCGACAACTACCCCAAGGGCCCCCGATTCCGCTCCATCCTCCACGACTTCCTCGGCCACGGCATCTTCAATGCCGACGGCGACGCCTGGCGCGTCCAGCGTAAGACCGTCAGCGTCGAGTTCAACACCAAGTCCCTCCGCTCCTTCGTCGTCCGCTGCGTCCACGAGGAGATCCTCTCCCGCCTCCTCCCTTTGCTGGAGAAGAGCTCGCATGACGACTCCGCCGTCGACCTCCAGGACGTCCTCGAGCGCTTCGCATTCGATAACATCTGTAAGGTGGCTTTCGACCATGATCCCGTCTGCCTCGCCAAGGACGACGGTAGCTGCGGGCAAGACAACTTCTCTACTGGCTTCGCCCTCGCCTTCAACGACGCCTCGAACACCAGCGCCGCCCGATTTCGTTACGTTCTCCCGAAACTGTGGATGATAAAGAAGCTGCTGGGCGTTGGTTCGGAGCGGCGGCTTAGGCAGTCGATCGCCACGGTCCACGGCCTCGCCATGCGGATCATACGGGCAAAGAAGTTGGAGAACCGGGCCTCTTCTTCGCTGCTCCAAGCCGAGGATCTCCTCTCTCGGTTCATCGCCAACGAGGACCACTCCGAAGACTTCCTCCGCGACATCGTCATCAGCTTCATGCTCGCCGGCAAGGACACCACCTCTTCGGCGCTGACCTGGTTCTTCTGGCTCCTCTGCTCCCGCCCAGACGTGGAGGCCAAGATCATGGACGAGATCAGATCAATTCGAGCCCGGCGCCCCAGCACCTCCCCGGCAGTCTTCGACTTCGCTGAGCTCAGGGAGATGCACTACCTCCACGCGGCCATAACCGAGTCCATGCGTCTGTACCCTCCGGTGCCGTTGAACTCACAGTCTTGCCTCTCGGACGACGTCCTACCAGACGGCACGGCTGTCAAGAAGGGATGGTTCATGTCGTACATCTCCTACGCGATGGGGCGGATGGAGACCATCTGGGGGCCAGACTGCAGGGAGTACAAGCCGGAGCGGTGGCTAGACGTGGGGAAGTTCCGGCCGGAGAGCCCGTTCAAGTTCCCAGCGTTCCACGCGGGGCCGAGGATGTGCCTGGGGAAGGAGATGGCCTACATCCAGATGAAGTCGATCGTGGCGTGCGTCCTGGAGAGATTGGCGGTGGAGTTGGCGGACAAGGAGGCACGCCCCGTCAAGATGATCTCATTGACTTTGCGGATGAAGGGCGGGCTACTGTTGCGCTTCAGGAAGAGATCCGCCCGCCACTGACATCCCGGCGTTCATCCATGTCTACGTTTATAATGTTTATGGTATTTAATATAAATGTTAATCTAGTCATTAAAGGAAGCAGGTTTTGATTTGGTATCATCTTAATTCTATCATCACTATAATTTCATCTAAAAAGTCATTAAGTAAAGCTAGTTTTATATTTGGTCTTATCTTAATTCTACTATCATTACAATCTCACCTAAACAGTCAAAGTCATTAAGCAAGGAACGCTTTGATTTGGACTCATCTCATTTTCCAGCGGTGAGTTGACCGCGCTGACAAATGCTATCTAACTCCGATCCGACAAGACTGCGGCCCAATGAGGGGACAGATTGCCATATCCGATGGATCGCCCATATCGCTTCCGGTACAACGCACCGTCTCCAAGCGTGAAGGGCTACAAATGTTGGAGTTAGGACAAGCGAACTCCAGCCACAAAATATGGCAAGTACGTCTCAGAACACACTCTCCCAGAGTGAGATCTGAAGCCTTCTTACGTTCTTCCCCCCTTCCTGTCGACTCCATTCGTCTCTGCAATTGCTTCCCATGGCTGCTGCATCCACGCTTCCGTTCTCTTTCCATTTGCCTTCTCTGCTTTCCTCGGATCTGCACAAGGCTCCCCCCCTGCTGCCTACGGAGTTGTTTGCAGGGACTGATCTCCCGCACCACCGGCATCGTCATGGGTTTCTCACGGTTGGTTGCCTTCATATCTACCTTCGTCTTCGTTTATCCGCATAACTTGATTTGTTGTTGGGTGATTTCGAAAGATCTGTGGAATAAGGGTTTTCTCCTTTCCAATGGATGACGCACTTCTCCCTTTTATTCAATACTATCGGTGGGAAATGAAAACCGAGGATAAAGCAGGGGAGATCTGAAGACCTTGATGATTCAGTTGGAAATTTCGATCTTTACACTATCCTCTTGCTTGCTGCAGCCTAGGAGACGCTCATGTGTTTGCGCGTCACTATCAGGGACTGGGGAGTACTTCTCGCACCGGCCACCAACTCCGCTGCTTGACACCGTCAACTATCCCATCCATATGAAGAATCTCTCGGTCAAGGTTACACGGATGAACTACGCTTGACGTGTTCGATGAAATGCTTGTCGGGAGCCGTCGACACCTGGTTCTCGAGTCTGATGAGTGTTTCACTGTACGCAGGAACTCAAACAACTAGCGGACGAACTCCGGTCAGATGTCATCTTCCACGTCTCTAAGACGGGAGGACATCTTGGTTCGAGCCTTGGAGTGGTTGAGCTAACCGTCGCTCTACACTATGTCTTCAACGCACCTCAAGACAAGATACTGTGGGATGTTGGGCACCAGGTTCTGTCTTTCTACTTAATTCCCGTTCTTCGGTGTGTATGCTGAATTCATCAACGACTAACTAGTACATGATGCTTTTTCTGCATGAAAGAACTAAAGTTGCATGACCCTATTCTCATAAGTAGTCACCTGAGATAAATGTTCGAGACTATGGAGAATGCATATGACAAAGGTTGTGTCACAATTTTGCAGTCGTACCCACACAAGATACTAACAGGGAGGAGAGACAAGATGCCGACATTACGACGGACGAATGGATTATCTGGGTTCACAAAACGATCAGAGAGTGAGTATGATAGCTTTGGAACTGGTCATAGTTCAACCAGCATCTCGGCAGCCCTTGGTATGTGGAAACTCTTATGTTGCTCGGTTAAATCATGAAAGTTGATCCGTTGTTTCTTAAGCTCATACACTGCAAAAAGATTTAGATATTTTATTCCGCCAATTGACCTTGACGAGCAGGGATGGCCGTCGGAAGGGATCTGAAGGGCAGAAAGAATAATGTTATAGCAGTGATAGGGGATGGGGCCATGACTGCTGGTCAAGCATATGAAGCTATGAACAATGCTGGGTATCTTGACTCGGACATGATTGTCATTCTGAATGACAACAAGCAGGTCTCTCTGCCCACTGCAAGTCTCGACGGGCCTATACCACCGGTTGGAGCTTTAAGCAGTGCTCTCAGTAGATTGCAATCTAGCAGACCGTTAAGAGAACTGAGGGAGGTTGCCAAGGTTGGTGCTGGGAATAACAAAATCTTTTGCATGCCTTTCACAAGCTAAGGTTGAGAACATTACCAAACAAGTTGCAAGTTGGACATGGACATTAATTAATTCAGAGCTTTCACATCAAGTTGGCCATCAAAAGGTTTTTTTTTACTTCTTTTTAGAGGCAGGTCTTTTTTATATATAGCCAGTCCAAGTCATTCTTTTCTGCATCCATCCAAGGCTTCTGTCATCAGCACTTCTTTTTGGTCCTACTCTTACCCAAGCCAAGTGCTACATGAAAACCAAGTTCATTACAAAGTGATTCGCTTACAAGAATACATATTCGTAAATAACCACAAAGTGCATTGTTAATGCACACGAGTAAAGACGAGCTCTGTTTTGCTGCAAGATCTCTTATACTCTCTTTTTCATTCTTTCCCACATTTCTGATAATATAAATTGGAATGCTTTAGGGAGTTACGAAGCAGATTGGTGGATCAATGCATCAAATTGCGGCAAAAGTCGATGAATATGCTCGAGGAATGATTAGTGGATCTGGCTCAACTTTGTTTGAAGAGCTTGGTCTCTATTATATTGGCCCAGTGGATGGCCACAACATAGATGACCTCGTTACCATACTCAAGGAGGTTAAGGACACAAAGACAACAGGTCCGGTTCTTATACATGTTGTGACAGAAAAAGGACGAGGATATCCCTATGCAGAGAGAGCTGCTGACAAGTATCATGGTATATTAAGGAAAAGCTATTTTTGAGTAAATGAACTACAGAATTATGAATAAATTTTAGTTTTTTTATCTGAGATTTGTAGTACCATAAGCTGCTATCTTATTTGCAGGTGTTACCAAATTTGATCCGGCCACTGGGAAACAATTTAAGTCGATCTCTCAGACTCAATCTTATACCAATTATTTTGCTGAAGCTTTGATAGCTGAGGCCGAGGTAGACAAAGACATAGTTGCAATTCATGCAGCCATGGGAGGTGGAACCGGCCTTAACTACTTACTTCGTCGATTTCCAACAAGATGTTTTGATGTCGGTATAGCCGAGCAACACGCTGTTACATTTGCAGCTGGTCTAGCCTGCGAAGGCCTCAAGCCATTCTGTGCAATCTACTCATCTTTCTTGCAACGGGCTTACGATCAGGCAAGCCATTGCCCTCATTTCTCCATTCTGAACTTTGACTGTTTATTTCACATAATTAATTGGTTCATTTATTGCTTAATCATATATTTTGTTTCTTGTGCAATCTACTCATCTTTCTTGCAACGGGCTTACGATCAGGCAAGCCATTGCCCTCATTTCTCCATTCTGAACTTTGACTGTTTATTTCACATAATTAATTGGTTCATTTATTGCTTAATCATATATTTTGTTTCTTGTATCTTTACCAATAAGCACTACCAAACGTCTACAGTTTCAGCCTTAGGGATGATTTAGTTTTTGTAAGTTTTAGATTTTCCTAAGTTGAATCTTATTGTCAAATTGGCCCTACTCTGGTGCTGAATCCTTTTGAAGGTGCCCCAGGCAAGTGAGGGACTTGATTTTAGACTTGGAAAGATTAACAGATAAGTCAAATACCTTATTTTTCATGTGCATCTTGAACCATCTAAAGTTCATGCTTACAGTGGAAGCATCTATAATAAAAGAAGTGACAGTTCAGTTGAAAACAAGATATCTTATTCATGTCTAATGTTTTTCTTCTCTAGTGGGTTGGTAAAATTTCTTACCCTTGAAGAGATTGTAGGTTATGTTAGCTTTTGTTGGAAGGTGCTCTCAGATTATTTACTACAGTTCTACTTAATAGTGAAATTATTACGGTTAGCATAAAGAGAGACAGCACAAAATAACAAAACAATGAAGTTTAGCCAACTAGATCAAGCAATGATGAATTTGAACTTTGAATGCAGGTGATACATGATGTGGACCTGCAGAAACTCCCAGTAAGATTTGCTATGGACCGAGCAGGGCTTGTTGGAGCTGATGGGCCAACTCATTGTGGTGCATTTGATGTCACATACATGGCATGTCTGCCTAATATGATTGTAATGGCTCCTTCCGATGAAGCTGAACTGTTTCACATGGTCGCTACTGCAGCAGCCATCAATGACCGGCCATCCTGCTTCCGGTATCCAAGAGGAAATGGCATTGGTGTTCTCCTTCCCCAAGGAAACAAAGGTGTTCCGCTTGAGGTACTTGTTCAGAACAACATACATTTCATTCTTCTTTTTGTGCAACCTCCCTTGAGGAATCATGAGGACTCACATGACAGTACAATTTGTAGATTGGCAAAGGCAGGATATTGATTGAGGGTGAGAGGGTGGCTCTTCTTGGATATGGAGCAGCAGTTCAGAGCTGCCTGGCTGCAGCTTCTCTCCTGGAACAACGTGGTCTAAGGGTCACAGTGGCTGATGCACGATTCTGCAAGCCGCTGGATCATGCTTTGATTCGAAACTTATCTGGATCTCACCAAGTGGTGATTACAGTTGAAGAAGGATCCATCGGAGGGTTTGGCTCTCATGTCGCCCAGTTCATGGCACTTAATGGTCTTCTTGATGGCACGACAAAGGTAAGAGCAATCTAATGTAGGATTCATATGTCGTGTTAGTGAATTTGTTAAATACGATTGCGGACTTTGGGTTTTGACTTGTTTGGAACAGTGGAGACCGCTGGTTCTTCCCGATCGTTACATCGAGCATGGATCACCCAGTGATCAGCTGGCAGAAGCTGGTTTGACACCGTCTCATGTTGCAGCCACAGTGTTCAACATCCTTGGACAAACTAGAGAGGCACTTGAAATCATGTCATAGGAGATGCTAAAAAGAGGGAAAGCATTTTAATTTCTTTTCCTTCAACTTTTCTTGATAGAGGGGGGACTCAATTTTTGTCTCCTAAAATGTAAGAAACTATGTATGAGAGAGTGCAAGTAACTCCAGAGCAATCCAACTGTCATGGAGTGACAGAATACTTCTACAAGTTTGAATGGGCTGGTCATGAGGAAATGTTAAAATAATAATTTCATATTATCAAATTAGATAACAAGGATTGTGCTACAGTGATTCCACCAGAAATCAAGGAACTTGTCTGGTTACAGGATATCTACATCACAAAATGCTGCAGAAATATGATCATGATCCAATGTATAAATCATATTGTTGCCTTGTGCAAGCAGGAGATTTGACAAACAAGTAAGCGTGCTATTTATTCTCTCTCTACTTTGCTCGAAATGCTTCTGAAGCTTTCCAACCATAGCTGCATGGACCCCCAAATAATCAATCAATCAAGCATACTGATCTCTTTCTATTTCTCAATCATTTTAATCTCTTGTGTGTTTTTTCTTCTCAAAGCGCATTAGGTGAGGCACACATCGATCGAAGTATACAAGAAACGAGAAGAACTCAACACGGTCCCAAGAAACATAATATGTTTGGTTGGGATGGAGGAGAAGGGCTGTGTCTCTCTACAAGCAGATGATGTGTGTGGGTCTTGTGTCTTCTTCGTCATCTATTATATCTGCATGCAGTGGTGAGATGCCCACCCAGTCCTGGTTTGCACATTCTTTTTGGGGTAGCATCTGGGCCTTGTGCCAGCTTTTAATGGCGTAGGAACGATCCAAACAAAGACGATTCCGTGTGGCTGCACTGCGGGCATCGGGGGCCGCAGTTTGCCATCAGCTTTTGTCTCCATTGCAAGTGGGAATAGACTTTCCACCGTCGCAGCAGCAGCAGCCACCAGAAGAGAAGAAGAAGAAGAAGAAGAAGAAGAAGAAGAAGAAGGGAACAGCAGATAAGACCAAAGGGCAAAAGGTCCCATGCCACTGCCAAATACCACTCATTCTATGGGACTCCATGATAGGTTGGTTCCAGATCTGATGCTATTAGTAGTGTATACCTCTCCTCCTCCTCCTGTGGTGGTGGTACACTGGTTCGGTGCAACATCGCCTTCACATGCAGAGGAGGTTGACAACTGATGGGATTCTGCAGGCATTCTCGTTGTCTGCTCATCATCTTAATCTGACCCATTCCGTGAGCACCATGACTTAGATAACCCTGCTGCCTTGCTTGTCTCCTTCAAGACTCGATCCCCACTCTTCTTCTCGATTAGGTTTCTCTTGCAGCGAAAGCTACGTCCACCTTTTCCTCCAAGGAGAAGGGGGCGGTGGTGGTGGTGGTGGTGGTTCTGTTGCAGGTGCAGGACATGAATGTGACATTCCATTAATAATTAGGCAGAAGCTGCGGAGTGAGGTTTGCGTGGAGTTAATGGCGAGCTCGAGGCAGCGGTACGACGGTCTAGAATTGCGTGCACCACATGATATCCACCACGTCCAACAAGACGACGAAGCCCCCCCCCCGACTTCTCGTCTTTCGAGGGCACATGGCACGCACTTAATTTATGTGGCGACGACATCATCGCATTAATCCCCTTCCCTTCCCTAACCCTCCTCCTCCGTCTCATCTCCCGGCGGCACCGCTTCCCGTAGTTGCTGCCGCTCCTGTCAAGTCCGACGGACCTCCAATAAGTTGCGTGGAACACAAAAATCTTTGGCACCTCAGCTCAGCTTCGTAATTAGCTGCATGCGCTGTGGACGAACGACCTCGATCGCATTCCACAGATTCTACTACTGGCCATCGATTGATGATTGCTTTCGACGTGATCTGCTGCGGCTGTCATCTCGTCGAACGAATCACCTGTTCTGCTCCTTCCAGATTTAACTCCGCCATGGTCCATAAGCGTCAGCTTCGGGGACCAGCGAGGTTGCAGTCCCTGTTTATTCTCTTCGTCTTTCGTCTTTCGAATTCCTTCTTCCCGCGGCTGCTGCAATTGATCCAGCTCTCAGATCCACTGCCATGAGCTCTTACTGCCTTTTTCGGCCGCATCCAGCGAGCTCCCTTCTGCATCTCCTTGGAACCCTCTTCACCGCCCCATTTGTGGCCATCCGGAGAACCCATTCTCTTATGTTCCACTACAGTGGCCTGAATCGACCCGTCTTGGACTGACGCGGCGTGGTTAGGTCATCAGACCTCACCATGAACACGCTATAACTTCAATCCCCCGGTGGTGGTGTCAGCAAACTCGCCCACATGAATTGGGATCTTACTGCGTTCTTCGCTGCCAAGGCACAAGCGCCATCGATCGAGTCCTTTTCATGGAAATTAATGAGCTTCCAAGTAAGGCCAACGTACTCCCAAGCTCGCCACAAGCTACAGCTGGAGCGAGATACACAGTGGTGCGCGTCCACCGATGATGGCACTTTGTATTCTCTGGCTAATGTAGAAGGCACGTATCCTCTTCCCGTCGCAGCCACAGCGGCAAGTGAAGACAAAGCAGAGGGAGGACTGACATCAGATGGATAGGATGGCAGAGCAAGGGCGGAGGAGGGGACGCGTTTCGAGCGTCTACTGGGCTTCATCTCAAAAGAGCACTCGGAACGTCCCCTGGTGTTTGCCTTCGCCTCCGCCTGCAACAAGCAAACCTCTTCCCGGTGTCCATTTCTGGACGTAGGGACAACTCACAGGGGTTTTGGCCATTGCAGTTGGAACCACTCCCTTCTGATGCCATCCATGCATGCTGTGGCGGTGAATGGGTGGGGAAGGAACAATGTCCAACTGCAGTGCACGACACTGGCAACAGTGGTGACGAAGACTTTGGTGGTGGCCGATCCGTAACGGGACAGGAGGAAAAGGAAGACTTCCTTCGTGCTTTTTATCTTTGCTGCACGGATGGATTGATTTCTTGTGGAGTTCATGTCGACGATAGTGCCACTTAACATCATGTTCGAGCTCGGGAAATCATGCATTAATTGTTGCCTTCACGCCTTGCTTTGACCACCCCCGACGAGAAGTAATCATACAGTATCGAGGAGTGTGTACAACGCAGGTCGATGGTGAGGTAGCGCAGAGAGAGATAGAGAGAGATGTCCATCTCTACCTCCTAAAGAGACAAAAGGTAATGGGGACACCAATGTATATATAATGCAATAAAAGAGGAGAGGTAAAGTGAGAGAGAGAGAGAGAGAGAGAGAGAGGGGGTGCGGGGGAGAGGGGACGCCCATTGATTTGTCATGAGGCGAGTTAGCGTCGCCGTCACGCAGGAAAACTTTTGTCTTCTTCCTCCCGTCCATTCCTCACGTCTCTCTCTCTCTCTCACATCCAACTCGCTGTAGATTCTACTGTTCTTGGCGCACCTGTCACCTTCTGATTACTCCACAGATCCACCATCCTTGGTTTAATGTCCGGCGCTTACAGCCACCGCCCAACATACAATTCAAAACCCGGTCTTCGGGGCGCAGTAGTTTTCTCCCCGGCCGTCTGTCTCATAACCCCGAGAACCCACCCAAGCAAAGAGAATATGGTGGACTGCACAACGAGGACACTTCCTGCAATGATTGGGGACACTTCTCTCCTGCTACAGGACTCCATCGCCAAACTGGGCGCTATGTGGTTTCTGTACTCGTAGTCACCGATCGACCTTCGGATCACCCCAACAGCAGAGTTCTCTATTCCTGCTTGCCGACGACATTTAGTATCGAGTGGTTGGCTATGTAGGGTTTCTATATTGAAAAGGGACAAACTTTATCCGCAAACTATGTGGTCTGTAGGAGATTTCTCTTCTTCTCCTCCACTGTCTCTGATGAAGTGATCATTTCAAAGTTGATAGATTTTTGGTAGGATTGGAGACCTTTCTTTTGGGGGAAACATCAATGAGCTTTGACTACTACTGGATTGGAGACTTCCTCAAGGAGCCAAATTACATCCAGTCTCTGTCTTCTTCTTCTTGCTCTGTTGTTTTATTACTCTTGGAAAAAGGGGAGCAATTTGAGGTGAAATCTACCTTCATCTTCCGCTGGGCATGAGGAGGGGGTCCACTCCGCCGAGTTCCTTTCGTGTCTCAAAAACATTTTTTTCCCCTTCGGCCATCCCTATTTGTCTTCTCTCTCTCTCTCTCTCTCTCTCTCTCTCTCTCCGTTTGACTCCTCCCAACCCTCGCGTGCTCCTCTCATAACTCCTCTCTAACTCTTCTTATCCTTCGACCCTTCGCTCTCCTCTCCCCCTCTCTTTCTCTTTCTGTGTATCTATCTATCTCTATATCTCTGTTTTCTTCTTGCTTCTGCGGCGGCTGCCCGTCTCCCAGTCGTTCATGGCAAAAGGCCGCTCCTTTCCCAGAGATTAGCGGGATTGGTGGCAGAAACGAGCGAAAGAGGTTGTGAGGAGACGGGATTCGATCCATGGAGCCCATGTCATGACAAAAGGAGAGAGCTTTAATTGATACTTTTTAGCTTCTGCCTCCGTATCTTGGCCGCCCGCTGAGCACGGTTTCGCTATGGCTGGCAGCAACGAGGTCAACGCCAATGAGTCCAAGGTACCATCTCCCTCTTCTTCGACTTTCTTCTCCCGTCTTCCTTCTGCATTCGATACGAGGCTTGGATGTCAAATTTCCATCGGTAGGCTGCGGTACAGTGCGTTTGATGTTAGGGCTTTGCGATCGGATTTGTGTCTTCGGGTGGCGTGGTGGTTTCTGTGTGGTTTGATTCGGCCAAAATAGGAGCTTTGACGGATTCGAGTTGACTCTACTCTCGTTTGCTGCGCCTTCGTCATTTTTGCGATCCCTTTGTGTTTTGAGTTCTGATGATGGTCTCTCGTTTGCTGCGCCTTCGTCATTTGGCGATCCCTTTGTGTTTTGAGTTGTGATGATAGAGTTTGAAGCTTTGCTTGAGATGGATAAAGAGGTTGCAGAAAGCCCCATTAGTGTCATGCTGTCCTTATCTCGTCGTAGATTTCGATCGAGTAAAGCAAAAAAAAAAAATAAAGGAAGAAAAAAAAAACATGCTTTTGGAACCATTAGGAGCTTCCCCTCTTCCCAGAAATGCAAAAAGTTGGGAACTTTGATCCGCATTCATCTCCAGTTCTTCATATTGTTGACGAAAAGTCAAAGACGATGAACCCCACTGCGTTCCCCTCATCTTCTGCTGCTTCTTTTGTTGTGTGTGATGGCGGCACAGATGGTGGTTCCCCTCAACACGTGGGTCCTCATCTCCAACTTCAAGCTGGCCTACAACATGCTGCGCCGACCCGACGGCACCTTCGACCGCCACCTCGCCGAATTCCTCGACCGCAAGGTTCCCGCCAACGCCACCCCGGTCAACGGCGTCGTCTCGTTCGACGTCCTCATCGACCGCCCCAACAACCTGCTCGCCCGCATCTACCGCCCCGCCCCCTCCACCGCCTCTAACGCCCCGCTCCTCACCGACCTCTACCGGGCCCCCTCCGCCGACCCCTTCCCCGTCATCATCTTCTTCCACGGCGGCAGCTTCGCCCACTCCTCGTCCAACAGCGCCATCTACGACTCGCTCTGCCGCCGATTCGTCTCCCTCTGCGGCGCGGTCGTCGTGTCCGTCAATTACCGCCGCTCGCCCGAGCACAAGTATCCCTGCGCATATGACGACGGGTGGGCGGCCCTCAAGTGGGCGTCCGGCGAGCCATGGCTCCGCAGCGGGAAGGACGCCAAGCTTCGGGTGTTCCTCGCGGGGGACAGCTCCGGCGGGAACATCGCACACCATGTGGCTTTGAGGGCAGCGGAGTCCGGCGTCGAAGTCGCCGGCAACGTCCTCCTCAATGCCATGTTCGGTGGCAACTGCAGGACCGAGTCGGAGAAGAGATTGGACGGCAAGTACTTCGTCACCATTCAAGACAGGGATTGGTATTGGAAGGCATATCTACCTGAGGGAGCAGACAGAGACCACCCCGCCTGCAACCCCTTCGGCCCCAACGGTGTGAAGCTTGAGGGTCTTCCCTTCACCAAAAGCCTGGTTATAGTGGCAGGGCTGGATCTCGTTCAGGACTGGCAATTGGCGTACGCAGATGGGTTGAAGAAGGCCGGCCACTACGTGAAGCTTGTCTACCGGGAGCAGGCCACGATCGGATTCTACTTGCTTCCCAACACCAACCATTTCTACCAAGTAATGGAGGAGATCAAGAACTTTGTCAGCTCTAACTTGTTGTGAAGACTGCAAGAACCCATGCTGCAAGTTTCTTCTGCAACTGTTCTATTGGATTCTGACTGAATCATAGGTGACTTGGTTTGAGGAAGGTCTCTGTTGTTACAATTTCTGCTCTACGACGACAAATTTGATGCAAGTGGAAGAAAGATGCTTGTAAGATCATAGGTGACTCTGTTTCTTTCACTACACTAATATGTCGCCAATGGTGTCTGATACAACCATGTCGTAAACTGAGAGTCTTATGTCTTCAGGTGGGATAGATTGCCAGGATTACTGGCAAATACCATAACAGTATTGACTACACCAACATGGTTAACTTGGTTTCTAGTAATATCAAGATGCATGCACATTCTGTTCTCTCTCTCTCTCTCTTCTCTATGAATACAAGTTCTATGCTGTCTTCTTAAGGGATCCAATCTATTCCATACATCACAGAGCTTGATATGCATCTGTTGTCAAAATGTAAAACCTGACAAAGAATGATCTGTTGATGTCATGATTCATGTATGTGTGAGCCCCTATAGAAAAAGAGGACAGAGTAAGGTTGCCAGATCACATATTATTCAATCTAAAGCTATGGCCCATACGTGATGATATAATCTCAGACATCACAATTTGATATCCCAAGCTATTGTTTCCATCTTCTCATCAATGATTGATGCCCTGAAAACTTTGCTTCAGCAACAACAACAGAAGAAAAAAAAAAGGCACAAGTAACTTGCAAGTCTCTCTTTTGCCCAAGGAATCACCACAGCTTAATTTTATATGCTTAGCATCAGCTTCAGTAGTCGATTCCTTTAAGCTACTCCCATGGAATAATGCTGTGGACTTTCTGGGACTCTTTTATTCTCTTCTGACTCATTTCACTTTGTCGGCACAAATATGCTAAACAATTGCTTATTGCTCCATCCTTCATTGATTGGTACCCACCTGGAACATAAACTGATGAGTCCAAGGAACAGTAATGGCGACCGGAGGGAGAGGGTGTGGGGAGGAGAACAAGACCAAGTGAAGTTGTCCCAGGCGATAGACTTCTCCTTTGTCCTGTATCATGCACTCCACAGACGAGAGAGAGGCATCTGGATCACAGTCGGTCTGCTTCTTTTGCAGTGGCAGCCTTCGCCGGAGCTGCTGTTGTTGTCGTGCATCCGGGAGCTGGCAACATGAGAGCTTTGTTGTGTAGAATCCACCTACCATTATGAACCTTTTGTTGGCTTTCTCGTTGGTGACAGCAGTACGAATGGCTTTACATTGGCATTAAATGCCAGCCACTGCCAGCAGACACGAAGAGGACACCTTGGCCCTTCTCTTGATGACTCGTGAGCCGTCGTCTTCTTCCTTGGCAAATGGTTGGTTTGTTTGTTGGTTAGCCATGCTCCAGAAAAGATAGTTTTATCCTTCCTTCAGCTCCACCGTCTCACTGTTGCAGTCTTTTATGCAGTGTAGGTAAGCTTGAAGCTCACAAGAAAACAACGTATGAGGCACAATTCCTACGCACAAATAGAGAATGAACTACTTTATTATTCAGCACTATTTGAGAGATATCAATAAAGATCTCTTTAATTTAAAAAGGATAGAATGCATGTAGTATTAACTCAACAACAAATAGAGAGACTGTTTCCATAACTCGAATCAAATTGTATAAGAAGCAAGTACCCATAGGGTGGAAGTGTGGAGGGGTACCTGCAACATGAACATGTTTGTCTCTGTCCTTGATTGGAAGATTGCTACTTGGGCTTCTTGATCTTTTTTATCCATCTTCTACAGCTTCAAAGAAGACTATTAGGTATCAGATAAACTTGCAAAAATCAATCCAAGAAAAATCCAAAACCAAAGGAAAAAAAAAAATGAGCATATTATTCAAAGAGTATGACAACAAGAATCCTGAATGACACTAAGAATTTAGCTCTGCCACAGACATGTTATCGGAAATGAATCCTGTCGGAGGCCACAAAATCCACATTCTATCATTTAGTAAACCTGAAACAACCTTCATACCTCATTATGGCCCATTGAGATCAATCCCACAGAAGGCTTTCCACAAACCTGAAACAGATTGAGCTCAATTAACTTCAAAAAGCACTGCAGCAATATTCTAGCCAGTGATCTGCTTCTAAGTTGCTCGTATAATCAAACCATTGGAAACTAGTGCAAGATAGGCTTGCACCTGTAAATAATAAAATAAACACAAAACCAGTAAACTCGATCCAAAAGAAATACAATTTCAGATGTTAGGAAGACTGGCTCCATGCCTCTGCTACATGGCAAATTCACCCGCCACTGGCAGAAGAGAGGTCCCAAGAAAATGTAAAGTGACCTCTAACAAGAAGGATGGCACATTCAATGACATGTTGAAGTCAACATTTATTTCTGGCTCGTACAATTTAAGTATTAAATAAGCCACATTATTTGATATGGTCAACTAGCTGATCATTGCTCTCTATTCAACTGCCCAGCAGACAATGGCATGCCCGGTACAGTAACCTTCTACATGGGCTTTATATGTAAAAGAAAAAACAGCTGCATAAGATCTGATGACCTCTCTTAACTTCTGGTGCTTGAGATGACGATATCATGTGAGAAGATTTCCTCTATGTCGACTTTATTTGATTTCTGGATTCAGTGACCACAAAAAAGGAGGAAAAAAAAAATGTAATGTCCTGTTTCTTGGCACAACAGCATCCGGCATGTCTGAATTATTTGGGGGGTTGTCATATCTCTTGTATAGATACAAATGTGGGATATGCATAAGAAATCAATCAAGCAAAACGAACAGCCATTCTTCACTTCAACATTTGACCAATCAGCTAGGTTATGCAAATTCCCAGCATCGCTCTGCAAGTACATGCAAAACATGAGCATATGCAAAAAAAAAAGAATGGGACCGCTCAAACAAACGTAACAATGAAATGATTGAAAATTAGTTTCATTGAAGATATTGTGTGTACAAGTGTTGCAGAACCAACACAACCAAGCAAATATAATTAGTTATCGCCGGTATTGAGCTAAAAAGCCAAATTTCATGATCTCAATTAGCTCATTGTTATGTATGTCCAAAATAATAGCAATAGTAGTTGAGTCCCGTGGATTTGACTAAGACCATAAAAAGCCAGAGAATTCATAGCCAGTCGGCAACTAAATCAATAAATAGAAGGAAAAGATGGTTACCGAATTCACAGCTACCTATAAACTGGAAAATTAAACTGATGTAAGAATGGAAACTCCAAAAGAATTCAGTGAATGGGCAAGTATAGCAAAATCATCTCTGCCTAGTAGCCACATGGCATATTCCTAATATAGTGACAAACACTTGCTTACCACACTACATGCCATAGTAAACGACTCATCTTTTTTGGTTAAAATAAAAATGATAGGACAATCACATATGCAACCAAATACAAATCTGCACAAAACATCATGCGAAGTCAAAAAATCATGACCTTTAATCACTTCACCAACAGAAACTACTACAACTATTTATTCTCAAGTTCTGGTTGGACTTCAAATTATGGTTTGCAAAACTAAAGATCCGAATATATAGGAAGTCTTCTATATCAGCAACTAATTTGGCATACTAATGACATACATCTTTTGTTTTTCCTCTTCTTCAAATTGTCATATGGTCAGTGAATATTACTTTCATAAGGGTACATTCACTTATCATCAATTTTTTAAATCCTCATGTTATTTATTGTCATAAGATGTTAAGGTTCCATTTGGTTGCTTGCTTGCGTCTGATGAAATGAGTTCAACCTAGTCCAGTTGGACAATCAAATGGACTAAGATTCGCACTTCACAAGAAAATTTGAAGGCAGGGGTCATCCCGAACAAGGTATTCACCCGTAAAATAAAATAGGTATCACCTTGCTCCCAACACTAACCCTTCAAAGCTCAAGTTAGTTTTGAGTAGTGTTTCCTGGAGTCAAAAAGTCTAGTTCTTAGTGAAAGAGTCTTGTTTCACCGACATGGATGCCAACATGGATACTATCACAGTGAGCATACCATGTAGATACTAACATGGATGTCAACGACATAACTTACCAATTACCTTGTTGAGTTTGAACCATCGGTCCAAAATACTTATTATTAAGTTAACAGTAGTACACCTATCAGATTTTTTATAAGTCAATATAAATCTTTGCTTGGAAAATCACCCCCACTCAAGGGGACAACATCAAGTCCAGAATCAAACCATAGCATGGTGCACGTGAGGCCTAACTCAGTAGTGGATCCACGTCATGACAAGTTCTTTGTTGATGAGTAATATTTCCTACTCGAGCCCATAATTATGCCCAATGCTAGGTCAGCTCTAATACCTACCCATTGTGAGGACTCGATCTGATAATATAACTTGCCTGTTCACTTGTTGAGCCTAAACTACTAGCCCAAAGTAATTAAATCCATATTAATAAGTAATCAGTAATACACTTAGATACACATACATCTAAGTGATGTGGGACCAAACCGAGGTGTTTTACATACCACTAGAATTTTCTTATATCTTAATAAAAAAAGGTGACCCTGCAAAATTGCTTCAACAAGAGAATATTTCTTATGCATTGATATCATCTCCTTTTTGCACCTCTTTGATTGAGAAGACAAATATTGTGAGGAGAGGATTACACAATGAAGGGCAGATGTTGGCTTTGGCCATGAGCGAGATCAGGTGGAAGAGATTTTTCTTTTCATAGCTAAGTGTGTTTATGAGATTCACTTGCCTAAATATTTCATAGTTCAATGCTAATCTTAGATTCACTCTGTATCTTTCAGACCTAAGATGTATTGACGATAACATATGTTATTGCAATTTGCAACCATCACAGATGAAAATATTTCTTAGGACATTAAATATTACTAAAACGGGTACTAGTTAAAGAATTAGTATTGTTAATATTTTTAACAGGGAATAGCTACAATCTACATTCATACACAACAAAATTACAAAAACAATGCACATGTTGGAATTGTAAGCTCAAAACTCACCAAGTAGAACTTCATAATCTGCTAGTCTGTTATTAATCTAAATAATTCCATCAGCAATCCCTAGTCAATTTCTATAAAAGGTCTGCATTCTTAGTTTTGGGGAAATCATCTGTTGTATCATCCGAATCATTGTGTATATCATAAATTCATAATTCCATCTGCAGTATCTATTCAAACTTCACAAAACAAAAGCATCCTCATCATTGCCATAACCATGCTTCCACATCATCCCAATAACCGTTGCTGCCTCTGGCCACCTCCCTGTGTTGTAATATGCCTTGTACATTATCAAAAAAGTTTTCCTTGTTCGACTAAACCTAAAATTCTCCATCTCATCCAGAACACCATGCATCTCCTCCAGGCGATTCTGCTGCCCATACATCACCATCTTGCAGTGATACAGTGATCGAAAAAGCCGCCACCCTGCATATTCTGCCTGTCTGATGAACCCAGCTAGCCGGTCCACCGCATCATTTCTGAAGTAATTTGATATGATGGAACGCATTATCCCTGCAGTGGTCACTATAATGTGTCGTTGGAATGCCTTGGATATTAATCCTTCCATTGCTTCAATCATGCTCTCCTGTGCATACATCCTGATTAAAAGGACGGTGAGCCAAGGTTTATAGTCATCATCTGGAATCAACTTCGTCAAGGCTTCCACTCTTTTGACTCGATCAGGGAGAGAACTCTTAGTATAAGCACATATCAATGCATGGATCAAAGGCTGCCGATTATTGACTATCTCCTTTACTTGATCATAAGTCTTTTCCATCTTCTCAAAATTGTTTGAGTAGGCATAACCCCTCAACATCAGGAGGAGGGTATCAGCATCAGGTTTGACAGGCCCCTCCAGCATAGATTGGTACATCCCCTCCATTTTATCCCACATCCATGCCGTAAGATATGCGGCTATGGCTGCGTTGTAGGTGGTGATGGTGTAGGAGAGCTTCGAATCATTGATTGCTTGGAGGGTGGTCTCTATATTGTCCACGAGCATGGAGCGGCCAAATACCGAAAGCAGAATGTTGTAGCTGACAATGGTGGGCTTGCACTTGGCATCCTGCTTCAGGATCTCAAACACCGAGATCGCCTTCTTGGTGAGGCCATTGAACATATAGGTGGACATGAGGGCATTATAGAGGCAGACCTCACGGATGCCGTCAGCTATGGCGTGGGAGAAGAGCTCCGCGGCTAGATCGACGTTCTTGGTGCGGCTCGCCAGGGTGATGGCCTTGGAATACTCCCCAGGGAGCATCGGGATCTCGGCATCAGCCTGCCCTTTTCTCCAGTTAAAAACCTGGTAGACGATGCGAGATTCGACCTTTAAGAGTGATTGAAGGAGCCGGAAATCAGAGGGGGGAAAAAGAGAAAGAGAGACAGTAACAGGTGAAGAACCTGAAGGGCGAGGAGTGGGCGGGATTTGAGGCAGGAGAGGAGCTCGACGGAGGCGAATCCAGCAGGGGGAAGGCGGAGGAGGGCGGCGAAGGAGCCAGAGTCCAGGGAGACCGCAGGATCCTGGCCGTCGGGCAGGGCGAGGAGCTCGTCGGCTAGTGCGGAGACGGCAGATCGGACGGCCTCTTTGTCGGCAGCGGCAGCGGCAGCGGCAACGGTGGCAGGGTTCTCGGAGAGGCGGAGGATGCGGTCGCGGAGGTTGGAGATGCCGTCGGAGCAGAAGCCACGCGCGGCAGCGGTTGGGTAAGATGGGGAAAGGGTGTTGGGGGAGCGGCAAAGAGGGTATTGGAGGCAGAAGAAGCGACGGCTGTGGAGGAGGACGAGGACGTCCTTCGCTCTCGCCATCGCCGCCGAGCTGTGCGCGGCATCCAATGGTGTTTAGGTGGGCGGAAGGGGAATAAGAAATGGACGGTTGGATCGAGGGCTGGTGATCAAATCCAAACAAGGAAAGCATATGGACTGGACTGGGCTGGGCTGGATTGAACGACGATGAGCTGCTGTTACATTCTAGAGTTAAGGATCAATTATCCCTAAAAAGAAAATGTGACCTAACCTATTATGATTTATTTATATCTAAAATATTTTTTATATTTTAAAAATTATAATATATTTAAAAAATTATAATTTATTTATATCTAAAATAATTTTTATACTTTAGAAAAATATAGCATATAAGTTTTTTTCATCAAATCTGAGTTAATAGACGTTATAGTCTACTTACGTGACATGTTGACTCATAATAAATTATTAATATAATGATATATATAATTTAAATTTTAAAAAATTAATCTTAATTCTTATAGTTTTAGACATTGATCACTTAAATCCTTATGGTCTTACTCGTATCTAAAATAATTTTTATATTTTTAAAAACATAATATATAAGTCATTTTTGTTAAAACTGAGTCAACAAATATTATAGTATACTTACGTAATATGCTAACTCATGATAAATAATTAATATAATATATATATATTTTATATTAAAAAAATTGAAACAATCATCAATGACAGAAAGATACATCGTCGTGAAAGCGACCACTAATAGTAGCACAGAGCTGCTACCACCTAGAAGGCTGTTATACGCACATAGCCTCTCCCTCATTGGCGAGCTCGTGAGCTATCAGTCTTGCCTTAGATGGATGTGTTTCGATCAGTCTGATGCTAGACACGCAATAATCTATTAGTCAATCTTCCTCTTAAGTATTTTTACCCTCATTGCCTCTCACTTCGTCCTCTCTTATGCCTCCACCCATCGTGCTTATGACACGGTGCTCTAGCTCTTCCTCACATCCGTCTCTAGCCTCTCTAACCTTTGTCTCTCTACCTTAGTCGGTTGCTATGATCTCCGTCGTTTTTCTTTCCTCGATAAGATAAATATTCTTTAAATTTTAAATTATATATATCATTATATTAATGATTTATTATGAGTCAACGTGTTACGTAATTAGGCTCTAATATTTATCTGCTCATACTTGATGGGAGGGGTCTATATATTATATTTTTTAAGATATATAAGCTATTTGAGACAAGCAAAATCATAACGATTTAAATAGTCATTCATAAAAATCACAAAGATTAATTTTTTTAAAAAAAATTATATATCATTATATTAATAATTTATTATTGATAAATATGCCACTTAACTAATTCTAATATCTGTTAACTCAAAAAATTATATATTATATCTTTAAAAAAATAAAAAAGTATTTTAAATATAAAAATATATAAAAAATTAAGTATTTTATGATCAAAATTATAGTATTAAAATAAACCTTAACCCTACGTTACACCGTTTCGAGTGTCGTCCCGTAAGAAGACTGCTGGACGAGGCAAAAATTAAATAACTTGATATAAAAAGTTGGCAGCACCGCCTCGGGCAGATCGAAGTCGGGCGGCGCCGCCGGCCGCCTTGCCACCCGCTGCCGTCTGCCCACATCACCAACTGATAGAATGACGACTATTGGCACAGGTTTCAGAAGCCAGGAAAAGCAAACAATAATGACAATGATGTGTGCGGTTGAATTAATTAATTAATATGTGATCTAAGTGTTTAGGATGCTTCACCTCATTCTCTTCTTCCCCTGCGATGAACCCACTTATTAATATGGCCATCACTCACTCATTACCAGCACATACATCATCACATCGCCGGAGCCTTGCCCTGAGAAAAGAGGGTGGCGGTCCTACGTTGACCAGCCCTGCATCTGTCTATTGCCAAAGACCCCTACCCCCTGCAAAACATAAAACATATTGTTCCATCTGCAGCACATTGCAATTTTCTTCCCACTTTCTATCGTATTTCCCCTCTTAAATCAACATTATTCGGTGATTACACGTCATTGCTGATACGTATATAATTTTTATTTTTGGCATCGAATCCATGATAGCACGTGGCCAAGCAATCTCCTAACCGTTGCTAACAGCATCAAGATTCGTGCACCGTGGGCGGTGCTTCCGTCCGTGGCGTGGGAGCGACCACCGATAATAGGAAACCGTTGCCTCACACGTGGACCTTCTATAACCAATCACGAGGCAGGTCAGTCGCCGGGTATCCACAATTGGGTGACAGAAGTACTACTTGCCCCTTTTTGTTGCGCTAAATTTAGAAAGAGAAAAGCCAGCGAAAGACACCTACCTGCCTTTGTGATAGACAGTTCGAAGCTGCAGATTCACACGTGGGGTCCCACTTAGGTCCAGTAATGGTGGTGGTAGACGAGTGGGTAACCGAGAGTTGGGTTAGAGCGATAACCTTCGCCTCGTTGTGCTGTCCAAATGTAGAGAGAGAAACAAAAAACGCGTACTTTTTAGCTAACCCCAGCCGTCGCCCTTTATAAGCACGCGTCATTCTCCGTTGGATTCCGTCCTCCGGTCTCACTGTTCCCGATCCTCCCCCCTCTCCGGCAACGTTTTGGGGTAAAAAGAAGGCTACAGATACTGGAACAGAAAGCCATGATGACCTTGTGCAGGACCCTGCATACGTTGCTGAGGTTCCACGATCGCGATGACGACCGGCGGCGGCGGAATCAACGCAATCGATGCCGTAATATACCCACTTCGTACGGCGGCGGCCTCCGGATCCTCGCCGGCGACGCGCCGCGGCCACCGAACGTGCTTGAGTCATCGGCAGTCGGGCGGTCGCTGGAACGCGTGGACCCCGGTACCCGCGGCCTCCACGAGCTGGACTACCACGGGGGTTTCAGCGTCGTCACCGAGGGCCTCGGGTCGGAGAGCTGCGACGGGGGGTTGGAGGCGGAGGAGATGGCGACGGCGTGGGGGTGTAGTGGCATACCGCGGCGTAGGAGGGCAGAGGCGAGGATGCGGCCGCCTCCCCCTCCGCCGCTGCCGTGGCTGGTGGCGCGGAGGAGCCGGTTCATGCGGGCGGTGAAGGAGTGTGGGCGGTTTCGGCTGACGGAGGTGCGGCTCGAGCGGCCGCCGGAGATTCTCCGTGCCTCCCGCTCGGGCGGGCGCCTCCGGTTGGACTTCGTCGTCCGATCGGATCGCGAGGAGAATGAGGAAACAGCGGTAACAGCAGAGCAAGAAGAAGTAGTAGACGATGGTGATGAGGTCGATTCGGAGGTGAGAACACCGGCGGTGGTGTCGCCCAAGGAGATGGTAATGCCAACGAGGAAGGTGGAGGAGCGGAGGTGTCAGGCCACAGTGAGCGGTAACGGCGTCCCGATGTGGTGGAATCACCGCCCCATCGTCGCGTGACGCGGGAAGTAGTAGGGTAGGCGCGTCACTCACGTGCGGGTGACGTGATCCTGATGCCCTTATTAGTTGCAATATTAACTTAATTTAATATAAAGTGGACGTTTTTTTAGATTTGTAGTTTTCGATATTTTTTATGCATATTATGTGAATTATTGGTTAAAATAATAATAAGGGGATGACTTGTTTCCTTTGGGTGCTCTGTACAGGACGTGTGTAAATGCTTTCGAAGCTAAAATAACATGTTATATGTATATTATTTATTATATAGTTTTGTATTTAATGTGTATACATAATATAGCAACCCATGTTTGACTTGATTCCTTTAAATCATGCGGCCGTTACATCATATCGCTTTAGATGAGGCCGTTCCTTTTCTACTACTTTTTCTCATTAATGTTGTCTTATAATGTCAACCTTCATAGTGTAATGACATGATGCAGTCAACTCTTGTTCAAAATCTATGCGTGCAATCAGTGTTTCTTAATTTACAAATTGTCAAAGAAGCAATACACAAGACTTACATGCCACAATTGCTTCCTAGATGACAAAAGGTTGCAAACACAATGTGAATGTTGATCCTAAGTTTCTTCTTATTCACATAAACCAGACATTACCAGATGTTGTTTTCTGATGTTTGAGCATATCTAATATCTATCTTGAGGCCTTTCAAACCACCACCACCTGAGCTGCTGCAAGCCTTGCAATTGGGACTCTGCAAGGAAAGGAATGCATTAATACCAAATGAACTGTGTGTACAATGTGAATCGTGCATCCAATTTGGCTGTGACAGATGAAGATGATGCAGTAACCTCTGTCATTGTAACTACAGGAAAAAAAAAGGTGCAAACCCTAAACCTGAAAGGAGAACATGAGACATAGTCAAGCCCAGCCTGTGCAAAGAAGGCAACCGAGGAGGGTTCTCCACCATGCTCACCACATATCCCTACCTGTTCAAGAAACCACACATCCATTCCTATTAAGACCTCCTCCTCCTCCTCCTCCTCTGTGCTGCACTGCACCTTCACACATACATACATATATGCCACCACTTACCTTGAGATCAGGCCTGGCTCTTCTGCCTCTTTCTGTAGCAATCTCAATGAGCTGACCTACTCCTTTCTGATCAAGCACCTGATTCCACACAGGAACATATCAACCTCCCTCCCATAAGCAATGGAGTAAGATTCTTTCATGACAAATTTTTCTTTTTTTTTTACCTCAAAGGGATCGTTTTGGAGGATGCCTTTGGATAAGTAGATGGGAAGAAACTTGCCAACATCATCCCTACTGTATCCAAATGTCATTTGTGTGAGGTCATTTGTTCCGAATGAGAAGAACTCTGCCTGCTCAGCAATCTGCAAACATGAAGTTGCAGCTACTGCTAGTAAGTAGATTCGACTTGAAATCTTGAAGGGAAGACAGAGCTTTGGATACACATGTTACCTCATCTGCGACAAGGGCAGCCCTTGGAACCTCAATCATGGTTCCAACCTTGTAGCTTATGGAGGTTCCCATCTCAGTGAAGACTTGTTGTGCCACTGTTCTTATCAGACCCACTTGATGCTCGAACTCCTGACACTCCAAAGTCAAATAGATTCAGTGTTGAACACTCAAAAGTCAAAGATAAGATAATAAAGGTTCGTCGTGCCTGAGGTGTTCCTGTAAGAGGAACCATTATCTCTGGGAAGACTTTGACTCGCTGATTGCTCATGGAGATTGCAGCTTCAAATATGGCTCGGGCTTGCATTTTGGTCAACTCCGGATATGATATGCCAAGCCTAACAGAAGAGTTGTTTCAGTGACAAGCGCTCGAATGCTGGCTGTATCATTCAACAAGCAACACGAGAAGAAAAAGAGAACCTGCAACCACGGAAACCGAGCATGGGATTCACTTCAGAGAGCTTCTCTATTCTCGAGAAGACTTCGTCCTCACTTGTGCCAGTCTCGGCGGCCAGTTCGGCGACGATGTCCTCGATGTTACCCTCCGGCAGGAACTCATGGAGCGGAGGATCCAGCAGTCGGATAGTCACCGGAAATCCTGCAAGTCAACCGCCGAAAAAAAAAAAAAAGTCTTACTCACACCGTCGAAAGTCAACCGTGGGAGGAAAGCAGCCTTACCGTCCATGGCACGAAAGATCCCTTCAAAGTCCAATCTCTGGTAGGGCAAGAGGAGATCTAACGCCCGCTGCCTCTCTTCAAGATTTGCTGCCATTATCATTTTCCTCACCGCCTTTATCCTCTCATCTGAAGCAAAGAACTGAGGAACAATGGATGTCAAACACCAAACAATCTGACTGACACTGTTCATTATCTCATCTTGGCGAAGGTGAACCCTAAAGATGAAGCTGAAGTTACACTGAGCTCACCATGTGCTCTGTCCTACAGAGTCCAATCCCCTGTGCACCATTTTTTCTTGCTGTCAGTGCATCATCAGGTGTATCTGCATTTGCCATGACCTACAATGATGCTCGTTTCAGTTCTATTGCGATCATAAACAGAGCCTGATATGTGGCGAAAGACGGATCTTGAGAAAACCTTTAGTTGCCTTGTCTCATCAACCCATGACATGAAGGTTTCCAAGTCGCCACTGAGAGCCGGCGGAGAGAGTGGCTGCTTCCCCAGAATCACCTCTCCCGTTGATCCATTGAGTGATAGCCAGTCTCCCTCTTGTACCACTGTGTTGCCAATAACCACGACCTACAAGGCTAAATCCAACATCAGAAAGCAATTGAGACGGTAACGCAATTCAATCATGATTCCAATTCATCTTCTTCTTCACCGATTTCTGAGAGAGAACTCACCTTGTCTGCCTCATTCACACTGATGTCAGAGCAGCCAGAAACGCAGCATTTTCCCCAACCTCGAGCAACCACAGCTGCATGGGAAGTCATGCCTCCTCTCGCTGTTACTATTCCTTCGGCGGCGTGCATGCCACCAACATCCTCCGGGCTTGTCTCTGTCCTCACCTTCACACATGTCAAAGGATCGACAGTCTTGATGCAGGCTCCAGGCAGTGTTCGAATCTTACTTGCCAAGGGAAATGTCTCACCAAAATGACAGCCTTCCCTTGAGCATGCCATGCTTCGGCATCATCTGCAGTGAAGACAACTTGCCCGACGGCAGCACCTGGTGATGCGGGCAAGCCTGTGGCGATCACCTTATCCTTGTACGCGGATGGATCTTCAAACTACACAGGACATGAACAGGGAACGGGAATCGTACCGGTGAAGCCAGAGCAGAACAGTGTAGGTGAGCAGAGTAGTAGTTTGCATACCTGGGGATGAAGAAGCTGGTCCAAGTGGGCTGCCTCGACCATCTTGATCGCACAACGCTTGTCGACGAGGCCTTCGTTCACCATGTCAGCTGCAATCTTCACTGCACCTTTGCCCGTGCGCTTCCCTGTCCTGCACTGCAGCATCCACAGCCTGTTCTCCTGAACAGTGAACTCGATGTCCTGCAACAATGGGGGAGAACTCACCTCAGGTAATTGCGGCTCCACAAACCGAAGACTAAAATCTTGAGTTCAACTCCGACACAAACACAAATCCCACCATCATTTCTTTGTAATGCCGTTCCAGAATGTTACAGTTCTCAACCAGCTCGTCGTAAGCTTCCGGCATGCACTCCTTCATCTTATCAAGATCCTCTGGGGTTCTGATTCCAGCAACTACATCCTCACCCTGAGATAAGGGTGATATGGTTCATCAAGGCTGCCACGGGAAAGTGTGAAGAGAAAGATGCACGACACCTGAGCATTGATGAGGAACTCCCCGTAGAGCTTCTTCTCGCCCGTGCTGGGGTTGCGAGTGAAGAGGACTCCGGTCCCGGAGGTGTTCCCCATGTTCCCAAACACCATGCACTGCACATTTACTGCAGTCCCCTTGAGCCCCTTGATCTGGTTGATGCTCCGGTACTTGTTGGCTCTCGGGCTGTCCCATGAATCAAACACGGCGATCACCGCCAGATACAGCTGCCGCTTTGGATCTGCAAGCACTTCCGATTGACTTCTCTTGGACAGAGTTAAGAAAATTTTGGGGGTCGAACACTTTACCTGTAGGGAACTGCTCCCCTTTGGCCTGTGTGTAGACGTTCTTGTACCGTGTGACCAGTTCTTTGAGGTCGGCGGCGGCGAGGTCGGTGTCTTGCTTGACGCCTTTGACCGCCTTCAGGGCTTCTAGCTTTTCTTCAAACTGTGAGTGGGGGATCCCCATGACCTTCCCAAACCAAACGGAAGAGGTTTCAGTGCCCGACAGAGATCAAAGGTGATCGATCGGAAGAATAGGCACATACCACGTTCCCGAACATGTCCAAGAAGCGGCGGTAGGAGTCGTAGGCGAACCTTTCGCCGCTCTTCAGCGCCAGCCCGGCCACCACCTCGTCGTTGAGGCCCAAGTTCAGCACCGTGTCCATCATCCCCGGCATCGACACCTGCCATGAATGCTTCAGTTTCCGAGCCCGCACAAGAGCAAGCACGCAACACTCTGACATAGCTACGAGTATCGATCTACCGCGGCGCCGGAGCGGACGGAGAGGAGGAGGGGCTTGGAAGGGTCACCGAGACGAGCCCCCATGACCTCCTCCACGGCACTCAGCCCTTCTAGTATCTCCTCCCAGAGGGCAGCCGGAAGCTTTCGTCCGCCTTCCTGGTACTCCTGGCAGGCCTCCGTCGACACGGTGAAGCCCGGCGGCACCGACAGCCCGATGCTCGCCATCTCCGCCAGGTTTGCTCCTTTCCCGCCCAGCTGCCACGTACGCAAGTTTGCATGATGCAGCAGTCAACACCCCATGCATGCACACAGCCAGCGACCGGCGTGCACTTACCAGAGACTTCATGCTCTTGTCGCCGTCACTCATCCCCTTCCCGAAGGTAAACACTCGCTGAGAACATACAGTAGCAGTCGGCTTCTCATATTGATTGTGTTGATTTGTAGGGGGTATTGATGACTCGGAAGACATACCTTGGTGGCGGTGGGCACGGGGGAGGCGACGGCATGGAGACGTTTGCGGGTCCAGCTCCGGCTACGACCTGACTGTGGCTCCGACCCGTTGCACCCCTCGCACCTCACGGCTTGAGCTCGGCCCTTAGTCGAGCTGCGGCGCTCGGCGCCCCAGCGACCCACCCCCTCCCTCCTCCTCAGATCTTCCACGGGGAGCCATTCCATGGCCGTCGGCCTCTTCTGTACGTATAAATACGTCATGGAACGCACGCATACGCCCTTCGTAGCTGAGTACGGCATCTTCTTCTGAATTAGACAGACGAATGAAGCATGAGAACTGCTGATGCTTCGTACCATATGAGAAGAAGACAAGAACATGATCTCTCAAGATCACTATGACTTGATCCGGTACTCTTGATCATCAAACGCGATCAAAAGAGTTATTTGCAGAATAATAAGAGATTGGAATCAACTCACCTTCGATTAAATACTGATAAATTCTGGTCGGTCTTCTTCTTCTTCTTTGTTTGTGTTTGCTGTGTTATGATTCCTTCTCCTGCGAGATATGAGGAACTCCGAGAGGCGAAAGCGCCTCGGACCTCAAGAAAATACGAAATAACAACCAAAATAATAAAAATGAATTGACATAATTGCCCTCCAAGACAACGAAATGGCATTCGATCTCACAGGAAGTGCATGAGATGCCAGAGTCCGAGGGAAGGATATATAAGTAATGTCACACTTCGCCACTGGGCACCTCATGTGATTGCACACGGGAAGATCATAAACGTACGATCGAAGGGATGGCGGCGGCCCACGTGGCACGATTGCGGTCACAATGAGCCGTCATCTTATCTCCGAACCCTTCTCGTGTGGCCTCGGCGATTTCTTTCCGACTTGAATCACGGCCATCGATCATACAACTTTCAACAAAAAATTAGATGTAATCAGTGGCTGTCATAAAAAAAAAAAAACGGAGATGCAATTTTATTGCATCATCAATTCGTCATGTTTCTAATCCTCGCACAGAAATGAGGTAACATTCATGTGGGGAATAAGCGGTTCTTTGTTCCATCTCCATTTAATTTTATAAATGGTAACTTTGTAGTATCTTTCCCATGTAAATTTAGTATTATGTTGTGTTTATTATTATTATTATTAATCTTTTCAGATCATTATTTATTATTATTATTATTATTATTATTATTATTATTATTATTATTATTATTATTATTATTATTATTATTATATTTCTCATTCGATGAGTGACATCACACGATAATCTATTAGTGTAATTATTATTTTATAAAAATATGATAATTTAATAGTATAATTTTTTTATAAAAAAATTATTATATTGGTTCACTGTTGAGAGAACTTTTCAACAGTCAATATAGAAATTAAGAGGGTTTAGAAGGGCACAAAATAGTTTTTTTAGATTTTTTGATTGGTTTCGAGGTTTGACTTTTATACATGATTTGTTAGCAAAGGGTAGTTGACTACTTGTTCCCCCTCTTCATCTTCTCGTACTGTCAAAAGTTTATTTATGTCGAATGTTAATTTTTTGGGTTTTTCGTTGTGTCCGAGGGGTCAGCACAACGGGGTTCGCCCTGCAAGTGCAAGAGGGGCCCAACATGATGTGAAATCCGGGGAAGGCACGCGTGGGTGCTCAGCTTGGGTTGTTGCCTTGATGCAGATCTTCCTTCCGATCCCGCGGAGCTATTCCTGCAAAGAAAGACCTTCGCCCAGGTGGTGGGTCCCCGGGGAGATCCCTCCGATGGCTAAGTTAGCATTGTACCCAATGGTGTAATCTGATGTCTCTTTTTTGGACGTCGGAGCCTTTTCCTCTTTTTAGAATTGAAGCGGGGAAAATGCCTCCTGCAGAGTTGCCCTCCGGGTGATATTTTATACCTATACGTCAGTGATCGGTCATGTCTCATCTTCATCATCCCTGTGGCATTCTATGTCAGTATGTTTAATGCTACAGGCACCATCGACGGTCATCCGTGCTGCAGGTGAGGAGCGTTGCGTGTTGTTTCTGCTCTAATGTCGTACGATCTATTCAGATTCTTTGAGATTCGATGGTGACTACGCGGTGCCCGATGTTGCTATATATTGGGCTCATCCATTCGTTGTGACACGTTACTCGTGTGCGTCATACTGTGAATTATGAGCTTAGTAAGTCGGTCCTGCCCCCACGTCGGATTTGTCTTTGAGTCACATTATCCGATTTGGAAAGGGACCCACTATTATCCCTATCACTATTATCCCTATCAATAATTAATGCTCCTCATAATTAATCACGTAACCCCTTCCAAAATCATGACTAAAGGGCAACAGATGGTTGGAGAGCAGTGATTGAAGGGAGGGATTTGGTTACGTGATCGGAGGGCAACTAAGAGATTAGATCTAATTGATGTATTCTAATGAATGTATCATGCGACTTGCCACGTCATGGGATAGATAACATGTGCTCCCATATTGATTCCAAGTGTTGGCCTACTACCCTTGAAATCAAAAGTTGTAATGCTATTGTTTTCTCTATCGAAATTTAAAGATATTTTTATTATATAAAATTTAAATAGCGTACATAAGGATATACTAATAAGATAGATACATATTGCCATAGCAACCATCATCATCGTCGTTGTGCATTCGAACACCCCTCAGCCAGATCTTTAATTTGCACGATGATGATGGTGATATCATCGGTTCGTCGTGCATACCGTAACCAGGACTTGTAAGACCGGGCAACAATGGCAGAGCAGGCATCGCGAGGATCCACGAAACTGGACACCTGCGATGACAGGCATGAATCTGTAAGAAGAGACAACGAAGAGAGCTCAAACCAAAGCCACGATTCCTACTGTACCATGTCGACCACCGCTTGACTCGAGAGGAAGTCGAAGACCCCATCGCTGGCCACCACGAAGAACGAATGGTTCGCGGTTAGTTTCGCCACCTTCAGCTCCGGCACAGCGATCAAGCCGACGCTCTCCGCATCCGAGTCTCCGACGCTCCTCGTGAAAGCCAATCCGATGTTCCCCACCCACAGCCTCGGTGGCTCGTCGCTCCAGCTCCGTGCGTCGGGATCCTCCATCCCCAACACCTGTTTGATGGTCAACACCCTCCCCCCGCACTGCCTCACCCTCTCGCCCTCGTCCTCCCGGCGCGGCTTATGGTCGCTCGACAGGTCCTCCGCCACCACGCGATCTCCGTCCCAAACGCCTGCCACCGCCCGCGAGTCCCCCACGTTCGCCACGACGAGGGTGTCCCCCCGAACGAGAACCGTGATCGCGGTGGTGCCGCTCGAGGAATCGTCGATCTCGCTGTCGTGGAGCGCCATGTTCGTCGATGCGAAGGCCGAGCGGTATGCTTCCACGGTGTTTTCCCACAGGCGAGGGCCACCGCCCAAGATGTCCGTGAGCCTGTCACGCACGAACTCGGAGCACTGGGCGCCGAAGTCGCCGTGGCCATCGAACACGCCGAAGAAGTGGAGGTCCGGGTTGCCCTGGAATTGCGTCTTCACGCAGAAGCTGTCCTGGTTGGCGCGGTCCGGCGTGCCGGGGTAGTAGCCCCGCTGCGTGAGGGAGGAGTACTGCAGGCGGAGGCCGGCGCATGGGACGGCGGAGGAGCCGAGCGAGGCTCCGGAGAGGACGTGGCGAACCCTGTGGGGCGGGGCAATTGTGGGGTCGTATTCGTGGACTCGGGAAGGGTCAGCGGCGGCGTGGGTGGAGCAGTGGCAGCGGCAGCTGCACCACTTCTTGTAATGGCAAAAGCACTTGACGACATGCACACCTGCCATCCTAAGAGGTACAACTTCAAGCTTCCAATGAAGAAGATTATACAGACGAACTCCTTCTCTCGTCCGTAGCTCAATCTGATACAGGGAATCTGCAGCACCTGATAAGGCTCAAAAGATGGGCAGCAAATAGGTGAAGAAGCAACAGTGGCACAAGAATTGAATAACCAACAGGTCAAGAAAGCGGAGGAATAAAGAAGGTTAGGCCAACAGTTGAGTGTTGCCAGGGGACAGCTGAGGAAGATGAAGGCAGCAAGAGAAGTATCAGCATGTCGAGATACGAGATGGAAGTCAAAAACACCAATCAAACAGTCGGAACAACTTAAAACATCAAAAATCTTATCATAACTCCTCGACAAATACTTTGCAGCTAATCTGCTGCTCATTCTTAAGTACACCCCTATTTATTGTTTAGACTCGTGAGAAAAAAAAATATATCGAGGTTTTATTAATATTATCTTAACACTCTCCCATGATACCAATATATCTAATAGTGGTGAAAGATCAATACAACCATATCAATCATCTTTACAAATACCTTTCATGATAAAAAACTTGATGCAAATTTATCAATTGGAACCAGAAAAAGCAGAGGGGAAACCCAAGTGAACTCAATCAGTGGAAACAAGCTCTGATGCCCAGAATGAAGCAATATATATCCTTCACATGTAGAATAGACTAATGTACATATCATGTCACAAAAAAAAAAAAAAAAACTATTAGGAATGTAGTATAATGATGACCAGAACTTAACTGCTAAAGCTTCGATAAGTACATGGAGGGTGAATCTGGATGGCAAGACATCCAACACAAACAGATTTGTCGTATATTTTAAGAGAAAATATGACTTCGAAATTGGGAAGCACAACACATCGTAGGAGGAAAAGACAATCTTGAAAGTTAGTATGTCTGGAAAGAATTATCAGCATGGTTCATAAGATGACAATGGCCACATAAGACTCATAGATTCATATATACCGAAAAATAAAGAAGGGATTTGAATTGGTAATGAGCAACAAATGACATGTAGAACCAGATGGTTAAGAGAATCTAAACAAAATACTTGAGTATCAACCTATACTAACATCAAGCATGTAAAGATCCATTGTGTCAATAGCCACATAACAGCAATTCAGAGCATCATGAAGATCTAATTGAATAAATTAAAAAAAAAAAAAAAAGTCTTACAACTTTTATGTTTCGAACACTTCACATATTTAGTGCACCTCACCGAATGTAGTTTCTTTATCTCACACAACTATGGAAGTTGCACGGATTAAAAGTTGTACCTCTAGAACTTGTCATGAAAATGGCTACTGAATATACCGATGGAACTTCCTGAGAAAGTTTCCATTTAATTGTGCTCCCTTCCGATGCTGAGGTGAAGCTACTCATCATCAGGCAGAAAACATTGGTGCATGATAAATATATCATAGATACTCTTCATCGGTGTCTTCATAATCACTGTCATCATATTCAGAAGCAGATTCTTCGTCTTTCCTAGGCTGTAACAGAGATTTCATGTGAAATGATGGTTCTGTTTCCATTTCTTCAATCCCAATAGAGTCATACTTCATCCGTTCTTCGAATTTTTCATCACTACAGTTAAGCAACCATGCCAAAGAACACTTAATGCCTTTTTTAGAGGTAATCCGATGCCTAGGTCTCACTGTGGACTCGAGACCATAGGTAAAGAAGGCAGGAAATGCAGCAAGTTCTTCCAAATCCCTATCCATCTCCGACTGGAAATACTCAAAGCTCATTTTCATGATATCAAGATTCAGCGCGAGCAATTGGGGGCAGCCAACGACCATTCTGCCGACTTGATTCAACAAAAAGCCACAGCCTTTGAGGAAGTCTACATGCTTCAATACGGTAGAGCGGCTTAGGCTAACAGCTTGAGGCATCTTCTCGATGACTCTTCCAAATTCATCATGATCGACCAAGATATGCGATTCAAACAAGCTCTGCTGCGAAGTAAGCTTAGCCTTCAGCTCGAGCCCCATAATATCCGGGTGTTGCGCTATCACAGAAGCTGCTGCCTCCTGCCTAACACCAAACTCCAGCAAAGCTTCAACATTGGGTTTCACCTGCTCCTCCAAGCTGAAGCCAAGGATATGAGGCCTTTTCTCTATCAATCTCGCAACTGCAAGCCTTGGTAACCCAATCGACTCGAGGTACTCGACGAAAGGCTTGATCACCTTTCCCACTCGCATCCCCAATATCTCTGGATACCGTGTAAGGACGCCGCCTATCTCTCTCCTCCCGACGCCGATCCCAACCAGATACGCCACCGACGTGCTCATGGTGCCCTCTAATTTGAATCCGAGCACCTCCGGGTACCTCTCGAGGACCCTGGGGATGTCGTTGGGCCGTATGTCCATGCCCTGCAAGTACTTGACGACGGGCATGAGGTCCACCACGACGCTGGAGTGGAGGACCTGCGGGTACCGCCGCAGGAACTCGGTGAACGTGTCCTTGCGGACGCCCAGCTTGCCGAGGTAGTCGAGCACGGGCACGATGTTCTTCTTGACGCTGCAGCCAAGGACGAGCGGGTAGCTGTTGATGTCGTCCACGGTGAGGCCGAGGGAGTGGAGGAAGTCGACGCGCTCGCGCATGACGTCGACGGTGACGGGGAGCTCGAGGCCGTCGAGCTCGTTGGGAACGACGCCGAGGGCGCGTAGGAACTCGTAGACGCGGGCGCGGATGGCGGCACGCTCGGCCTTCATCTGATGGAGGCTGGGCCGCGAGTAGAGGGATGAGGGGGAGGGCCGGGCGGGGGCGGCGTCGTCGGCGGCGCGGCGAGAGGGGGCAGCGGAAGTAGCCAAAGGGGCGGCGGAGTAGGAGGCGTGCGCCCGCCTCCGGTAGGGTTTCTCGCGGTCACAGATGGGGTTTCTCGCAAGGAGGTTTTGGTGGGCGAGGCAGATGATGGGTGATTTGGGGTGGGAGAAGAGCAAATGGCCGCCGGGGCGACCGAGAACTTGAACCTTCATGGTTTCCGGGCTGAAGAGAGAGGAGATTGGGATCGGAGGGGAGAGTGTGGGTTGGATCAAATATCTCGCAACGAAGGGCAAATTGCATATTAGCCCTTGAATATATAGTAACTGTACATGAGTCACCTCATGTTAAATGGTTTTTACATAAAAATCCTTGTACAAAGTAAAAAATAATAATACATTGGCGCCTAACAATATCTCTCTCCAAACCCTCCAATTGATATCCATAAAAAATTTCAAATTACCTAATAATTCTAATAAATAAATTAATTAGTTTTTAAATAAATAAATAATTAAAACATATATTGAGTTAATAATGTTGTTATAGAAAGATGTCGTCGATGTTCAAGTTTGTTCAGCGTTATGCCTTTAAGGGGAAAACATAGAGCGCCTTAATGTTAGAATAGAAAGTGAAAATAAAAATCTCATTTGATTTTTTGTTTCCACATCTATTTATACATGTTCGGGAAGGAGGATTTTCCTCAAATGATCAACGAGATCTTCTAATATATTAACATGCCCTCATAAGATCGAGCTCTTGTAAAGGATGTCGATCTTGATCGATGCAAGAAAAAGAATTTAAGAACTAGAGGCTTCATGTGTGAGTCGAAAAGTTGATCAACCATATGTACATGAGAGACACGGAGCTACTGACAGACAACTTGATCTCGCATGAAATGTAAGTCGATAGCATCATGTTTTATGCAGGAGTGGAATACAGGATTGACACATAGGTAAGTAGCACCAACGTTATCATAATGTGAAGCTCCTTAAATAGATTTGTGATCCAATTATGTTCGACAGTAGCAGTGACGATGACACGATATTCAGCTTCAGTTGTAGATGATAGGACCCAAGCTGGGTTGGGTCCTAGTCTATAGAGTCATGTCACAAAATAAACCCTGATTGGCCAGTTATGAGTTGATTGGATCCAAGTCCTAGTTGGACTAGGATTCGGCTAGGAGGAGTTTGATTATGAGTAGGAGTCTAACTAGGATTTGGACTTGAAACCCTATAAATAAGCATGTAAACCTTATTTTGTCATCATTGAAAATCCAACCACTTTCTTTGGCTCTTGTAGTCGAAACCTAGGAGGGTCGATCCCCTATAGAGATTGAGGAAGGTCGATCCCCTACATAGATCAGTTATCTATGATAGAAACCTTCAGGTTCCTATCAATTTAGTATTAGAGCAGCGTTATTGACATCTCGCTTTTCATCTACCCCCTGTCATTGTCGTCGTTCATCTACTACAATCGACCCTTGTTGCTATCGCTGCCTTGCTGTCATCTTCATTTGCTGCAACCGACCCTTGTTGTTGTCGCTGCCTTGCTGCCATCTTCATATGGTACTACCATCTTCATCTATGCTATCATTTTTATTTGTTACTGTCATCTTCCATGTTACTGCCACTGCCATCTCCATTTATTACTGTCGATGCCATCACCTCCTGTTGCCGTCGCAACATGCAATCTTAGGGTAGCCATCTAACCCTAGATTACTGCCTTCATTGCCATCTTTACCCCCTGTTGTCACCACCAACAACATCCATCTAATCCTAGATCTCTACTGCTACTGCCTCCTCCCTTCCTACTATTGTCGTCAACACCTCATGCCCCTCACTCGTCAACAGAAGAAGGATTTAAACATTACAGATTTTTATCTTACGCGATGGCCTTAAATGATACACTTGACGCGAAGCTTGAAGCCTTTGAGGTCCGCATAGAGGACAAGTTGTAAGCACTCTTCGAATAATTCAGATTGGGCTGATTAGAGAGCCCAAAAAGATCCCAATACAGAGAAAGTTTAGATCACAACGAGAACTAATCCGAGAAGGGTGATTAAGCGTAAGAATCTATATATTCACGCATGAGGGTGGACTTCCCAAAATAGGAAGAAGAAGACCTAACGGGATCGATCTCATGTGCATAAATGTACTTTTACTTCCACAAAACTCTTGAAGTATCTATGGTCGACGTCACCGTCATACATCTCGAGGGAGACGCGATCCAGTGGTACGACTGGTTCGAGCATACACATACCTACATGGAGGCAATTTAAAAGGGGACTACTAATCTGCCTGGGAAACCAGTTTTTGTTTTGCTTTCCACTGCGCATATGATGCACCCGCTGAGGTTTCCCACGCAGATCAAGAACGTTCATCGAAGGACTTAAACCGGAGATCAGATGCGAAATCAAGGCTCATCAACTGTACACCCTGATGGTTGTCATCTCCTTCATCCGCATTCAAGAATAAAAGCTGAACTTCGATGCTCGAAGGACCAAGATCTTGAATATACCAGCAACCATCAAGCCTTCGGCCTCCCCTGCTGCCAATCGAACCCCTTCGCCCAAGAGACTTACTCGAGAAGAACTCAGAGAGAGATCGACTAAAGGGTTGTGCTGGCTCTATGAAGAATCGTAGAGTAGAGATCACCACTGCAAAAAAGGAAGGATTTTGATGATTGAACCAATTGAGGATCCAGAACCCGAGGACGTAGATCCCGAACCTGAGGAGGAAGATGTGGAGGAAGAATACAATCAAGTGGCTTCCTTGCCACTAAAACTAGCACAAATGCAAGCATCTCGATTAGGGGATGCCACTTCTCAAGTCCACTCAGAATATCATTGGCATAGTCTATGGGCATTTGAACTCCTGTATCGTCTCATATCAATATTGAGTTGATAGTTAGGTCGTTGGCAACAAGATAGAGACTTTGAATTTCACTCGAGATAGAGGAAGTGAGTTGCAACAACTTAGCAATAGGATCCTTTAAACTCCTCGAACGCATTCTGACATTACTCAGTCCATTGGAAATACTTCGGGTATGCTTGGGGAAAAGATACATACGTATTGTCATATCGACATAAAAATTAACTAAGCGTTGCTAATTGACCTGTTAATTGTTGAATCTCCCTTACCGACTAAAGTGAGTGCATCTTTAATAAAACTTGTACCTTCTCAAAATTTGTATCTAATCCTCTTTGATGCGTGATGAACCTAAGGAACTTCATCGAATTGATTTTGAAGATGCACTTGGTTGGATTAAGGCGCATGTTCAATTTTTTCAAAACTTGAAAAGTGTTGACCAATTCCACCAAATGTGAGTTTGCCATTTTGCTCTTCACTATCATGTTATCCATATAAACTTTCACATTTTTCCTGATTAAATGCTTGAATATTTTGTTCACCATCTTTTGGTATGTTATTTTCATATTTTTTTAACCCAAAGGGCATAACTTAGTAATATATATGCCTTGATCTGTGATGAAGGAGGAATGTTCTCGACCCTTCAGCACAAATTATAATTTAGTTGTACCATGAGAATACATTCATAAAAATAAAGAGCTTGTGACCCAAGGTAGTATCGACCATCCAATCAATACGAGGAAGGGGGTAGCTGCTCTTTAGGCATGCTTTATTGAGATAGATATAGTCAATACATATCCTCTAGTTTTTATTATATTTTTTAATAAGTACAATGTTGGGTAGCCATTATGGGTACTTCACCTCGATAATGAATCTTGCTCCTAACAATTTGTCTACCTCCTCACTAATTGCTCGCTAGTGGTCGGGAGCAAACTTATGAGGCATTTCCTTCATCAAGTGCACCTCGAGGAAAATGTTCAAGTGATGTTGAGCTATGTTGAAATCTATTCCCAACATGTCCCTTGGCGACCACGTGAACACTTTAGTTATCTTTCAAAGAAAGTTGATGAGTTACAACCACCTCGCCTCGGGAAGGGCCACCCTAACCTTGATGGTTCGATTAGATTGAGCTTTGTTTAGGGGCACTTCAATTGATGAATCCACTAGCTCGAGATGTGGGATAAACTTGGTCAGATCTTATAGGTCTATAGGTGGTGCGTCGGGTCAGACTGTCATTAGATAACACTAGTGTGACCCCCTTTGGTTGCTTCTCAACCCTTTGAAGTCGGCCCTCGTCGAGAACTCCATTGTTATGTGGTATATCAACATCGCTGCTCTCAGCCTATTCAGTATGGGTCATCCTATGATCATATTATATGCTAAGAGGATATCCACCATCATGAACTTAATCAATATTATTTTGGAACTGAGCTCATCTCCGAATGTAATGTATAGGTTCACAATCTTGAGAGGGGAGATAAAGTTGTTAGTGAATCCCATTAGCGAAGAAATCATTGATGTAAGGCCATTAGTTGATAGTCCAAGGTTTTGGAAAGCATCAAAGTAAAAGATATCGACAGAGCTACCTGTGTCAATCATGATTATCTTCACTTGAGTATTAATCATTCTCATAGATACCACTAAGGTATTATCATGATTTAGGTCAAGATATTTTATCTCTGCCTCCTTAAAATTATCCATAGACCGCTCTTCATCTTTGGATGATTTTAAATGGTAGCTCGGGCATATGACTTGATGAGTTGTCCTCCCAAGGCAAGTATACCAATGATAATATCAATCTGTCTCACTATCAACCCTTGATATCAGGATGAGGGTTCTCGATGTTTTTGAACAAACTGCTTGAGATGCTCCTGCTATATGAGATCTTCAATATGCTCTTTTAGGTTGTAACGTTCTTCGATATCATGGTGATAATCTCTATGAAACTGATAGTACTTAAACTTGCCTCTTTTCACTAATATAGTTTTTATTGGGTGAGGGTCTCTTAAGAGCTCCGTCTCATTTATTTGCATGAAGACTTTAGTTTTAGTCATGTTTAGAAGGGTTAGCTCAAGCCTTGGTCGAGGTAACGCAGGTTGTTCATTTCTTTGCCACCGCAATGGCCTCTAGGTTAGGACTAAATATAGCTATTCCTGCTCTGTCCTCTTGTGTGATTCCTCACGCTTGCTCGAGGACATTGCCTTAGCAGTAATGTATTGATTGATCATTTAAAGTACCTAAAATACAATCGTCAGCAACCTCTCTGTCAAATGACCAAAAGAGGCGAGAGTGCTTGAGCTCCATCATGAAAGTTTATACTATAGGTGAGCATCTATTATGTTTCTAATCTCATTTATAAACTAAATGATGAAGCTTGCGAGTGTCTTTTACTTCCCTTGCTTGAGTTCGAGGAGTGTTGCCATTGAAAGCCGATGGCATACGTTCCCTAAAAAGTAAAGTTCAAATTCCCTCACCAACTAAGCGAAAGAGCAATAGATAGTAGCTTCAGTCGAGCGTATCATTCTCACACCCAACCACTTAAAGCGGTTGGGATGGTGCGACACATTATAGCATCCAAAGTGCAATATAATGACATATGGGTGCAAAATGTCACAATGTGCTCCATCAGATTAATGCTACCATTGAACGCTTCCACGGATATAAGATGAAAGTTCGCTAAATCATTTCCTCTTGAATCTTCTGGGTGAATGATAATCAACTTGAGGTGGGGTCGACTAACGTCTCCTCTTTTTTATTGTTGGAACTTTTATTGCATCTCCTCCAAACATCACTACATCTGTGTCATTTATATTTATAGGGAATACTCTATCAAGTATGCTAACTAAGTCTTAGATTCAAGCAGAACTATAGTTGGGGACTAAAGTGCCCCCTCGATCGATACTTCAATAAGCCTCGGGCGCTCCTGAGATGTCAGTACCTTGTTAGATTATGAAATTTTGATGAGTACCAATAGTGGTGGAGCCAAGAACTGTAGTTGAGTTGATGGCATAGCCTGTTGGACCAGTTGGGGCAGGCTTGTATCATGCCTATTAGCGTTTGTACCTACTAGTGAGGTTTAAAAATACCTCGACATGGACGAGGAGGTGACCTAAGGCCATCCCTAGGGTGAGAGACTTGAGTCGTTGAATAGGTGGCAGTAACGTATTAGAGTCTGTGCTAACATGGATGCATCAATGTACGAAAAGGGTGACTATTGTCCCCCTTAAGTGAAAGTACTATGGGTTGGGAGCAAATCATCTTCATTCAAGCATTTATTAGGAGGATTAGCAAACGGGTGTTTATGCAACGTCGGACCATCCTTCTAGCACCAAAAAACTTACCGAAAGATATCGTTGATGTCTAAGTTGACTCAATATGTTTTTGACCAATCTGTGCAGGGTTGTCTAAGGTGCCATCGAGATGAAAACACTGAGCTCTCGAGGACATCATCTGAAGTACCTTTGAGGTGCAATGATAGAACATTCAAGGAGATCGTCCAAGATGTCACTTGCACGATGATCAAGATCGACAGATGTTTACGAGTCAATCCCTCCAAAACTCAAATTAGTAACTCGAGATAAATGAGTATAATCGTTAATAGTAAAAAAAAATACATATTTATTATGTTAAAAGTGAACTGTTATGATTGATAATAAAAAAAATATATATTTTATAAAATATTCTTCGAGAATAACTGTTAACTATCCTTAACAATCTAGTTTGATCTCTTTTCAATACAAGTGATAAGGGTAGAGCAACTCATATTTAGCCGGCTTGGACCGATGTCCATGCAGGTATTTGTTTTTTTAACTTGAATATATTAAGAATGATATATGCCATAAATCGATAATATTTTTCGTATCAAATGTGTTAAAAAATTTATTTACGTTCAAACTTAGACCCCAATATCTTATATTCCACTTAAATAGAGAACTCGTGGGCATCAAATTTGGTTGTTCCATTTTTCTGTTATCACGACCCAAAGCAACCACAATCCAATCTAAAATACACAATTAAGTTGGTGAAGAAAAAGGCATTCCTCCCCTGCATCTAAATTCCCACAAAGATCTCATCGCTATTGCATCTTTAGCTACTTAAGGTTCTTCTCCCTCCATGCATACTGTGCCGGTGCACATGTGGGAATTCTCGTCCCAAACTTGTTTATGGGTCGCCGCGACACCCATCGTGTTCTCCTAAGTCCTCTCTCTGCCTCCCCTCGTCATCTCTTCAGGCTCTCCTTACTCTTCCAAGGAAGGTGAGGAAGAGCGGTAGAGATCGTAGGGTGCCCACAGGTAGTCCACGGCACATGGCTTCCTGGAGTCCAACCTCAACCATGGCTTCCCTTTGCCGCTCCAATGAAGGAGGCTTATAGGGCCGGGGTGAAGGCTTCTGCACTTGCCCTCGATGTTGTCTCCGCCCAGGCCGTGCTGGTTCCACCTGTGGTCCACCGCCTTGATGTTACCAGCCATGACCAACAAGAAGGGTGGCAGGGAGCCCAAGTGGTAGATCCGCTTCTGCTTCTGCACTCCCATCCAGTCCTCCACCATCTTGGTGTAGCCTCCCGACCGCCACATCCCCACGTCCATCACCATAACCCCGGTGTTGAAGTAGCACGGCCGGCGGCCGGCGAAGGTGCTGGAGAGGGTGGCGTCCGACCAGAACGCGTCGGTGAAGTAGTTGGTGAAGTTGGCGTGGCAGTACTCAGGCGCCGCCACCACGTGGCCCTCGAGCTCCACCTCCCAGAGGTGGCGGATGTCGTCGACGACGATGATGTCGGAGTCGAGGTAGATGACCCGGTGGACCTCGGGGGGGAGGATGTCAGCCAGGTAGATGCGCGCGTAGTTGAGCGGCTGGTCCAGGGCTAGGCGGATGGACCTGGAGATGCGGCCCCGCACGCGGCCGGAGTCGAAGCGGTACACGCGGAAGTCGAGGTAGGGGAAGGCGGTGCGGATGCTGGCCAGAACGTCCGGCTCGAACCGGGCGGCGAGGAAGTGGAAGGTGACGCTGTCCGGGCAGGAGGCGTGCTGCAGGATGGAGAGGACGGCGGCCATGGTGCCGCGCAGGTAGTTGGCGTCGAGGGTCATGGCGACGTCGACCCGTCCACCGGCGGCCGACGGCGAGGAGCACCCGTCCCCGTTCCGGAAGGCGGGGGCCTCGCGGAACACGGGGACCGACGCGGGCGTGCTCGACGGGCGGCGGATGACGTCGACGCGGATGCTGGAGGCGCTGTCCGCAAGGAGGAGTAGGAGTGCCAAGGGCAGGAGGCCTTCGAAGTGGTGACGAACGGAGGAGGCCATCCTGCCACAGCCAAGAAAGGAAGTGGTAGGAATTGAAGGTGGCGTGGGAGGCGAAGGAGAAGACGAAGGGGGTTAAAGGAGGGAGGGCAGGCGATAAGAACGGGTGAGCCGGGAAAGCTGTCAATGGAAACGGGAGGGAGGGCGAGAAGCACGGGAGGAAGACCCATCGACGACAGATTACTCTTTGACGTGTAATGCTGCTATCTATGGGGGAGGGGGTGGCGGAGGGGAAGGCGCGTTGAGGTTATCGAGGCGGTCAGAGGAAGGAGTCCAAGGAGCGTTCCAAAGTTAGCGGAAGCAGGAGGACGAGAAGGCGGAGAGGGAAACGGAAGCCAAAGGGTTGGGACGATCCCTTCGCCCGCCTGTTGTAATGCCCAATGAATGAATGCCAATTAAATAAAGCGAGTGATGACAAGAGGCACCACGTCGTTTACGCGTCGGTTGCGTAACTCCGCGGCTCTCTTCACTCTGCTTCGTGGCCATCCGATTCGATCCGGTTGCATCCGACCATATCAGAGGTGTGGTCGGGTCGGGTTCCACTCGATTTGATCCGGATGCGGACCCGACATAATTTTCCAAAAAACCCACTAAGAAATTATTTCTTAAAGGTGATTTGTTCAGCAGGCAATCCGTTTCCTGTGATCGCCACCTTCGTATCCAACTATACCTCTCCGTTATTGCACGTTTCCGTTCCGTTACGCGTTGAACCGTATCATCTTCGTCCTCGGCGTGTCTGTTTCTCTTCGCCCTTCTCTCTCCTCGTGTTGTGCCCTAACTATAGCGCGGAGAAGTACTCTCCGCCATGGATTTCCTCAAGACGGTCTTCTCCGCCGATCCTGAGCCCTCCCAGCCGCACGACGACGACTCTCGGGGAGGAGAGGGCGGCGGCGCTTCAGGGTGGAGCTTCGGTGGTTTCATCAAGACCTTGGCCTCCAGGTCGGAGTCGGTCATCCAGACCTACCGTCGCGACCTCGCAGAGTTCGGCACCGGCCTGAAGAAGGAGACGGAGGCAGTCCGGAAGACCGCCGCGCACGCCGTCCGCGACCTCGGCTGCTCGGTGTGGCGGGGAGCCGGCAAAGAAGCGGTGGAGACTGGAGATGACTCCGGGGCGACCAACACCGTCGGCTCTTCCCGGCGGTACAGCCGATTCGACGTGGAGCTGCTTACAGTACAGTCGGAGGTGCGTACCTTCTCGGAAGACCCGGAGAAGGCCGAGGACTTCAGCAAGTGGAGATCCGAATTCGATTTGGTTGAGAAGGAGGAGGAGATCGAGAATCTTTGCCGTGAAAATGGAGTGTTGCTTAGACTTTTGAACAAGTTGGTGCCTGGTGTTGTGGAGTACCAGACATTCTGGCTCCGGTACTACTACCGGGTGCGTAAGCTGAAGCAGGCAGAGGACGCCAGAGCAAAGCTTGTGAGGAGGATGATTCGGAGAGAGGAGGAGTTGGAGGAGCTGAGTTGGGAGGTTGATGATGATGACGAGGGTGAGGAGGAAGAACTTGAGACGGAAGAAAACGAAGAAGAAAAGAAAGACGGGGAAGCGAAGTCGACCGGCAAGTTGGATGAAGCTGTGGCGGCTGAAAGGTCATGCAAGGACGGTGAGTTCTTAATCATCTCGACGCAGAATTCTGTGTCAGAGGAAGACGATCTCGGGTGGGATGAGATTGAAGGTTTGGGCGAGCAGGATGAGAAGAAGGCTGGTGGACGATGATGATCCTTCCAATCCTTGATTCGAGGACATCAGTATGTCTCAATTCCATTATTGCTTGGCCAATATAGATTGCTTCTTTCTTGATGTGGATTTGATTGTCAATAGTTATTTACCTGATGTTTCAACTGGGCTGGTGCTTTGCCATCTGAAAGCATCCATCTACTGATGAATTGTGAGAATTAGCCCACAAAAGCAGCTTAACTCTTCTACTTCACCATAAACGCAAACTGTCAGTCCTTACCTGTCATTAAAGGTTAAGCAAATAGCATACCCAGTTAACTAAGGGAAAGAATAAATTGGCATGTAGTTGATAATAAGCACAGTATATACCTTCAGCTCTTTATAAAAGTAAGATGGTTTTATGAGGCTGCTCTCTTCATCTGTGCCTGTAGAACTTGATATAAAGATATTGGTGATGGTCTATATGAGTTCTTTTGATTACACCTGACATCTCATAATTTCAAGCTAGTCTATCTGAATAACTATTAACTGAAAACCACCAAATTCTTGTGGAGATCCAAGATCTAAATTTAACCAAACAAGTGTGACTCAGAAATCTATCTACCTTGAAGATGACACTAATATAAATATTACAAAATTCTAAGATTCCCAGGAGAGGATTCATGCTAGCCACGCTAATGGAAAAGGAAACATCTGAACAACAAATACCTCTCCACCGTTCTTGTCACAACCTTAACTACATGCGCTGCACCATAAGACAAAAGAAAATGCACCTCAAAAGTTGCTAGCTTTGATCCCTATAGTTCTTTAAGAATGATCCCTGAGTCACACTCGTGACTTTCTGGAGTCAGGAGCATCTATGCTTGAGCTTCTAATGGAGATGGCAACGACGGTAGCCGTCTCTTCTGAATACGAGGCGGAAGATGCTTGGTGTACTTCTTTGGTCCAACCATCCATGGTAAGAACACGCCTGTGCCATTGCGCGGCGCCTTCTTGCTGGAGCTCATGGCTATAGCTCTGGGTGGCGCCAGCATGACAACAGGACTACGAAGAGCCAGTCCCCATGCCGCTGGAATCATGCCATGAGGCCCATAGGCAATGGCTCCAGCATTGGACACTTTTGGTGCAGGTTGCCACAGGGTCATCGCTTTGGCTGGCTGCAGCATGGCTGGCGAATCTGCCAGGTGATTGGCAGACCTAACCTTCACAAATGTGATGATCATCCTCTTATTTGGTGATGCGCACACAACATGCCTTGCCATTTCAGCACTATTGCCACGCATAACTAGGAGCGTCCTGCAACAAGGTCATGTAAGATTATACAAACTTCAACCTTCTCATCATTGGAAGTGTCTTATTTGATGCTAGTATATTATGGCGTTATGCCTCCGAACAGACGCCAGTTAAACAGGAATCCGTTTAACTTACATCGGCTAATTACCTAAATTTCTACTAGTGCTGCATTCAAATTGGGTAATTTAAGAGCATAAACATGTGGAAAACATGGAAAGCTAATGGAAAACCATTGATGTAGGGTCTAATGCGTACCCTTCTTTTATTGGAAGGGTCAGGGATCCCTTATAGTTCCCTTCATGGTCACTGACAAGAGACCGCCCAAAAGCCATTGTCGTTTCTGAGAGGAGAAGTGTAGAAATGGGATTGTCCAAATGTGGGGGTTTAAAGTATGGCTGTGAATGTTCATCCTGCAGCAGAAACAAGAACTTTGAAATCTTAAGGCATATGTAAGATTTTCCTGATGCTATGAAGAAAAGGAGTTACCTCATCGAAGAAGTTGATTATGCAGCTGTTGGGCTTCCTACTTTCTGGTATTAAACGCCAATTGACCAAGTGATCAATTACAGTCTGCAAAGCAGGTGGAATCGGTTCGATATTACCTACACCAAACATTTCTTTTGTTATCCAGTAATTATTAGTCTAACACAATGATAAAAGGTTGTTTCTATATGCTTTCGGATGCATTTTGCAAATTTCAGAATTCAGATATATTATGAATTGTGGGAAACTAGAGGCTTAGTCTTGATTGTACATTGTAATAAGTGCTAGATATGGACAAGAGGACATCAATGACGATGATATTTATCAATAGAATCATAATGCTGGCTAATAACTTCGAGGGAAAATCATGTGTGTTCGAATGCAAAAATTAAAAATGCACCAAACCTTGTAAGAAATAAAAATAGAAGTTTGGAACAGTTCTCAAGAATTTGGGGTTTACTTGCTGCATCCTCAGTAGTTGATTGGAATAGTGGGACGCCAAGCTGAATGATCTCTCTCTTGTTCCCTTTCATTTGTTTGTTGAAGAAAATAAATGTTTCTCCTGAAAACACATGCAGAAAGCCAATTGTGGGACAAATTCAGCATCTGATGGTCAGATTGGATCTACAGTAATTTTATGTATCCCAAAGTATATATGTGCATTGGTCAGAAATGGAAATTTTATATACTAGGTGCATGCAATTATGCTGGATTTTTTCATATCATTTGCATCACATCATGAACAACATCAGACAAATTGTTTACACATGATGTATACAAATTGAATGCTGCTATTATCAAAGTTCAGATACAGAAGAAAGACAACTTTTACTAGCAACTTCATTTGTAAAGCATGAGATCATAAAGCAGAACAAGGGACTTGCTTAGTTCTTGCTAAGCATGATCTCAGTATAGAAAATTAACTGAAGCACAGATTCCAAATACCTTAATCCACTTCATTTCTTTAAACTCTTCTATTATATTTTGTTGAACTTTCCATTGCTCTTATTTAAGAAACAGACACTTGCAATTAACCCATTGTTGAAATCCAGTGCTTGATCCATTTCTACTCTGTGAAGAAAAGATCCTGATATTTTATTACAAGGTAGATTCTAAGTCTAAACTACATAATGAAGCCAAGTGAAAATTTAAGTAACTTTTTCTCATTACCAACAACATAAACCCTCCAAGAAGGTGCCTTCTGCTGCATACCAACATAGGGAAACTCCGGGCCAGACTCAAGAAAACAAGGCTAGTCCATGTAAGGGAGAAACTCTGATGTTGGTTGTAGATTGAAGTTCATTTAACCACAGTGCACTCTCGTAAACTCTAAAATATCTACAAAGAATTGAAGCAAAGAGTGAACAGGAAAACCACCAATATAAGTTTGTAACTCTCTGATCCTCTGAGAGGTAAATAACAAGCCTAATTTTCATAAAATCGTGTCAGCCTCCAAGTATTTGAATTGATTTCTGAATAAATAGTAATCTCTTGAAAAACAATCCTGCTATTTTATACTAAAAACCGATACATATCAAGGAAGCAATTAAGAACATTGTTTCTTACCTGAGAGTTCTCCTCTGCGTCCAGCAAGACGAAGTTCATTAACGTAATCAGCAAGCCCAACAAGCTCCGAGTCTGTGAAAATGTCCTCATACAACTTAAGACCTTTAACAACATTGACCTGATGATCAACGATTACAAAGAGCAGTTAGCAAATTTGATCATATAGGAAACTCATAAACATATAAATGAATTACTAGCCCTGTGGCATCTTCTATTGCATCACTATACAGAAAGAGTTAAATGATGTTAAGATGAAACTCGCCATATGCCCTTTCACCGCCTCCTTGGCCACAAAACCTTTTGAGATCTTGATCCTTTCAGGACGTGCCAAGCAATCTTCATGGTCCATGCAAATATTGACTTTGTCGAACAAAGTTCCTTCCTCTTGAGATCCTAGAAGGACCAATAAATTTTAGAAACATTAGTACCCCAATAGGTGAAACTTTTTGAAATGTTATTGCCTCAATTGATGATTTTAGACACACAACTGCTTTATAATCCAATGTATTGTTGCAGAAGCAAACAGGAAAATTTCAAAATAAGCTTCTGTTGCAGATTATCATTATAGATCTTCATAATCTAGTACAAAGAATTCTAGATCAATTATTAGACTAAATTGAAAGGATTCAACAATCAACCAAGTAGCCAAAAGGCACATACCATGGTCAGAAGTAGTTCCCGGTAGCTGTTGGAGCTGTGATTTTAACCTTTAATGTTTCTGAACTTGTTTGGTTTATGCTAATTTAATCACATTAAGTGGTATCATCCTAGGTGTTTCACAATTTTTTAAGCAGTGTAAAGTAATTTCTTGGAATTTGTAAACAAAATTGATAAAATGATTAAGGATGACTCACCTTCCAACTAATACATTGACACAGAAAGAACTTCTTAACTTGGGAAAAGCTGCACATAGGGAAGATAATTATGGCATGTCCATATAAGTGAAAATGCATATTGGATACCATTTTGATATTATTGGGGCTATGAATGTCAGTACAAGTGAGGTATGCTGGAATCTTAATCAGGTTAAATGAAGCAACCCAAATGGTCGCAGATGTTTGGTTTTTAGTTGCATGGATATGCCAGCGCTGGCGAATTCTCTAATATAAAGAGAGTTGGCACATATCAGATATGTACCACTAAAAATTGATATATGATTAAAGAACATATAGTATTATTCCTCTCACAATGGAGTTTCACTAAGTTGATATTTAGATTTAGGAAAATTTAACAAAATAATTTATTAAGAAAAGATGACAAATGGAAACAACAAACTAGCAATGTAGTGTAGTTTGATTATTACCTTGAGGCTTTAAAGATTCGAGAAATAGTTACCATAGCAGCAGAGCTGCCTGCACCTATCCTCATCCATTTCTCCTATGGTAAAAAGGCCTAGACGTACCTTAATTTAGTATTTTCAATATTTTGATTCCGACAAAAATGATTGATGTAGACCAGATGAAGTTACTTTGAGTTACTTAAAGGAAGTCAAGTTTCAGAACAGCTTTTTGGGCTAATAATCATTTTCCCAAATGTCACACACATATCAAACAGCATGACAAAGCTGAAGCTGAAGCGTCGACTGCCCTGATGCTTGCTCGATGGAGAAAGTTCCTCGAACACATATTTAAGACCGACGTCGAACACGTTGAACTTCTAGACACACAGGCCTTACACGTTTCTAGTAATCTGGGCCGACCTGGTGACCGCGCAGCGGAGACCGAAAAATGTGGAAAAGGGCTGACAACGGCGGGCCCCGGCGGGCTTAGATTTCGTATATTCTCTCTGGGTCCTACACGTGAAGCGTCAATTAAAGACTTGGTTGAGGCGGCTACGCACCGTTTCAACCTTGGATTCCTTGAGAAGTGGGACGCGGCCACCCCGTCTCCTGCCTTCCCGTCAACAAACCACGCTACAAAAAATGTAAATTAACAGCAAAAGCAGCAGCCAAACGACGACCGTGGCAATTGCTTCAGTTCACTGATTTGTGCCGCCGATCGACACGCGGCATGACCGGCGCATCACCAAACCAGCCCATCTGGGTCGGTTGACCACCACCATAACAGAGCGGCACGTGCCCCGGACCAACGCTCCCCAACCAGACTCGAGGACCATCAGCTGATCCAACCCGTCCGATGATGATCAGACGGCCCCACGCTAAACACGGATTAAAGAAATCGCTGGATCCCGATCCCCCGGATCGGGGGCTACGAGCAAATGCCACATGACGCATTCCCGGAGCTCTCTACCTCTGTCCGACCCCAAAACGAAATAAAACCTTTCTTTCATCGTAGCTCCTGGCACTGGCATGCATCTTATTTTCCAAGTTGATGTATTCCGCCCCTTCTACGGCGTGCGTGCCGTGCCCTCTTTAGGAGACCCCTCTCTCCATATATCCAAGACGAGAAAGTTCCTTCAAAAGCGTGATTTCAACACGCTCCAGAGGAGTACTTCAATGCGCCTGTTCGCTAACCCATTGACGGGCCAAAGTAACTACGCTAGCACGACGACGACGCCCCCTACCGCTAGGGCGGCGGCGCGGAATGGCGGTAAGTAAAGATTGGAGCATCTGGGCCGTCCGATACAACTTGAAATCCCTAACAAACCAAAGAGGTAGAAGGGGTGGGTGACTCCAACGTCGCTCCGGTGTGGACGACTACCCAACGGTCATAGAAACAGATCGACCAATTTGGAACGGCAAATGACGTTAAAACTATCTAAACCACGACGGCGTTATTAATATAAAAATAAAAACATTAGTGATTTATTCAAGAGTTAAGAAATTATGGTTACCTCCTTTGACGTCACAGTCTTCGGCACTCTTGTGACCCGAAGAATCACCGGAACAAACCTCCGGCGGCGCCGCTTCCTCCTCGAGGCCGACCCTACCTCCTTCGGTCAGTCCCCCCTCCGCAGCAGCACCAGTTGCAGGTTCCTCCGCCGCTGCCGCTGCCGCCGCTTCATCGTCAACCGCAATCGTAGCGCCGTCGGCGGCCGTATCCTCCGAAGCAGCATGATCCTCATCCGCCTGAGCGTCGCCGCTCTCCATCGTCTTCACTTCCTCCGGCGTCGCCTCCAGCGGCTCCTCGGCCGCGGAGGCGAAGGAGATCGCCGCGGCGTTGGCCGCCACCAAGCGGAGCTCGGCGGTGACATCGGCGATGGAGTAGTACTTTTGCATGTGGAGCACGGGGATCCAGTTCAGTCGACGCCGGTGTATGGCAGCGAAAACCGCCTCGTACTCCTTCCCCTCTCCGATCTGCACCAGGTGCCCGCACAGGGCGTCGATGATCGCGTTAGCCGCCGCGAACTCGCCCCGAAACCACGCGATCATCGCGTCCCTCGCGTACACCTCCGGCACCGCCGTCGCCATCACCGTCAACCGACCAATCACTCCTCCTCCTACTTTCCACACCAAAATTTCCCTATTTACCCGGAAAATTCTAGCGGGAGGAAGGGGGAGGGAGAAACGCGAAGTAATTAGCGCAACAGAAGTATCTGAAAAATGAGACGAAGAGCGAGAGACTCCGAGGCCTCCAATAAATACTATTGGAAGCAGTACCCGCCGTATGCCACGTGCCGAGCGGGGAGGACCGGAGGACACAAACCGGGACGACCAGGACGATACAACGATCGGAGAACATATAACAAGGAAAGGTGATCGCACCGTCCCGGCGAAAGGCAGCTCCCCACCTCACCTTCTCGGTGACGGGATCCCCTTCTGCGCCTACATCTACGTGGTCCTCGCCCGATGGGGACGTCGATGCCTCCGCCGCCGCTCATTCGGAGAGACGCGTGGCGCGGCCTGTGGGACCAGAAATCTCGGCCGTCCGATTCCCTGGGACGGTTGGTCAACGGGCCCTCCGTCGAGCGATTCCTCCAACCTCCAACCGCGATCGACGGTCGTGATCCAACTTCAGTTACTCAACGGCCGTGATCTCCCTGAAATCATTTAATCCGTTGTCTCCCGGCCGCATCACATTATTAGTCGTAGACCTTTTGTAAATGCATTCGTTGGCGCTGCTGCGTCCGTTCTGGCGTCGAGATGGCGTCAGCGAGCACGTCCGTGTGGGGAGAGAGACACGAAGCACAGATCACATCTCTCGACGGAAATGGGTCCCGCCTCTCTCACGAGCGAGCGCTGCCTCGGAACACCAAATCCCGTTGCGCTGGTTTCAAGGTTTTCTGTGCTCGTCGTTCGGAGCCAACCAAACTTAGCTTGATCGGATCGTTTCTTTGGGAACCGTAAAAGGTCTTCTGCTTCTATTCTATATTGGCCCTTCGCAGAAGCGCAAGTTGCACGACTGCAAGCTTCACGGTCATTTAAATTATTGACAACCGTCGGATTAGAATAGTGTGTGTGATCTTGGCTCATCGAGCAATCGAATTGGCGGAAGGAATGCCTCAATTTTTAAGACTCGAGAACAGCAAATACGAGTGTGGGAGCAGAGAAACGATTCGCGTACGTGACGGGGTCGGCATGGACGTCGACAGGCGTCACGAGGGTTGCGGGGACTAGTTTAAAAGGTGAGTTGCTGCAGGGCGGTGTCTGCATCCGCGGTGTACATGTGTGAGGCTTATATCTAAAGCGCGGTAAGCTTCACGAGGTACGTGCTCCGCATCTGCTGCTATTGTTTTCTCTCCTTTTTCTTCTTGCCAGCGGTCTCTGTGAACGGGACCCATGTGCCGGGGCCCATCCTTTTGCCCCCCGTACCCAGCAGGGATCAATGATGAGGAGGAAAACGATGGCGACCACACCATCACAAAAGGTGATGGAGGTGATTGGTGGGGCCCAAGAGTGGTCATGTTAATGTATCCAAGATTGCAAGTAGCCAAAAAAATAAAAAATAAATAATAATAATAATAATAATAATATAAACACATTGCAAGTGGCAGTATATTGATGGCATGAAAGGTTTTAAAGCTGGAGAGAGTAAAATAAGCAATAAGAGTAAAGGGTGAGGCAGTCTAACGCCCAAATATGGATCCCGACTAGTTTGATCGTTTGGCTTATGGGAAGCCATCACTGCCCATCTTTAACTACTTAACGAAATAAAGCAGCATTGGATGCTTCTTTCCTTCTATAATAAAACGTAATTAATAAAGTATTTAAATTACAAGTGAAGAAAATTAGCCTATGCTTATATCATGCACTTATTTGGTTTGACATAACTCGGTGATCATCTCAATTAGCTCATATGATGAACTCAATAGATGTTAAGTCCCTACTTACCCCTTGCGTATATATATATATAATATATATATATAGCCGTTAAAAGCATGGGAGTAAAGCCTGCAGTGGGGAGGATGAAAAGCGGGAGTCCACCGCAGGGAATGAAGTGGGGAAGGCAGCAATGAGCAAGCGTGATTGCAGTGGTCCATCGCTTCCTTCCCTCCACAGGAATAATCTACAGGGGAGAGATCGAAGCGCTCAATGGGTGGTGGAAACTTAAAGAGCCGGAGCACCAAATCCCAGCCGTGTGAAGATGGGTGCGGTGGTGGCTGCGACACAGACAGCTAACTTCATAGTGCTCTCAGGTACAGTCTGTTATAACCCTCGGTTTGCTCCTCAGACATGGTTCATACAGATCACTTGTATGATATAATGCCTCTGATGCAATTCGTGATGCCACCTTGCTCGATCCTGGTCTTGGATGGTGATGCAAAGATACATCTTCTGTCACCATGCTTGCTCCAAGAGAATGACTGTACCAGCATCATAGATCAAAGATGTTGCTCATGTTTTATTGCATTGGTAGCATGATATTTGCTGCAGAGCTACAGCTTGATAGCCTGAAACTTGCAGGTTGTGATTATTTAGATACTGAGAGACCACAAAGTTTCTGCCATGTCTTTATGTCATTGACAACCGAAGGCACCCTTTCTGAAATGTTCATCTGGGACCTCATCCGAGGAGCATTGAGCAGCCAGCACAAATGGCTCCATCACTCATAAAGTTCTTCTTCTTGAAGCTTTCAATCTGTTGTTGCAAAGTTGACTACACATGCAGTATCCATCACAAAAGCCTCTGCTCTTTGGAGCCCACCAAGTGGGTGTATGAGCTCCATCTGCCCTCTGCTTTTCATCTGCCTCCCTCGAATTATTGAGTGGTAGACAAATACATCATGACACAGCTCCACTGACACTTTATTGCACTTGTACATGGTGATGATGATGAGTACATTAGTGGTATTAAGTCTCTAACAAGAATCTTCTGACTCCTGCTTTTCTAGCCTTTGTTCCACTCTTTCTACTTTATACAGACACTCATACACATCCATGGTAGTCAAGATCACTCGAATCTGTTCCTTTTGTTCCAGTATTGCTTGTCAAGCATTAACTTTTGATTTCACTGTAGACAAATATATTACCTGTTCTCAAGAGAATCTATACTTTTTCTCTTCATGCCCGATGACAGTTTGGATGGTTCGGATCAGCTCTACAGCACATGGGAAGAATGATAAGTACATCAAAGATGCAGCATTTAATGTACCTTTAGCTTTCCAAAGGGAATGGAGGAATCAGATGCTCATTTCCTCCCACTCATCAACAAAGTGGTTTGGGAGTTAACATGCAATGAAAGCTTGGCTTCTTTTGGGCAATCAAGTCAGCGAGGGAAGGAAGTGCCCCAAACATCAAGATAAACTTCAAAGTCTCATTTGATGGGACCTGTTAGTATTCTTTTGCTGATGCTAATTGCATAGTGTTTTGATTGTGGGGATACATTAATAGCTGTGTGCATAATGCTTCTTTACTACCACATGAACAGCATGACCAAAGGTCATTATTTCCTCATGATGATCCCCAGGTTTTCTATGTTATGATTTCTCCTGAGGGAAGAATGTCTTACTGGATGTGTCCCCAATTCTCATGCAACAAGTGAGCTTCTTTTTCTACCACAGGATGCTATGATTAGATGCATGTTTGACCAGAGTGTTTGATGGAATGTGGAACACTTGTTTCATCATCTAACTGGGGCTTTCTAAGAAGGGAGGAGAGTCCACCTACACAACCATGAAAGCTCAGATTGAATCATTGAATGCCAACTAAGAAACTTTGAGACCTACTTTTCCAATGATGTGACAACTGTTGTTAATCAAATCATATATTATGCATGTATGTACAACTTGCTAACTGTACTAGAAAGTGATATGCACAGATGACCATGGTAACATGATGTTTCAGCAAAGTGAGTTTGGGTATAGAACAAGCCACATCATGAGCTTTGAGATGCAAGAAAAATCCATGGAAACCAACAAATAACTGGAACAGACAAATGACAGATTGCAGAAAAATGTGGCTACTATTTAACACCCAAAATGGTGTTATTAAATCAACCCTTTTCCAATCCAGATATACTAGTGAATGCTTTTTGGTAAACCAAATGATTGATTAGTGGTTTCCTACACTAGCTTGAGTGTTTGACCAGCCAGTTTTGCATCAAGAGATTGTCTATCACAACACAATCCAATTGTTGATTGACTCATTAATTTTGTTGAGTCTAAATTAGTAATTAGAAACCCAAATTGTTTAAATTCACACACATCCAATCCCTATAACTTCATTCAAGCTTTCTTTCATTTTTTTTTTATATGCAAGTAAATAGGAGTGTTGTAGTACCTTTTATCTTAGATTTAAGCATTACATATCTAAAACTTGAAGTTTATCAAAGTTAATAAATTAGTTATTCAATATAACTAAGTAGTGACAATTTTTTTTGAGGTTGTTCTATTATCTTAGCCTCTCTTAATCTCGGATCGAAAGTATTGAAAGTGGAGAAAGACTTCAATCTTTCTACTAACACTAGGTTGAAAGTAAAGTATTTTATGTCGATGATTCAGATTTTATAAGGTTATAATGTCGGTTATCCTATCCTATCGAATCATGACAATGTCAATGTATAATCAATATTTCAATATATTATAAAAGAGAAAAAGGAAAAATTCCATGTGATCACAGCATCCAGCTGTGATGTTTTCAAATCATCATATTTTTTTACCCTTATCTCAATCTTGCGTTTGTATATCTCATTAATATATTTCCATCCCGTTTTATATTGTTCTGATATCTCGACTTCTTATATACCAAGATTTCATGTTTGGCATGTTAAAGATGTCACCCTCTCCAAGCTTGGGATGGTGATATGATCATTATTAGTCCTTATACCATGAGATGATACCTCTGGTTCGCATGGAAAGGTGGATCGGGTTCGGATCCTCAAATATTACAACGGATCCAGTCCGCATTCAAATGGATGGGCTTAATTCGACCCATCGGCAGCCCTACCCATATCCCAACCCTTACGATTCAACTCACGGCTGTGGCCACGAAATATGGTCCTGACTTAAATCGGCCTAATGCCATGCGGCGGTCGATACCAAACCCGCACCGGACCGGCGTCGAGCTGTAATCCGCGTGGTTGGTTCAGTTCCAAGTTTTCACGCTCCCTAAAACCCTAAGTCCGATGACACTTGCCAGCGACCACAGAAGAGGGTTTTGATCCCCGAACCCACCCTCCCCTCCCGGGCGGCGGTTCTTCCATTATAATTCTCCGATGGCCACCGCTGCCGCTCTGAGGAACCCTGATTCGAGGCGACTCCTCCGCTTCTCGCTCGCCTCCCGTTTCATCTACTCATGCTGTCGCGGCGCGATCGTCGGCCCCGAGCCGCAATCTCTGCCTGGTCCCATTCTTGGGGGCGAGTCGGCGGCTGCGCAATGGTTGAGGAGGTCTATGGCCACCTTCACTCGGACGTAAGATTCTAGTGCCTCTCATTTGATATTTGTATTGTTTTCCTTCATGGACGGTAATCTTGCTTCCTTGAAGTATTTTTGGGAATATGATCTTCCGATGAACGCTTGTGTTTCTTGAACTCGACGGAGAAATCTTGGGTTTTCTGATGTATTTGTTCGTTACTTATTTGGTAAGTGTAAGAAGGTTGGTCCTTTAGACCATATTGTAGAGGAATCCAGTCGGCCGGTAAGTGGTTAATCCACCAGAGATTAGGCCTCATCGATTGCACTGATTCATCGGATATATAGCTACTATTGGAGGAAACGTGGTCGGATTCCTTTGAGGATAGTACCCTCCAACTGTAATAACGTCCGGAACCTAGTGAAATCGCTTTTTGTCCTATTGGTGACACGAAGATAATGGATAGCCCTATAAATGCGATTGAAAACTGGACAAACTCGACATATTGATTGCCATGCCTGATACTTTTGTATTTGCATAATGCCCTGCTCTTTGACTGGTTCCCGCTAGCATCCAATTACGTTGCTTTTAACCTTCTTATTGACCTATTGGAAAACATATTAAAGCCTGAGATATTGCTAACCGATTTATTGTCACAATAATATTTTTCTGGATGGCACTGGTCTAGAGCTAATAAGCATGGGCCCGTGCATGTGCTTTTGGTATATGTGTCCGTCTCCTACACGGGTTGGACACATGGACACCTTCACACGTGTCAGACACCCGTGTGCGACATTCGGTTCACGTGACCCTCACGTTAGGGTCATATGCTTCGTAAGAAAAGAAATTTGGAGATTGTCGCAAGGAAACGTATATCAATTCTATCTTAAGATTGTTAAATATTATTTGATATACTTCACCTTTATTTTGGATACTTGAATTTAGATGATTTTAATTGTTTTAAACTATATGATGATATTTATTTGTTCAAATTATTGAGTTTATAAAATTTAATTATACATATATATACATGTCCTCATGTATTCGTGTCCTATATTTTTTTTTTTAAAATGGCATGTCATGGTGTACATCTCCCATGTTTGTGTCTGTGCTTCTCAGGTCTAGAGTAAGGTTCAAATTATTACATGAATATATTTTCAGAAATTTGTAGTCAAAATAATGTGCTTCAGTAGCACCTTTTCTAATTAACGTTCTTCACATTAGGAAGGATAACCCTTTGACTTTGTCATTCTAGGTTTTGGCACAAGGTTCTAGTGTGGTTATCCTGTATGCTTTTTTCTTCAAGTTCTCAGGTTTACTTTGATGATGGCTGTTTTGTGTTTAAGATCTGAAACTTTGCGACATAGGCAAATCATTGTTTGTTCTTAAGTGACTCTTCTCTCACCAGCTATTCATCCAGAGCTTCTTAATTGAAGAGTCTTTAAGTAGGGTCCATCATCTTGGAAGGAATGCTTCTTGGTTGATGTTATATTTTTTTTTTTGCTTTATAAACTTATTCTGTTTTTCCTTGTACTAATTTGGCTCTTTTACTTGCAATTTAGTTCGTTCAGGCAGCTAATCCAGTATGACAAATTCTGTCTCACACTGCTTATAGAAAGACAACATAGGTTAAAAGATCTTTTAGCTAAAGATCTTGTATTTTTCTCTTGTTATCCCAGGAAACCTCATGTAAATGTTGGTACCATTGGGCATGTTGATCATGGCAAAACTACACTAACAGCAGCAATTACCAAGGTAAAGCCCGCCCTTTTAGGAGTTCAGATTTCATCGAATCAATTTTATTTTGATTTGACTGTTGGTCTATTCTTTTTCATATTTAACTCCTTAATTTCTGATGTTGCAATTCCAAAGTTTTCTATGGTTGGTTGGGACAAAGTTGTAAATCTTTATTTTTTTTCCTTTCAGTATTAGTTGAAAGCAGAGTTTATTATTGTCTTTTTCTCCAGGTTCTAGCTGAAGAGGGAAAAGCTAAAGCTGTTGCTTTCGATGAGATCGACAAAGCTCCTGAGGAGAAAGCTAGAGGAATTACCATTGCAACAGTTTGTACATCCTTTTCTTTTCTTCATATCTGCCATGGCAAGTTTTATTATTTTACAATGTATTGATATTTCTTCTTTTTGCAGGCCCATGTGGAGTATGAAACAGCAAAACGACACTATGCCCATGTTGATTGCCCAGGACATGCTGATTATGTTAAGGTAAAGTGCGAAACCATTTACTGTGTCTGATCTTAGCAAATCAGGATAATTGTGCGCACAACTGTAACTTTATGGTCATGACAGCATTCATAGCCTACCAATTAGATGCCTAATTGGAGATATGTATTTGTGAAACATAACAGTATTTTAAGTATTCATTGCTTGAATTATCAATTATAGATTCTTGGAGCAATTGTGGAAGCCAATTTTTGTAGGTAGGATATTGTTGATGCATGTGCTTCTCCATTAGATACTGTCATAGTCACACTCTGTCTTTTGACGAGGGAACTAGTGTAACATGGATAGATACATGAGAGTTTGCTGACAGCAATTTCTCATGCTGGTTAGGGTTCAGTTTGGACCAAGTATTAGGAACTGGAGTGAGTCCGTGGAACAAATACGGGCGTGTTTAACTGAGCTTATGAAAAGGCCTTTTGTAGCTTTTAAAGAAAAAGTTGCTTTTGCAAACATTTGGTTGTTTTGTGACACATCTTCAAAAGGGCTTTTGGAGAAAGGAGAAGTTAAAATAGTTACTTCTAGAGGAGGCTAGGACTTCATAACTTGTTGGAAAGGGATTATTTATTTAACCCCTCTTGATTGCCACAATAATTGCTGTCGTCATCATGACAACCTTAAGTTTTGATCACTAGACATGCTGCTATTGTGATAGCAATGACCACCGGCAGTAGCTGTTATCATAATTTGTAACTATCATTACTGTTACCATTATAACTATTGCCTCGTCGCACAATCTCCATCGCCACTGGTCATTGTTGCCATAATCATTCTTACTCATCATCATCACCATTATCACCAACAATGTCACTTTCACTCCAATCATCCAAATTAATACTTTCACCAACAGTTTTTAATCACTACCGCTGCCATTGTCACTTTCTGTAGTGACATCACTAACATCAACTTCATCATAGCTTTTGCTACCGCCATCGTGTTTATCACAATCACCACTTCTTCCACCTTCATTGCAACCACCATTAATTTCACTGCCATAAGTACAACCGTAACCATCATCAACTACTGCAGTCATCGTGGTGGTTGTGATCATCTGTCATTATCATATCCTCACCTTGCTTGCATCACTGGTTACCACCATTGTTATTGCTTACGCCACAACTGACCACCATCAGTATCACCACACCGACTGCTGTAACTATGGTCATCATGATTGAAAGCTCCATACAATCTTTTTTGCACTTAAATTATTACAACTCTTAACTGACAATCAATACTTTTGAACTTCAATTTTTGTATCTAGACTCTTAGAATTTTCTTTGATGGGTCTTTTTTTCCTGGTTAATATGACTAATGATTCAGAAAATTTCAAGTCTAGCAACCTGAAACAGTTTCTAACACGAGTAGCTATTAGTAATTTTGTTCCCTGGGGAAATAAATCTGTAGTTGTATAGTGTCGAAATCATCTCAAATTAATGTGTACTGGAGGGTCAACTGCTGTATACCAAAATTGCATAGCTTATTGAAATTTTTATTCAATCTTAAAAATATTTAAAATTCTGATTTCTTGGTACATTATTTTAGTCCCTAAAAATATTAAGTACTGTTTTAGTGTCATCAATTGATATTTGTGTTTGCTGTGAGTGGCTTATTTGCTTTACGAGTTATCATAAGGTAACACCCTCTTTGTATTCTTCTCTAACATATTAACTAATACCTGGGAGAAAATTGAGTGAGAGGAAGAGTCTATCTTTATTGTCTGCCTTATTGTTCTATCAAAAAACAGAATATGATCACTGGAGCTGCTCAAATGGATGGTGGTATACTTGTTGTATCAGCACCTGATGGACCAATGCCCCAAACAAAGGAGCATATTCTGCTTGCTCGCCAGGTATTACTCCTGTTTAATATGATACCATGCACTTGAATTAGTTTTTTCATGGATAATCTGTCTGGTGTTTCTCTAGACTAATTCAGTTCTTGTTTACTTCTGTTTCTCTAGACTAATTCAGTTCTTGTTTATCTATATGCCTCATAGGTGGGTGTGCCATCACTTGTATGCTTTCTGAACAAGGTTGATGCTGTTGATGATCCTGAGTTACTAGAGCTTGTGGAACTGGAGCTTCGAGGTATGCTGTTGCATGACACTATTTCTTTGTGAAAAAATATTTCTGATAGATTGGTTATGCTTGACATTCTTTTGCTTATCTACAGAGCTCCTCAGCTTTTACAAGTTCCCTGGGGATGAGATTCCTATTATTCGAGGCTCAGCATTGTGTGCTTTGCAGGGAACAAATGAAGAAATTGGCAAACAGGCAATTCTAAAATTAATGGATGCAGTAGATGAATACATACCAGATCCAATACGTCAGCTTGACAAGTCATTTCTCATGCCAATTGAAGATGTATTTTCAATACAGGTCAATAGCATGTTTCTTTGATATGTGTCCAAACTAAACTTATCATTTGGGAACTTATTGGAATTTTGAGCAGTTTCTATCGTATGATCTTTATTTTCTTTTGCTTGCACTATATGTTCTCTAGGTAACAGGAAATTTCTCAACTTAATGATGACATTTCTGCATGAAATATTCTTATTCGTCTTTAAGTGAGATAGTAGATTTTAGGAATTATGACATTTCTGGATTTTATGGCTGATTGTGGACACAACCTCTAGGTAGTCCTTTACAGAATGGAAAATAATTAGTTAATTTTATTTTGAGGGTTAAATTGGTAAGCCTAAAAAATCACTATCAGTGTAATGCCATTCATCAGCCAACTGAAATAAGAGAACTTGCCAACCATAGATCACCTTTATAATTGATTTCATGGTTAGAAGTTAGAACTGATCCACTGTTTGAAGCTTATGTGTTCTTTATGTTGTGTCCCTTCAAGTTATTCTTGTTAAGAAATTTATTGTTATTTCCTGCTTGATGTTGTTCAGAAGCTTATGTGTTCTTTTGGTGAAGGTATTGTGGAACTTAAAAGGCTTCTTTTGGATGGTCTTTATGCCTGCAGGGACGTGGTACTGTTGTTACTGGCCGTATCGAGCAAGGAACAATTAAAACTGGAGAAGATGTTGAAGTTTTAGGGTTGACACAGGTGAAAAAAAGTCTGTCAAGATTCTCAAGAATCATCTGCATTTGGATCTGCTGCTATATTTTCTTTTTTTGTAGGAAATTTGAATCTTCTTTTATTTGAAATGTTAATTGAAATTTCATTGTCTATTTCACATCATTTACCTTCATTTATAAATAGAAATTGTATGACTGGTCCAAAATTTTGTGTTTGTATTAGAAAGTAACCAGTTTTTCATACTGTAGCTTTTGAAGCAGTTACTTTTCGTACGATTCTGATATTTAATAAGACAACATATTTTACGAATTCAGGTTGTTGCATTGCTGACTCTTCATTCTCTACTTTTTAGGTTGCTCATTATTATGCTGGAAATATATTGGATATAGCTAATGTATTTTTTTCTGTAATCAGAGTGGGCCTCTGAAAACTACTGTTACTGGTGTCGAAATGTTCAAGAAGATATTGGATCATGGACAGGTAAGTAAATAATTTGGCATTTTATTTTGTTTTGATATGCCTCTGCAGAATAGATTTTAAGGTTTTGCCCTATGTAGGCTGGTGACAATGTTGGACTTCTTTTACGTGGGCTGAAACGTGGAGATGTGCAACGAGGGCAGGTTAGCATCGATTGTCATAATGTTCCTGTGGACTGTTAGCAGTGCCATCAACCTTTGATATTGCAACATTCACACAGTAACTTAATATTACAGTATGTCACTCATGAGCAACAGCAATACATAGACTTTTGACAATCTCTTCTCTTCAGGTAACATGTATGGCCAAAAAAGGTGTACATGATAAAGTAAACCTTGACTTGGGGGTCCGCTCTACAATGTTGGGGCTCTTCATTTGCTGCTGACAGATTGGCTTTTGCCATGTGTCTTCAGTTTTAGGTTAACTCATGTAGTATTTTTTTCTAAACATGTGGTTAAATGGAGATATGGTGGTTGTAATTATTGTAGGTAGAGGTTAACTCATGTAGTATTTTTTTTCTAAACATGTGGTTAAATGGAGATATGGTTGTTGAAATTATTGTAGGTAGAGGTTAACTCATGTAGTAATTTCTTTTCTAAACATGTGGTTAAATGGAGATATGGTTGTTGAAATTATTGTAGGTAGAGGTTAACTCATGTAGTAATTTTTTCTAAACATGTCGTTAAATGGAGATATGGTTGTTGAAATTATTGTAGGTAGTATGCAAGCCTGGTACATTAAAGACTTGCAAGAAATTTGAGGCAGAAATTTATGTGCTTACAAAGGATGAAGGTGGTCGCCACACTGCATTTTTCTCAAATTACATGCCCCAGTTCTTCATGAGAACTGCAGATGTTACTGGTAGAGTAGAGCTCCCTGAGAATGTAAAGATGGTGATGCCTGGTGATAACGTCACAGCTGCTTTCGAATTGATATCACCCGTTCCCCTTGAAGCAGGTAATTTTATCTTGGTGTCTCTACACAATAAAGAAAGGCAATTCTTCTGATAAAAATATTTTCTCAATGTCTTTCACAACTTACATTGATATTTATACAAGGAAAAATGATACAAATAGATCATTTTGACAAAATAATTATGATCAACTGGCGTTTTCATTATTTCAATATTGACCTGCATGTTTGCAAGATTATGGATCTGGCATTACCACAATCATACAGAAAAACTGGTCTAAAGTAATTCACTTTTAGCTCTTCATGCAGTAGCTTATACAGCATTTTCCTTGTATGCATTTGCCACAACCTCTGCTGCAAGGGCTTGAAATAGTGCCTATTTTGGATATATTCCAAACCTTTCAAGTTTAGGTAGTCTAATTCAAGTTCCTATTAAATTATGTATTTACAACTTATCTGTTTGTGGATTTGGCATTTCATCGATTATAGCATTTTTTTGGAGGACAGATCTGAAATGTGGTGACTAAATTGGCATGTCTTGAACTAGTATTTAATTTGAAAACTTGTGTATATGAAAAAAATGGTTTGGATTAGTTTTCACTGCCACTATGTGGGTGGTAAAACCAATATTTGACATACCGGTCCATACCAGTGTACTGAGATTATCTCGGTATGGTACGGTATCGGTATCGGGCGGTATGCACAGTGTATACTACTCGGTATATAATATAATATAATATTATATGATATAATATATTAAATAGAAAAAAAATAAAAAATTGGCGATGGACGCTGCCTTGGCGAGAAGGAATCGCCTTTTCCGTCTCCCTGCGGGGAGAAGGAATCGCCTGCCAACGATTCTTCGCCCACGGGTGACGAATCCCGCGGGCATTCTGTCTCCTTGCGCGAGAAGGAATTGCCTGTCGGCGATTCTTCGCCCGTGGGCGACGGACGGCGCGGGGAACTTCACGTGAAGGTATGTTTCTCCTCTTCTCCTTCTCCCTCTTCTTCTTCTCCTTTTTCTTATTTCTCCCTCAATCGACCGCCAATGGTCGAAATCGATCGTCAACGACCAAACTCGACCGCCGACAGCCGAAATCGACTGCCAACGATCGATTTGTCACGAGCGGTCGTCGCTCAACCGCAACACGTTCGCTCAACGGACCGTTCCTCGCTTTTGCTTGTACAGATGTTTGACAGCCTGTTTTGCCTTGCTTTTATGTGTTTTAGCCTAAGAAATGCGAGCATAAACAATCTGGAACACTGCAGAATGATTGTTCACTGTGGAGAACTAAAACAGCCCAAAACGATCCAGTTTTGGGCCATTTTCGCGTGCTGTGGCATGCATTTTGAGTGGTGCTGAGTGTTAGCCATCTCAGCCCCTTGGAACCACCCAGGTGGCACAAGGGGGGGATGGGGCTTTAGGATAGTGTTGGGCGTGAGCATTCATAAAGAGTTGAACTCGACTTGCGTCTGATACCTTGGGAATCGTTGTTTGTGGACTTGTGACCGTTCTTACAATCCTCTAAAGTCCTGTTTCGTTCTCTTTCCCTCTTTCTCTGTTGCACTCAAGGTGTTCGACGAATTGCTTGTAAGAGCTACACTCTCTGCAAGACGTCGGGACTTGTCCGTCGCTCGTCTTCAAAACTAATCAACTTCTCTTTTGTAGGTCCTTCGATACCCGCATGAGGTTGCAAGGGGGTTGACCCGCACGAGGTTGCAAGTCTTCAAGTTTGTCGTTAGGGTGCCGTACGGCTTAGGCAAATTCAGCTAAGTCCGTGACATTGTGGTATCAGAGCAGGCAAGCAATTCGAACAAGCAAGCGAAGAGGATTCGTAATCTCATTATGGTGAATCACCATGGTGAATCGAGTAAGATGGGGCAAACCGGACCCTTACCCCAAGCAACCGCAAGTGGGCTGCAAGTGTAAACTCGCTCGTAAGCCGTTGGAGTCGCTCATTAAGTGCTCGGCAGCGAACAAGACGAGCGTGAAGTGGGATATTCTCCGCGAGCGGAGGAGGCGTAATCTTGTGCACCAACTGGGAAAAGGAGCCACAAAGAGAGACTTACAATAGTGGAAACCCGCCTCGATGTTCTTAAAGCGAGCTTGGAGGAACTCTACCAAGGGCAACGAAGACTCCTTGGGGTAGAGAGCTCGCAAGAAGAAACTGAATCTCGGATAGACAGGGTTGAGTCCCTGGTTGACTGACTGACGATGGATACCAAAGACTCGGTACGACATCTGTACGAAGTTGTGACGGATCTCACGACAAAGGTGACGTTACTTACAAGAACTCTTAACGCAGGAGGGAACAATACCCATGCTGCGCCGCCACAAAGCTTTAGGGTACTTGAGCCGCATTGCTACGGGGGTGCCAGAGATGCCAAGGAGCTCGAAAATTTTTTGTTTGACATGGAACATTATTTTCGTATTACGAGACTCGATTCGGAGGAAACCGAAATTTCTATAGCAACAATGTATCTAAACGGAGATGTAAAACTTTTGTGGCGAACTTGTTGGGAAGAGATCCAGCAAGGTCCATGTCATGTGGATACATGGGAAGACTTGAAACGAGAATTGAGAACTCTCTTGCCCGAGAACACAGAGTTTATCACAAGAAGGAAACTGAGACAACTCCACCAAAGTACATCCATCAGAGACTATATGAAGCAATTTTCGGCGTTGATGTTGGATATACAAGACATGTCCGCGAAAGACAAACTATTCAGCTTCCTCGATGGCTTAAAGCTATGGGCATCGGAGGAATATCACCGACGTGGTCGGGGCAATTGCAGTCGCATTAAGGCTAACTGATTTTGTTTCTTCAGATGACTTGGGTAAGAAGAAACAATCCTTGGGAAATCGCCCAACAAAATACTCTCGAACAAGGGAGTCTGGGGGCGAACAAAAGAAGAACTTCCATAAGGGACCAAGCTCAAAAGGCAAAGCCCTGAAGTCTGGCGGATGCTTCTTATGCGATGGACCGCACATCGTGACGGAGTGCTCGCAAAAGAAGGCACTCAATGCTTTACTGCATCGATACACCCCCACAAGTTGGACAAGAGCAAAGCCATCGCTCTTAGTTCGAGCAGTTCTGAATCCAGTAGCGACGATGAGGAGTCGCAAGGACCCCGAATGAGAGCAATGCGCTTGTTGAATGCATTGCAGGGTCAAGTGGGGGAGAACACAAAGGCAAAACCATCAAAGGCAGCGAGCTGATGTATGTGGACATCAAGTTAAATGACCGAACAAGGAGGCGACGACCCTTGCGTGGTTCTGGTTTCTCAAGGAGGAATCAAGGATCCATAACAAATATCAACATTACAATTAAAGAAGGGGGTATGAAAAGGTGAATCAACCTTTGTAGCAGCCATAAAGCTAGAGACACTTGACGAGGAGGCCATTCAAGAACTTGCTGCAGTGGCGAACATCCTGAAGGAGTTTTCAGATGTGATGCCGGCTGAGTTACCAAAAACTCTACCACCAAGCAGAGGCGTGTATCATCGTATTGAGCTGGAGTTGGGAGTTAAGCCTCCAGCGAGACCACCATACCGGATGGCCCCTCCAGAGTTAGTAGAACTCCGAAAGCAGTTAGACAGAACTCTTGAGCGGTGGTCTCATCCGCAGTTCAAAGGCACCATTCGGAGCTACAATCCTCTTCCAGAAGAAACAAGATGGGTGCCTCCGATTATGTGTCGATTATCGAGCCCTGAACAAGGTGACAGTGAAGAACAAATACCCTATCCCGCTCATCGTGGATTTGTTCGATCAACTGGGCAAGGCCAAGTACTTCTCCAAACTCGACCTTTGGTCGGGGTACTGGCAGGTGCGTATTGCAGAGGGTGACGAGGCGAAGACTACTTGCGTGACCAGGTATGGAGCATTTGAGTTCTTAGTGATGCCTTTCGGCTTAACCAATGCCCCAACCATATTTTGTACTCTAATGAACCAATTGTTCAAGGAATATTTGGATAAGTTTGTGGTCGTCTACCTAGATTATATAGTCGTCTATGGCCAAACACTTGAGGAGCATGTTGAGCACCTTCGGACAATCTTCGAAGTTCTCAAGGAGAACACTTTGTTTGTAAAGAGGAAGAAGTGTTACTTTGCTTAGACGAAGATTATATTCTTGGGGCATCGAATTGGTGATGGTTCTATTCGGATGGATAAATCGAAGGTGCAAGTTGTGGCAGACTGGCAGACACTAAAGAAGGTGTCAAAGTTGAGATCCTTCCTTGGGTTCGTCAATTATTATCTGCGCTTCATAGCTGGATACTCGAAGCACACAGCTCCACTGATGGAGTTGCTAAAGGAGCAGTCTTGGAGATGGTCGGATAAGTGTGAAGCGACTTTCCAAGACCTGAAGACTATTGTGTTGGAGGAACCAATACTCTATGGGAAGTCTTTTGAAGTCTATACCGATGCTTCCGACTTCACTATTGGGGGAGTACTTATGCAAGAAGGTCATCCAGTGGCCTATGAGAGTCGCAAGCTCAACGAGACCAAGCGGCGATACCCAGTGCATGAGAAGGAGATGACAGCGGTGGTCCACTGTCTACGAGTCTGGTGACACTATCTTTTGGGAGTACCATTCGTACTAAGGACGGATAATGTCGCATTGAGCTACTTCCAGACTCAAAAGAAACTCTCCCCGAAACAAGCACGATGGTAGGACTTCTTGGTCGAGTTCGACATGGTAATGAAGTATAAGCCCGGAAAGGCAAATGTCGTGGTCGATGCATTAAGCCGTAAAGTGGAATTGGTGAATGATATACAGTTGGTGGGCGGAGGCCACGCAAGTCAGTTGCACTCCAACTTCCTTTCTAGGATCAAGGATGGATTGTATAGTGATCCTCAAGCAGTAACCCTGATGTAACTCATTAAAGAGGGAAAGGTGTGACGGTTTTGGGTCTACGAGGGACTCGTCTATACAAAAGGGAACAAAGTTTATGTTCCGCGAGCGGACAATTTGAGGCGTGAACTCTTAAAAGAGTGTCATGATTCCCTTTGGGCAGGACATCCGAGCATCCATCGAACAATGGCTCTTGTGGAGAGGGCCTTCTATTGGCCAGAGATGGAGATAGATGTGGAGGAATATGTTTAAACATGCCTTACTTGCCAACAAGATAAGGTATAACAGCGGAAGCCGATGGGACTTTTGGAGCTGTTGGTTGTACCAGAAAGGCCATGGGAGAGCATTTCCTTGGATTTTATATCGAGCTTGCCCGCAGTAGGGGGACTTGGATCGATACATGTGGTAGTCGATCTGTTTTCGAAGTATGCAACGTTCATTGCTGCACCCCTATATTGCTTAGCAGAGGAGGCGGCTAAGTTGATGATGAAGAATGCGGTGAAGTATTGCGTAGTCCCACACAACATCATTAGTGATCGAGATTCTCGGTTCTTGGGATGATTCTGGACTAAGCTATTCAAGCTGTTGGTATCTAAATTATACTTCTCCATAAGCCTCCGTCCTCAGACAATTGGCCAGACTGAAGAATCAACTCACTCTCAGAGCAATATCTTCGGCACTATGTGAGTGCCAACCAACGAGATTGGATGAAGCTGTTGGACATAGCCCAATTCTCCTATGACTTGCAACGGAACTCTGCATCCAACAAGAGCCTCTTCGAGATTATCACGGGACAACAATCGTCGACTCCTCACACGTTGGCTATTGGTGATACCGGGGGTAGCCCGTCGGCATATCACTTCGCAAAAGAATGACATCGAAATGCAAATATTGCACGGGAAGGCAACCACAAGAGTTTAAAGTTGGCAACTTGGTGTTGGTGAAGCTCCAACCAACATTATTCCAGTTCTTTAGGCACAAAGTGCACAAAGGGTTGGTACGTAAGTATGAAGTGCCTTTTTCCCAATTATCAGTAGGGTGGGCAATGTCTCCTACAAGTTGCAACTGCCGTCATGGATCAAAAGTCACAATTTCTTCCATGCAAGCAACTTGAAAGCCTATCATTCAGATCCGCAAGATGCTTCCCGGAATATTTCAACTCGTCTACCTTCAATTAGAGCCTCCTCCAAGAAGCGAGTTGAGACTATTCTGGCGGATTGCAAAACTAAGCTACCCAGCGGAGCGGAGCAAACTGAGTACTTGGTGAAGTGGCAAAAGCTTCCCAGAATAGAAGCCAGTTGGGAGCCAGAAGACGCCCTACGACATGAAGAAGCTTGCGCCAAAGCCTACCAACAAGCGTCGACGAGGGCGTCAACAGTTTAAGTGGGGGAGAATGTTACGAATGGTCGTCGCTCAACCGCAACACTTTTGCTCAACGGATCGTTCGTCGCTTTTGCTTACTTGTATAGATGTTTGGTAGCCTGTTTTGCCTTATTTTTATGTGTTTTTGCCTAAGAAATGCGAGCAGAAACAGTCTGGAACGTTGCAAAACGATCGTTCACTGTGTAAAACCAAAACAGCCCAAAACGATCCAGTTTTGGACCTTTTTCGCGTGTTGCGACATGCATTTTGAGTTGTGCGGAGTGTCAGCCATCTCAGCCCCTTGGAACCACCCGGGTGGCACAAGGGGGATAGTATCGGGCGTGAGCATTCATAAAGAGTTGAACTTGACTTGCGTTCGATACTTTAGGAATCGTCGTTTGTAGACTTGCGATCGTTCTTACAACCCTCTAAAGTCATGTTTCACTCTCTTTCTCTCTTTCTCTGTTGCACTTTAGATGTTCGACGAATTGCTTGTAAGAGCTGCCCTCCCTGCGAGACGTCGGGACTTGTCCGTCGCACGTCTTCAAAACTAATCAGCTTCTCTTTTGTAAGTCCTTCGGGACCCGCACGAGGTTGCCAGTGGGCTGACCCTTTGCGGGCAAATAACGCTTTGGTATTTTCATGACTTAGGCAATCCCAGCTAAGTCCGTAACATTGGGCAAGGTTGCTCCGCGACTTAGGCAAATCCAGCTAATTCTTCAAGTTTGATGTTAGGGTGCCGCACGGTTTAGGCAAATTCAGCTAAGTCCGTGATAGGTAGCGGGCGATCCGCTTATCGGTCAGTTGTCGGATCGATACGTATCGCTCGATACGGGACATTACCTCTCTGAAGGAGAACCTTGAGTAAAACCATAGTTTCTTTTTTGTTTTTTAATTTCAGCATGCACCCACACATGATGGTCATGTGCATGCTTGAGGGAGAGGAAGTTATGTCACAATTAAATTTATGGTCTTCGTCGTCTATGAATGACATTATGTCATTTTGGGTTAGGTGCCCTGATCTTTTTTCGTCATTGAGTTGTGTAATTTAATATTTCTAGTTAAATCAAGAATGTTTAAATATCTTTTTATTGTTTCTAGTAAGATCTTCTTAGGTTCCTCTCAAAGCTTTCCTTGTTTCACTAATCCTAGTTAATTCTCATTGTTTAATCATAGCATTTCTCAACTCTCTTATTATTATCTTAAACAATTTTTTCTCATTCTCTCTTATCTATTTCTTCTCAAATTTAAACATTTCTTATTATTATTTTCTAGTAACTTTGGACATCTACCTTTGTATAAGTGGAGGCTTGCATTCTGTCGTTGATAGCTAGCGTGAAACTTTGTAGGTATCATTTGACTTAGTATATGAAAGTAGGAGATGAATCATAAGGGGAAGAAACATCTTTTGTCCATTTATTTAGTTTTCATAATCATAGTAATTGTATTATTTTTCATTCCAAGAATTGGCTTCTTTCCTTTTATCCTTGTGAAATTCTTCATTTCCCTTATCTCTCTCACTCCATTCACATCTAGGGACTTCTAGCGGTATCCAATCATATTGTTTAGTTCAGGTTCTGGTTTGGACATTTTGATGGGTTTGTCAGATTGATATGTGGGGAATATGTAGGAAATATAGATTTTATATGGATCAGTTGTGCCGTCCCTTTCATGCTCAATGTTCCCACTTGCTTTATCTAGAAGAAGTTGCATGCAACTAAGATAAACTGTTTTAATATATTTGAATCGGCAAGGCTGCTTGATATGGACATAATAATATCTTTGTTTCATGGTCCAGGACAAAGATTTGCCCTCCGTGAAGGTGGGAGGACAGTTGGTGCAGGCGTTGTATCCAAAGTGATCAGCTGAGCTTTCCACGGTAACAGCATATAGCTTCTTCGCCCCCACAAAGGAATTGCAAGTTGTTGTGGTTGAAACATGCAATTTAGGTAGATGAGAATTGGTATGGTATGCCAAATTCGTTGTTCTTTCTCTTAAAAAACATCAACAGTAATCTGAGGATCTCAATTTTTTGGCATTTGGATGAATCAACTTAAAGTGTTGAGTGTGTGAACCAGCCTTCATCATCAATAATCGCCACATATTGATACGGTTATTGACCAGCTGTTGAATAGTGAGTGGGTTTCTTCTGATCTGTGTTGTTGCCTTGCATTCTCGTAGACATGACATTTAATAGGGCACCGTATTGGCTACGTTCTCGTTGGGGTCCCCTGTAAGTGGTGAGTTGGAACAGTAATTATATTTGGTTGTTGGATATGATGGCTTTACTTCTTTGCACGGGTGTCGAGTTGTATGTTTTCTTGTCAACACTAGTCACAGTACGGGTTAGATCCGTCCCCGAATCGATCGATCCTAGTGCGGGTTAATTATATATTTTCATTTTGTAATTAGGTTTGGCATCTCAATATTTATCTTTTAAAAATTTAAATTAAGATTTTTTTTTCCTCATGTTGTTGATTCTATTGATGAAGATATCACATATATTATCACGTGTAAAAGTTGATGTTTATCCTTCTCTGGTTTCGTCCTCTTGGACAGTCTATCGGGATGAGAAAGTCTTGATTAAATAATTTTCAATTCTTGAATGAGCTCATTGCGGGTGGTCATCTTCGATGCTACTTGGAAGACAGTCATGGATTTTGTTGTTGGTTTTGTTGTTGGTGATGACGATGATGGAAGCTTCGGAGTTGTCGAAGTTGTTGGGCATATGAGAGTTAAAAATGGGAATATGACATCGAGTTTTTTTGTTAAAGAGTGTCGACGACACGACTCCCTCAAAATCATTGAACTGAAGATGAAGGTACTTAAGTGATGACTAGCGAAGGGCTACCTCTAGGAATGAACCGACAAAGCGGTTATTTTTAGCATCAAGCTTGTGGAAGAGTTTGAGATGAAAGATGATTTGAGAGATGATGTCGCATAAGCGATTGGAGTTTTAAGTGGAGGGTGGCGTCAGTCAAGATGTTGAGCTCTATATGAAGGTAGGTACTTAGACGATATAAGCATCGTTAAGTCGATATCAGACATCGATTGAGGGATCGTTGGGTGCTACGGTGCAAAAGATGTCATAATAGCCACAGACGTCAAGGTCAATCCAATTATCGGTGAAGCAGTGGGGGTCGAAGTACATTGTCTTCTTCCATGCCTTTAGACGACATAAGCCCAACGGAGACATGGATTGATAATGGCTATGCTGATCTCGACGTCGAACTCGAAGTAATCGAGGTCTCTTTTCTCCAAGAGGGCTAGGAGTTGATGATGCATAATAAAAGGCAACCATACTGTTGGAGAGGGTCGAGGAAAGATGTGAGAGGGAAAAGAATCAGAGTCAAAGCCGACCAAGGATAACTAAACTTCCACAATTTTTTTTTTTTTTAAAATTCATATTCTTGGACGGTGAAAACAATGATTGTAAAATTATTCTTTTGGCATCATTTTATGCATGTGATGACAGTAACACGTGCGATATCTTCCGTCCGTAGAGTTGATGATGTTAGAAAAAAATAAAATTAAATATTTTATTTTTTTAATATAAGAATCTCAATATAACTTTTTAAAGGATAGATATCTAAATACTAAGCGTAATTAACTACAAAATTTAATCTATAATTGGCCATATATCATAGTAAGAGATGGAGCCGGATTCGGGTCTGAGTGATGTTGTTATCTGGGTCCAACCCACCCTCATCTTGCTCTCTCTGCTCCGCGTCCTGTTAATGTCGATCGATACTTCGCATCCGAACTCCATCGGGCATTCTGTCGGACAACCTCCGGGCAGCACACATTGTCGTCACAGAAACCACATCCCTATCGCGCATTCTATCGAACACCATCGGGGCAGCACCTAATGTCACATGGTCGCAACATCAACCACATCTCCATGAAGACGAAGAGTGAATTCCGTGTTCCAATTCATTTGCCTTGCTTCTTTGTTATTATGCTTCTGAGAATTTATCGTGGATTGATCTGATGAAATGTGCAGCTGCCCACAGCATGGCCAAGAAGTATATTACTGGAACAAGACGATGTCGAGCATCTCACGAACGCAACTACAGTATGTATACCTGTAGTCTTCGCCCACATCCACCTCCACCTCCCGGATCTTGAATGGCGTAACCCTTCGGAAACCAGGTTCCATCTTCCCATCCCATACGCTGGTAGATACTGCGAACTCCCACTGGATCATGACGCCGCAACCGAGACTTGAACTCTGGACGGGGTGGTAGGGCTCGCCGCCACGGAGTTCTTGACGAGCGGGATGAGGGACTGCACCACGTCCGTCATGAGAGGGCGGTAATCGGCTTCCGACTGCACGCAAACAGCGGCTATGGCTGCAACCTGCGACATCAAGACGCCATCAGTTACTATCACCTGCAAAGCTCCTGTCGAACACGCAGCGCTGCAAGCTTGGAATCGGAAGGGTCGGTCTTTTTTTTTTTGTTTGTAAAAAATCACACCTGAACCAGCTCCTTCTTCGAGAACTGGCCACGCAGTGCTGGATCCACCATGTCCACCACTTTCTCTCTGTTGGTCAGCCGAGGGAGGGCCTGCCGTGCCATTAGCAGCAGAGAGGAGAGATCAGAGGAATCGACCTTGGCAAGTTTCTCATGACACAGGTATGAGTTGCCGCCGGAGAGATAAGAACAGAGAAGAGAAGGGTTACCAACCCATGAGACTAAGACATGCTCCCCGGGAGGCCTCCCAGGATCCACCGGCACTCTCCCCGTCAAAAGCTCAAGCAGAACAACGCCGTAGCTGTAAACATCCGACTTGGTCGTCAACCTGCCCGTCGACGCATACCTGCACCACCAAACCGGCCCTCCCTGAGACAAAAGCCGAGCAAACCCGGAGGGGGGGGGAGCTAAAAAAACAACACAGACTCCGATCGCACTCACTCCGGCGCGACGTATCCCGTAGTCCCCAGCACGCGGGTGAGCACCTGGCCATTGATCTTGTCGGAGCCGACCTTGGCCATGCCCAAGTCCGACACCTTGGCCCTGCAGTCGTGGTCCAGAAGGATGTTGCTGCACTTGAAATCCCTGTGGATGACGGCGGGGACGGTGTGCTCGTGCAGGAACTCCAGCGCCCGGGCGCAGTCCAGTGCGATCCGAAGCCTCGTCCACCAGTCGAGAAGAGGCTGGTGGCTCTGTTTCCTTGAGGTTGGGTGGAGGTGGTGTTGCAGGCTGCCATTGGGCATGTACTCGAACACCAGCAGCCGATGCTGTTGGTCGGCGCAGTAGCCGAGCAGGCCGACCAAGTAACCCGAGTGCAGTCGGCTCAGAAGGTCTACCTGCAAAAATTTCTAGGGTTGGGTGAAGGGGAAGCATCGAAAGAAGAAGCTGAGAGGTCGATTACCTCTGTCCTGAAGTCTCTCTCCCCTTGCTTGCCTTCCCTGCGCAGCAGCTTAATGGCTGCCACCGTCCCATCACACAGAGTCCCTCTAAACACCACCCCAAATCCACCGTTTCCGATCACTTTGTTGTCGCCGAACCCATCCGTGGCCAGTTCCAGCTCCCTGTAAGTGAACACCTGCCCTCTCCTCTGCCTGGCTTGCATCGGACACCCCAGCTTTCCCCCATGGATGCAACTCCTCACATCTATTATACATATAACCCAAACAAGCCCAAGCGGATGAGAAACCGATGCTCACTCAACCAATGACACGGAAGTCGACCTACCTGGACTATACCCGACGGCGTTGCCGCTGCCATTAGCGGAGTACACAGGCATCTGCATCCGGTCGAAACTGCCTTTCCTGAAGCTGCTGTTGCAGCTGCTCATGTTGCTGCTCTTCCTGGCCTTGGCTCGGAAGACCTTGACCAGCAGCAGCGCCGCCACGGCCACGAGGATGAGCAACAGGAGAGGCACGACGATTAGGACGACGGCGTTGGAGGCCAGAAACGCTTGGCCACCGCCGCCACGGGCAGCTCGGTCGCCATGGTGCATCAATGACGGCGGTGGCGGCGGCACAGGGTAGGCCTCCATGTGGTGTCAACAGGAGGGAGGGAGGAGGGTGAGAGGAGGAGAAGCCGATAAGGGAGGTGCGAGCGGCCGGGGTTCGACAAGCTTGGTCATATGGCAGGAGAGGAATTGGGAGGACGTCAACTGGGAGCGTGAAGACGACGTACCAAGTCGCATATGAATCCAAGGTCGTTTCACATGCACTGCGCGCCCACCATCACTGCCTCAATCCTTTCCCCTCGTCCGTTCTCGTGATCTCTTCCTCCTTTTTCCTTTATTCGCAAGCACTCCGTCCACCTCCTTGTCTCGTTGTTCCCTTGCCGAGTTGCCCTCCCCTTCTTACCCCCATCCACCCGCTCGCCATTAATGTACAATGCCCCTCGCTCAGGTTGCGTAGTAAATGCTGCTGCTGCTGCTGATATTTCAAGTATTGGTACCATAACCAACTTCCAATCCCACCAACTAAATTAACCGTATCATTATAACTCTTTTGATCATCGACACCGCACCGCAGCTACATGTATGAGCAGCAGTTAGCGAGTGATGGAGCAGAAAAGGAATCAGGATTCTTCTGATGCATCCCCAGCACCTGGCACGTTGACACCTCCGACATGTAATGAAAGAGAAGGCCGGAGATGGCATGTTGTCGCCGGTTCATGTCGTCTTCCCAAACCGATGCTTCCTTTACTTTCTGCGAACGCAACGCATGATCGATGGCGACGTCTCTCGTGTGCATTCTTACGCGCCACCATGGCGCGCATCTCGGTGCAAAAGTAAAGTGACGTTAGGACGATTAAGAAGACCCACTTGATTACCGCTCTCCAAGTTTCTGCCCTCGCAGGTGTTGCATGTAAGAAGAGCCAAGCTTTCGGTTCACGGAGCAGTCAACAAGAGCGCTCACTGTCAGTAGGCTGATGGTATATGTATCCAATAAGCTGAGGCTGATCACGAATAGACTAAAAGCCAAAAGAAACTGAGACCAAGCTTCCCCAATTAGGACAACAAAGCTGCACTGTCAAGTCTCCTCCTCCCTCTCATTCACCGCCCACCATAACTGCGCCGTGGATCCCGACGTGTCGCTGTCGGCACAACTCGCTTGCTTGCCCAGTCGTCGTTCGAGTGCCCCAGCGGCGCGGGCAGCGGCGCACACGGCACTGCTCTGGTCCTGTACACTGCATTCCGCCACGCTGTGCTTCGTTCGGTCCCCCCACCCCGACCGACGAAGAGCAGCACAATTACCAAGGATGACTTGCGATCACCTTTGTAAACCAGCCCACGAAATGTTAGCTCGGTTTGCCGATGAAACGAGACTGGGAATTGTCGTCTCCGTCACGGGAAAACCATCCATCAGAAACAGAGTCACCGTCGGCGCAAACAGTAATCACCGCAGCAGCAGCAGCTGCTGACGCGGAGAGGCTAAAGTTAACCGAGCGAGCTTAAGAAAGGCACTGCGCCTGCCCAGATTTTGCGTGGGGAAATCCATGTACCGAATGCCGGAGGGCCTCCATTGCTTCAGAGACGAGCCCAACTCCCATCACCGATCAGCCACCGCAGACTGCAGGACAAGACACTGTTGCGAGCTAGCGCGGGCCGGCGACCGGGTAGAGCGCATGAAGATGGAGAACCGAGCGCTGCGGGACGAAGTCGTGGGTTCGAGCTCTAAGATACGAGCCAGCGGAGTGAGAGGCTGTTAAGGGACGTATAGACAGAGTTGGACGAGCTGAAGAAGGCGTTGTCCTTCGGCTTCTACTTTCCCCGCGCCTCCGCCCACGTGCAACCCCGCTTGCCCAACGTCGCCGAGCTGCTCCGCCTCTGGTGGAGGAGCTCCAGGACAAGGAGTCCCTGCTCCGCGTCCAGCTCCTGGAGCAGCAGCTCCTCGAGGAGAACGTCGCCATCATCCCCTTCCTCGGGAAGGAGCAGAAGCTCCGAGGCAGTATTGCGCCTGGATTAACGAAATTTTAATTTAGGCAAAAACAAAAAGAAACGAAAGAGAGATTGTAATTATCGTTTTTACTGATTTGGCGTCGAAGCCGCAGATGATAAATAGGCAATTAGCCTGGCTTTCTACGTCAAGACACATCGTCGAACAAAGTTATCTGCAAGAAAAGAGAAAAAACCAAATAAGCCACGAGAGCCAGCTGACGCGTGGTTTTCTTTCTTCCCAGAGGCCAAGGAAGCAGAGCAAATGCCTAGCTGCTTTCATTCTGACTGTCCCTCGCTTCTCTGAAACGGAGACAGCAGCCCTATTTGTCTGTTTAGGAAGGCCACGTTCCCTGCGAGTCATCGGCATCGGCGAAGCCAAGAGGGTCCCCCGGCAATAATGAGGCCGGCTGGAAGCAATGACGCGGGCCGATGTGTCCCTTTCCGCCATTAGAGAGCAGAGAAGACGACGCAGGAGCCAAGACGGAAAGCTCGACGGGCTCCTCCTTTTGCCGCCGTACGCGACGCCATTGCTCTTCCTTTCGCCTTAAATGGCTCCTCTTCCCTCGCAGGCTTACGACACCGAAGCAATGAGAGACCATGAACGTGGCTCTGCAACAACCACTGATTGTTCTCCATCTTTTGATTAATTCAATCAATCAATCATCAACGAAATATAATATGTTTGTAATAATTCCATATTCTTTTATGTGATTTTTCATATTATTCTTACGAAACTATAAAAATTAATTATTTTTATAATTAAATACTATATAAAAAGATAAATGTGAATTGTAATTTATTAAATGCCGAGGGGATATTTCACAATTACTTTTCTTGTTATAGATTATATATGTATATATATGTTTACAAATATTATTATAAGACAGTTATAATGTATATGAGTGTTGAGGTAATTAAAAAATAATGTATACAATGACATGAGAATATTGAGATGAATATATGAAATTCTTAATAAAAAATTTATGAATAAAATAAATATTGCTTGAAAAAGATGATGGATGATATGAGCATATGGATTTATGAATACGGTAATCAAGAGAGGTAAAATAATAAATTAATAAATTAATAAATTAATAAATTAATAAAAAATCTATAAATGAAGATTTAATTATTCTAAATTTAACTAGACATGTAATTTTTTTATGGACATCAATAATAATAAAAGATCATATAATTTTATATTATAAGTACTTTACGTAGAACTGGTTGGACCGCTTGGCCCGATGACCCAACTGGGCTGGGCCGGATGGTTTGAGAGGCATGGCGGGAGAGAATCCGCGAGGTTGGGATCCGCTTCAATAGTTGCAAGGATTTAATTGTGATTTGAGATGATGATTGGACTCGACCCGTCATGGGGAAGCCATGGAGGAATTGTACACGACCATTTATAAGAATAATTGGATGGGATCAGCACGGCTCCCCAACGTGCGAATTCGCCACGCCTTAAAAGGCGTGAGGCGGCGGGGAGGAGAGAGAACCATACGAGGAGAAAGCTTGGTGGTCGTGAATCGAAAACGCCTCCGGAATTGTTGCTTCCGTCCCACCTCCAATGGCGGATCATCGCATCGCGGTAATCATCGAGTTGATTTCCTATTTTTATCCTCTCAAGGATCAAGAATCTTGCCCTCCTCGAAGAACGAGAAAGAAGGGGCCGAAGCAGAGGCCTCCAAGGATCAGAGCTATCCCTGTTTGCTCGATAGTCGGTGACGATCGCTCGAGGTATTCCTGTCGCCTCTCTTTCTTTGTCTGCTTCTTTGATTGAATGTAGGTTGATGCTCTTGGCAAATTGTTTAGGGCTATGAGATAATCTGAGATATCTGGTTGCTTCACTCTGTACCTCGAGTTATGTCTGAGGTATACGAAGAAAAAAGGTGGGCTCAAAAAGAAATCGAATCGAAGTAAATCCTTGAAGGTTTTTGTTACAGAACTCGTGTCTGGTTATTTGTTTCCTAAGATCCGGAGTAATTTCTTAGGTCAATCAGAAAATAAAAAGGTGGCGCAGAAAGAAAGGAAGCAATCTTGTGGGAGCTGATGGTTGTTTGAGGTTCTCATCGCACCTCTGTTCTTAATTGAAAGGTTGAGATTATGTTCACATTCTTATCAAAATCTGGAGGGTTTTTCATAAATTGGTAGTTGGTTATATCGCTCCTAATACCCGGATTAATTTCTTAGGTCAATCAGAAAAAAAAGGTGCTTTCACCGAGGCAAGAAGAAAAAGGAAGCAATCCTTGTTTGGGTGTGCAAGCTGATGATTGCTTGACGTACTGTCACCTCTCTTTGGTTAAAAGTTTGAATCTAGGTTCAGATTCTTCACAAATTCTTGAAGGGTTTTGGCACAAACCTTATAACTGATTACTTTGTTTTATCTAACTTCTTAGCTCAATCAGAACAAGGTGCAAAAAAGAAAAGGAGAAGCAATTCCTGCATAAGCAACAGAATTGATGGTTGCTTGAGGTACTCGTCTCACCTCCCTTTCTTTCTCTCTCATTTTTCTTTGGTTTGAACGATTGAGTCTAGGTTTAGATCCTTGGCAAATTATGGAGGTTTTTGACATAAACTTCATACTGGTTACTGCGCTTCCCGTATACCTGGAGTTTTTCTTCTCTTTTGTTTGTGATCAGTCAGAGAAAGTGTATGTTTTGATTAAAGAATAAAAAGGGAAAAGTGGGAGGCAACTTTTCAAGAAGTTATTTTGTTCTATGTTAGTGATCCATGGTTAGTTAACATGTCTCCTCCTCGTAAAACACATACCTGGCTCACCAGAGCTATTGTTATTTTTTTTTTTTACTTTCTCCTAAGTTTATTCTTAAATTGAAGAAAAATGATTCACACAATCAGGACCAGAATATGCCAATTCTGAAGTTCCTTTCCACATGCTTCATATTCTAAGGAACCCGGATTGTTAAATTTACTTCTAGGTACTTAAGGGATTTTTCCTTGTAGTGTTGGTTGATTGACAGTTTTTCTCCTCTAATATCTAACTGTCATTTTCTAATATTTGTCTATGTCCTTCCAATAGTTCATAACAGTCATAGAAGTGCAAATTTCCTTCTATAAGACTAAACTGTTTGTCATTTGATTCCTTCAATGTCTGATATGATTTTACTGGTTTTTCTCTGCTTTTAGTACTGCAGTAGTCTGTCTTTGTGCTGAATACCTTAGTTCCACAACGCGGCAACCCACAAATTTGAGCTGAGGGGGGAGTCTCTGAAACATGGCATCACTTACTGATATTGGGATGTCTGCTGCTCTGAATATCCTGTCTGCTCTGATATTTCTGATGGTTTTTGCTGTACTCCGGCTTCAACCGTATAATGATAGAGTATATTTTCCTAAGTGGTACCTGAAAGGGATTAGAAGTAGCCCAACACATTCAGGAAACTTTATAAAGAAGTTTGTTAACTTGGACTGCAGAACATATTTGAGATTTTTGAATTGGATGCCTGCAGCATTAAGAATGCCGGAGCCTGAATTAATCGACCATGCAGGACTGGATTCTGCCGTGTATATCAGGATCTATCTACTTGGGTGAGTTGAATAGTGTCATTGCTCCATTGTGGTTTGTTGAAGGTTTCAAGTCTTGCTAAAATGATAGCTGTAAATGGTCATATGAAGGCCACATTATCCATTTCTTACTTGTACTTTCTCTGACATGACTTGCTCTATACTGGATACCTTTTTTTTTAGTTCATAGGCACTTTTGTTATTCATTCTACTTTGCATCTGTTTAAGATCATATTCTTCAGCTCAAATATATACTTGTTTTTAAATCCAAAAATTAACTGCATGCAGATTCTTACATTATAATGTGTGAAATAATACCCCGACTGTTGCTGTCCTTAACAACTTAAGATCATTCTCGCTACTTCTACTGTAGCTTTTGGTATATCATTGTTCATATATCTTCCTGTATCTATTTACTTTACAAGCTCCTGTTATTTTCTTCTCATCATATTTATTTCAAATTTGTGTTATTTCCTGCAGGTTAAAAATTTTTGCGCCTATATCTGTGCTTGCATTTGGTGTTTTGGTTCCTGTCAATTGGACTGGTGGAACACTGGAGAACAATAAAGATTTAACATTCAGTGATATCGATAAGCTCTCTATATCAAACATTCAACCTGGTTCAGAAAGGTTTTACCTCTCTTTCCGATGCACTTGGTTGAGGTCTAAACAACATAATTTAGATATGTTTAATGTACTCAAACCTGCATAATTTGAGAAGTGATGTACCATGCTCATAAGCCCCAAGCTCTCTCAACATAAGTTGGACCCTTAAATCCAGACCACAAAAAGCCTCCAGCCAAGGGAGCTTCTGTCCATGTAAGGGCATATTTAATGTACTCAAAGTTATGCAGTTTGAGAAGAGATGGACCTGCCTGTTGGCTCCAAGTTACCTTGAGCTTCTTTATGCAAGGAGGCCAATGCTTCCACAAATAACCAATTTATGATGATCATAATTGGTGGATGTGGGTCCTATATCATGTTGTGGCCCATGAGAGTATAATTGACACATAAAATAATATATATCATGGTAGTTTAAATCCTTTGTCATATCATCATAGAATAAATAGCATTGCCGAAATTATATGTTTGAGTTGGGAGCTTTTAAAATATTGCTTCATATGCAACATAGTCATAATCAAAGAATTGAACTTCATGTACATCATGCCCTAAATTAGGTCTACATGAAAGGGATCTAAGCTAAGGATGGAAGAGTAAGCATAAGCCCTAATCTATTTGCATGAAACTAGCTTAGAGATTATATTCAGATGCCTTGATTTGAAGAGAAATTGAACCATATGTTGAAATTGAATCTTCTCTAGCAAATAGCCCTTCCCTAATGTTCTTCAATGATTTTGGAAGGGTGTTGAGAGCAATTTAGGAGAGAAGTGAGAGAGATTTGGAAGAGAATGAGAGCAAGAGTGAGAGGGAGTGTGAGAGAAGGGAAACAGGAAACAAGGAGACCCCAATGGATCACTTTGGATTAGGTCCACTTCAGATGAGCTTCCCATCATTTGGTACAGATCGGATCCACTTCGGATGAGCTTATCGTACGATGCAGATCATTTTAGTGCCCTATGCTTTTAATAGAATTTCTAAGTTTTACTGTTGATTTTGTAATTTAGAATTTATTTTATTTGTTCACTTGTCAAATGTCTTTGTCTTGAACCTGGAATATGTAAGCATGGTGAAATTGATTTATCGATGCAGGGTTCGCAATTTCGTACCATACCGACGTATCGAGCTTGACTCGGTATGGTATGGTATGGGCATACTGAGTGGTACGCTCAGGTGTACCGGACAATATACTTATATATATATATATATATATATATATATATATAACATAAAAAATTTAAAATAGGAGTCGACATCGCCTCGTTTTCTTCTCCTGGCGCGAATGAGGAGAAGCCTCGGCTATGTCGCGAGGCCTCCTCTTATTCTCCTCGTCACCTCAGACGAGGAGAAGACCTCAGCGAAGAAGTCGCCACCTCGTCGTTAAAGGGCGTTGTCGTCCTGAGGTTCTCCTCATCTACGGCGTTCGACAAAGATGAAGGCTGCAGACGTCTCCGGCCTTCGACGAAGAAGAAGTTGAGCAGTCGCCTCACCATTAGAGGGCGGCACCGTCCCAAGGTTCTCCCTCTTCTTCTCCCTCTTTCTCTTTCTTCTTCCTTCTCCCTCGTTGCTTCTTCTTCCCTCGCCATAGCCAAGCCACAGACAGGCTAATACTGCCCAGTAGTGGGCGGCGACGGTCGAAATCAATCGTTACCGATCTGTTTCAGGTGGTAACGGGGCGGAAACAGCCCCGTATCATCTGATACGGGGCTAGGTCAAAGGTACCGCCTGATAGCGAGTGGTCCACATACCAGTCTGTTGGTGGACCAGTACATACCGCCCGGTATGGGTTGTATGATTCGGTTTTGCAATCCTTGCTATTATGAGTCATGCTTACTTTTGCCATACAGATTCCAAGGACATAATAAATTGTCTTTCAAAAAGGAGATCGCAAAATTTAAAATGGAATGATTGAGCATCATTTTGCTGGTATAATTGAAACTGTAGTGCTATGTGTAATACAGTAATGGATCATATAGATGCTTTGAAGTCGAGTTCTATTCAAGACTTGGATTCAGTGTTTCATATCAGAAGTAAACTTGATTTTATCAGGTCTAAAAGCACTTACTCTCACATACATTGGTGGTATCTGTAATTTATTTAAGATGATTGAGGTTTTAAACATAAATTAGTACGCTAATGATTAATCAGACAGGATAGAATCATTCCCTATGTTTGGCTAGTTTGTTTGGCGACTATGGTCGAATAGTAATGTTGAAGTTGGATTACTGTTTTAAAACATCCTGTAGGATCACTTCAAATATAGGCATATCAATCAATACGGGCTGGTATCTATTGATATACCTGTTCATACTGGATGGTAGGCCCTATATGATTATTGTACCTGGGCACAATTTTACTGTTGGAACAAGGTGCACTAAAAACCCGATGGTAGGGCATTAGCCGTGGTACCATATCCTTTTTTGTTTTTGACAGCTTTTGACAAATCTTGTTTTTCCCTTTTCCACTTCATCATTTCCTCCTTCCTGCAATATCTTTGCCACTGCCACTGCCACTGCCTTCTACACTCAACCTCTTCATCTCTGTCGTCTCTTTCCTCCACCTCTGGTATGCTTTTCTTCCTCCTCTCCTCCATCAGTCTCCTTCTCTTCTCATGATCTCCTACTTCACCTCCCTGCTTCTCGCCCTCTTTCATTCAAGTCTGAGTGATACTGGTTAATTTTGAGTATTGGTGCGTCAATAAGTACCAAAATCATATAAATTCGGTTGCCAAGCATTATAAGTTGGTATACCATTCAGTATATCGGTACCATACCAGTCTGTCTGATTAGCAAAATCAGTATTAGACCGAGATTTAATTCCTTAATTGGTCATGTAAGCATACATATTTCCTCTGTTGCCTGCCCACCCTTTAGAATGTATTTGTAGTAATGCTCTACTGGATGTAATAATTACTGGATAATTGTTCGATTTAAGTCTTGGTTCTTTGGTGGAGTCCATTGTTGGCTAGCTAAGATGGTTGGTCTGATTTTGTTGGCAGGGTCTGACAACATCATCGATCTTAAGTTACATTTAGAAACTATACTTCAGCTTCATCTTGATGGTGTTGCTACTAGATGGGTTAAGAGATTTGTGTCTAAGAAGCACGCAGCACATATCGCTATATTATGATGAACTATATTCAATATATTTAGCTGGTGATTATTGAGGATTTGGAAGTAGAATGTTCCTATGGTGGTACTGCATTTATTTAATCGAAGATTTATCATCAAGAAAACATCTCTAATGCTTTATTTGTCATCTTAAGTCTTGTCATCCTCCTGATTTTGGTGCTTTAGCTGTAGAAATTTCTGAACCATTATCAAGTGTGCCTGTTCTCAAGGATTCAATTTTTGCCAAAATGTTAATATTTTTTTACTTGATAAAGATTAGAATTTAAGATTATTATCGTGAAACTTGTTGCTGGTTCTGAAATTTTTAATGTGTCTCCATAATCCATCCCTTTTAAATCATTGTTGTTTTTCAATTATTTAATGTTAAACTTGTCTCCTAGTCTCTCTTATATTTTTGTGTAGCATTGGCATTGGTTAGATAGGACTCTTAAACTTATTTTTTATTCTCTACTATATTGCCTTTGTAGCATCATGTTTTTCTTGTCAGGTTCTGGGTGCATTTAGCAATGGCCTATGTTTTTACATTTTGGATATTTTGTGTATTGTACACTGAATATAAGAAAATAGCATCGATGAGGTTGCATTTTTTGGCTTCTGCAAATAGACGACCAGATCAATTTACTGTGAGTTTTTCTAAAAGCAGCTCTTCATTTTGAAAAGTTCCTTATGTGTGTATGTGCCTGATATTGATTTGTGCAATAAGATATTTCTTGATCATGATGCTCTAGTTTTCAGATTCAGTGTTAGTGTAAACGCATCCAGAAATCATGTTTTTGTAAATAGTTCTTTTTATACTCTATATCTTCTTATATGGCCAAGAAAAAGAAACAAGGTCAAGTCCCATAATTGTACCCCGTAAATATGCTTTCTGATTTATGGTTCAATAATTTATTCAGATTCTTTGCACTTATGAGGAAGTTTGCAGTGAAGAAAAAGAAAAAATCAAAGAAGGTTGAGAATCCAATTCAGCATCACCTTGGTCTGTGTAGTTCATATATGCCCTCAAGGTCACTTATAGCTTCTAAACTATGCTGGAAAAAAGTGAAACATATGTCTGTGCTCTAGGATCATAGTCCATGATTTAGCCAATTTATAGTTGAAAAAAAAAGCTGCAATATGCTGACATATGTTAATGATTATATGTCACATAAAAAAATAGGAATATTTTATAAGAATTAGATGGTCCATTCATGATGGCTATATGATTATTTGTCTTTGACAAATTAGACTAGACTTGAAAGGCTTTCAACATGCTTGCACTATTAAATTGGCAAGGTAGTTGCTACTTGCTAGTGTCATGCCTCAGAATATACATGTAGAGGCTTAATAACATATGCATATAACTTATAATTTATAAGAATGAACAACTGATGACAAAATATATACATGAATTTCAAAGTTCTTCTTGGATTTACAACTCAATATATATAAGCAAACTCAAATAGACCTTCATTAGCGATGAGCTAATCAAAGTGCAATGGGCAAACACAAGGCATAAATCTTCAAATTATTATATTCCATGTTGGCTAAAAGATGTATTTATAGTAAGCAAGGTTCATCGTACCGGCATACAAAGATTTGGCCAGTACGGTATGGTATGTCGGTACAGCTTGGTACACCTGGGCATATCGAGCGGTACAAATAAATAATATTTTAATGATTAAAAAATATTTTTTTTTAATACCTGAAAAATTAGAAAAAAAAAGTTGGGTTAGGGTTAGTAAGATAGAAATTGGTATAGATTCAACAAAATCAATGTAAATTAGGCAAAAATAATATTACATATCTTTTTCGAGTTTTGAGGAACAGTTTTGAGAAAGTGAGAGTTTGAGAAAGAGTGAGTCTGTGAAGTGAAATGGGAGAAGGGTGAGTTTAAATAGAGTTAGAAAGGGTTTCTCGACCGTTACAGGGTCAGTAACGGTCGATTTTGACCTTTTACAGGGTCAGTAACGGTTGAGTTCGACCATTACAAGGTCTGTAACGGTCGATTTTGACCATTACCGACCATTAACGGTCAGTAACGGTCGAAAATTCGACCGTTACCGAGTGGTATCGGTCGATTTCGCCCATTATACTTCTGTAATGATCAATTCCAACAGTTATATATCATGTAACGATTGATTTCGACCATTATATATTATGTAACGGTCAGAATTTCGACCATTACCACCCAATACAAGCTTGTATCAGACGATACGGGTCACAAGCTGTGGTACCACCCGGTATCGGGCAGTCCGCGTACCGGTAACCATCGGACCGGTACATACCGCCCATATCGGGCGGTACAGAAAACCTTGATAGTAAGTGACACAGTAACTAGGAACAGTTCATATTGTTTGTAAGACCTATTATAGTCATATGGTATAAACTTATATTGCTTCGTATCAGTTATTGTGATAGAATGTCATGTTTTATCAGAAACTCTGACACCACTATGATGTAGGGCAGCAAGTGTGAAGGTTTTTCAGATGCTTAAGTCAAGTAGGAAGTTAAATATTGACTGCGATGACTTTAGATGTTTTGATGCTTCTTATGGTCTTTAGGTGATCTGGGTACCAATATGATAACTATATAATGGTCAGTGGTTTTCCATTGTCCATACTAGTTTTTAGCAAATAACATTTCTGAAAATTCAGAATTCACCAATCAGTGATAAACGAAAGCAAGATTTTTAAGACTAGGAGAGACTGATGAATAGGACTGGGATCCAAATTGACTCCATTAAGGGTCCCAGGCAAGTCCTCTCTTGTAGGGAAATTGATGTCACACCACATATGGAAAGGGTTCTACTATTGCATTAGCCAATTGATACATGAAACTTTAGAGTAAATGTTCACTGAAAAAAAAAATTTAAATACTTTATTCATGTCTACCTCTTTGATTTATAACCTAAAATCTTACAATCCCCCACTTTATTCATGTCTCCAACCTGCTTATACTATTTTATATTAACAAGATTCCTCAAGGAGAAAATGATCACAATTATGTCAATTATTTTTCTGTTAATGGAGGCAACAGGTTCAAGCCCATCAGAAGTGGCAATGTCCAAACTAATTGTGAAATTTAGTGAGGATTAAAATAATGTCAAACTTGTCATACCTAGAAAATCAAACTATATGATTACTAACTAATTAGACATACTATCGCCTATTTTTTCTATATTAGACTTCACTTTGTAAAATTATGTCTTCAAAAGTTTTTCTCAAATCCAAGGAGATCATCACAATTCTTTCAGATCATTTGAAATGCTTGTAGAATCATATACTCTTCAGAACAGAATCGCACAAGACTTTTGCTTGTGATCAAATGTGGAAGAATCACACAAAACAATCACACAAGGCAAATTGTTTCCAAGCATTCATTTTAATATTTTCTTAAAAAAGCATATCTATTGTACATATCTTCAACAAGATAAAAATCAGGTTGCAAGTTCCTTGATCAGTCAGCAATGCAGCAGCCACTTCTGGTAAGTTGCTTATTAATGATTTAAACTAAAAATATTTTGGTTTTTAAAAACAGTTGTTGGCTGCCTTGATATTCTCATTGTTGTAGGCAATAATTAGAAATTCTGTTTTACAAACAAATGAAGTAAAAAATTATAAATAAATTGGACACACAGAAGTTACTACATATCTTGTTACAACTTTGTTTGCTAAATGCTAGTGTTGATTTCTCAAATCTGCTATCTTCCATAGTCTCCAAATGAGATAACCTGATCTATGATGCATTGGACTATTGCTTCCAGATATAGCCTTTACAGCTTCTAGTTCTAAAAGTATCATTGTTCTATTTTAGGTTCTTGTGAGAAATGTTCCACCTGATCCTGATGAATCAGTGAGTGAGCATGTTGGGCATTTTTTTTCTGTGAATCATCATGATCATTATCTCACACACCAGGTCAGTATCTATATGATTTGAACACTGTAGGCCAGTTAAGTTGAATATGTTGCTATTTGTGCATATGCAAATATTACTGTTTACCATTTGACTTACAGTTTATATATATAACCTTTGCACTGAAAATATGCTGCCTGAGCCTGATAATTTATATAGCATTATCTATTCGCTGGTTCTTTGAACTTGTATATATCCGAAATAATTCAAGATAAAAGACTCTCAATTATAAGGCTTTAATATATATTTTGGTTCTTTTAAGTTTTTACAACAAAAAGTTGTATATGTACTTTTAAGTAAGCTTTCTACAATTATGGCATATCCCCATGGTGGTTTGGCTCGCATAAGCATTGTCGATTTAGTGTTGTGTTGGCACACCATTTGTATAATACATGTCAAGCACTGATAGCATGTTAGCATCATACATATTGGTCCACACAAATTATTATGGTTTGTATATGCAATCATTTTAAATATTAGGATGCAACTTTCAGGCATACCTTGGACCTGATTGCTCCATCATTTGTCCTAGTAAAAAGGGACAGCCTAATGCATCTAGGAAGTTCATGGTGAAGGAATATCTTGTGGTGACAACAACTTCTTTGGTTAGCAACCACAGTAAGTTTAAAGCAGGAAAAGAAATGTAACATACATTAGCAAATCTCTCTCTCTCTCTCTCTCTCTCTCTCTCTCTCTCTCAGGCAAAGACATAAGACATAAGACATTTGTTTTATTTCATTAAAGAAATAAAATAGGTAAATAGAGAAAGGCAAGAACAAAGAGATGAAGAGGAAAACAAAAGAGAACTTTTACACCCGAACGAAGAGAAACGAGTGAAGTTCCAAGAAAAATATAAAATAAAGCTTAGTTTTTATAGGAATGGTAGGTGTAAAGAAGAAAACTCTCTTTCCAAGGCAAAGTCACAAGACTTCTTTTTTTTTCACTAAAGAAATAAAGTAGGTAAAATAGAAAAAGGTTAGAACAAAGTGATGAAGAGGAAAACAAAAGAGAACTTTTACACCCTAACAAAGAGAAAGGAGGATAGTTCCAACAAAATTGTAAAATAAAGCTTATTTCTTATAGGAATGGTAGGTGTAAAGAAGAAAACCGTATGACTGTAGTACTCGACCAAGGTTTAGAATAGCGGTTGTACTGGCTGACACGAATCAGTATATATAGATCCAAGAGGTGATGGACTGCATTTTTATCCAGTTTGGTTTGTTATAGACCTGTGAGGCTCCTTTGCACCAAGCATTAAGCAGATGACTCCCAAGTTTTATCAGCCAATACTATACCATTTGACACAGGTTATCTTTTTTTTTTTCCTTTTTTCTTACTCAAGCGTGATCTCTCTTTCTTTTTTACTTTTCCCTTTCTCTCACATTCCCTCTCTACCCTCGCTGCCTCCTCTTTGTTCAGTTTGTCATCTCCTATCCCCTCGCTGCCTCCTCCCACAATGTAATTGACTCCTCTAAAGCTGCATCGCTGCCTCCTCATTCTCCCTGTTGCATTGCTATCGCCTTGTCTTCGTTCGGTTTGTCATCTCCTACTATCAGTATGCCTCTTCCTTATCTTCCTTCTCTTCTTCCTTTGCTAATCATCCACGTCTTCCTCCGTCTTATCCTCTGCTAATCCTTCACTTCCTCATTCTCTTCCTTTACCCTCGGCTTTCTCTTCTTCTCCCTGTACAAAATAGTACCATCTCATACAAAGTGTTGGTATATTGATTTGTATCAGTATCATAACGATTCGATAGGCAACTTGTATCCAAGGTTTGCCTTACTGGGCGGTAAGGCCCCGTACCAGGTGGTACATACTGATCTAGCAGCTAGCCGGTACACGGACCGCCCGCTATCAGGTGGTACCACCAGGTAATGGTTGTACTGCCCGTTACCACGCGAAATCGACCGGTAATGGTCGATTTCGACCGTCACCGGCCGATTTCAAGCGGTCTCAGCCGAGGGAGGGAGAAAGAAGAAGAGGGAGAAGAAGAGGAGGACCTGGATTTCTTCTCGCGTTGCGTGATCCGTCGCCCAGTCTCCCTGCGTCGCGCGATCCGTCGCCTGCGAGTGATTTCTTCTCCCTGTGTAGGGAGAAGAAACGTCTCCCCGCGTGGGAAGTACGAACGAGGCGACATCACCCTTTCTTTTTTATTTTACTTATTTTATATTATATTATGTTTATCTTATATTATATTATAATATCTTATTTCGAGCGGTATACCCTACCATTCGGTACCATACCGTACCGAGCTCTGCTCGGTACGTTGGTATGGACCAGTTTGGTAATCCTTGCTTGTATCTGCACCAATCAAGATTTTAGACCTCAAAAGATTGCCTTCCTGGAAGTTCTATGATGTACAATAAAAAAAAGTAAGAGCAAAAAGATGAAAAGAAATATAGTTTGCACTTGATAAAGAGAAATGAGGAAAGTCTCAACAAAATTATAAAACAAGGCTTGATTGCTTGTGGAATGGGGAATAGTTGAGGTTTTACTTACCGATCCGTGCTAGTGTACCGATATATTGTCGGTACCGGTACGGGACCCATACCGGGCGGTATACACAGTATGTACTGCCCAGTATTAAAATATAATATAATATTTTTATAATATAATATAATATAATATTAAAAATATTAAAAAAAAAAGAGAAAAGGGGGGCGACGTCACCTCGATCTGTCTCCTCGCGTGGGAGAAAAAGCGGCCGCGGTCGCGGGCGGCGACGGCGCGCAGGCGACCCGCGAGCGGCGACGGCAGGCGGGCGAGGACGGCGCTGGCGAGGTATTCTTTATTCCCCTCTTTTTTTTTTTCTTTTCCTCTTCTTCTTCCCTTTTTCTTCCTCAATCGACCGCTGATGGTAGATTTCTTTCAAAATCAGCCGTCGACGGTCGAAATCGACCGCCGACGGCCGAAATCGACCACCGAAGGCCAATTTTTGACGGAACCGCCCGGTAGCGGGCGGTCCGCGTACCGGTAACCTGGCGGACCGGTATGTACCGCCCGTACCGGGCGGTACAGGTCGAAATTGCAAACCTTGCCTTGAGCCACTAAGGTTACTGGTGGAAAAAGGGCATGGTAGTAAGACAAATAACAGTGGCTCTAATTAGGATCTGTCATACTCAGATATTTAGATTAGGTAAACTCCAAGGGCATGGGTGAAACTGGGCTGAACTCTGTATCTCTAAATCTGTTTCCATTTCTGAATGAAGATGGATTAGTTCCATAAATGTCTGCCCATCACACATTAATACTGATATCTATTAAATGAATGAATCCAGAATTTTCTGGATTTAGACACTGATACAGGTTGAATTTCTTACCTATTGGAATATATAAATATCTGAATGTATAAAAAGCATTAGATATATCTATATTATCCTAACAGAAGTTACTATATGACTGATTTTGAATGTTGTAACCATTGCCTTCTTGTCTAAAGCTTAAACCAGTGTATGAAATGAAAATTCTTTCTCTCAATTGTCCACAATGGCTCAAGTACAACACAAGGAACTTAATTAAATAGGGAGGAGCATGTAAACTCGAACGTAGGAACTTTTGGTCTGATACCACGTTGAATTAAGGGAAAATTTATTTTTGGAGAGAAGGTTGTGAGCGCAACAGACTGTCTTATGACCTAAATTCTTTATTTACAATAGATTGACAGATTGAGAAATCAGACCTTATTGATAGGTATAGGTATACGTACCACAACACTGATCATTATCTAATATATTATGAGCGGAGTCATCTTGTGCATTATTAAGAATTTAGCATATGATTATTCTCTACATATGGGAGCTCCCTTGATGTGCTCTAACCAATATTATCTGTCTAAAGCGAATATAACTGTGGCTTATTGTAAACTTTTCGAAGTAGAGATTAGTTGCCTAGGGAGTTGACATTCATGTTCATTTGGCATTTGTGGTTAATTGCAATTAAATTAATTTTTAGAAAGAAATTTATTCTCTAAAACTCAAATAATCTACTTTTCATTATCTAGTGATATCGGATACATGTTTTACAACTGAAGTTGTTGTTAGTCTATGAATTGGGACATGAAATTTGTATTAATGACCGAAAAGATCCATTGTAGTTAATACCAAATAGGACATTGCAGCTTGTTGTAATCATTAGTTTTCTGGTCTAACTATTTGAGAAAATTATGTTTGTTATCATTATTGTTGTCATAATGGCTGGAATACCTTCTTTGTTTAACTTTTTTCTTTCTATTTTCTGGTAGTGAAATGTTTATGTTGGATGCAATGTTTTTCATGACTTATCTAGTTTATCTTTACTCCATCTTTTTATTTTTGGCAGGTTGTATATAATGCTAATAAACTCGCAAAATTGGTTCAGAAAAGAAAAGGCTTAGAAAACTGGTTTATCTACTACGAAAACAAGTATAATCGAAATCCTAACAGCAGACCAACTACAAAGGTACTTATGCTATTAACTTGTACATCCTGTCTAATGTGCCCGATAATCATTGACAATTTGGTGATAAACCCATCATTTTTATTCATAGACAGGACTTTTTGGTCTGTTGGGAAAGAATGTGGATGCCATTGACTACTATAAGACTGCGATAGAACAGCTACTGAAAGAAGTAAGCATTTAGAGGCATCTAGAATTTTAGATAGAATTATACTTGATCATAATATGGTCTCTTGTTATGACATTTTTGGATCAACTGTGTTCCTTGTAGTGTTCAAAGTCACGTTACTTGTTTTTTTCTTATTAGGTTATGTTTACCTTCGTAAGCCTCTCTTGGAAATAATGTGTATAACATGTAGTGATTTCTATTGATGTACAATATATGTATATAACAAGTATTAATTGATATTGATATACAGTTTTCTTTCAGTGAACTGGATGATGTCATTAACTCTTGTATTTTGTGAGTATTCTTGTTTGAAAAACATATACATGCAAGATGTGGAAATTTTTGAAATGACTTTGTATGTTCATATAGAATTGAGCCAATTATCCCACATGTAGAGTTCTAAAAGTTTATTTCATATATTAATTAAATAATATAGTTTTTGATCTAAAACCATTAGTTTTTAAAACTTGTCTTCACACCACAAGTTTATACTAAATCCCAACTGAACTTTAATTAAATAATTTTGTTAGCAAAGAGCATATACTATGTTTTTTTTTGTGTATAACTACTAAGTTCCTTCATCACCAACATGAAAAGATGGAGGCTTAAAGGTTGATTCTTGATTCTTAAAATAATCCTATATTCTAAGAAAGCCTGCTAGACACTTCTATAATCCTGATACTAATAATTATTTTATGATACATATATATTGTCACATTGATAAATACTAGATACTAAAAGAAAATCTCATAGAATTCTTTCTAAATTCGACCTTGATAAACCTCATAGAATTTTATCGTAGGTTATCTCAAGTTAATGAAATCATATGCAAATCTTTCTTCTTATCTTTATCTTTTACAATAATTATACAGTGATTAAATAATATATATAATAATCTTACGGTCATGAAAAACCAAATTCTTTTCTTGGAAATACTTCGTTCACATGACTTGTTAGTATACTATACTTACTCTTTTCCGAAGTGTTTCATAGTATGACTAATTAGTTTAATCACCCTATAATTAAAAGCTTTTAATATCTCTCTTATTCCTAACATGGATACTAAAAAACACTTCATTCACTTGACATCGTTTCATTCTCAAAATTTTGGTAAATAAACTTAGTTAATCAAACTACCTTTAAATCCCCTGAACTCTTCCAAACTCGATATGAATACCATGAGGTCTTACATTATTGTAAATCTTCTTTCTGTTTCAGGCTTCTTTCACCTTATCTGTAAGCAAATATATTATAGAACAATCATTAAATAATTTTTAAAAAATAATTCCTCCATATTTTCTTAATTTGATATTAGTAACCAACATTGCTTGTCTTGATCCTATTCTTAGCACATAGCTTACCATAAAAACTATCACGATCATGCATTTGTCGTACTTATAACTATTTTGCCTCTTATTCCTTTTCTTTTGCCTCTTTTTAACAATTATATATCTTCCAAAATTGTATTCATTTGTACAATTTTACCAATTTTTAAAATATGGATCCTTTTTTCTAGTGAGGGCCTTTTAGACTTCCGTAAATGGCTACCAACTGACGTCAGTCCCCTCTCTTCAGATTCTCCATGAATCTTTTTTGTCATACTCCTAATCTTAGTAGCTATTGAAGTTCATATGATAATAGATTACCTCCAAGGCTCCAACCAAAATTTACACCTCTTCTTTTTCTAATTTACTTTTAGAAAATCTTATGTGATTAACTTGAAGTTCTATCATCTAACTATTGTAAAAGTACCTACTATGGTTTTCCCGTTCCATTTCTTAAAACATACATCGAATAACATCAATCTTTGTTAATTAGTCAAGTTATATCCAGATATAACTTTTTGATCTTTACATTACCATTCTAGTGAGGAAGAAGAATCCCTGCCTATAGTTGTGGTGACTTATGAGTTATGTTCATTCTTATTCATCTCTTTTCTTGAAGTTAGTATTGATAATTACAAGGGCATAAAAAGTAGCAAAATTCTAAATCATACTGCCTTCTTCATACTTTCTTGTTATTCAAAGCCCTCATGTACTCTTTAAATTCTTGTTTATTTTTCTCCTATATGACTATTTGAATCCCCTTCACAGATAAATTTTCAATTAGAATTCTTTGAACAATTTAAAGTTTCATGGGATCTAATCTTTCTGAGAAGCATAGGCACTTATAAGTTATAACATCAATATTTCTTCTCCCAACATAAAATTTAAAACTATCTCCATCTCTTTTCATCTTTATAACATCATCACTAATATCCTTATCGATGATGATACCTCACACCATTCCTATGTTTAATTTTTCTAGTGTATCAAATTTGATATATAATATAAACTATATCCTACAATTTTTTTTTACCCACTTAGTTTCCGACAAATGAATTATGTTAATTGTCCTCCTTATCATCATATATCATAGCTACCAATTGTCATCCATTTCTTGGAAGTTCTCTTATAATCCATGTTGCTCATCTTATCTTATGATCCTAGATTTACTCCTTGATGCAGGAACCCTTGCTTATTTTGCACCTTATCCCGGTGCTGATTTTGTGGTCAATTCTGAGTGACATCCCAGCTATTCTTTGCATTTCTGAGGCATGTGGACAGTGAAATTGTCATGGTTCAAGTCACTTCTAAGTGACAGCTTAACATCAAAATGAAAACATTTGAGATCCATGCTCATTAGATTTGATTAGGTCTTATGTTAACTGTCAATGGCCTAATGCAACCCTCCAATTTTCATCCAGTTTTCTGATTGAAACAAATGGTGTTATATAGAAAGAATAATAAGCCACTATCCTCTTTTAACCCATCTATTAGTTGTCTCTGGCATAATCAGCCTTTAGCTCACACCAAGGTTCCCACATCCTATCACCAGCATGCTCTCTTCCTAATGGTTCCCCTTTCCTCAAAATGTCGGCTAAAACACTGAGGTTTGCTTTAAAGACATTATACCAGACAAAGATGCATAGCTTTATTGCCAGGTTTGAATGTCTCCTTGCTTTGATATTCATTGACGTAATTGGGAGTAGATGTCTCAAACTGGTAATTGGACCCTCTGAAAACCTTGCTTCAAATATTTGTGAGTGGAAAGGCATGAGAGAAGCTCCAAGTCATTCCCATTTCTATGGTTTAGAATTTTAGTTTTGTTGTCAATTCATCTCCAATTTGTATAAACATGAAGCAAATACAGCTGTTCAATACTTCAATCTTTGTAAGATCTTCATGAATAATTGACTAGGAAGCAACATTTCCGTCCCTGTTCAGATGCACTGACCAAATCAATTATTGTATTCTCTTCAATATTAAATGGAATCTTTCTAAAATATGAAGTTCTTTTCTCATAATGGGTACTTTTATTATATGTAGGAAGCATCAGAACGAGAAAGGATAATTAGTGATCCTAAAGCTATAATGCCAGCAGCTTTTGTGTCATTTAAAACCCGATGGGGTGCAGCTGTTTGTGCCCAAACACAGCAATCAAGTAATCCAACTTTATGGCTAACAGATTGGGCTCCTGAGCCCCGTGATGTCTATTGGCCCAATCTTGCTATCCCCTTTGTTGAGCTTACAATTCGGAGGTTAATTATGGCTGTTGCACTTTTCTTTCTTACCTTTTTCTTTATGATCCCGATTGCATTTGTTCAATCTCTAGCCAATATTGAGGGATTCGAGAAGGTCTTTCCTCTCTTAAAGTCTCTAATAGAAACGTAAGTGTTTCTTATTTTGTTCTTTCAAATGCTTTTCTTGTTATTGGAAATATTGATATTTTGTATTTGACCAATTTGATTGATTCAGAACACCATCTTACAGAGTATGGCTTTAGGTTTCTGAAACATAATATGCCTTTTTGAAAATTGATGAGGAAGTGATCGGAGTGAATTCACCTAGTAGTTACGACATGGAAACTTCCTCAAAATATTAGGCATGGAGTCAATCATAAATCAGTTTATAGTCATCAAAATGTCTGAACCTGAATTGTTGAATATGATGTGCAGGAATCTAATTAGGTCATTCATACAAGGTTTTCTACCAGGAATTGCATTAAAGGTCTTCCTTATTCTTCTTCCATCAATACTCATGACAATGTCCAAGATAGAAGGTCACACATCCTTGTCAATATTGGACAGGAGATCTGCTTCTAAGTACTATCTTTTTCTTCTGGTTAATGTATTTCTTGGGAGCGTTATTACAGGAACAGCATTTCAACAACTAAATAGTTTCATTCACGAATCAGCTAACACGTATGTGATTTTATTTCTAAGTTCTTGTTTAATGCATATTCTTACTAGTTATTTGGACCACTAGAGAATTGTTTGGATCATTTCTGTTGGATATTTACATAATTTGTTTACGAAGAGAACAACACTTTTCATTTGGATATTCAACCAGCGGGTGTATGATTTTCTTTATGTTTCTTTTGTTTCCCATAATGTAAACCCTCTTAAAGAAAGAAGACAACTGTGATAAACCACAATTTTGATATATAAAAGGTTTACACATCCCTTTAACTTGTCTGGAAAACATTGATAGCAGATGCTGGTCCTTTGTTTAATGATATTCATGCTCTAGTTTTCCACTAACATCACTTTGTCTTCGGAGCCTCCTGTGACATCAAGTTGGGTCCATGATATCATGTCCCATAATGCATGAACTGTTCTTTAACTGAAGGAAACATGCAAATGATATTGCTTGACGCAAGGGCTTATGGCATTGTTTCAGTGTAATATACTTTTCAAGAATTGCAGTCACAGTATACCACCTGTATTAGGTGCTATGTACTTGTCCAACTGCCAACCATCACATGGACCATGCTTCTTGGAGTGGTATACAGTGAACTAGTTCAAAAGAATTAAAATAGTGCTTAGTTTTGGTCAAATTGCAATCAGTTTTGATTTAAACCACTTAACATAATTGAAACACATGAATTGAAATTGCAAGTAAACCTTTGAAATTTGAAGCGTTTGCAACCTTCAAAATCGCTTCATCAGTAGTATCTGGTACTAATAAAAAGGAAAATATGAAGAAGGAAAACCTTCAAAATCTCTTCCACTGGATCTAATTGCTTATCAGTCCTCCTTCATTGACCCTACACATCACCAGTGAGTTAGTGATCAACAATGACCACACGATGGGAAGAAGATGAAGAACAAAAGGATAAGGTTTTCCTTCTTCATATTTTCCTTTTCATTAGTACCAGATAGTACTAATGTTGCTGGCAAGCCAGACTGGTCCAAGAGGTGAACTGCATTATCGATTGAAATCCTATTCAACTATGTTAATAGTTGGGATGTCTGGTCTTGGGAAAAAACAAGGGATTTCATTTATTACAAAGACCTTAGGAGTTAGGACTTAAGTAATTGGGCTAGTAGTTAATAAGAATAATCTGTAGCAGAAAGCAAATCCTCTACCCAGTCTCATACTCAAGAAAGCCTTTCACTTTAGTGGCATTAGATAAGGCCTAACATAAAGAGTAAGAAAAACAACGGTAACTAAAAGGGAGAGGGGAAATTAATTGACAATTTCTGCTATATCTAGGTCAGTTTGATTATTTCTCTATCCAGGAAATTTTATGTATTCATAGGAAAGATATTTTCATACACTGTAGTGGAAAATGGATCGAGCATAGTTACAAATATCAAGCATAGGTAGGAAACAAGATAATCATTGAAGTTGTGTGTTACTGAATTACTCCTAACCTGCATTCAACATTTATTGGAAAAAGATTTCACTGGTTGACAGATACTCATGAAACACGGAATGAATGTAGAAAACCTTTAATAAATTTCTTCTCATTTGTTAGTTTTCTCTTGTAGGAATTGATTCCACATAAGAGTCCTGGTTACCTTGCTGTAAAATCTTGATGTACAATTTTCTGATTGAAGTCTAAATAATGAAGCAAGAAAGTAGATTTAAGTAGAATGTCAAGGATTAGAAGGCAAGTTGATTGTATGAACACAACTAGAATAAAACAACAACAAGCAAATATTGGTTATGGAATGGCTTATTACTTCTGATTAAGTACCTGCATTAGTAGATCAAACCAGTAAGATGGTGAACAAATATTTTTTCTATCTGTAGTTTCTTAGCAAACAAATAACTGGAGCATACATTAGTAGATCAAGTCAGTAAGATAGTGACCATACTTGGAAAATCTGCTTTCATTTTTTTTTTTGAAGATCAACTATTTCTTAAGTACCATTGCAAAATAATTTCTTGTTTATCTTGTGAGATGTTAAATGTTCCATTTTTCGCAGAATTCCGGTAACTGTTGGGATGTCCATTCCAATGAAAGCAACATTTTTCATCACCTATATAATGGTTGATGGATGGTCAGGTATTGCTGCCGAAATACTTAGACTGAAACCATTGATCATTTTCCATCTGAAGAATACATTTTTAGTCAAAACTGAACAAGATCGTGAGCAGGCTATGGATCCTGGCAGTTTAGAGTTTGCATCCTCAGAACCAAGAATACAACTATATTTCTTGCTTGGATTTGTATATTATGTTATCACCCCAATTTTTCTTCCATTCCTACTCATCTTCTTCGGCCTGTCATATGTTGTGTTCCGCCACCAGGTACTCTGGTTATTAAGTTTTATTTTTCAATGGTATCTTAAACTTTTTAAGAACTTTGCATGGCGTTGTTCCTGTATGAGTCATTTCTTAATAGCTTTTCATTATTCGTAGTTTGGAGTTTAGGTTACAAACTAGCTGTGCACAGAATAAAGGTGAGGATAAATTTTGTAAAGCAACTTTCACGTTTTATATCGATATTGATATAAAAATCAATGAGAAAGAGTAGATATCAATGAGGAAAAGTGTGTGCTGTGGAACAAGGGAAAATTGGTTAGAGTGCAAGAAACGTTGCTTTTGTCATGGTTATATGATGTTTTGACTTCTAACTTGTTTTGTTGTTTTTTACTCAATCCTATCATCAATCAGTTCATGCTGAACACATCATAGTCTACACCGTCCTTGTTATATTTATCTCCACCACAACTGTCTTCTTCCGACTAGTTTTACAAATGTAGAGTATAAAGCAGAACCAAAGCTAATGTTTCGTAAGTCTTTCTTTTAACATGCATCTCGCTGTTTAATGTTTAGTTGCCTGTACCTTTTAGAAAATGCCAACAAAATATATGTGCTCACAGGTCTGTTTTATTTGTCCTGTTGAGGTGAATGTCCTGTAGAGAGAGAGAGAGAGAGAGAGAGAGAGAGAGAGAGAGAGAGAGAGAGAGAGAAGCAGAAAGAAAATGAAAGAAGACTCCTTACAGCAAGATTGTCATTTATCCCCTTAAGTGTCTATGCAAATATCTGAGAATTTAGAGAACATGTATGTTTGCTCCAGGATATCTTTTAACTGCAAACAAGAGATCATCCTCATTATTTAGCTTTTAAGCATGAAGGAAATACAAGATTGGAACTTTGCTACAACTTTGGTACAATAATATCACACTAATAAATTGGTCTTTCAATTTCTTTGAAGATTTCTGTGGAATCTTCTCATTTTTCGAGCTATGCTCTATAGTAGATGGAAAATGTCTTGGGTGATGAATAGTACTTGTGTTTTTGGATACATAAGGTTCTTCAACATAGATATATGTGCTACAAGATTAATCTTACGCATATCGGCATATAAATATTTATACACAGTAAAAAAATTGTATGTGTGGAGAGTATATGCAGATTTCCTTACCTTGATATGAAGAAAGGAGTGTGACTCTCAGTATATAACTGTGATTAGAAAAATGATGTTGGGGTTTGTGAAAGACAAATTTAACAACTTAAATTTTAAATTTAAAAGACCAGGTTATGAAAACACGGTCTTATTTGTTGAGATTTGAAAACACGGGTGGGAAAAATGATCCATCTGCCTCTGAATTGTTGGAAATGGAAAGCTATTCTTTCTAGTTTAGGTATCTGTAGGGTTCGTAAATATGTTTTAGTTGTCATCATCGGTTCTCTGCTAAGTATATATTCCCCCAGTTGGACCTATTGTTTTTTACTCTTTTGAATAAAATGCATTGAACTGCATGAATCTTTCATCGAATTCAATTTTTATGAATACTAATCCATTCTTTTATGCTTTGAACTTCAAATGTTTGATAACCTCTAATGTTTGCTGGTTATAGATCATAAATGTATACACTCAAGAATATGAAAGTGGTGCTGCATTCTGGCCAGATGTCATTAGACGAGTGATTATTGCAATGATCATCTCACAACTTTTGCTTATGGGCTTGATGAGTACTAAACATGGTTCTCTTACTATTCCTCTGCTTGTTCTTCCTTTGTTGACAATATGGTTTCACATATACTGCAAGAGTCGATTCGAACCAGCATTTATCAAGTTTCCCCTGCAGGTTTGTTTCAGAGATAGCAACTTTGATCTCTCGCTTATCTATCCGGATACGAATTGTCTCAACGCTAATGATCTAGATTTCATGTAGTGCTTTGAACCCGAGACTCATATAGATGAACAACTGGACACGTTTTTTTTATCAATGGTTGTTTGTTTTGGATGAAATATATGTATGTACATGGGCATTGGGTTCATGAGATATTATCCTTTTGTAGGATGCAATGGTAAAGGATACGCTAGAACGAGCAACAGAGCCTCACCTAAATTTGAGAGCTTACCTTCAAGATGCATATGTCCACCCGGATTTTCACGGGGAAGATGTGGAGCATCCAATGATTATCGAGGAAGAAAACAATATGCTCGTCCCGACCATACGGACCTCCCGTAGGAGTACTCCTGGGGAAAGCAAACATAACTCTGAAGTTGGTTCTGAATGTGAGTACTAAGTCAACTTTGTATTCTCTGTCTCTTGATCCTTATAATGTCTTGTAAGGTCTTGTTGATACCTCCTCTCTGTGAGCTTCAGGCGTTCTTGTACCCTCCTTACTTATGGGGTAAGATAACAACATTACCAGATTCCTAAGTTTGGAACTCGTTCCATATTACATGCTCATGCATAACCAGCTTTAGCAATTGCTAATATCTGCTCCACGGCGGTAGCTCGGACCAAGTCAGTTGGAATCTTATATTGCGATGTCTTGATGATGAATTCTTAACGGTAATATATGCTCGACATGTCTTTTTTATTTTTTTTTTGTTATTATTATTATTATTTTAAAGATAAGACTGCATCAACTTGATGAATTGCGAAGTCGTGCACCTATCTGCACCGCTGTGCCTTTTCTTTTTAGCTGCTGCTGCTGCTTGTTGTTGAGATGCATTTTACCAGGAGAGCATGTTTTTATGATCATCAAATAGTTGAAGAAAAATGCTCCTTCAATAAGAAAAATAGAGTTCATTTCTTTGAGATGACGATGATACGAGTAACAAATTGGGTTTCCAAATTAGATTTATCAAAACCATATTAACTCCAGTCCTATAACGACATCGACCTTGCAAGAGTCACGCGCCGGGCACCACCGGCCGTAACTACTTCGCCAAAAGACGTTGAGCGGCCCCCCCATCTTCTTTCTATTATTTCTTTTTCTAGTTGCTACCTGTTATCCGTTCCCCGAGCAGCTACCTGCCTTTTGGATGGACAACGCCACAGTTGGGTCCCATGATGTGCGGGCAGGTGCGTTTGGGCTTAAACGTGAGCGGGTGGAGAAAGTGTTCTCTTGTTCTCCTTCTTTTATTTATTTCCCTTTCTTTTAATAATTCAATTTTTAAAGGCGCCCAAAGGCGGCAAGCTGCCAGAGGACACGTACTCTTCCCCATTCAAGGAATCCTTCGCTCTCTCCCCTCCCACCACCCCCACCCCACTTTCCGAAAAGAAAGAAAATGGAGGAAGAAAGAAAAGGAACAAAGCCCCATCCTCTCTCTGTCTCCGGTGCTGCGCTGACCTGGCCGCGGCCCGTTCCGATCCTCTCCACCTGCGGTCCTTTTAACGCGGGGGAGGTCGCTTGCTCTCCGTTGTCTCTTTCAGAAAGGGAGGCGAAGGCGTCGTGTCATGGGGTGCGCCCAGTCGAGGGTGAACGACAACGAGGCAGTGACCTCGTCTGCCCACTCCGCCTACGCCGCCTCTCTCAAGGACACCGGTGCCGCCCTCAGCGAGTTCGGCCAGGTGGCAGCCCATGATTCCGTCCACTCTTCTTCTTCCTCCTCCTCCTCCGGCGGCGGCACGTCTGTTACCGGCGCCCCGTCATCGCCGCCCCTGTCCAGCCGCCCACCGAGACCCTCTTACCTCCCCCGCCGCCGCTCCCGGAGTTCTCCTCCTCCCCTCTCCATCGATCCATAAGCATGCCCGATCTCCCCAAGAAGTTTCCCTCCAAGATTCATCAAGCCGCCCCCATCCTCGAGGACGACAACGAGGGGGATGACGAGGCGGAGGAGGAGAACGACGGCGGCCTTAACCGCCGCCGCCGCCGACCCTCCGAAGTCGCCGGGGGCTCCCCTTCCCTCTCACCCTCCCCCGCTCCGCCGCCGCCGCAGCGGGAGGCTTGGGATTTCTTCGGTCTTACGGACGAAAACATGCCGGTTCCATCGCTAAACCAAGCGGGCGGAATCCGGCCTGAGAGAGAGGAAGCCCCGGAAGAGAAGATCGAAACATCAGCTCCACCTCCCCCTGTCGCCAAACACGACGAAATGGTCGGTGGTGATGATGAGCCGGTGACGCCACAGAAGGTGGTCGTGGAGACTCCGCTGGCACCGAAGGTGCCAAGGAACCAGAAGCATGGAGGCACGGCGCACCACCACCACCACCACACGGCGTCTGCACCAACGCTGGAAGCTCGGAGGGGGAAGACGGTGCCTGCCGCACCGCCCAGCATCGATCTCATGAAGGTGCTTACAGATCTTGATGATCTTTTCCTCGGGGCCTCCGAGAGTACAAATGAAGTTTCAAAGGTGCTTGAGGCGACCAGAATGCATTACCACTCTAATTTTGTGGATAGCCGAGGTACTATAATTCTTTTTGTTATCTTTTTATTTCGTAGTTTTGATGTAGAATAGTGGAGTATTATATTGTGGACAATTATTGTCGTGCTTTCAAACCCTTATTTAACAATAGTAGTACACATATCAAGACTTTATGAATCAATTCGAGTTTTCACCCATATTCGCTGTGGAACCTGACTTGGGAGTGTTACAATTATCCATTGGCTATTTCCTTTCTTTGCTTATAGTTTGTATTGTATGAATTTATTTTTTTGGCCTGCCTTTCTTTGCTTTAATTCGGCTACAAGTAGTCTGTAGATTGCGCAGAGAGGGCCTCACTAAAGTAAGCTATCTGTTCATTTCTCTTGCATCAAAACTCGCCTCTATATGGGACTGGATGCATGATATTTATATGAAACCAATGATTATAATATTCACTGTGCTCCACATTTCTTGTAGTTCATAAGAATTCCGTTTTGGCTTTCTTCTTACACAATTTTTTTCTAGTAGTTAGAAGGATTTATGCATATTCTTTTCCTGCAAGTATTCTTTTTCTGTATATAAACAATAGAAATATGGAAAATATTTAGAAAATAAAGTATGGGAAAGAGAAGTCAGGATTTTCTATCCATCTCGCTCTCTTTCTCTCTTTTTTCATAGAGTTGAACTTTAACTATGAGGGCGAATACAAGGTCTAACCTATTGCAAGATGGATCTATGGGACTTTGAATTCTTCAACAATCCTCAAGATTTCTGTGGTGTACTCTCCTTCAAGGGAGAGTTTTCGATGCTGTTCAATGATATTTCAGTAAATTTTTTGCATTTCTGATGAAATCTTTAAACTGAAAATGATTCACCTTGTTTTAAAATCCTCTGATCAATACGGAATAGAAGGAATATACAAACAAAAATGTGATTAAGATTTTTGGCTTCCGATCTAATTTCTGCAGTTCACGGCAAGGTTTCCAACCTGTATCGCTCAGTACGGGCGGTACATATCGGTCCGTCAATTTGTCGGTACACGAACCGCTCGCTACCTGGTGGTTCTGCCAAAAATCGACCATCGGCGGTCAATTTCGACCGTAGGCGATCGATCGAGGAAGAAATCGACCGTCGACGGTCGATTGAGGGAGAAATCAATCGTTGGCGGTCGATTGAGCGAGAAAAAGGGAAGAAGAAGAAGAAGAGGAAAAGAAGAAAAAAAGAAAAGAGGAGAAGAAAGAATACCTAGCGCCCGCGCGCTGTCCTCGCTCGTGCGTCGTCGCCGCTCGCCAACGCCTGTGTGCCGTCACCGCCTACGGGTCGCGGGCGCTTTTTCTCCCGCGCAGGGAGAAAGATCGAGACGACGTCGCCTCTTTTCTCTTCTTTTTAATATTTTAATTTTTTTTAATATTTTAATATTTTAATATTTTAATATTTTTAATATTATATTATAAAATATTTGTATTATATTTTAATATACTGGGCGGTATGCACTGTATGTACCATCCAATATCGGTACCATATCGGTACCGAGATGAACTCGATACACCGGTATGGATCGGTAAGTCAAACCTTGGTTCACGGTACATAGAAGTATGGATTTCCATCCAAAGATTTAAGAATATGCACCATGATGTAAATATGCTTGATGGAGTTGCGTTGGCTAAGGCTAGGTGACGATGCAATGATGAAGTCTGATGGTTTTTGGTGTTGTAGGAATTATAGAGGATAGAGAACACTATGGGATTTGTGTGAAGACTGTCTTAAAATTAAGCCAGCAGAAACACCACTCAGCTGATGTATAGGATCCATGCAGTATTTGTGTTGTAGTTAAGCGGATTCAGGCCAAAAGAATGGAAGGGGATTTCTGTTTTTGGAGTTAACTTTACACAACATCAAATTAATATGCTTAATGGAATTGCATTGAACGTGATGGTGAGTAATGCTGAAGGCTGCTGGTTTTAGTGATGCAGAGAGCCCCCTCCAACTGGGGCACAGTATACTGAAGAAGAGAGGTAGTCTGTAGACTCTGTACTCCATAGTCCAAATGTAGTCTCTAGTCCCTTTAGCATTATGCTAGATTCTGGATAGATATGCTGCCTTTGAAACAGAAGAAACCTCCCTGGTTTTTTTCTCTTAATCTTAGGTCCCCTTCAAAAGTTTGTCATGTTACCGATGTGTTTTTTTTGCTATTAATACTTCACTTAACCTATCTTTAACTTATTTTACAGGTCATATCGATCATTCTGTGAGGGTCATGCGTGTTATTACATGGCATAGGTCATTTGAAGTTACTCCTGGTGCAGATGGCAGTAAGGATGATTTCATTGATGATGAATGGGAAACTCATGCAACTGTGTTGGATAAGATCCTAGCATGGGAAAAAAGATTATATGATGAAGTTAAGGTAAATGTCACATTCTCATTGAACTTCATCAAGCTCATAAAAAACATTGAAGTTATTTTTCTTGTCGTTTTTTATGGCTGATTCATGCAACTAATTCCCTGTGCATTTTCGTGTGGCCACGCTTTGTGATTCTGGGTGCTTTGGTTGATGCAGTTTCTTGTTTTCATAATTTGCTTCTTGCTTCGCCCCAGGCTAACTATACTTCTAAGATACACTACTTGCTTTTTTTTGCTATAAAATTTTCAGGCTAAAATGAAATAATACTTGATGTTAGTTTTGTGGAATTTCCACGGAAAACATCAAACATAGGCGTTAGTGTCGCAGTATGGCTTTTCTGGACTTGATGTATATGTACAACTGATTCATGAAAATCCATTCATGCATATTATGGATACTAACAAGATTGGGAAGTTTGGATGTCTATTTATGGATTTGAGGGAAAACGTAGCCCTATTTAACAACAGATGTCTAATCATTGGTGACAAAGGAGTGTTGGATCTGGTTGTCTGCTTAACAAGGTCTGTAACTAAAATAACCATTACAGAGTTCAAACAAGTTGTTCTGGTTTCCATTCCATATAAGTTTGACCTGCCAATATCTTTTTTGGTTATCTGATTGCTTATTGTCTATTCGGGGCTCTTACAAACTCAGGATCTAATTATAATATTGTTCATGGAGGCAGGCAGTTAAGCTTATGAAAATAGAGTATCATAGGAAGGTTGCTTTACTGAACAGGGAAAAGAAGCGTGGCGCAAGTGGTGAATCGCTACAAAGAACGAAAGCAGCTGTAAGCCATTTGCACACTAGATATATTGTTGATATGCAGTCAATGGATACAACGATGACAGAAATCCGACGTCTGCGTGATAAAAGGCTTTATCCAAAACTAGTGCAACTTGTTGAAGGGTAAGTTTGTTAAAGTTTCCAGATAGTATTATTATTTTGTAGATATTCTGGATTTACAATATCTTTCTTGATTCTGGTTCTGATGATGTTTAAACTCGTCTTCTGGCAATACCATTTGCGTCCGCATTCTGGATGGGTTTTGGTCTTTGCACTAATTTCATGTACTACGTTGGAAGTGACCAGAGTATCTATCCTCAATATAACATCAGATTTTGTGATGTGATATTGCTAAACAGATGTGGACCAATTTCATTTTATGTTGAAGCCATGCTTTTGTTTTGAGGACTGGTTCCTTGAAGATAACATGTTGTTGTCTTCAATGTAACATCATCATTCCTTGAAAAGGATGAACTAACAAAAAAAAAAAAAAAGTGCACCATGCTAAAAGGATGACTGTAACATCATTCCTTGAAAAGGATGAATTAAATGTTGGGGAATGTAGTCATTGTATTCTTTTTTTCTTTTTATTATTATTATTTCTCCTTTCATCTGATAGTTCTTTAGTTGTTGTCAGGATGGCCAAAATGTGGCAGGCCATGCACATGCATCACCATTCCCAGCTGAAGATGATGGAAGAAATCAAAGGTATCGATATTTCAAATGCTTCCGAGGAGACAAGTGAACATCATCACAAGCGCACTTTGCAGCTACTTGACAGCGACAAGGAATGGCGATCGCAGTTGCATAAACTTGTTGCCCATCAGAAAGAGTACGTGGGTGCTCTTGATAGTTGGTTGAAGCTGAATCTTATCCCAATCGAGAGCAACTTGAAAGGGAAAGTGTCGTCTCGGCAAAGGCCAGCTGCTGCCCGGATTCAGACTCTTGTGCATGCATGGCACGAGTATCTTGAGAAGCTCCCTGAGGAGCTTCCAAACACTGCTCTCCTCAGCTTTTCGGCGGTCTTAAACACGATAGAGAGATGCCGGGAGATCCATAAGGAGTATCTGGGAAAGAAACGGGCTTTTGAGGACTGGTGCCAAAAGCATTCGCAGAAGAGGATGGGCGAGCGGGAGGAAGCAAGTCAAAACGACCCCGTGGGAGAAAGGAGGCGTGTGGTGGAGTCGCTCAAAAGCAAGCTTGACGAGGAAGTAGAAGCCCACGAAGGGCTATGCAAGCAGGTGAGAGAGAAGTCATTGGTTGCTCTCAAGACGCACTTGCCAGAGCTCTTCCGTGCTGTGTCGGACTTTGCTGAATTCTGTTCTAACACGTACACCAGTTTACAGTTGGTCACGGATCAGCAGGATCCGCCGACCAAGTAGCTAGTAGCTCAATGTGCCTACGCAAAGAGGAACCCCCAAAATTAAATACGGATATGTTTGACATGCAAACCAGCATACCATCCATACACACACTCTGATGATCATATGGAACCCCCCATCAAAATAAGAAGCAACGGAATGGGCTTCTCGTCACGCATACGATCATCAGCTATGTAATTTCTAGTCCAGAATGACATTTTTTTTTATATAGGACAACATCCACAAAATATACGAACAAAAGAAAACAAACCTGGAAGATTACAAGCTCTAGCTGCACTCAACTTCACCTTTTAGTATCTCCCAGCCGCCATCATCATCCGCGGATGATGCTCCATGAACGCTGCTGCTGTTTTCAGGATGCTTAACCTCGTGTCGCTCATTCCCAGTGATTGCAGGCGCCATGGTAAAATCTTCATGCTGAAGGACCTCCTCTGATGAATGTCTGGTCCTCCTACAAGGGTATGATGAGCTTGATGAAGCAACTAAGCTAGAACTCGTCGAACGAAAAGATCGACCCAATGCTACACGACCATCAACTCTTTCTTTTAGCGACATAACATCCTCGCAGATGATAGCAATCTCGCCTCTGAAATAAAAGATAAATGTGTGTTAAAATCAAACACATTTGTCATGCAACCATGAAATCTACAAGTAATCCAAGAATCTTGAATGTACTCAAACAACAAATAAAGAAATCAGATTTTTACAACCATGATTTTATCAACTTTTTTGGCTTCAAGCTTATATGTGCAAACACACTCCTGTGAAAAATATAGGAAAAACATAACTGGAGCATGATATTCAAATTATTCTGCTTTAAATAGAATATATTAACATTCTATTTCCAGTTCACATCCAAAAACATCAAAAATCAGTGCGGCTTTCAATATATTAATGTGTAAGTGCATCAACAACTGAAACCAAACAGCAACATCCAAACTTACTGGAGAGCATCAACTATGCTGCCACGGTCCATCAAGAACTCCCTCAGCTGTAGAAAATTAAAGACAAAAATATATTCAGCTGATTAATTTCATAAATAATGCATCACTTTGCAATATTGATCCATTTGATCCATTCAAAGAAAAAAATCATAACCTTGGAGTTAGCTCCTGCTTCTTCTTGCAGCTTCTTTGACTCTTCCACTATGGAAGCCATAATCGCTTCCTGTTCGCTAAGAGACTTGCGAGCTAGTTCTTCCTTCTTGAGCTTTTCTTGTTCAGCTGCTGCAATTTCCTCCTCCACAGCAGCTATGCATGCTTCAAGGGCTTGGTGAATCTAGAAAATTTTCACAAGTACATGTCACATTTAAAGCTTGCTTTTACTCTGAAAGACTTGGATTCCACATGATACACAAATCCAGTTATACATGTTCAAATATTGAAGCCGAAGAATATGCAGATAATTTGCAAAGAGAATACAAAACAATTGACAACTATCGAGGACCCTTCTTCTCATGGTGGTAGGATGAAAAATGTGTATATCATGATAGTTAATAGCAATAACTAATAAAACAAAAAACAAAACTGATAATAACAGAATTAGAGGACAATTATAATCTGCATATGAAAACTGAAACTAAGGAGTGAGAATAACAAACTGATAATAACAGAATTCGACGACAATTATAATCTGCATATGAAAACTGAAACTATGGAATGAGAATAACAAAGAAAAGAATTATAATATCATGTGAACAATGCTACAGAAGAAAATTGAAATTCACATAGAATAGAATAAAAACATCATAAAGCAAATGGCAGCAAATAATGTCATCAATAAGTAACAGTGAACAATAATATTAGGACCAAGGTTTGCAATTTCGATATTTACCGCCAAAAATCGACCGTCGGCGGTCGATTGAGCGAGAAAAAGGGAGGAAGAAGAAGAGGAAAAAGAAGAAAAAAAAAAGGAAAAGAGGAGAAAAAAGACCTATCGCCCGCGCGCGGTCCTCACCCGTGCGCCAACGCCGCTCACACGTCGTCGGCGCCTGCGACTCGCGGGCGCTCTTTCTCCCGCACGGGGAGAAAGATCGAGGCGACGTCGCCTCGGCAACATCGCCCCTTTTTCTCCTTTTTTTTAATATTTTTAATATTTTAATATTATATTATAAAAATATTATATTATATTTTAATATACCGGACGGTATGTACTGTGCATACCGCCCGGTACCGAGATGAACTCGGTACACCGATATGGACTGGTAAGTCAAACCTTGATTAGGACTATTGTATCATTAACCAAACTAAAGAGCGAGCACGACTTTTAAAACTCAAAAAATACAATAAAAAACTGTATTTGAGAACGAATATCAAAGAGTGTGCTGAAATATTGGCTAAAGGAAAATTAATAAATTGATTGCAGTTCTGAGTTCTAATATGATAATAAATAGTGCAAGAAATTTAGAATGTTAAAGGTCTAACCTCTTTTTGACACCCAAGTCACAAGACATCAAGGCCCAGCCTCATCACTAAAAATTATGTTGCAAAACGACAATTATATTATTGTAATCTTTATGTTATTCTACGAGTAACGGATATACAGTGAACATAAATTAGACTTGTTTGAATATTGCAGAACTTTCCATTTTCTTGTAAATGTTTACAAGAATAGGCCAAAAATTAGACATGGGGGAAGTAATTCAGTCAGTCTCAAACAAAAAATAACACCTAGTTTACATGTCCAAAAAACCCCTGTAGATTAACTGATAAGTTAAAATAAAATAGTTTATATTAAAGATGCAAAAAGACAATTACAAAAGACAAGAATTTACTTAAAATGTAAAGGGACTACCCTTCCCTAAATAAATATAAGTGAAGAGGTAGCATCCAAGTAGCTCATGTGAAGTTGAGCAGTGAGTTGCGATAGTTTATGCTTCTCAATTTTTAAAAATAAAACCAACAATATCATGAAAACATGCATGCTCATATAAGAATGGTAGCAAGAGTAAGCATATGCTTTGTCTATATCCAGAAACAAAGTGTCATTGCACCTCATCAATCAGCGACAGCGATTTATCTCTTTCATCGGACAAACTGTGGAGTCTGGACTGGAGCTCTCGAGCTTCCGTTGCCAATATAGCCTTCTCACCATAAACCTCACCGGCATGCTGTAAATATTAAAAAAGAAGTTTCAGCCGTCCTCCTACAGCAATAGAAGTTAAAAACAAGTGGATAAGACTATGTAAATTACCATGTCATTTGCTTCCTTTGTGTCTTTTAATATCTTCTTGAGTTCTTCCACCTTGGTAAGAGTATCTAGACCAGCACAGGAAGATTCTTCTTGGGCCTTCTTGTTTCTTTCCTTAAGATGTTCCAGCTCTTTCATCCTCTCAGTTATCAATTCCATGGCAGATAACATTTTTTTCTGCAACAACAATTAGGAACTAAGTGAGCCAAACGGACAATATTATGGCAGAAAATGGTATATTTTGTACTGTTATAATTTCACATAAACCTAGAAATATTAGATAGCATAAAAAGATACTGAAAAGACTGCAGTAGAAAAGAACAAATGCAAAAAATCTCAACAAAACTTTAAATTCAAGTCAAAAGGAGGAACTATGGTAGCTAGGGAACTTGGATTCCCACCCCCGATTGTATGTTAAATTATGACAAAAAATGACAGGTCAAAAAAATTCCATAATTGACAAAGAAATTACAGTAATTAATAAGTCTTCAAGACCTATAAATTAATGAGCAGTTAAAGATATTAAAGTAATTAATAAGTCTTCATGAGCAGTTAAAGATATTAAAGTAATTAATAAGTCTTCAAGACCTATAAATTGAACACTGCCCAAGCTTTGCCATTAGTAACAGTTGCAAGCTCAATTCAAGAAGAACCCATTAAAGCACTGGATGCCCATGATTTCAGGTTCCAAGGAAATGATTATAACAACCTAGATAAAGTTTTACTATGACTACATGCTAGAGTTCACACAATGGTTCATAATGTGTTCTCTGTTGTCAAACAATATTTAATGAACAGAAGAAAATAAACAACAGAAGATTTACCTTATTGCTTTTAGCATCAGAAATAAGATCTTCAAGATAATCAATGTTAACAAATTGGCCTGATCGGGTCAGCAGAGTTGCAGACAGATTATCATCATTAGCAGAAAGAATTCCTCTCTCAAAAGATAAATCGGCAACACTCTCATCTACCAAGTCAGAGTGCAGTTCTTCACATTCAGCGGTAGTGGTTGTAACCTGATTGATGCCACACCCCCAAGAACCTGCAGCTTCACCAAAATCTTTAAAATCGTCACCTGATATAGCACCAGCTGAAACTGAAACAGTATTATTAGCTTCTAACTCATAGAGACACTGAGCAATTGCAGGCTGAAACGACCATCCTGATTGTTCCTCAGAACCATGTATGGAGAAGCTCCCATCCTTCGTTATCATCTTGTTCCCCAAGTCATCAGAATTCCTTTCAAATGGTTCCACTGGAGCATTCGGAACGTCACAGCCAACAACTGAAGCAACTGCTGATGAATCTATTTCAGCACTATCATGCAAATCATTAATTACATTTTCTGATTCTCCTATAAATGATTGCAAGTCGTTTTGCCCCATAGGATGCTCATCATGTGTTGAATCAGGACTTACTAGGCCAACATTAACCTGACTGCTCGTATTACAAGGACCAACATCCACAAGCTCGTCATGCACATGTGACTTGGCATAAAGTGACATATCTTCTATATCAGAGGTTACATTAATTCCCCTTTCCATAAAATTTGGTTCCAAATCAGTGTGAGTTGTGTTCATCTCGTTAAAAAAAATATAGTGTGATGTTGGACACTCCAACCCCTTTGAATAATCCACAATTCCCACCTCTATGTCTCTGGGATCTGCTTCGCCAATGCACGTTGACATCACATGAGTAGAACTTGTATACCCATTAGAAACTGTAGTTTCACATGCTACTGGCTCTTGTCCTAAATTATATCTTGTCCCTTCCTCCACTTCTTGTAGGCCAAACAACACAGGCTGTTTATCCTTCCCAACTGCAAAATCCAAACATGATGTAACTTCAGGCAAACAATAAAAAAATATCAAAATACATGATATACCACATTATCACACCGTTGGCCCAACAATTCTGCCCAGCATCAGCACCAATATATATGCATTCGAGTAGCAAATGGAACAAAAGCAAACTACTTACAACACAATATGGATCTACTACTGGTATCAGGCATATAACTGGTAAAGCACATAAGAAATTGTCTCTAGAGCCAAAACATTCAACCACAGGCCAAAAGCAATCTGACCTGCGGATGAGGGATGTTTGATTGCATCTTTATCTTGCAAGGTACATGATGCTTCACAGGATCCAGCTATAGATGGCAACACTTCTAGGAGAATAGATTCAGCTGCGGTGTCAACATCATTAGCATGTTCAATAGCAACAGCCTTCAGTATGCGGAAATCAACCTGAAAGACAAGAACATAAACCATCATCATATGCATTAAAGAAAATAGTATATAGGGCCTAAAGTGATACAAGTTTTTGAGGACTAAAGGATCTACATATGTTTCCAAAAAAAAATTAATCACCATCCAGAAACTGTAAATAATTCCAAAAAACTAGCTTCAATTCCATCCACAATTGATCATTAATAACTGAGAACCAAGGTTTTACCTACCGGTCCGTATTGGTGTACCAACATTTTCTCGATACCAGTATGGTACTGGTACCAGGCGGTACACAGTATGTATCATCCGATATATTAAAATATATTATAATATTATATAATATAATATTAAATATAATATTAATATATTAAAAAAAGAAAAAAAGGAGCGATGAGGGTGACCGGCGGGCGGCGGCGGCGGCGCATGAGCGACGCACGGGTGGCAACGACGCACGAGCGACCCGGGGGCGGCGACGGCTCGCGAGCGACCCGCGAGCGCGACGGCGGGAGGTACTTCTTTCTTCTTCCCCTCTTCTTCTTTCTTTTTTTCCTCTTCTTCTTCTTCTTCCCTTTTTCTCCCTCAATCGACCGCCGACGATCGATTTTAGCGATACCGCCCGGTAGCAGGCGGTCCGGGTATTGGTAACCTAGTGGACCGGTATGTACCACCCGTACCGGGCGATACAGATCGAAACTGCAATCCTTGGTGAGAACCAAAATATATTCTACAAGATGCAAATAAGTTATTTACTATCTTGCTGAAGGCTTTTCTTGCAGCTGTAAACTTAATGATATATTGTAAGAACCAAAATAAATAAATGACCGCTGGATCATATATTCATGCAAAGATCAACAACTATATACAAGCATATATATTAGCACATATACAACTTGCAGAAAAATAAGGATTTCCAGAAACCATAACAGTTTAGTTGGTTTTGTAACTCCTTATCAACCAAACTCAAGCCAATGTGTACATCTTTCAAAAAAGATTAAAACTTGCTTCTGGCTTTTGTTTGAATCCATATCACAAAAAATGCTTAGCTTGTTCCTAGAAAAATAAACCATTAGGAAATGAAAAAAAAAAGTTCCACATTCAAAATTTTCAATAAAGCACTTTCTATAAATTACATCTGTAAAAGCAGAAGAATGACAAGCACACAGAAGCATTCACATGCAAAAAGAAAATTACAAAAGTTCATGTACATAAACACATGTATATCCGCATACACATCTTTGCACTCGCATAAACATCAAAATGCATACACAATGACGCAGTTAAACTGTTTAATTCCTCTTTCATCTTTAGTTTCCTCCTGATATTTTTAACTTGAACTGTTCGCCTATTCATAGTGACCACATATGTACAAGCACATATGTGATATGAGATTGTTGAGGTGGCCGAGTGTAGTTACTAGAAAAGTTAGGAAAGGAAATATTTTCATTTGTGAACAATTGGCATAGCTCTAATGGAATATAAACGAGAAAGAATAATTTAAAAATGATGCGAACATGTGCTAAAAGCCCTATGAATGTTGTTGTCAGAAAAGGTGAGACAATTAGAGTGGTATGAGAAGATGTAGAAAGAGGCCAAAGAGGAAAAGTTGAATTATACAAGTAAATATTTAAATACTTTAAATTAAATAAGATTATTAATTTTTAATGTAGTTCAATGGTGACAAAAGATCCACATAGCCAATGCCAAACAATCTGGACATTACAACTTGTTCTTCTTGTTGTTCTTGTAAGCGGAGTCGACCAATATCAATAGAAATATGACAAGTTGCTGATTGATAAATTGGCCGTATCCTATAATTATAATAAAGGTTACCATGGTTGATTGGAATTGCTTAAATGCTACAATGGTCCAATATCAGCACCTCAGTTATCTGACTGATTACCTAGGGAACATGTCTCTCTTAGAGTTTTGCCAAAGGTTTCGAGTGAGGTCCTACAAGTGGATATTATTAAGGCTTTCTCTAGACAGCAACACTACTGCTAGAAGTATATACTATTTTTAAAGGGAGACAGATACAAAAGAAATAAGTTTATCTACCATTCTATGTTTCTAAAAAAGAAAAGTAAGAACTCCTATAGAACGATAAAACATCATATATGAACAACCATTGACATATACTAATCTTATTGTGTTAACATGTGTTTTTTTGTTTTACAGGCTACTTCTGGATTTTATAAAAATTCAACCAGTAATATTATTTAGTTTGGAGATTAATTTGTTTGATAAATATAACGTTCTGACTTATCAAATGTCAAAATTAACTTAGAATTTTCAATTAACTGCAACTAGTATAGAAAATTTCTTAATTGCTTGCATTATGATGTTCATTGATAAATTTGCTGGATTCGCATTGATAAATGCAGTGCATACATTCATGCTCCACATGTCCTGCATTGGCGTTCAGTATGCCCTTCTTTTATTGATAAATGCAAACAATAAACATAAAAAAATCATGATAATTGCTGCATAAAATTTTTAATTAATAGTTACATCAATTTTTAGATGTTCTTATTACAAGCACCTGCATATCTGCCTACATGATGGGCCATCGCCAGCACGGTTTGTCATTCTTGATAACCACTAACTGCGCCTACGCTGCATAAACATCACATCCAACCGACAATCCAAAAGGGGGAGAAGGCACATCACAGTTTTAACAGCCACCACACTGGTTAGCCAGAATAACCGTGAAAGAAGTATAACCAATGCAAGCCCTAGAGATTTGCCGTTTAATATTCTTGTTTTGCAATACGAGGTTTTCCAATCTGTCTTTATTAGTATATGAATGTTTTAGAAAAAAGATAAAAAAAAGCAACAAACCTTGGTTATTCTATAAAGATGATAAAGATTTTAAGGCCAAAAGAAAGCTCCAAGAACCAATAAACACAAGAAAACTGAGGAAGAAATCAGTCCCACAAGATTGAAGAAAGCAAAGCGAGAGTAATATGTTTTACCTGCGGGAAGATTTCTTGAAGAGAAGCGTAAACCTCCTTGTAACCCATGCTATCATTCAATCATATAAAACCCTGCCGAAAGCAAAACAATCACGAAGACCTCAATCTTGATTTCCGTTTCCGTTACAATCAACGAATCGGATACAGAAGAAACAGAAAGGCAAAAGAAACGGGAGATCGGGAAAGCAGAAAGGAAAAGAAAACAAGATCCCGCGACACCAATCGACTGGCCGATCAAGATAGGAACACTACCCGGCAAAGGAGGCGAAGGCGAGGGCGAGGGGAGTGAGAAGAACGAACAGATCGCGCGGATAAGGAACGAGGACGGGAAAGCCAAGTGGGTCAACCGATCGATCGGCTGCGTAGTTTCGATGGAAACCCACCCCCAAGAAGGACGAGGCAAAGAGTCCGTAGCGCACGGTAGGGAAGCGCTCTCCCGGCAAATCGACGAGAGGAGCAATAACACGAAGAAGAAAAGGGTTAACAGAAAAAGGGAGTTGAAATGTAATTATGCGGATTCTTAATCTCGAAGCAAGGCCGAAACGAAACCACCCCAGTTTTTACCACGCAGGCATTACTTTTGCCGCCTGGCTTGCCCTCGCATACCTTCCTCCGACGCACCCGTCCCGTGAATGGACGCAGGCATGGCTGAACAGGTGGGTCCCATCTGACGCAGGCAGGAGGTAGAGCAGGTCGAGGGGGTCCGCGGGGCCCACCCGACGAATTGCCCTGTGACTGATGACAGAGTTGTTGGGGCGGATCGCTGGGCACGTGTCTTCAGTTGTGATCACCACCAACAAGGCAGATGCCCTTCGTGTAGCCACGTGAGGGAGGTGTACGTGGCTTAGAATCTCACTGTAGGATGTGGCATGCGATCGACTCGTAGAATTATTCCCAGCCTCTACACGAGTCACTATATTTAATGCAGAATACATACCGAAACAATGCGTTAACATCATATCACCAGTGGGTGGTTATGGATCATCTTTATGGTTAAATGTAGCGAACAATCTTCCGTCAAATAACAGATATTAGAATCTGCTTTGCTTAGCAATCATATTAATTCTCAATAAATTTTAAATATAATTTAAATTTAAAAAATTATTTAACCCATATAATTTAGATCATGAACTATTTAACTCTTTATAATTTTACTTATATTTAAAATAAACTTTATATTTTAAAAAATATAATATATAATTTTCTTTCGTCGAGTTTATAATAAATCATTATATAATAATACGTATTACGTTAAAAAAATTGATTTTATCGAGCAAAAGAAAACGACGGAGGCTATAGTGACGAACAAAGGAGGAAAGATAGAGGTAAGAGAGGCTAGAGGCATAGATAAGAGAGAGTTGGACAACTACGTCATAGGTGAAGCAAGTGGGGGTGTAGAAAAAAACGAAGTAGAAGGTGGTAAGGATAAAGACACTCAAAGGAGGAAAAGGGATTAGGAGACCATTTTGTGTTTAACATTAAACTAGTCGCACATCTAACTTAGATAAGACTAGAAGCCCATAAACTCATCATCAACGTGGGAGAGGTTATGTGCGTATGATGCCCTACTAGATATCAATGACTCAATGATGCTATTGGTGATCGTCTTCACGACGATGCCTCATTTCGCCATTGATGATGATACTAATTTTTAAATTTAAAGTATATATTATTATATTAATAATTTATAATAAGTTAGTATATCACGTAAGTATATTTTAATATTTATTAACTCAAACATAATAAGAGAGGCTTATAAGGTATATTTTTAAAAATATAAGAGTTATTTTAAATATAAGTAAAATCATATATCGATTACTAAGATCACATGAGCTAAAATAATTCTTTTAACTAAAATTATATATATTATATTAAATAATTTATTATAAATCAATATGAGACGTAAATAAGTCTTAATATATGTTAACTTAGGTTTGATAGAAGATATTTATATACTACATATTTGAACATATAGAATTATAAGTGGTGATTAAGTTGGACTTTGACTAATATATATATTATAAGTAAATAAATAAAAAATACTAATAATAGTAAAAAATAATAAATGAGAGACTCTAACTTAGATAGTGATGGAGTAGCCACTCATGCACTGTCATGTGGTGTTGTGAAAGTCTTGCACCTGTGAGAGATGTATGTGAATGTAAGTGACGTGTATATGCCGGAGCAGTGTATCATTAGTACTAGAGGATGGAATATATCACTTTTCTTTGATATGTCTCATCTTGTTATGCAACTTTTATGTCTAAATTTGAAATCAAAAATATTAGATATGTTTACAATATATATATTTAGATGTCATCTAAAAAGATCCAATTAGATCTTCAAGAACATCGCCTATGGATCTGAATATCATTCAGATGTCGATCTGCAAGGAGAACTAGAATAAATCTAGATCTCTTCTCCTCTCTTCTTATCATTTCACAGGGTCACTATTATTGATGGTATTTAGGGAGATTGAGAGAATAACTGTAATCTCTCTCAAGAACGGTTATACAGCGTATTACGGCTCGCTACGATGCACCCTCACATATTTGGATATTAGGTTTAGAAGATGTCATATCTTTTTATAGGCTAGAGTAGAGGGTCTAAGGTAATTTATTAGGAGAGTTCCTTCCATCAAGGGCATCCCCTAAAATATCCCAATATAATATGAACTTTATTTAATATTAGATAATATCTTTTATCAGAATCTAATTAATCCATAATATATCTTATTCAATTATAAAGGGCCACATAATCTTACATTCTCCCACTTGCCCATTAATTAATAAGATATAAAAGATATCTAAAATCAAAATAAATAAAATAAAATTTATTTGAAAACAATTATATATAATTATATTCTGGAAATTTTGAAAATCATTTTATACATGACCATGATTTTAAAAATAAACCAATAAGTCCAATAAGCATAATAATACTATATTCAGTCCAACTATCAATGTGAGTCATAGCGGTTGTATGTCATCAATATTACACTTAATTTTATGTACTACAACACTGTTAATCTTTCCTTATATAGTCGATAATGACCCATGTAATTTATCTTGTCAAGACAATCATGTTTCTTGCATTCAACCATAATATGCATAAATATAAACACAAACAGGATAGCAAAAATAAATAAATTTAATTATATAAAAAAATATCAATAATAGCATCCACCTATATCCTTTATGACTTGTTCACAAGTCTCATTTTAAAAACATATTTTTTAAATATTTTACACTATAAAGCTTTAGTACATAGATCAATAATCATCATAGTGGTGCTCAAATTTTCAATTGACACTTATTGTTTCTGGACTCTTTCTCTAACCATCAAGTACTTTATCTCAATGTGCTTGGAACCACTAAAGTACTTGTCATTCTTAGAGAAGAAAATTATTGTAGTATTATCACAAAATATCTTCAGCGGCTTGGTAATTAAGTCGACCACACCAAGTCCTGAGATAAAATTCCACAGCCATAAAGCTTGATTTGTAACCTCGAAGCATACCACAAATTCAGCTTCCATTGTAGATAATACAATGAGTAATTGTTTTATAATTTTTCAAGAAATTACCTCACTAACCAACATGAACACAAATCCTGAAGTGGATTTCCTACTATCGAGGCAATTTACAAAATCAACATCTTAATATCTCGTCACTTCAAGCTGATCTGATTTTTTATATGTGAGCATATAATCTTTTGTCCCTTATAGATATTTCATTATTTTCTTTGCAGCTTTCTAATATTTCATTGCTGGGTTACTCTGGTATCTACCCAACATTGCCACTGCAAAACTGATATCTGACCTTGTACAGGTTTAAGCATATAATAGACTTCCAGTTGTGCACTCATAAGAAATATTTTTCATTTGATCTCTTTCTAAGTCATTTTTCAGGCACTAGTTTTGGTTGAATTTTTCACCTCTAGTAATAGGTGTATCATTGGCTTTGCAAAGCTACATATTAAATCTCTTCAAGATACGATTAGTATAACCTTTCTGAGATAGTCCTAACAAACATTGAGATCTGTCCCTGAATATCTCAATGCAAATAACATAAGATGCCTCATTCATATCAACCATCTTAAAGTTTTTATTTAGAAATATCTTGGTTTCGTGCAATAAACTAAAATCACAACTAGCAAATAATATATCATCAACATATAGGACCAATATAATAAACTTACTCCCACTAACCTTCAGATATATACACTGATCAATAATATTTTCATTAAATCCGAAGGAAGTAGTGGTATCATAAAACTTTATATATCATTGTTTGGAAGCTTGTTTAAGGCAATAAATGGATTTCTTAAGTTTGCAAGCCCAACTTTTCTTTCCTTTTTCTTTGAATCCTTTAGGTTGTTCCATATATATTTTCTCATCTAGATCCCCATTTAGAAATGATGTTTTCACATCCATCTGATGTAACTCAAGATCGTAATGAACTACTAATGTCATAATGATCCTTAATGAGTCCTTTCGAGAAACTGGAGAAAAGGTTCTCATGGTACTCAATGTCTTCTTTCTAATAAAAACATTTGGCCACATGTCTGACTTTATATCGTTCGATATTACCCATCGTACGTTTAGTCTTAAAGACCCATTTACAATCGACTCTTTTACAATTATTGGCCAATTCAACGAGTTCCCAAACACCATTCTGGTCCATTGATTTTAACTCATCTTTCATTGCATCATACCATTTTTCAGAATTATTACTTTCTATGATTTGTGAAAATGATAAGGGATCTTTTTTCATTCCTATATCAAAATCTGATTCTTGCAGATATACCACATAATCATAAAAAATTACATGTTTTATTTTTTATTGACATCTTCTCAAATCTGCCAATTGTGATTGTTCTATAAGACTATCAGTGGCGACATCAACATCATATGAGAATTCATCAATGTTATTTTGTTGTTCACCCTCATTAATTCTCTCATTGATTTGAGGAGCAACAATTTCTCGAATAGGGGATAATACAGGAGAAAAAGCCTGAATCTCCTCAATATCAAAATTAATCATTCGAGACTTTTGACTCCCACTGATTTCGTTATTTTCTAAAAATTTTGCATTACTAGATCATACTATCCTCATATTATGATTAGGGCAATAAAATCTGCATCACTTGGATTTTTTTGGATAATCAGTAAAATATTCAGAAATTATTCTTAGATCCAATTTCTTTTCATGTAGATTGAATACTTTTATCTCTACAAGACACCCACAAACAAATAGGTAAATGTCTCAAACTGGGTTTTTTACTAGTTCATAACTCAAATGGAGTTGATAGAACTAACTTACTAAGAACCTTGTTTAGGATGTACATAGTTGTCCTAAGAGCATCACCTCACATTTACTAACTCATTATGCTCCTAACCATATCCATAAGAGTATGATTTCGCCTTTCAGCAACATCATTCTGCTGTGGCATACCTGGTAATACATACCGAGCACAAATACCCCGTTGTTCTAGGAATATAGCAAAATGATCAATATTCTGACTAGATTCATCATATCTGTCATAAAATTCACCACCCCTATCAGATCTGATAATTTTAACTTTTTATATAATTGTCTCTCGACCTTATTTATGTACACTTTAAGAATATCAACGGTCTTAGACTTTTCATGTATTAGATAAACATAGTCATATATTGATAGGTCATCTATAAATGTGATGAAATATATTTTTTCACTAAAACAAAGAATATGGAGTGGTATGCAGATATCAGTATGAATAATTTCAAGAAATTTTTTATTTCTTGTGATATTTTTCTTTGTATGCTTAGTTTACTTTATTTTAATGTAATCTATACAAACATCAAAATAAGAAGTCTAAATTTTTTAAAATATTATCCTTTATTAATCTTTCAATTCTTTCCTTAGAGATATGCCCCAAACGTTTATGCCACAATATAGAAGATCTTTCATTATTAAAATTATGTTTCATTCCAATACTTGATTGTAGGGTCAATAATGTATTTGTAAACTTAAGATTCAAATTAATTCTGTACAAACCATCACACAGAATTCCAGAACCAACTTTTATTAAATCATAAAATATGCTAAGTTTATCATTACCAAAAGAAACATAATATTCTAACTCATCCATTCTAGACAAAGAAACTAAATTTCTAGAAATTGTAGGAACAAAACATGTGTCTTTAAGATCCATCAGATGACTCGTCTCTAGGCGTAAGCGATAAGTCCCTACTGATACCACTTTTGCTTTGAGACGATTTTCAATAATTATGAATCTTTCATGTTTTTGGTTTCCGGATTGAAATAAATTCCTTCATATTATTAGTAACATGAATTGAAGCGCAAGAATCAATACATCATGTATTATAAAGAACTTCTGCAATGTTTGATTCAAAACATATAAAAGTTGAGTTTATACCTTTCTTTTCGAATCAAGTCCTACGTTTAATGCAGTTCTTCTTTACATGTCCTTTCTTGCCACAAAAGAAGCATTTTACTGAAGTATATTTCTTTTCAATTGTCTATCTAACATTTCCAGACCCGACAAATTTTCTTGATAGATAATACTTCGATTTTCTTTTCTTATTACCGACTCCTTAAGTAGTAGTGAGTACATTATATGAACTTTCATGTCTTAATCATAATTCTTTCTGAACACACATACTAGTTAACTCATTCAAGTCCCACTTATCCTTATTTGTATTGTAGTGAATATTGAATGGGTCAAACTGAGAATGAATAGAATTAAGAATAAATTACACAATGAAATATTCATCAACATTCATTCTCAATGTCTTAAGTTTTGTAGTTTTGTCAGCCATATTGAGGATGTGATCTTGAATTCCTCGAGTACCATCATACTGAGCTGTAGTTAGTTTTCATTAATGTATCAACCAATGACTTATTAGCAGATTTAAATATGTCTTCAATAACCTTTAAATATTCACGTGCGTTAGTTGCAACTGGTAATTAAGTTTTTATATTATTTACAATTGTCATCCTTATAAATATTAAACTGAGCCTATCAGATCTTTCCCAGACTTTTATTTTTTTGACTTATTCCATAGTATTTTTATCAGTTAATTCTGTAGGATTTTCAACAATTAATGTCAAATCAAGATCTAATACATCCAATGTAAATTGCACATGCTCTAATCATTCTGAATAATTTGATCTAGAGAGTACAGGGATACTAGAAGCATGAGAATGTATGGATGGGAATACCACTGCAGAATATAAAATAACATTAATGCTTTGAGTCTACCAAGATATGATAAACTATTGATATTATCAATATTTAACCTTTAGGTAAAAATATTTACATATCTAGTATTTACTCAAGATCATTTTTGATACCTTTGGGTATATAATTATAAACTACAAGGATATCAAAAACATTATCATCCTACCCCATCATATAATTATTTGAAATAGATTATTCTTTGAAATTATCTAAATCTTCTAATTATGTATATAATTTTGAATATTATTTTCTTAATACCATTGAGGACTTGTTCCTTAATGTAATTTTATACATCATTGATCTAGGCCACTTTAGTGACTACAATACTAATATAGTAATATAAAATATAAATTAAATTATCCTATGAATGACAAGACTTAAAGTATATTTCATATCCTATAAGTCTACCATCTCAAGCTACTTTTGCAGCTACCGATTAAGAATATAAATTATAAATAATATTTATCAAGTTCATTTGAACTAATTTATGTTAAAATAGTTTAATAATAGAATAACAATCATAATAATTATTAAACACTTAATCAGTGGAAAAAAAAACTCATATAATAATTGTAATCATGATAATACATAAATAATACTTTTATGTAAAAAATAAATATTATTTCATAATTTTCAACATATGTATGTAAATAACTAAATAAATATCCTGGAAATAATAATTACATTTAACACATACAATTAGTAATTTATATGAGAAATATATAAAGAAATAATAATTTATAATAATTTTTTAATTAAACTAATTAATTTTATTTAATTGGAGAAGCCCGTAAGTCCAATTAAATAAATTGATCAAATAACAAAAATTGATCAAGATCCATTAATTCCAATTTGATCAAAATAAAATATAATAAATGAATAATCAAAATATAATCATGATTAAATTTATTAGATTATATATTGATCAATTTTATAATTGAGAAAATAAATCATAATTTTTTAATTTTATAATGGCAAAACTATAATTCTAAAAGGATATAAAAAGAATTACAGAATTTATAAAGGATAGAAATATTATAGAATTAATAAAACACAGAAAGGGTAAAACTATAAATAACCTATTCGGCTTAAGGATAAAATTATCATTTCGGCTAAATGACAAAATTATAATTTCAGTAGAATGGTAAAACTGTGATTTCTGCTAAAGGATAAAATTGTAATTTTAGCCGAATGGTAAAACCGTGATTTTAGTATAATGGTAAAATTATAATTTTTCTTTCATTAAAGAAAAAGCCCTAACCCTATTTTTTTCCTCTTCTGCCACCGTCGTCGCTTGTGCAGTCGCCAGCGCAACCACGTGTGCGGTCGTCAGCGCGCGACTATGGCCTGCGCAACCGGCAGCGCACGGCTGCAGTATGCGTAGCGTTCTGCGTGTCGTCGACCGCTGGGACACGACTATTGGCGTGCGAGGCTGCCACTTGCGCGGGCATTACTGCATGCGGTGGTCGCTTGATGCAGCCCCTGCTACACTCGACTGCCTCTTGATGCGGCTGCGGTCAGTCGCTTGTGGCAGACCTGCGTGCGGCTGCCGCTTGATGCGACTACCGCCTACACGCGACCGACCCAGTGCACGACCTAGGCCATCGGCAGCATGGCCGACGCTGCTCAATGCAATGCTGCCGCAAACATATGGCCAAAACGCAGCAAGATTACTGCATCTTTTCCATGATGCACAACAACCATCAAGATCGTTCGTAAGCAAACGAGTAAACTTAACATATAGGAATACAGATCAATCAAATATTTATATCTACACATCATAAACTAAAATAATAGATCTAATATTTTTTATCTCAAAAACCTATGCTCTGATACCAATTGTAAGCATAAATATACGAAAAAACTTTTATGCCAGGATTTGAAATAAAAAATACTAGATCTGTTTATGATGCGTACCTTTAGATGTCATATGAATAGATCCAATTAGATCTTCAAAAACACTACCTACGGATCTAAATATCATCGAGATATCGATTTGCAAAGATAACTAGAATAAATCTAGACCCCTTCTCCTCTCTTCCTATTCTTTCAAAGGACCACTGTTATTGATGGTATTTGGGGAGATTGAGAGAATAACCGTAATCTCTCTCAAGAACTGTTATGCAGCATTTGTGATAACTAGAATAAATCTAGACTCCTCCTCTCTTCCTATTCTTTCAGAGGACTACTGTTATTGATGGTATTTGGGGAGATTAAGAGAATAACTGTAATCTCTCTCAAGAACTATTATGCAGCGTTTGTGACTCGCTACGACGTACCCTCAGAGATTTGGATAGTAGGTTTAGAAGAGGTCATGTCTTTTTATATACGATAGTAGAAAGTCTATGATAAGTTATTAGGAGAGAGTAGAGAGTCTAGGATAAGTTATTAGGAGAGTTAATTCCATCAAAAATATTCCCTAAAATATTCTAATATAATATGAACTTTATTTAATATTGGTTAATATCTTTTATCAGAATCTAATTAATCCATAATATATCTTATTCAATTATAAAACATCACATAATAATAATAATACTAATAATAAATAATAATAAATAATAATAATAAATGAGAAATTCTAATTCAAGATGGAGTAGCCACTCATGTACTGTCACTGGTGTTGTGAAAGTATTATGCTTTGCACGTGTGAGAGATGCATGTGAGTGTAAGTGACGTGTATAGATCGAAGTAGTGTATTAGGAGGGAATATATCACTTATCTTTGATGTCTCATCTTATTCTACAAAAAAAAAAGAACATATATATATATATTGATTATATAATACAAAAATATATATCAATTGTATAACATATATGTACGTGGTATGTATGCAAATTTCTAATATGTAAAATAAGCAGAATAAATATGAATAAAAATCTTATTAACTGTCAGAGTTATCTTAAAACATAACAATAGATTTGATTGTTTGAAATAGAGGATGTAATGTTTCATAAATGTTTTCAATAACATAATATATATATTTTTCAAAGAATGTCAATTAATGTTTATTTGATATGATTCTTCCCGCATCTATTGATGACTTTATCATATTTGTTTTCATTTATTAAATTGGAACAATCACCCATCTCCTTTTACTTCGTTCCCTATTTTTTAACCAAAATAGCCATGATTAAATCCTTGTAAAAAAAATAACAAATTATAGTAATAAAAAAGAAAAAAATGATATATATATATATATACTCATATAAAATAGAAAAATACATATATTTAAACTATTAAATTTTCTTCTGAATACCATGGATATTCTTTCGATTATATATTCTTTTGAATATCACTATAAAATACATTGTGTGAAAATAATAAAATAATTAATTTTAGTAGGGGATAATATACTTAATATTCTTAATATATTGGGACATGTGACATCTAATCATTTAGAAGATAACATGATGATCTCATGATGTTCAACAATACAATAGAAAATATCATCTAAGTAAAAAATTATTCATAAATATTTTATTTTTCCTGATCATCTACGATTAGAATATTCTAACCATAAGTACATACATTTTAGGTATGAAAAAGAGTTATTTAACTAATTAATATTCCTGATATTCAATTCATGACTCTATACTAATTTAAGGAATTTTGTCAGATGTTTACAATACAAAGTCTTATGATAAAAATATTATAATATAATAGGGATAATAATAGTCCTCCTCCCAAACCAAACGATGTGGCCCAAGACCAACCGACGTGGAAGGACCGGGTCAGATGACCAATTTCCCTAATCTCACCTTCGAACACACATGAGCAACGTGTCATAAATGGGTAGATAAACCCGAGGTCTGACAACATCGGATGTCGTGCGATCACCATCAGATCTCATAAGAACTTGAGGGGAACAACCGTCGATATTGCATGCAACATCAAACGGGCTGACAGAAGACGCCAAAAGGATGATGAGATCGAGACTTGACCGGTCAACGACATACATGTATAAAAATGGCACCCCAAGAGCTCGCCAAAAGGGTCTCTCTCCCTCTCTACTTTAATCAAAGAAGAGAAGAAGCTCCGATGCCTAAGTAGGGGACGTTAGATTTCACCATTCGAAACAACCATAACTTGATCGTCGGAGGGACCACCTTAGGAATCCACCACCCGGGAGGTATTATCTTACAGGACTAGCCCAGCGAGGTTAGAAAGACTCGCATCAAAATCGCAACTGAAGCATTCATTCACGTCGACCTCAGACTATCATGGAGCATCTCTTGTGCTCACGGCTTGAATCCCGTTGTGTGAACCCAGAAGTGATGGAGAACTTAGAAAATATAGAAAATCTAAACCACCATCCTAATGGGGCTAGATTTAGTTGGTCGGATAATGACAAAATTTGGAAAAACGAGTCCCATTGGATTAATTTCAATATATGATCACATTTACCAGTAATAAGATGGATGGAAACAAAAATATTATTGGCGTATTACTCACGCCGCGCAGTTTGGAGACCATTCAATGGCATAGCGGTTTTCTCAATAGAAAGTCTCTATCGTAGTACGCAAGATTGACCGACGACGGACGCGTCACGGCACTTATATATTACGCCGGCTGTTTGACGTTAATACGCAGCTGGGCTTTTGACTGAGCCAACTTAGCTAGTTGATCGACCGTCGACGCAGTTACTAGTTAGCGACCATCTATCGAACACTTGCGGTGCATGTCTGGCATCGTCATCGACCGAGCCGTAGCGATCAACTATCGAGCAATTGCGGTCTATATCGGGGACCGCCATCGACCGAGCCGGACGCTTCTCCGCAACGCGACGAGGCTTCGCACCGCACTTGGCGGACCGCTTTCCCGGACTTTTTGTGGGTTTCTGCCTGGGAATAGGCGTACTTGTTGTCCCACCCGAAACCGACGTGCATCACGTCTCGTGAGGCCATTTGGTCGCTATCGCCATCGTAGATGTGCTTCCCTCCGTCGGATAGTTGACACGGTCAGCTCTCGCTTCTGAGACTCCCGCTGTTGGCTTCTGTCATAGCAAGCTGGGCCCAAGGAAGCCGATGTCGATGAGATGGACGATCAGAGAATGAAGTGAAAACCAAGGTATCGGGTCTCCAAGGATCATCGTTTGTCTCGGAGTTTGGCAAGACGGGAATATGCACGCGGTGAACGCGATGGCGGTGGCGAGGGGGGTGATGACGATGATGATGGCGGCGGGGGTTGGCGGGGGTCAGGGGGAGACCGTGGCGGTGCTGCAGGAGGCGGAGGACATCCCGTTTGGGACGGGCTGGTGGTACGCCTACGCCGGGATCTCGTGCTTGATGGTGCTGTTCGCAGGGATCATGTCTGGGCTAACGCTAGGGCTCATGTCGCTGGGACTAGTAGAGCTCGAGATCCTGCAGCGGAGCGGGACGCCCACCGAGAAGAAGCAGGCAGGTCCGGCCTCTTTTGCTTCCCGTGCTTCTTCGGTTTCTTCTTTTGATTTCATTGCTTGATTGCTTCCGTCTCTATCAGTTGTTTGAAGTATGATCAAGATCGTGTTTTGTCGTATCCCACGCTTCTTCTTTTCCATGAACGTGGTGTTAGTAGAGGAAAACGCTTATGATGCACTCGATGTTCATGCTAATTTCTCGCCTAAAAAAAAGTTCTCACAGTTCTTTCCATAAACGTTAATTCCAATGTCGATTGTTTCTTGTTTTCTCCGTCATCAATCAATGAAAATAAATGCTTTTAAACCTTTTTATTAAAGAATGTTTAAGGAAGTTTATTATTGAGCATTTTCACTTTCATTGTCTGACAGTTCTAGTTTGTGATATGTTACTGTTAGCCCAGCTGAAAACATGGAAACCAAGATACTTGAGATAACTGAATTTGCATAAATGTCAATGGATTAATTTCTCAAATAAGAGAAAATGTGAGCCACTAGATGTGGCAGTCAACAATATCAAAGGATAAATTTTGTAGCAGTCAAAAACGTTTTGGCTGCTTAACAGTGATTTACATGTTTTTAGAGGAAGGGGTGAAAGAGAATATTTACTATGAGATAAACATGGCCAAACTTCTTATCTGCTTAGATAAAACTTTTTGTACTTGTTTTGCTGGCAATGCATGTAGAGACAAATGCTCATTATTGCATCCCCTAGCTTCTAAATTTGAATAGTTTGAGTCCTATTAGAAAATAAAAGTTTGAAGAGAACAATATGAAATAGAAAAAAGAAAGAAATTATTCAAATTAAGACATCGAGCATGTTTTCTTCTTTATCATTTTCAATCTTTTTACATCTATAAGAAAACAATATGAAATAGAAGTGATGAGAATGCCCATGCCCTATGTGGTTCAACTTTTTTATTTATGAATTTGGTATTTATCTAAGACATTCTTTTTCATGGTCCAAGATAATTTATCTGAACTCTTATTTTGTTGTTGTGCTCTTTACTACGTGAGTAGGACAATATTACCTTTAACCTTCCGTATATTTGATTCTAGGGTTCGAGAACTTTCCACATCCTCAATATAATTTTATTATTGGGATCGATAACAAGCACACTCATCAAGTCTCTGTATATTGTTAGCTGAAGCAAAGTTTTTTGTCATCTAGCTCACCAATTTATGCACATTTCTTAACTTTTATGGTCATATATTTGATAAATCAGTTGTCTGGTCATTATTGCAGCTACTATTCTTCCTGTTGTTCAAAAGCAACACCAACTTCTTGTCACCTTACTTTTATGTAATGCTGCTGCCATGGAGGTAATAGTTTCCTATTTTCTTTTCAAAAAATTATAAATCTGTACATTCCTGGTCATGCACTTAAACCATATTCATTATATGATAATATCTCATGACAGGATATAACAAACTCCGAAAGGCAGTTTGGCTTTGTTCTTGATGGACTTCTGGACTTCTTTTTTTCAGCACTCTTGACAACTTTGCTCTGAGATTTGGCAATTTGGAACAAAATGTCATAGAAGTTGAAACAAGTTAAAAAAAAGAACTAGACGCAGAGTGACCTCTTCATTGTTCTGTACTATATTGTTGAATTGGTAGTTTTAGGCCTTTAGGATGTGAGCATTGTCATTCATGTCAGTGCTACAAATGAAAAATGGGGAACCAGGATCTGATTTATGAATTATGAAGTTGTTGAATAGGAAACAAATTAGAACATATAAATGCAATCTCTCACAGAGAGTTGAATATGTTCATGATGTATTATCAATGTGCAATGATGCTTAACCATTAAGGTAAATATACCATTTTCCACCTACTTAATATAATTCAGATCGTGAAATAAGCTTTTGTCTCATTTGTCAAGTTTGCGTAACTTCTTTCATTTGCTTCTGCTGCATGGACACTAATGCTAACTAGGTTGATGCAGGCTCTTCCTATATACCTCGATAAGATTTTCCATCCTTTTGTTGCTGTTGTCTTGTCTGTAACATTTGTTCTGGCTTTTGGAGAGGTACTTTAACTGATCGTTGTTTATCTTTTGATGCTTGGAAGTCGGAAATGCTAATCTTAAATTATACATATAAGAAACCAGTGCTAATAGTGCTATGTTTTTGTGCAGGTTATTCCTCAAGCCATATGCACAAGATATGGACTAGCTGTGGGTGCTAATTTTGTATGGCTAGTACGTATTTTGATGATTATATGCTACCCGATTGCTTATCCTATTGGCAAGGTAATTAATTATATGTCTGAAGTAATTTATGCATCATGTTGCAATTTCTTTTAGACAGTAGATTGTCCATAAGTAAATGGCATCGATGATGTGGTTACACTTAGATGGTAGGAGTAGGTCCACGTGAGCATGGGCAATGTCATGATGGAGACTGTCAAGACTTGGTTCCATGTTGTATTCCCAAATGGATTTTCTCTAAGAAGCTTTGTTGACAAGGATTCAGGGACTTAAGAAGGACTAGGATATGTGACAAAGAAACAAAGAAAACATGCATATTTCATTTGAATGTCTTAGACACTGGTTTTATTTAGGTTTTTACACATTTTTAGTTTAAAGGAGTTTGGAAAGTTTTTGCCATGTTGGCATGGTATAATTAAATAATTCAGTACCATGCATGATGATGTCGTGCCACACCTTCTGTGTTTTGATTTTGTGTCAACAGACATGGACCCTCTGCTGCATCATGCCTGCACAGTATTAGCACAGTGTGTGCCTGTGATTTATAAATCCTTCATTATGCTGAATAGCTTCCAACTATATTGACTTTAATCATGTTGGTGTCACAGATATGGTCTCCCTTGAACCTAGGAGGGGGTGTAAGGGAAGTAGCATGGTGCAAAACATCCTAATTCATCTTGAAATACTAGCCCCGTGATTGCAAAAGGCGCTCGGGCGAGGCGAGGCGAGGCCCGAGCGCCTCGCTCAATCACCAGGCGGCGCGCTTCAAAGAGGCACCGCCTGGGCACTCGCACGAGCCTAGGCGCCGGGTGCTTCGGGCGAGCGCCCGGGTTTTAAACCAGGCTAAAAGCCTGGTTTGGTCGCATTCGCGTTAGTTGGTTCAATCGAACCAACTAACGCACCGATGATTGCTTCCTCAACCCTAATCTCACTCGCGAATCACGAGTACGTCGTCGACTATGTTGTCGCCAAGGTTTGCAATTTTGACCTGTACCGCCCGGTACGGGCGGTACATACTGGTCCGCTAGGTTACTGGTACGCGGACCGCCCGCTACCGGGCGGTTCCGTCAAAAATCGACCGTCGGCGGTCGATTTTGGCTATCAGCGGCCGATTGAAGAAGAAATCGACCGTCAGCGGTCGATTGAGAGAGAAATCGATCGTCGACGGTCAATTGAGGAAGAAAAAGGGAAGAAGAAGAGGAAAGAAAAAAAAAAAGAGGGGAAGAAAGAATACCTTGCTGGTGCGCCGTCCTCGCCCGCGGCCGCGGTCGCTTTTTCTCCCATGCGAGAAAGATCGAGACGACGTCACCTCGGCGGCGTCACCCCCTTTTCTTTTATTTTTTAATATTTCAATATTTTATTATATAATATTATATTATAAACATATATTATATTATATTTTAATACCAAACGGTATGCATTGTGCATACCGCCCGGTACGGGGCCCGTACCGGTATCGACAATATATCGATACACCGGTACGGATCGGTAAGTCAAACCATGGTTGTCGCTGCCATCGCTGCATTGCTCTCTGCTGCCGTTGTTGCTCTACGCCATCGTCGCCGCTGTCGCTTTCGTTGCTCTCGGTAAGCAGCTTTCTCGATCAGGTTAGCCGAGAAGAATACAACTATGGACAGGTCGCTGCTCTCAGTAAGTAGCTTTCTCGGTCAGCTTTCTCGATCAGGTCGCTGCTGTCGCTTTCGCTATTAATAGTAGCTGTTAACAGTATACTTATAACAATATTTTTTATTTATTAGATTAATAATATACTATTTTGATTTAAAATTTTAATAATACTAATCTATATTTATTTAATATCATATTTCTAGATTTTCTTAATTTAATATTATATTTTAATTTAAATAATTATATTTATTAATTGTATTATATATATTTTTTATGTTTTAGCGCCTCGCTTCGCTCGAGCGAGCGCCTAGCGCATCGGGCATTTTGGGACCCTAGCGCTTTTTGGAACCTAGCGCTTTTTAAATCACTAACCTAGCTCCTCAACAAGGATGATGATGATTATTAGGTGAGCTTGAAGCATGAAAACACAAAGTAGGGCTTGGGCTTCTGTATGAGACTTGGGATGTGTACTACTGGACATGGGCTCAGCAAGGTCACTTTATTCGGTTGTTAGCTTAGTAGGCCAGATCTGGGCCATCACAAAAGGCCACAGGTTTTGTGATTTGGTTGTACATCTTTTGTTGCAAACATTGTTGTTCAAGCACGATTTTGCTTTGTTCACATTATTATTATTTTTCATTACTAGTACTTTACTTTAGTATTGCCTATCTACTTCCATTATATTAGATTAACTCTAGGACTCCATGGTTTATGTAAGCTTATCAATTATTATGATTATCAAATAAGTGTAGTTTATTATCTCATCGGTGCTTAGTTGATAATTTGTTTATTGCAGTATGTGTCACCGACGTTTTCTTTCAAATGCCATAGCAGAAAATTCTATGAATATGTAGTTTTGTTTTGCTATGAACATTTATTGGTTTAATTTTTCCAAATATGCCATTCCAGATTCTTGATTGTGCACTAGGGCATAACGAATCTGCGCTTTTTAGGCGTGCTCAGTTAAAGGCTCTTGTATCTATCCATAGTCAAGAGGTAATCAACTTCTATATTGCACTAACTTATATTAGCTGTCCATATTTTCTTGGATTTAATATTATTAGAGTCAGCTCAAAATTTCGAATACATAATACTAGCATTTGTTCCATCTTTTAGGCTGGTAAAGGTGGGGAGCTAACACATGATGAGACAACAATAATTAGTGGAGCTTTAGACTTGACCGAAAAGGTATGTCTTATGAAACTTCAATGTTTGTTCTCTTTTGTTTCTGAGTGTACATCTTGTGGAACACTTTTTAGTTTTTAGTTCCTAATCAAATGAGCACCTGGTCTCATGTCTGTATTAACTAGTAAAGCTACATGAGAAGATGCAGAAGTCATCAAACTTGCTATGTATATAAATCTGGAAAAATCAGCTGCTTAAGACTAACAAATAATCTATATGGAAGTCCTCGGAAATACATGAACCGGTGGATTTAATTTCACTGCTTTCAGCTAATTATCTTGACGCTAAGAAGGTGATGATAATAATCAGAAAAGCAAACAAATACTTGGCTAAGACATTATGGCATTTGATGAGTGTTAGATTTTATCCAAATTTTGTGGTCACACAAACTGACATATCTATACTTCATTATGTTATTAGCAGCAGCAATAGCTACAGCATAGAGTGGTTTAGACTCCATTTGTATATATCAATATCTTGACTTTCCGTTTTTGATTGTAGGTGATCTTAGTCATACTATATTGTATCAGTAAGCCATCTGATTCCTACTACTTAGGGGTTGGATGCATGGATCTCTTTCCACTTTTGAGCTATGCTACAGGAGATACTGCTAGTGATACTAAAGATTACTTGTTTTCTCTTTTTGTTGCCTCTACTGAGGTGTTCTAACTTCTTCTTTTTCTCATCATATCATTAGTTCTAGTTGACTCCTCTCATCTATTTTGTGCATGGGTAGGTTTGCTTTATACATTGATTTTAGTTGGAAACGTTGAATAAACCTATTAAATATACCTTGTGAACTTAGCACTGATTGGCCCTATTTAAGAAACCCTATCTGTTGAACTACCATCTCTTTACTATTTCATTGGATAACTGAGCATGAAGATATCAAGATATCTTAAAAGAGGGGAGGGTTTTTACTTTATATATGACCAGACATACTGGTTTCTGGTCATTGTATATTTGCTTGGTAATTTAAATCTCTTCCAGTACACCATGTTCATTCTAGTATCTGATGATTGGAAATAATAATAATAATAATAATAATAATAGTATTAACTCGTTATTACAGAACCTTGGACCATATATGAATCTATTGGAAGATTTAAGAGTAAGCAAGTTTAAAAGGAGAGGGGTGTGCTTATTTGTTTATATAGTATGATATGCAGCTTTCTAAACCATTGTGCTTATTTGTATCTGCTTTTTCCCTTCTAACATATTTGGAGACACTCCGAGACAGTATACTTAGTGGATTCTTGCTAGTTGCTAGTTCAATTTAGCTAGCTAAAAGGGGACAGCTTATTCCTAGTTTCTCAGCCAAGTGTAACCTGCATAACTGCATGTTTCTAGAATATCAATTTGAGATTATGGTTTGGGTAATTATTAAATTATTTTCTTATGTGCAGACAGCTGGGGCAGCCATGACTCCCATTGAATCAACATTCTCATTAGATGTCAATTCAAAATTAGACTGGTGAGGGTCACCAGATGGAAATCTTCTCTTTCCCAACTTTAGTTGTATTGTTATTATTTTAATCTAAAAACTAGCTGTTAGATAGTGTCTAAGACTCTAAGCCAATATTCTATCCTTTAAGATATTTTGATATATTAAGTTTCCATTTGCTCTACATTTCATGTCATTTAGAAAATTTCTTTTTTATTCATGTTCTGCTGGTTGTGTATAATGGCATGTTGTCCTGGATATTGAGATACATGCAGTCAACAACCATTTTAATTACTAACCTAAAAGGTCATGAAACGTGAGGAAATTTCAAGCCCACCACAAAACTATAAATATGCTTTAAGGCACATGAACATTGTAAAAAAAAAAGTTTAATAAATATAGACCATTTCCAAATATAATAATCCAATCAGATTGTGGTTCATGTTTACTGTCATGCAACAGCGATTTACTAAATAGCTTAGTTTGCTGCAGTACTTTTGAATGCTACATGTTTCAAATCCAACACACTATGTCTGTCAACAAGTCAATCATTTGTTATGTAAAATTTTATCTATTAGCCTTCTAGATGTTCATAATGCTCAAAATCTTATCTTCAATGATGGCATCGGAATAAACATAAGCTGTATGTCCAAAGAGTTACTTAAGATACATGTGCACTGTGACCTATCCATTGGTCTCAAGTTAACTTGAGTTCCTTTCCCATCTATTTAAGAAAACCTTTTTGGACAATTCTTTTAGACCACAAATGGTTTCATCCAGAATCTAGATTACTTTAATGTTTTTCATATCCTACAGTTATTAAAAGAATTCCCCTATTTGGTTGGACTTATACCCAGGGAAGCAATTGGCAAGATTCTCGCTAGAGGTCACAGCCGTGTTCCTGTTTATTCAGGGAATCCTAAAAACATTGTTGGCCTTCTGCTGGTGGGTTTTAGTCTTCTTGTGTCACCTCTGGCTTTATGCTGCTTTTATTTATTTATTCCTTCAACAATACTGCTGATTGTAGTAATTGCTGTTTTCTCATTTTGCATTTTCTTATTTGACACAGGTGAAAAGCCTTCTCACTGTTCGTGCTGAAACGGAAACACCAGTTAGTTCTGTTTCAATCAGAAGAATTCCAAGGTTTACACCTTGTATTGTTAAGCTTTAATGCTTATACAGCAAGCCCCTGCTTATTTCTGAAATTTAACAGGGTTCCAGAAGATATGCCACTGTATGATATACTGAATGAGTTTCAAAAGGGTAGCAGTCATATGGCAGCTGTTGTGAAAGCTAAAAGCATAAATACGACTCCACCTGCTGAAGGGAAGAAATTGGAAGCGAACAAAGAACCTAGTGGCAAATCTGAATTGATGGTTCCTTTATTATCTGAAGGAGGAGAAAAATCAGATAGTGTTGTTGTTGACATCAACACATGGCAAAATAAACAGGTCAATGGAGATCGGCCAACCCTGCAACAGAATGATGCAGCAGCAAGTATAGTAGCTCGTTTGACTGAAGATGTAGAAGATGGGGAAGTCATTGGCATTATCACCCTTGAGGATGTCTTTGAAGAGCTCCTTCAAGTAAACATAACTATATCATGCTAAAATTTTTACTATTCTTTGTGTTCCATTAATTGCTTTAGCAGAGATCCTCATATCACAGGACGGACCTTTAGTGTCTTAAGCTTAAATTTCTAATTTTCCATAGATGTCCATTATACTGTGACAACTTATTTATGTGTACACATTTAAGTGACTCTGAGATAATGAAAAAAACTTGGAGGTTATTTTACATAATTTCTTCGGCAACACAAGTGACATGCATGATCAGGATAGCAGCGTGTCTCTAGGGCCATGATATGTTTCCTATATGATTCATTATAAGTAATGGGTGGTTACTGCTTCATGCAGGAGGAGATAGTGGATGAGACAGATGAATATGTTGATGTCCACAAAAGGTATGCTTTAGTGCTATTTTGCTGGTAGTTTGTTTGTCCCGGTCTCAATGTATCATGAGAAATTATACAATGATATGGTGTCATCTCAGGATACGAGTGGCTGCTGTCGCTGCTGCCACTTCTTCAGTTGCTCGGGCTCCATCTTTAAGAAGGTTGACTGGACAGAAGGCAGCAGTGAGTCACTTCCATCAACCTTTTAGTTCTACGTGCCAATATTAGCTCTCAACAGTTAGCAGAAATCTCAGGATCAACTGTTAAATTCATCAGAACAAATATTGTTGTTTTCAGACATGTAGATAATTAAACATGGTAGCCTTCATGATCAAACTTTGATAAAATCCAGAAATGGTGCCTAAAAGATAGGGTTTTCATTGGTTTTCGTCCTGGGATGGCTCATAACACTGCATCTCCATGATGGGGGCATAAGGAAATTGCTTTGATGGGTATTATACCTCTCCTTTTTCTTCCTCAGGGTACTCAGACTCGGCAAGGACAACAAGCTACTGGAATCTTAAAGAAACACACTGAGGCTGATTCCAACACTCTAAGAAATCAAGTGAAACAAGAGGCGAAATAAGGGTTTGTTCCATGAGCTGCCACATACATGTGAGTATTGTCTATAATTCATAAGAATGTAGATAATTATCTTGTGAAAAGTGAGAGGCCATGGTTGCTGCTCAGCTGGGTTGGTCTTCACCTATCAAAAACCGATCAGGACCATATGTATATTTGTGAGTGGCATGATCATAATGTCGGTTGAGGTTGGAAGATGGGGGATTTTTGTTGGTTTTTTTTTTTTTTTACTTTAACTTTGGATCTTCATTTTGAAATTTTAAGAGTACACTGTTGTTCAATCTGTATGTAGTGAAAAGAGACTTTGGTATGAGATTTCCTGCCCCTTCAAATCTGATTAGTCTAATGAAATCATATTTTTTATGTATCTTATAATGAGTTGGTTCATTACTAATTAATATGAGATGATCTCTTAATCATCTTACTCTCTCTCTCTCTCTCTCTGTGGGTGTGTGTGATCTGGAAACCTACTAATGGAGTCCTTGGGAAGGAGATCCTGCAGGTTGTGAATCATTTAGGCTTTTTCTATATTATGTATGAGAAATTTCTTTAGCTTTTTTTTCTTTTCTCATGGGGCGAAATTATTGTCTACAATTTTCCTAGAAAAAATTAAAGAAGGAAATTGATTTCAAAATAAAAAAATTCACAAAATAAGCGTCTTATTAGTTGCGGCTCCAAACGGTTAACATCCAATTTAGAAAATCTTGTTCTTTTTCTATTTGACAAATTATTATCTAAACATATACTCTTAATAATAATATTTGTATTACTATTGTTATGATAATAACTATATTCTTATTGTGATGATAAACAGAAAATATTAAAATGCATTTAATATTTTTTATATTCTAATTAAATGACATTTTATTTAAATTTACTGGAATATACACAAGAAGTGCTATTTCTTTATTTTTTTGAAAATAAAATAAATTTCTCGGCCGAGGTGGTGAGTCGGTTTGACAAAGTCTTATTTGGTGTGATTTGATCCAAACCCAAAAACCCGACCCACCTGCAAACTTCGCGCAGCACCCGATGCAACGGCGACGGGAGCGACGCTGATGGCTTCCTCGGCTCCCCTGGCAGCAGCGCCGCATCCTCCTCCTCCTCCTCCCGCTGCTTCGTTCGCGGTCCGGGCGGCCGAGTCCGCCCACCACCGCCTCTACGAGTTCGCTAAGACCGCACTCATCAAGATCTTTGCCTTTCCCTACGCCACCGTGCGTCTCTCTTCAAACCTCCTAGTTTCTCCTGCCTCTCTCTTTCTTGGAGCTCCTCTCTCACATCCTCGTTATTCGGTGACTAAATCAGGTTTGCGACCTGTACTGCGGTGGCGGAGCGGACACCGACAAGTGGGACGACGCCCAGATCGGCCACTACATCGGAGTCGGTATACTACTATTCTTTTCCTTTCCATTTCCATTTGCCTTTTCTGTTCTCACTTTGACCTCTGATTCGTCTTGGTTTTGATTGATTTGATCGGACAGATGCCTCGTTGTCCGGCATTAGCGAAGCCCGCGACGTGTGGGAGGGCCAGCGGAAGCCTTACACCGCCGAGTTCTGCGAGTTGGATCCTTCTGTGGTGAGTGCGCTTGCTCAGTTATGTTAATCTGTGAAACTATACCTGGCAGATGCATCCGCCCGTCTATTCACATGCCACCGATGTGTTAATTAGACGGAGGGATAGAAAACCCTAGACGAAGGAGGCCGGATGCTCGTACTGTTGTTTCATAACCTGCAACCCATACCGAGGGCAATATTTCAGGGCTAATTATTAGTTATCTTTAGTATCCCAGTCTTTACACTTTAAAACTTTATATTGACAACTATATAGTTATATTTAAATGTAAGGATCAGGATGCTAAAGGTAGCTAACTACATGGGCTAATCTATAATTAGCCCAATATTTCACATTCATTAAATCATCTCCTAGACGTATTTAATTCTTGGGTGTTAGATTACATCTCTTTGTGATGGATGGCTAGGCCAACTTGATTACTTCACATGTTGCATCTTTTGTGAACTTACGTGCTATTAACAATTAGTAATCCAAGAAAATTCTGGTTATGGGATATATTCGTGGTAATAATGAGGTGATCACATGTTGTAGGAAAATTTAGACTCGTATTTGCATGACAAGGGTATCCCAGCAGACATCGTATGTTGTTTGCAGCATTTGCAGGTACTTCCGTTCCTTCGTTCTTTATAATTCTTCACAACATACTTTTAAAAGTGGACATCTTTGCAGTCATGCTTTGAGAGTGAGGAGAAAGCAAGGAGTCTTTTGAGAAATGTTTCATCATTGCTTAGACCAGGGGGATATTTTTTTGGTATAACTCCTGACTCATCGACCATATGGTATGGATACATTACAGCTTCTTTCCCAAAGTTCTTTATGTTGCAGTTTGAAAAGTTGTAAGTAAAACCTGAAAGAAACTACCACATGGTATGGAAAAGGATGGTAGAATCACAAATTGTCAAGAGAACTTATTATAAATTTTGAACCAAGCAATGGCTGATTTCACATATGAGCACTTTATACTAGCTATTAACCACCTTCTTGTTCCTTCTGGCTCGAAACTGTCCCACATGTTGAAAAATTTTAGGAATTCTTATAGTAGGTTTTCTTATTTTGTAGGCAAGATTAGATTATGATCTATGAGGTTTTAATTGCAGTACAATGGTTTACTATACTCTAAAGGGATCCAAATAATGCTGTAGAGTTTTATGTTTGACTCTCATCAAGGATTATAGAAGCTAACATATTTTTCAAACATGAAATGACCCAAAAAAACATGAAAAACAAAGGCCCTGGTTCAAATTAATGCCTTCATATTTCTTCTTCATGTAACTTTTCTGAAACTGAAACTAATAAGATTAGAGTGAAGAACCTCCAAACAAACATGTCTTTTGACACAGCCCAAACCCATTATTTTCACTCTTTGGTATTCTGAGGTTTAGAAGACAATTGGAAACTACTGTCCTGCTACAAGATATGGCAAAGTGTAGTTATAATGGGTCTGAGATACACAGAGAAGGTATAATGGATGTCAAAGAAATTCGAAGCCTTCTGTTACAGAAATTGCTAATTTAGATGCTGGGAGAATCTCATGATAACTAATATTTGGTTGGTGACAGTCTTTGCACTTTTCCTGGCTTAGGCTTTCAAAGTTTTCTTTTGGAATATTTTCATCATGTCATATGCTATTTTGTCAGGGCAAAATATCAGAAGAATGTTGAAGCTTGCCACAATAAGGGAATTGGTATGAAGCCAAACTCTGTCCCAAGCTGCATCCGCTCGGAGAACTATGTTATTACATTTGAAGTTGATGAAGAAAAGTACTGAGTTAGTGACAGTTGTCTATTTTGTTTTCTTTCTTTCATATGTGCTATTTTATATGCAAATGACTTTCAGGTTTCCTTTGTTTGGGAAAAAGTATCAGTTGAAATTTGCTAATGATATGACTTCAGAAACTCATTGCTTAGTCCACTTTCCAAGCCTGATTAGGTTAGTCTCGTACTTATTTTGTATTATCTAATTTATAGAGGCATCTGGCATGTGTAATCTGAGGATATGACACTGATAAGCCATTACTTCAGGCTGGCCAGAGATGCAGGTTTGGAATATGTGGAGATACAAAACTTAGCTGAATTTTATGATGATAACAGGTACATTGTGCTTTATTCATTTATGCATTTATGTAAATTATTTTATTTCCGGGATAAAGTTGGGAATCAAGCTCTTAAAAATTGAAGCTGTTGATGGTAGAAAGACCTTATGAAGTATGATCTTTTAAATTCCTCTGGCAGATATGCTTTATAACTTTAAATATAAGCGACACAAATAATCATGCAATAGAGGAGTGAGTAAAGGAGGAAAGACACAAAAAAAAAGAAGAATTTAGCAAATATGTAAAACTATTTAAAAATGAAAAAAATTTAAGATGCAACATATATAACATTTATGTGTTTGGGCACATGGTAATTTTCAATTATTTCCAGAAAGACTGTCTTTTGATTTTTCAAAACTATTCAGATTCCTTTTCTTCTTCTTCCTTTCCTATGACTTTCAATTTGATTAATCTTTAAAACACATTAGAGGTATGGGCTAAACATTTTGGGACCAGTAGTTTAGGCCTATCAACTTGATGGATCGATTATCCCAATATTGGATGATGATATGTTGGCTTAATAGAAAATAATATCGGAGTGACCTAGGGATAACCTGTTCTTCTGCTTTGTTATTCAACCTGAAGCTTCAAGGAAGCCTGATTCTGTTAATTTGTATAAGTATATGATTGTCTGACACAACACTTAAACAGAGCAAAATGCTGGGAATAGAAATTAGAATCTTTAAATCCCAAAGGACCATACACTGTCCTAGGGAAGATTGCATAAGTGGGACAAGGGTATTATCCTAAGTAACATTTGTCAATTTCAATGACAGGCATGTGTTGGTGCATCTCCATAATGTTGAGCTGATGGCTTTTATTGTCATGCCCTGCCAACAACAAGGCTTACCATGTTTTGCATCAGCAGTCATCTATCATGTTTGCGAATAATAATGAGTATGAGAAAATATAAATAGAATTTATGGTCATTAAAATTTTTAAAATTGTTCCTTGTTTTGCTCAGGCATGTGCTCTTTTTGTGCCTCTTGCCTCCGACATTCGTGGAACTTGGTGCCTTGAGTGCATTGGCCCTTTTTTCCACTGTGCTTGATAATTTTGTTCTGGTTAGAGAAGCCATGGTCATAATTATTATGTTTGAACGTTGTTGTCATTGTGGAAAATAGCTTCTATAGACATTCTTTGTTACAAATTACAAGGCATATTAGAGACCATGATGGTGCTGCATTTGGATCTTCAATCCATCCTTTTTAGATATTCTAGCTGATAAACATGCTTCGGAATCGGACATGTACCACTTTTATTGAAAATGTGGAGTTGTAATAATATACATAGCAAAAACATTGGCACTTGTAAAGTCAGAGATTAGCATCATTAATCTTTGATCAGAGCATACTTAACATCTCCAATCTATCTGAAACATGACAAGATTGAGGTTTGTTAACATCTCCAATCTAGCCTATGGTTGGTTTAATGATTTCAACAAATCATTGATGTTGTCCTATTTCAGATCCTATTTTATTGCCAAAGGCTTTTTTTCCCTTTAGTTTTCTAGGTCACCAGACCTGAAGATACATGTCATTTGTTCTCAGAACACAGTTTGCTGGAATGCTCTTCAGCTATGGTGCAAATTTTGTGGATCCTCGAGGAAAGCTTCTTGCTCGTTCCTTTGATTTGCTAGGTGATAAATCTGTGTCTCCTGTATGATGCTTCAGTGATTCTCCTCATGAGACTAACTTTAGCATCACTGGTTCTTCAGGTTTGTATTCCACGTTTGTATTTCAGAAGCCTGACCCAGATGTCGTCCCACCCGTGGTGACCCCTTTGCTGCATGATGGAAATTACACTCACGAAGAAGTAAGTTGTGTGATGTTCTAAACTGAACTATAGCCTTTTCCGACTTTGCTAGACAGCGTCTTATGTTACTTAACCCTGTATTATTCATCTTATTAGCAGCACGAATGGTTAGGGGGCAGCTGGAAACAGCAGGCTCCTATAGATGAAGATAGAAATGGGCAGACAGACTCGAACCCTGTTCCCAGCACCGTCCTTGGAGAGCATGACAAGGGCATCCTGGGCCCTGGACCAGCTGATCTCCGATTTCCAGACCCATTATAGGTTTGTCTTGTTCGGCTGGTGGCATGAATGCGTTTCTGGTTCGACCATCGCATCTATACCCTGTAAATCTGCGTCAGAAACATATAGTGTGCCCGAATGTTACTACCACTATCCAAGAATACTAAAGATGTTCATCGAGTAAACCGAGCTTTAGAATTCTTGAAGCAAGAAATGTGATGTACATGAAGTTCACCTTGTTTTCGTGTATGCCATCCTGAGAGAAGCACTTGATGCAGCCTGATGATGAACCAACCGTATTAGCTATTCACTTTATGTGAGAGATGAAGTATTGAACGGAAGGTTCGTGTTAGAACTTGACGATACGTGTAATATTTATTGCTGCAGTTCCTATGCTCATTTATTTCGATCCTCCATGTGGTTCTCATGTCAAGGATTCGGTATCCAAGAACTCCCTGTTGAAGTACGTGGGCAATTCTTAGCACCAAAACTTGATGGTGTGTTTCCCCTTTTTTGGCCGTATGCGTGAAATAATTTTTGATTCGTTTCATCATCCCATGCTAACAGTAAGTACTAATCTTGTCGACCACGCATTCTAATCTCTCCATCGAGACTTTAATGCTCGGTATGTTTGTTTTTTTTGGGTCTCGTGATTCACGTTTCTTACAATATAACGGGAGTCACCGATCATCGTTATTGAATTAACCTCTCCCGCTTGGTTGAAGTCCACAGCGAGGTGGTAAATTGTCATCAGACGAAAGCGTGTGGGAAACGAACGGTGTGTCAGCACCGCAAGCATCAAAGCCCAATCGAACAAGCAAGACAAATTGCACCGCCTCTGCGTTTGCTTGCAATGGTGCCGAAGCAGAGCGGCTTCGTGTTACCCTCCCACTGGACCGCACTTTCCACTCCCATTGGATTGCGCTCCCTATTATTATTGTCATTTTACTTATTGTTAATAATTTATTATTTGCGGCTCCAATTTCCGAGCTCATCCACGTCACTCCTCGGCTAATAATGGAGGCGACGGATTCCTTCCGCAATCCACCAACGACCTCAAGGCCATCTTCCGCCGTCAATATATTCACGTATGGAAACCGAAAGCAACTCATCCCCTCATCTCTCCATCCGCCCCTCCCCTACTCTTCACCATCCCGTCTACCCTCGTCGTCGGAAGAGGGGGAGGAGGAAGCGGAGGAGAAAATAATGGCGTCCCCGTGCCCCTTGTCCCTACTTCTTCTTGTGATCGCTTTAGCCTCGGCGCTTCATCCGCCGCAGCAGGTTAGCTTCTCTTTCTCATAATTTAACCCTTGCATTTTAGTTACGATCTGGGTCGTGGAGAACATCTTTGCCCCTAATCACGAACCCGATCGAGACCACCATCCGCCGCCCTCGCTGTTGTGCATCCTCCACGACTGATCGTGTCGGAACACCGGAATCATTCACAAAAATGAATCATACTTAGCTTTCCTCTTATGCAACCGAATACCTACCTTTTCCCAATTACTCTACGGATGATTTGGCTGCACTTAACCGAAGCTATCTCTACATGAAACCTACCTAATCAGTCTATGCTTTTAAACCAGTGGAAGTGCACCTCAAATGGATTGTTTCCTGGAATTTTTTTAGGGACGGGATATTTTAGTTCCAAAGGTGGGAAAGGAAAAGGACAGAACTTTCACCATGGAATGATCCAAGACTTCTTCTTCAAGAGATTGTGGGCTTGGACCCTCTAGATTGGGGATACCGAAGAATAGTAACATATATGTCGGTGCAGAGCAACCGTTATCCTTGTGTTTATGCATTAGAACTTCCGTCGATCGTGAGAGGAGATGTGGCTATGGGCTTAGGCATTGTAATTATAACCTCACAACTTCATCTTTTTGTTCGATCTGCTTGTACGCCAACTCTGCTTTTTTTTATAATAGTTATTTCTTGTGTCGTTTGTGTTGATTAGCACCAATAATTCTTCACCTTGTATTTTTGCTCTAGTAATCATGAAACTAAAATTATCCTGTGACTTTTACTTCAAAAAAAAAAAAAAAATCTGTACAGGTCTTTGCAGTAAAACCAATGCCTCGACTCAGGACAGATTCGATGATACTTCAGGTGTTGCTTCATCTCTTTGTTCCGTAAAGAAAATGAGCAGCTCTGTGTTTTATATGGAAATATCTTCTTCTTCTCTTTACTGATGATGATAGTTTTTTACGTGGCACAGAATTCAATTATTCAAATGATTAATGCTAACCCTAATGCTGGATGGAAAGCTTCCATGAACTCCCGTTTCGAAAATTATACAGTGAGGCTCCAGACCTAATTTCAATCATTCAGATTTGATTAATTACTTCTGGCCATTTGTGGCTCATTAGTTACTTTCCCTTTTTCATTTTTCTTTTGTAGATTGGTCAGTTCAAGCATATTCTTGGGGTGAAACCAATGCCTCACAATGAGGTGATGGATATTCCTACAAAAGCTTATATAAAATCTCTAAAGCTTCCGAAGCAATTTGATGCAAGAACGGCTTGGCCTCAGTGTAGCACAATTGGAAGAATACTTGGTCAGCTGCCTCAACTTTCATTACTTTCTTTTTGTTGTTGTTGTTGATGGAAGCACATTTTGACTTTCATGGAAGACTAACCCATTTAATTACGTGCCGACTATGTCGTTGGGTCATTGATCAATTTGGTCAACAGATCAGGTAAGCTCGTTGATTTAGCTCATCTCCAGTATTTAACTATTGAGGCACACACCCTAAGGTAGATAACTTGTTCATGATGAGCAGGGGCACTGTGGTTCATGTTGGGCTTTTGGTGCTGTGGAATCACTTTCCGATCGTTTCTGCATTCAATTTGGCATGGTTAGGCCTGCTCGGTGATTCTGAAAGTTAAAATCATTTTTTGCACGGAAATGACTAACGTAACTTACCTAAGGTTTCTTTCTTTACAGAACATTTCTCTGTCCGTCAATGACCTCTTATCCTGCTGTGGGTTCATGTGTGGAGATGGCTGTGATGGAGGGTACCCTATACGTGCGTGGCGGTACTTTGTCGAGAATGGCATTGTCACTGATGAGGTAATTGATGACAATATAGTCAATCCGACTCTTGCAAATTTTCTACAAATCATGCCATTTCTTCTTTGCTTTATTTATGTAAAGGTACCTTCAGGCATTAACAGTGGTTGATGCGCAGGAGTCTGGTATGAGCTCTTCATTAGTTTTGTTTTGGCATGTGGAGCATCACAGCATAATGTCATAAGTTGGCAGGAGCAAAATACCATCTAATTTACTTTCTTGTTGTCCACTGTCATGCCATGTGCTACCGAAACGTCATGTTAGATAAGCTCTGGAGTTTAACCAAAATAAAATTAGTCCTAAAAGCTTGAGGATGTGTCACATTTATCCACGAGCAATTAAGAATGAAATGAATAGATGAGATACTTTGTCTAGGAAGCAGAGTTGGAAGAGTAGTTGGTCACCCAAGTATAAATATAACAGAATTTTTATTTTCTTGCGCCAATCTATGATGCAAAACACCAAAGAACAATCAGAATTGGAACATAATGTGGTTGTTAGATGCAGAAAATGAAGCTATTGAATTTTTAATACGGAATGGTATTGAGGATTGATACATTGGCTCAAGAGACTAGAAGAGTAGCCAATATGATGTCAACTTCTGTATGGATTTTTACTGAACAGGTTTGGTTGAACATGTCGATCTAGGTTGAACAAACCTATAGAATTTGTCGAGGAAAAGTTGGTTTTTCGCCTTGTCATGGCTGAAGAATATTAAAAGACAGTACCTTGTCTGGAACATCTGGAAAGACTGGGGAGTTTTGCCCTATCAGTATCATGAATTTGATAGGAAGAATGAAAAGAAATATATACGTTTCTGTTCCTTTGAATTTTTTTTTTACTGCATTCAACAATACTGTTCTTTTTCTTGTTTCTTGAAATCTAATCTATATTGCTCCTCCTTTTGAATGTTAAAAATTAACGAACTTAAAAATACTTAATCTTGCAGTGTGACCCATATTTCGATGACATTGGATGTGCTCATCCAGGCTGTGTACCTCTATATCCAACCCCACAATGTGCCAAAAAGTGTAAAGTTAAGAATCTCTTATGGGATAAGTCTAAGCATTTCACTGTTAATGCTTATAGAGTAAACTCGGATCCATCGGATATCATGACAGAGGTCTACACAAATGGTCCTGTCGAAGTCAGCTTTACTGTTTATGAGGTATGTCAAATTTAAATTTTTGCCGAGGCCATAACTCATCCAGAAAATGAGAGAATTGATGGTATCACATCACCATTCTCGTGGCATTTCTCTGTTTGTCAATATTTATGGAACAATAGTGTTAAAGAGATACACTTTGTGCTAACTTACATGAAATCTTTGTGCTTAGGACTTTGCTCACTACAAATCAGGAGTCTACAAGCATTTGACAGGCGATGAAATCGGTGGCCATGCCGTAAAGCTAATCGGATGGGGGACTAGCGATGAGGGTGAAGACTACTGGGTTGGTTGATAAAATCTTCAGCATCTTAGACTTACCAAAAAGACAACCAAACACTTCTGACTTATGTCTACTCTAATAATCTGCAGCTTCTTGCAAACCAGTGGAACCGAGGTTGGGGTGACGTATGTATCGAGATCAAATCACCCCAAACACTGCATGAAGTCTTGCCTGTTTGATGGACTGACTCATCATCTGTCTGCTTTGTGCAGGATGGTTACTTCAAGATTTTAAGGAGCACAAACGAATGTGGAATCGAAGAGGATGTTGTTGCTGGGATGCCCTCGTCGAAGAACTTGATCATAGATTATGTTACCAGTGATACAAAAGCCGATGCTAGCGCTTAGTTTCACATAGTCCTTGTAATGAGGACGCCTATTATCTATGTTGTTAAGATGTCAAACCTTGAACCTAGAAACAGGTCATATGGTTACTTGGCTGAAGGGAATGATGGTCTTGTTGCTGAATGATTTCATCTCGTTCTGTGATCATTCCCGGTTAAAACTAATTAAGATGGCAAAATATTGAACTGGTTATTCGATGGTCCTGCTCTCAGTGTCTCCTATAAAAGTTCAAAATATGATCTAACATAACTAAATAAAAAGTGTTAATTATAGATTATCTTTTATGTCACTTTAGTATTTTAATTTTTAGATTTAAAAATTTTATATTAAAATTTTTATAATTATGAAAGTGAAACATATAATTTTATTTATCATAACATCAGTTTTACTTATGAAAGTATAAAAATTATAATAAAAAAATAATTTTAAAATTTTAATTATATTTTTAATGATGACGGATAATATCGATGGTGGCAAACGATGATGTTATTGAAAGTTGTGGAAGATTGTTATGGATGAGAAGACAGAACAACAATAAGAGATGAGATAACAAAAAGAGAAGAAAAATACTGACACAAATATTGATATTCTACAAAGATGACATTACTCGATATCTACATCGATATCGATGGAGATGTCGAGTGACTCTTTCGGTACTCTACATCTATATCGACGTCGATATAATTGTCAAGCGACGCCTATGAAGATATAAAGTATTGATATTTACATCTTCCTTTTTCTACTCTCCCTTTGTCTCACCTCTCATCATCACTCCTTCGACTCTCAATGACACCATCGTCCATCACCATTAAAAATATAAATAAAATATTAAAATTATTTTTTAAGATAATAAATTTAATTTTATTTGATAACTATAAAAATTTTAATATAATTTTTTTAAGACTAAAAACTAAAATATTAAAAATGATTTAACTATAAAGGATCTAACTATAAAAAAATAATCTGTAATTAGCCTGAAAGATCTAATGCTGTTCTCGTATAGCAAGAAGCTAATAAATGTATGCAAATTGAGATGTGCAGTTTTAGCTATCTGGTGATTGAAATCCGTGCATAGATATCGATCATAAGAGTCTTGTGTGCGCTCAAACATGACACTGTGATGCCTACCATCATCATGATTCTCCACCAGCTGGATTACATGAGAAGACTTCTTTTGCTTTATAGATCTCAGATCAAAATTGATTTGTTGGATCTTTAGCTGATGGAGCTGCTTTTGGATTTCCACGAGAAACATCAAATTTTCTTGCATTAAACAGCAAAAAAAGAGAAACTTTGGTTGCTGTAAATAATGCATCCTCTCTGCAACGCCTTCCAACTTCGACTACTTATTATTGTAGAAACTTGCAGGGTTCATTCATTAGCTCGGATGCTTAAAATTATATGTTCCCTTAATCAAAACAGAAGCAATAATAACGATAATAATAATAATCAAGCCGTGAGCGTTGACTCACACATAAAAGCTGTTCATAGAGGCCAAAACCACCGCAAACCCATAGTAATCGACCACATCATAGATGCACGCACCGTCATCCATACAAATATATACATACATGTATAGCAGTCAACACATCACGATGAACTACGATTTCTTGACGGCGAGGTGAGCAACATGGAACTGAGCTGTGTACTTGTGAGCTGAGTCGCTCAGCTCGTCACGAGGTGGTTCATTCAGAAACGCCCAGTTGCTCCTCGTCCACCTGCTCCGGCAAACCCCAAACCATATCAGCATCCTTCGTACACGTATGCACTTAAAGAGTTGTATACAGTGGCTTCTGCTTACCAGTCACCGATCTTGGGAGCCTTCTCCATGTCTGGGGTATCAGGAAACCCCATGACAGTCTTCTTTAGTCTCAGCCTGTCGGACTCCTACAGACACACACAAAGCTAAGTAAAAGGGAAACGAACGAGGATGAAACAGCATAAAATGAGAGGAAAGCCACCTGAGGGGTTCTTGGGGAGCTCAAACTGGCATGGAAGTCCTCTTCCTCTTCTTTGGTCGGCCTGTGCAGTTTCCAGAAGCTGTCGATCTCTTCCTTCGTCAGCGACTTGTTTCTCTTCAGCAGAGCTGTGCATGTTGCAGCATAATACATCAGTAAATGGAAGAGGAGGAGGAGGAGGAGGAGAACAGATGTAAAGCTTGTGATTCTACCTGTTTCTGGGTCTACAACAGGTGAAGACCAGCCGGCCGTGAGAGAACCCATCTCGACTTCTTCTTCTTCTTCTTCTTCTTCTTCTTCTTCTTCTTGCAAATCCTTTCTGCTACTGATGTCACAAGAAACTCGAGGAATACGAGGGTGAAGTCCCGTCGTCCATCTATATAGATGGAGAGTGCGGTGGGCTGTGGATAAGAGCACACAGGATTTGGGATGAAACAACTGCGATGCAAATCCATATCGTACGTCCTCGGAAAAGGCTGGAAATAATACTCCATTGGGAGCGACCGCCACCAAATCTACTTTTTTTTTTTTTTAACTTCGAATCAAGATTCGGTGAACGATGCGGTCTGCGGTCCGGTAAATCCCGGCAGCCACGGCCGTCGGATGGGTGGGGGGGAGGTAAAAGTAAATCCAAGAGGAGGGGCCAAATAAGAATCGAGATCTTTTGCCGTACGTACCTAAGTAGAAGAGCTAATTAAATGTTACCCTGTCGTTAGACCCTTTCGACGTTTCCACCATTAAAATTAATATATATATATATATATTAATTTTTTTATAATTATAAACATAAAATTTTCAATTAAAAAATTATCCTCATTAAAACTTATTATTCAATTACAAATGATGATATACGACGACATTGCTAGATCGAGAGTGGCTTTGTAGTGTTAGTTGATCTTATCGATGTCAACCCGAACATCGATGACTAAGACGGGGGCAACGATGATTTGATGATGGTGGTGATGGATCTTAAGAATGTAAGGAAGATGAGGTGGTGAGGTAAAATGAGAGGAGAAAGAGGATGAGGATGATACTGTCACGGGAGATAGCGTTAACACGGCCATCGTTCTTATGAAATTGTTGTCATGCGAAGGAGGAGGAAGAGGAGGGCGAGTGACGACGATGAATGAGAAGATAGTCGCTCTCCCTCCTCTTCCTCCTCCCTTCGTTGTGGTAGAAAGAGTGACGACAGGAGATGAGATAAAGAAAAAGGAGGATGAGGATGATAAGATCCTTAAAATTTCAAATATAGTTCTAGATTCAAGTATAGTTCGAGTTAAGTTGACCAGAGACTTATTATGTAAACTCCCGACATAAAAATAAGCTTTTGTCGTTTGCTTTAAGGAATGAATCTAACATTCTTCTTGCTCCAGCTTATGATTCTAGTCTAGCATAGTTTACATCTTCTATGTTGGACGAAACCCCTATGCTACCGCTCAAAGATAAGACTCGAAAATAACTAATACAAACTCATTATTGGTTTTTATTCTTTAAGTGGTGTTTGTAATAGTTACTTGGTGGGATGTAACATGGAACTGCAACTTAAAACTAAACCACTAAAATACTGATTAATTTTCATTGCCAACAATAATAACTCAAGAGATAACATCGGCGCAACCATCATCCTTGTGATACTATTATTCCGTGAGAGAGAAAGAAGAGGAGGGAGAGTAGTTATCACCTCTCTATTTACCTCACCTCCTATCATCGCTCTCCCTCCTCCCCTTACAAGAAGTCGAAAAGCTAGAGATAGAATCATCACCACTCTCTCTTCTCTTACGGGGTGAGGCGAAAGAGGAGGGAGAGCAATGAAAGGAGGTGAGGTAAAGGGAGAGAAGATAGTTGCTCTCCCTCCTCTTCCTCCTCCTCCCTCTCAAATGATAGTGTCATGTGGACGATGGTCTCACTAACGCTATCTCCTGAGACACTATCATCCTTGTCATCTTCCTCTTCCTTTGCCTCATGTTTCGTTGTCGCAGTTCCTCCTACTTCTCACATCCCTGAGATCGACCATCACCATTATCAAACTGTTATCATTGTTGCCCTCGTCTTGATCGTCAATGTTTTAATCAACATTGACAAGGTTGACTACTACCACAACAATCACCTGTGGTTTCAACGGTATCATTATCTGCCACCATAACAATAATTGACTAAGAAGTTTTAATAAGGTATAACAAAAGTAAACGTAATTGAGATGTTAAAATTATTTTTATCTATTATTTTCATGTCATTTCTGCACGTGGTGTCATGTGTTGTCTTCTGCTAGTAAAGCCGACGACATTAAGATAACATGGAACTGCAACTTAAAACTAAACCACTAAAATACTGATTAATTTTCATTGCCAACAATAATAACTCGAGAGATAACATCGGTGCAACCATCATCCTTGTGATACTATTATTCCGTGAGAGAGAAAGAAGAGGAGGGAGAGTAGTTATCACCTCTCAGTTTACCTCACCTCCTATCGTCGCTCTCCCTCCTCCCCTTGCAAGAAGTCGAAAAGCTAGAGATAGAGTCATCGCCACTCTCCCCTTCTCTTACGAGGTGAGGCGAAAGAGGAGGGAGAGCGATGAAAGGAGGTGAGGTAAAGGGAGAGGAGATAGTTGCTCTCCCTCCTCTTCCTCCTCCTCCCTCTCAAATGATAGTGTCATGTGGATGATGGTCTCACTAACGCTATCTCCTGAGACACTATCATCCTTGTCCTCTTCCTCATCTTCCTTTGCCTCATGTTTCGTCGTCACAGTTCCTCCTATTTCTCACATCCCTGAGATCGACCATCACCATTATCAAACTGCTATCGTTGTTGCCCTCGTCTTGATCGTAAATGTTTTAATCAACATTGACAAGGCTGACTACTACCACAACAATCACATGTGGTTTCAACGGTGTCATTATCTGCCACCATAACAATAATTGACTAAGAAGTTTTAATAAGGTATAATAAAATTAAACATAATTGAGACGTTAAAATTATTTTTATCTATTATTTTCATGTCATTTCTGCACGTGGTGTCATGTGGTGTTTTCTGCCAGTAAAGTCGATGACATTAAGATAAATGAAGTTAAATATTTTACTTTCATAATTATAAAGATTTTAATATAAATTTTTAAAGTTTAAAAATCGAAAAACTAAAACCGTCTAAATACTATGGGGGTAATACATATTAACCGGACGGGCACGACGTGCTGCCATTGTTATCTCAACTAAAAATAAATTGATCCCAAAAAAAGTATTGGAAGGATACAGCCCACCATCGATCAATCATCAAACATCCACACTAGATCAACAATCATGTTGTGCTATCAAATCAAAAGAGAAAGATCAAAATAATAAAATATCATATATAAACATCCTGATTTGAGAGATCTACCTAAATATGTGACTACAAGTTTGAGAGGATGTCCTTCATACTATAATTTATAATTTAGATGAATCATTCTCAGCATATGTCACATGACCCTTTCAGTGTTTATTTATGATCCTCTTTTCCTTCTACATCTAACCACTCCATTTCAAACTTGTTTAGGTCGGGATAATGAAATTTGCAATGATCCATCGTAATTTTTCAAAAGTTAATAATGCATTTCATATATGAAGGGACTAATCATGTCAATTCTAGTCATCCACTTCTGAGGAACCACCACGATTTATCCTCCTATAATTCTTTTACGAAGTCGCGTTAGAAATGTGATTGGTAGATTTGACTTCGTGTCTTAATATTCTTTTAACGACGAACCACCCACTTGGAGGTCCAGATTAATATTCTTATCATAAATAAATATTATTATAGAACTCAGCGTACATCTTATAGCCCAACTAAAGTGATATTTGTGGATTAAAAATGGAGAGATCACAGGAACATTGCTTCTTCCTAAGTTGGACTCTTCTAAACCTCCAATGGGGAGGCCACATAATTCTAAAACAACCATGTTAATGAATGCTCCATCAATGGGGGACCCTTCCGGTAGGTGAAGAATTCTTTATTTGTGATGGGACATTTCTTCAGTATGGCGTCACCGGTGGACATTGAATCTGTGCGTTCGTTGTATCCTCTTTTCTAGCTTTATAGATAGATATTATGGGCGGCGATGTATACAAACGTAAATTCTTAATTTTAATACATTTTACAGAGCATCCTATTTTATAACAAAAGAAAACACTCTCAGTAGAACATCATTTTATGTAAATAAAAAATAAAAAAATTCTCTTACGTCTTTACCGTTAGATGAATATATTTTAGAGCCTTCTCATTTTATAACAAAAGAAAACACTCTCAGTAGAACTTTACTGTGCGAGATTCTCATTTTGAGAAGTTGCCGTAAAAACAAACGGGTTTAACGGATGGGGGGTATCGGACAGTCCATTGAATGCGTCGGTGTCACCCCTATGCTTGTCTCCAGCGGAGTAGGATTAGCCTGCTGTAACTGTTTGCTTGGTTCGCTCGTTGACTTCTCCGACTCATCTTAATCTTCGTCCTTATCCACTCAGGATATGATGGCTGCTGTTCTGAAGATAATATTACATATTTCTGGGGAAACACGTAAAGTAGGAAGGGGCTGGAAAGCGACGCCTTTTATCCGCAGAGGTTACCAGTAGCATGGACGTGCCAACAACCCTTTGTGGAGCATATTGTAGATATTTCTGGAGCCTCCATGCCAGCACAAGCTTCAGGACAAGAAGGTGGAGAGAGGAGTCCTCGAGTGCCGGCAAAATCTGCGACTTTTCTTTATCCTCGAATGAAAAAACGAGTGTGGAGTGTCCTATGTATACAGGTTTCTGATAAGGTTTGCACACATAAACCAACCAGGCACCCAGGTGGGTGGCCAACATAGATGATGACATCCTGCATCTGCTGTTTGCATTCTGATGAGGTTGGCAGTACAGGATTTGTACATTGGGATCATGTAGCAGTCATGTACATTTCATTCCCATTTAGTGATGTTAGCTCAGCTGCAGAGCTCCTTGTGGGTGGGAGGTACAGTTTCTCGTACCTTAAAACCACCCCAGGTAGAGAGAGCAATGGCACGCCTTTTTTGGGGGTGAGATTACTGCAGAGAAATGCTGGAGGATTAAAAGACCAACCAGGATCGAAAAAATTTGACCTACAAAGCACAGGATCATCTCATTTAACTGTTTGTCTAACCTGGACATCTTCTCCGACGCATGTAATAACCCCAACGTGTTTTAGCTGGATCAGCAACCGGGAAAGTCAGGGAAACTAACTTAAATTCATTGATAATTGCATAGAATTCGATTAAGATGGCGTAGGATTATTTTAGACCTGAACCAAACGCAGCATATCCATGTAGAAGCATCCAGAGTGTTTCTCCCGTGGAAGACCTGCACGATCAACAAATACCATCAGAAGCAAAAGCCCGAATCCACGCAAACACACCAAACTTGAAGCAGAGAGAGGTATCTTTAAAAGAAAAAACAAAGGGGGGGCGTAGTAGTATTGGCTCCTCGAAAGGGCCAAGAGAATCCGAAATGAGCCACGGGTGTCAGCTGTGCATGACAAACGGCGGTGGGAAGAAGACATCAGCAGTCATGTGAGTGCAGATGAACGAAAACATCTCGTGTGGCCCGCGTAGGAGAAGTAGAAAATTAATAGATTGAATAGCCAGCCATACACTCGACAGATATTTTGTACAAGGTTTCACACACAGTTGAGTAAATCCTGTCATTGCAAGAAACAACAAGCTATTCTGCTGACCTTGGCTCAGAAAAAAGAAAGAGGTGAGCTAGGTAGAAACTGACACACTGTAGCAGGAACACATGGTTTGATCATCAACAGGCACCATCACCACCGTTCATACTAAAAAAAAAATAGAGTGACACGAATAAAAGATGGGTGGTACATCACCGATCCCGATCAGCATTGAATCAAAGTATATTCATTGCAGATATAGCACCGGTTTCACCGAAGCAATCAGAGCCGCATGTTCCGGTTTTGTTGACAAAGATGCACACTTCCGGTCGAGCGCAGCTGAAGACTTCCTCTAGTTTGATTGCCCACGTGAGTAGTAATTTTAAGATTACCTTTTGCTGGAGTCATCAACTGCAGGAACCTTGGCAGGGTAATTTGACAAATCGGTAGCACCCAATACTGAAAAATCATATGGTCCTGCAGAAGCAGCGTCACTTTCTTTGAGCAATGAAGATTTGATTGCTTCCAAGTCCACTTGGTCTTGCAATTGGTTTGTAATCACATGGCTTCCTGAGTTTGATGTGGAAACACTAGACGACCGTGTATCATCCAACTTCCCTGGGTACATATGTTTGTTCTTCCTCACAGCATCCATCTCCTGCCCAGTAGGCACAAACGTACGTGATCGATACTTTCTTGCTCCCTCGTCACCCTCATTGTTATTGTACAGTACATAATCATGATAAGTAGGGGCAAACTGTGTCAAGATAAACTGATCAGAATATCTTCAACATATTACGTAGAATAAGCTACTTTAACTCAATACATGATGAAATAATTAAGTTACAAGAGAGAGAGATCACCTGATGAACCGTGTCATGGTAGAAATCGTTGAACTTCAAAGAATGAACAAGGCTTCCCCTTAAACCACCAGAACCACCAATGTTAGCACCTGCATATTCCTTGTACGGAAATGCATACAAGTGGCCAACAGCTGCTGCAAGCATCTCAACACATAACACAAAGTTCTGGAAGTCCGCAGCTGCTTCTGAATTTTTTATGAACCCAGACTTGGCTGCGAGAAAAACCAAGACACCCTGCATGAAAGATTGGTTAATACCGTCGTCAAAGAGAAAGACGGTAACAATCAATATATTACAGTAAAACAAATACCTGCCAATATGTGAGGAAAACCACAGATTTAATTATGATGAACTTTGGAACTGGGTTGAAAGGCCGGAGCAAATCTTTGCATGCCACATAGAACAAAGCAAGAGCATACAATGCCATGGAATATGATACCGTGTAGATTATTGTGATGTAAAGATAAGCTTGATCCACACTGAAATTTCCATCTTCATATTTCCCTTTTGCATAGAGTATGAAGGTTATCACAACTAGAATAGGCTTCAGGATCACAAACTGCAAACCACCTTGCTTGCACCTTCTTATGAAACGCCTGTTTAACAAGATCATTCAAAAATGAGCAACTAAAGATATGAGTTAATTGAATTCATTGGTGACAAGTGTTTCAGCAGATTTTATGATAAGTAAAATTTTACAGCAAGGGATTCATATGATAAACTTTAAATCCATCACTAGAGCACAAGGGATTCTCAGAGAACAGACCCGTCAAGAGGAATAGAAGGTAAACAGCACGTCATTAGGTACCAAGATGGCTTCAGAGATCGGCCGCTTAAATTCAAAACCACTGCACCTGGGCCTCCTACCCATGCCAAGCAGAGGGAAAGGAAGTTATAGATAACCCAAGCTTCATAGCTGAAACAGATAATTGTTATTAGACCAATTATTGGACAAACTTGAAAAAGACTTCAGATCCTTGAGTCCCATCTGGACTAATGCTTCTCAGGGAAAATCTGAACATATCAAGTGAAACATTGAAAAAGAATCACAATAATCAAATTACAGGTTTCCCTAAATTAAGAAAAATCACAACTGTTTTTTTTTTCTTATCGAAATTACCATGTACAGAACATTTTTACTCAGACAGAATAGGAATCACAGGCAGATACTAACAATCTTGGGTCAATATTGAAAAGTCAAAAAGGATGTAGTGAGGAACAAGGTAAGTCATTTCGAATCATACCGGCATACCGAACTGGTACGGCACTTAAGCTCATATATATATATATATATATATATATATCATAAAAAAGTTCAAAAAATAAAAAAAGGGACGATGTCGCCTCATTTCTTTTCCTCACACGGCTGAGAAGCCTTGGCGACGTCGCCGAGGCTTCTTCTTCCCGCGCGGATGAGGAGAAGTCACCGACGACACCGAAGCAACATGCATCCGACGAGCTGTCACGGACAACAATGTAAACAAGGTGTTCGATGAAATGCTCATGTTTGTCCGTGTACTTCAGTTTGTGTACATACCTTGTACAGCAAGTAGCGGGCTTGCAGTAGCATTAACATCCCTAGTTTGGTTTGCTTTGTGGCCAATCTTGGCTTGTAAATACGAGTGTGTCTTGTAAATACTTGTGGGGGCTTCGATCTGTAATGGATCATTTTCCTTTGTGTGCAACCTCTCTGAGTTTGTAATGTCTATGAGTGTAATTTGTATCTGGCTTTATAAAGTGTTTGCTTGAGCAGTTGCTTGTGGATCCCGTGGGAATTGCTTCTTCTGGCCCGTTTTCTCTTTTGTAAGTCTAAGGGACTCTGAGAGATCTCGGGGAGGGCTGACCTTTGCGGACAGACACGCATCGGCGGCGCACGGCTTAGGCAAATCAGCTAAGCCCATGACAGTGTGGTATTAGAGCGGGACAAGCACACGCAGAAACACTTGTCATACAAACGTGGGGGACCTAGCTGGGCTGTATGGAAGACAGCTAGCACGCGCAACCGTTTGGGAGAAAACGAACATTGAGATGTAGGGAAAGGAGTCACTCAGAGGAGCGGGCATCCAGGTTTGGCATTCAGAGGAATGGTCAACCCCTTTGCGCGAGAGACACCACGAGGACAAGCAAACGAAGAAAAATGTATAGCGCACAAAGATTGGGATAGTTGAGTTCAAGCTACAGCTCGACGTTGGCAACCAAACTTGACGGTGCTCAAGGCAAAGCGGGGCGCTTTGTGAAAGATGAGACCGTGCAAAGTGGGAGGTGTTGCGTAATGACTGAAAAAGTTATGCGAAGCTCACAGAGGTGAGGGGAATTGCTAACTCGAAAGATTCGGTACTCATGCAAGGGCTTGTACACGGACGACGGAGTATTCGTGGTCATCCCAAGGTGCGATTAGAACTCGACACCATGGAGCATCAGAACTTTCTCTTCGACATGAAAGGATACGTCCGTAGGCGACTGAAATGTGCAACAAGTTCAGCACGTTGCTAGACCCTGAAGGGTGCAGTGGAGACTGTATTGGCAAAGGGTCACAATATAGCAAGTGCATTTACGGGGGCAGAACAAGACACAAGTTGTTCAGCAAGACGAAGTAGTCCAAAGGGGATGATGGTCTCCGAAACTTCCAATGGGAAGTATGTAAAGAGGAAAGTTGCTCCAACAAAACAGATATCCAGGAGGGATAAGTTCTAGTTCTCTAGAGGGAGAATCATGTGCAATGGACCGCGCATATTGAGGAAGAGTTTCTCAAGGCTATATCTTCACAAAGTTCAATGGATCGAACGAGTGGCGTGGAGTTATCGCATGATCTCGAATGAGGTAATGCATTGGTGGATGCATTTCGAGATCAAGTGGGAAAGCAATCCAAGGCAACATCATATGAAGGCATACTTAGAGTCGATACAGAAATCGAACTCAACGGATGGTTGACCCGTGGAATGATGGATGCGAGGGCCACTATCAACTCAATGTAGATCGAGGAGCAGAGCGACTTGGGTGGAACTTGGTGAAGTATCCAAGCCGTATGAAGAGAGTCGACATAGAAGATGGAACATGGAGCGGAGGCACGGAGCTTTCCTTGGACAGAGGTCAAAGGCATGAACTCTTGTAGAGGCAAGAGTGGGATCATGTCGTTCCATGGGTTCTTCATTCTGATGGGACAAACTTATCTTGCATAGTGCCAAAGATGAAGGGAGCTTCGAGGCACATGCAAGCTACCTCAGAGATGTATTTGACGGAGTAACTAAGGTGATTCAACTTGTGGAGGCAAAGTTGGGATCAGGAGATCTTAGCATGGGGCAAGAGGACACAGAGGCGGGTACTCTTGAAGAATATGCCACAGTGTTGCCATTCAAGTTGTCAGGAACAAGTGGTGCCTAGCAGAGATTGTGCTGGTAGGGGATAGAGGCCCAGGATCCAAACAATGGTGCACCAATTCTAGCGAAGTCAGGGGGACTTCATGAACTACTAGGCGACGGACTGTCCTAGAGCTATGCCTCGTCCAGGTGTGACCCAAGAGTGGGTGGACGAAGGTGAATTGCCAAGGGAACGAACTAAAAATCAGAGATGGCGGAGGCCCTACGATGTGTTGGCAGATGCCACACGTGGAGAAGTCGTAATCCGAGTTCATCACACGAGAATCTGTATGCAATGGAGATGTCACCAGGAGACGACATGGTGCAGCGGATCATGGTGAAATAGTTCGTGGCAATGCAATACAGGCAATCATGTCCCGTGAGGGACAAGATCATGCGGAGGTATGATCAGGAGTTACTGGGAGCTCCACTTTGGTGTACGACACAATAAGAAGAAGGGTTATGGATTCAAGGAGTGAATGTCGTGGTACCGCAAAGGCGGGTCTTCGTGTGTGCATCGAAGCTTGCATTGGATGAAAGCCTTAGTCATCAGCATATGGGGGCTGTGTACCACCGAGGAAGAAGTCCAAGTGCAAGTACCAGTGAATCCCATGGAGGGGGACGTGATCATGTGAATGATCAGGAGCTGCTGGGAGCTCCACTTCGGTGAACAATGCAACGACAAGAAGGGCTGTGGATTCAAGGGGTGAATGTCATGGTACCGCAGAGGCGGGTCTTCCATGTGTGTGCATCGAAGCTTGCATCAAATGAAAACCTTAGTCATCAGCATATGGGAGCTATGTACCATCGAGGGAGAAGTCAGATTGCAAGTACCAGTGAGTCCCATGGAGGGGACTTGATTATACAAAGGTATGATCAGAGCAACTCTAGAGTTGGACTACTTCAGTACTCACATTCGCTTAAGGGAGCCCGGCAAGTTAGAGGACAAGGTCGAGTAATGAACGTTGCTACCAAGGAAGCTAAGGAGAACAGAATCGGCATGAGCCCTGCAACAAGATGGCGGAGGCCATGCATGAGAAGTTGCAATCTATCTTTCCATCGACCAGGGAGAACTGCTAGGAGGACACAGTGGTGTTGAAGCAGGTGGTCGAAAGGGGCGAGGAAGCGACGACGAGTCCAGTGGGGCTCAGCTACCCAAAAGCAAAGCGTCGGTTAGAAAGGAGGTGGACTCGGAGGAACGCCACAGTGCCGCAGAGGCAGATCTACCGATCGCGAGGAAAGAATGCAGATGCAAGGCAACGGATAATAGGGCTATGGGCTTGGCAGCACCATGGTACCACAGAGGCGGGACTTCCGTGGAGTCATCAATCCCTTGCTCTCATGGAGGGAGAGCATTGGTCATAAAAGGGGCCGAGGAGGTGGAGAATGCAAAGGCAAACTCCAAGAACCAAGACAGGGCGGAAGGGCAGAGGCCAAGAAACTTCATAAGACCGATGTTGATGGGCTTCTCATCAAGATAGCCAAAAGCGAGGGACTTCGGGTTGATGCAGGAGTGCTCGACCAAGGAACGAAGTAGGCAGTACGCGATACTGTACATTTTCTACTCAGAGGAATAGGCGACAAAGGTGATAGAGAAGACGGTACAATCCCAGAGGCGACCAGATCTATCAAAGACTTACTCCAAGTTGGGGGACTCCAAGTTGGGGTAAACTTTTTGCTCTTTTCGGGCAAAACTTCTTGCATTCCAGAAGTTCAATGGAAGTGGGAAGGCGAATCACAGTAGCTAACTCAACGCAAGGAGTGCAAACACTTCTAGTGCTTCAGAAGTATGAACAAAGAGCAGGCGAACGTTAGTAACCAGCTCAATGCATGAAGTACAAACTCGATGAGGCAGGCGAAATCGAGTAACCTTTGCCTCTCAACTCAAGAGAATGGGCAAAACTGAGTACCCCAATTCTCTTAACTCGAGGAGGTGAGCGAAACCAAGTAACCTTGCCTTCTCAACTACTAAGAGAATGGGTGAAGTCAAGTATCCTAGTTCTCTTACTTATCCAGCAGAGGAGCTCTGCATAAGTTCAATGACCCTTCAAAGAAAGCTTATGAAAGACAATAGTTGTCAAATTCTCACCATTGGTGATCAGTACTACTGAGAGTAGATTGTCCGCTTCATTTTCCAATTGAATGCCAATTGAAAGCGAGAGTGATGCGAACCTACTTGGAAGTGACGACTAAACATGGAGGAATGATCAATGGGTAAACATTGTGGAGGAAGGACCTCAAAAACCTTAAAGTCTGCGAGGCAATGCTTGTCAAAGTTCCAACAAGCATCCACCCAGTTCAAGCAACATGAGTATACTGCGATACTAGTGCATAATAAGGCAGGTCTTTTCCTTCATCAGAAGGATCCGCGAGAACCAACAAGGATCAGCACAACTCAGCCAACCCCACACCAGATTCAGTCATTGGTGAGTTGAAGCATCATGGCGGAGCAGAGTTCGACTACTCAACAACAACGGCGGAGAGCGACTGGGAGCCAAAGGGGCGTGTTGCAACCAAAGCAGAAGATTAAAGATTCAGCATAATGCGAGGAGATGCAACGTCTACAGTGGTTTCGATGAGGACGTCGAAGGAATAAGTGGGGAAGAATATCACGGACAACAATGTAAACAAGGTGTTAGATGAAATGCTCATGTTTGTCCGTGTACTTCGATTTGTGTACATACCTTGTACAGCAAATAGCGGGCTTGCAGTAGGCTTAGCAGCCCTAGTTTGGTTTGCTTTGTGACTGATCTTGGCTTGTAAATACGAGTGTCTTGTGAGCACTTGTGGGGACTTCAATCAATAATGGACCATTTTCCTTTGTGTACAACCTCTCTGAGTTTGTAATGTCTATGGATGTAATTTGTATCTGACTTTATAAAGTGTTTGCTTGAGCAGTTGCTTGTGGATCCAGTGGGAATTGCTTCTTCTGGCCCGTTTTCTCTTTTGTAAGTCTAAGGGACTCTAGGAGATCTCGGGGAGAGCTGACCTTTGCAGACGGACACGCATGGGCGCCGCACGACTTAGGCAAAATCAACTAAGCCCGTGACAGAGCGGCGAGAGAGGGTGGCAACGGATCGGGATATCGAAGGAGAGTGGCACCAGATCTCCAGGTTCTTCATTTTCTTCCTTCTCCCTCAGTCAACACCGCCCGATAGCAGATGCGACGATCGAAATTGGGGCAAAAACAACCCCAATCGACGGTACCACCCGGTATCGGGCGGTCCACGTACAGATCTGTTGGCAGACTGGTACATACCATTTAGCATTGCCGACCTTGGTGAGGAACCATAGGCGAACGAAACTTGCAACTAAACATACCAACAAGCCAAAAAGGATAAAAATATGGAGTCTATTTTCTTTCTGAACTTCTTATTCTCTTCCTTAAACTGCGGTACTGTTTACTATCACCTTATCTAAATCAATTCCGTTCCAACTATTGATTACAAGTTTACAACAATCTAACTCATAATTCGGCATACCAGTGAATCTAGGAAAAAGTAACTATCAACTTTGAAAGCATGAGGTAAGGTTCAGAATAAGCCGAAGAAGAAAATATCGCTTTGATTTAAATGAAGACATGCTACTTTTGCCATCAAGAATAGAATAATCTAAATTAAACTGGATTAATAAATGATTCTGTTAAGTTTTACAAACCTCCCCCCTCCCTCCATTTCTGTTAGGTTTTGTACCTCTCTCCATCATCCTCCTTTTACTCTCATTCCTTTTGCTAGCATGCAAAGCAAAGCAAAAGGCTTACTTTCATGACAAGAGGTTTCTCTCAAATGAGTTTTTCTTGATCGAAGGAAAAATAATAACTTATCAAGCATCTTCGTACACAATCTCATGTATCTATAACATTAATTGAAACAACAGGCACCTCAGAGAACCATCAAGTTGACCATAGACAGAGGGTCAAACTATAAGAAGCTTAGTTATATGTTATAATGTCCAAGATTGTATTTAAAACAAGAAAATATTGTAGTTGATGGTTACAGACAAAATGCCATATGTGAAACCACCTTAGTTTTGAGGTGTGCAGATATGTTTTCTCCATTTATTTTATTAGTCCTCTGGACAGTGGAGTACATGTCACTGATAAATGTTGAGACCGGAAGAAACGTAATCACAGTAACATGGTGCAGGTTTGACTGATTTGGATCACGACATTTAGCATGACAGAGATCACAAACATACTTACACTTCCCGGATAGAATTAAAATATATTGACCGATCATTAAGGATGAGAGACAAGAATGACATCAGTGCATAGACCTGCCAAAAGAGGTATAAGTTGATCAGGCAAGGAATCCTGCAATTAGCATATGCATACACTAGAATCTGTATCTCAGAGCATAGAATAAATGATAACAGGAACCATCAAATCATTTTATTCTTCAATTGTGTTTCTTGAGAAAAATTACTGAATTAATTTAACTGAACCACATTGATCCTCCAAAATTATTTTTGCCAGAGAATAGGGGCAAGATTTCAGACAGGTTCTATTTATTGGAGATGAAAATATAGACAAGGCACATAAGCCAAAAGAAAATGAGTAAACAAACAACTTATACCATAGTGAAGTAAGAGGATTGACCCTCAAAGTGTTCCCAACACTTGAAAAGAAAAGAAAAGGTGTGGGATTACATGAGAGTTCGGGTGAGCATTTTAACTGAGGAACACATAATTCTTCTTATTATAAAATATCAAATAGGCACACAAAACCATGGACAAAGAAACTACAGCTTCTACAAAGTGGTGGTAAATAATGCAGGCTCATTCATTTTTCTACAACCAAGAAGTTAAAAAGCAATAAGAATGTAGCAATACCACTCGTCACATTAGACACAATTCATCATTTTACACACAAGTAGAATGCAGCATTCTCATCACTTCAGTAGACTCTGCACTTGTAATCCACTAGTACAATCACATCAGAATTAGGCAAAGACTTGAATTGATATTTAAAAGCTCGATGAATGTAATACTATTAACTTAACCTAGGCTTAAGCATTTTGGATCAGTAGGCTATATTCGACAAAGTAAATGGGTCAGTTACTTCAATGGGCTAGGTGATGGCAGACGGTATCAAAGCCAACCTACTATTTGGTATAGTGGGGACTCCACTAAGAATGGGTTACCCATGGATGGGACTAGAGGATACATCACAACATGGAGCTACCACTAGGTTGGGTCTCACGTGCACCATACTAGAGCTTAATTCTGAACTATATTGGTTCTTGACAAGGACATCAAGTCTTTAAGTGGAGAAAACTGTAATTCCCAAATATACTATAGTTTGATTCTAAACTATGTTGGTCCTTGATGTCAAGTCTTTTAAGTGAGGAACTTTGTAATTCCCAAATATAGTCTCGTGGACATACTACTAAACTTAAGAAATATTACCTTGAGCTTAATCACTTTGAATTAGTAGTTTAAGCTCAACAAAGTTAATTGATTAATTATCTCATCGAACAGAGTCATGATAAGGCTTGTAGCTTGTAGCATAACGGGATCTTAACAAACTTTAGAGTTTACTTGAATCCTCAAGCCCAGATGGTCTTGTTTGTGCCCTATATATGTACATTTTACTACATCATGTTGGATATTCTCCAAATAAAGTAGATAATGTATAGTAGATTTCAACTGGAGCATAGGTTATTCACTAGTCAGAGATATCCAATAAACAAGTTTCAACTTTGTCCCAATGTACCAGAACCTGTCCTTTACTAGTCCATTTCGCAGCAAATTGCTAATTCTAAATGGTGTCTTTGTTGGCCTTTCATAAGAAGCAATATCAAGGTCCTTTAGTTTAACCATTAGCTTATAAAATATTTTTTGGGTTTTGGTGCAGTTTAAAGAGTTTACGCCATGCTGTACCTCACCCACATAATTTCAACAAAGGGTTTGCCCCACGACAAAGTTGCATTTTAAATCTTCTTGTGTGTTGTTTTGTAAATGGGATATAACTGTTTTGTGAGTTTAGGACATGCTGTACCTTGCCTGCATAAAATCAGCAAAAGGTTTGTACCATGACAAACTTGCATTTTAAATCTTATTGTGTGTTGTTTTGTGAATGAGAGATAACTGGTTTGGGACATGCAATGGAAATTTAAGTTCATACATCAGCTGATAGAAATCTAGAAGAGCTTAAACAATATACTGAAAAGCATGAAACTCAGAGGCATATGATTTAACACTAAAGAAACCATAAGAAGTAATCAACGTAAACCCTTAAAATCCAAAATACTATAAAGAAATAAAATCAAGAACCCATAGACATCCATCCACAAAAAAAACTAAAACATCCATTTGTTTTAAGAGATGATTAGCCCTGGCCGAAATAAAATCAAGAACCCATAGACATCCATCCACAAAAAAAACTAAAACATCCATTTGTTTGAAGAGATGATTAGCCCTGGCCATTTCTAGCTCTCTTGGTGAACAAAAAGGAAAGCAAATATATATATATATATATATATATATATATATATATATATATATATATCTGAATAATCTTCCAGGTCAGAAAAATTAGAATTCCCCATGCTTGGATTCCCAATAGATCTTCTAATATTAAATACAACTGATGATTGGTAACATTATAGCCATGAAGTAATTAACCCTAGAATATGATATCACAAAAACCTAGGAGTATCGAAAATAAAAAGGTAAGGAAGTAGCAACATTAGCAATTTTTTAAATACCGAATAATAATTTCTAAGCAGAATCACCCAGCATGTTTCTAACCTAAACAGTAAAATTTGCAACAAAATGCAATGACAGTATACTTGCACAGTCAAGCAAACAAGGAGATTGACAAAAACAACATGAACCAAGAACCAACAGAGAAAATAGCACACCGGGATCATGAAGATGATGCGAACTATGTAGCGCTGAAAGATAGGCTCTGTATAATTCAATAGGTGCCTGTATATGTGAATCGCCGCCAATGCTATGGCTCCCACGGTACATGGGAATGCGATTATAACAAAAAGAATGGGCGCCATGGAAGAAGAAACAACAAAACAAATTCCAGCCCTCCTCCTCCACCTGCAAGCGGATACCAATCTAACCAAAGCTTAAAGCAAGCAAGCAGATCAGAACAAAACAAAAAAAGAGTAGATAACAGTTGCAGGCAGTGTCAGGAACTCAACCGAACCTCAAGTGTCTGCAAGTTGGGCTTTCTTGCACTCTCCTCTCAAGTAAATCTTGCAGTCTCACCGGTGCCCCTACTCATGGAACAAGGTCTACGACCTTCGAGATTTCGGAGTCCTCCAGCCAAGCCTAGCAAAAGAAGGGAATCTTAAGGTTGATTGTCGGAAGATCACCAACAGATTGTAGTCAAAACCAGATACCGGGCGTGGAGAGACCGAGCGAGAGGGCGGAATCTCCGTGTAGTAGGAGCAAGTGATCGACAGGCTATATATGGAAGGGGTGATCGACAGGCTAAATATGGGAGGGTTAGGATTAAAAGATTGTACCTCGTTAGGGTTGAGATGAAAGGGGTGCCAGCAGAGGAGCTTCTTCTTATTATTATTGTCCGCCTTTCCCCTTACTCAGGCGGAAGAGACGCGACGGGATCGGCGACGGGCGACCGGAGGCGGCTCCTCCCACGCTCAGCGATGACGCCCTGGGGAGGAGTGGGAAGAAGAAAGGGGGCAAGAGAGAGCCGCGGGGAAGAAACCCACTGGACACGCCACCACTCTGGTTGGAACGCAATAATGTCGTTTCTTGCCCTTACTCTGGTTGTTACGATTTCGCTTTTTGAATTCAACGACTCCTGCCGCGAAAGAACGAGTGGAGTAACAAAATTATACGTATATTTATACCTCATATTTAGCCTTTTAAATATATATATCCTTACAATCAAGCTCCAGTTAGATTATGATTAATATATACATATATATACCTATCAAATTTTGGAAACACATATACATACGAAGGATTATAAGCAAATAAAGGATTTTAATATTTAGAAGATAGATTTATAAGAATATTTATATTAGATATAGCTCAAAAAGTCACTAGATGATTTTACATATAATATACTGTGAGCCTGACTGGTTGAGCTTTTAGGAATGTGAGACCAGCTAATGATATTTATATTAACTATAAATATCCGATAAAATATTTTGAATATACCAAGGATAAAGATTTTAAAAAGTGGAAGGATCTCTCGATAATTTTGAAAGAATCAGTTTCAAATTTTCAAAATCAGAAACCAGAATAGAATTGTGGAGATTTCGTGTGTAAAATGGAATAAGAATCGTCTATTTCGAACCATCAATTTATTATGAATTATGATCCATTTTAAGACGTTTTAGTCATGAACAATTTAAATTTATATCTAAAATAACTTATATATTTTTTAAAATATAATATATAATTCTCTCTTACGCTAATAGATAATATTAGAGTATGCTTACATCAAATATTAACTTATAATAAACTATTAATATAATGATATAAATAATTTAAATTTAAAAAAATATTAAGATCTATTTTAGCCTTTGTGATTTTGATCATGAACTTCTTAAAACCTTATGATTTACTCATATCTAAAATAAGCTATATAATTTTAAAAATATAATATATAAACTTATTTTATCAAGTCTAAGCTAACAAACGTTAGAATTTATTTTATGTATTATTCTGACTCATAATAAATTATTAATATAATAACATATATAATTTAAGTTTAAGAAAATATTAAGGTTCATCTTGTCGATGAAGAGAAATCAACGGAGATCATAGCGATGAAGGCAGAGAGATAAAGGTAGAATAAACTGGAGGCGAAAGTGAGGGAGAGCTGGACCACCGCATTGTAAACGAAAGAGGTGAGAGCACAAGAAAAGATAAAGTGAGAGCGACAGGGAAGAAGATGCACAGGAGGATGAAGATGGACCTGGAGTCCATCGCATGTCCAACGTTGGATTGATTAATGCACATCTACTTGAGGCATGATTGGAAGTTGTTGAGCTTATCATCAACACGGGAGAGGTAGCATGCATATGATGGCCTGCTAAGCAGCAGCGACTCGATGTTCCTATCGGTGATCGCTTTCATGACAACGCCTATGCCATTATTAATGATGATCTCAATTTCTTTTTAAAATTTATATTACATATATTATTATATTAATAATTTATTATGAGTCAGTTTGTCATATAAATAGACTCAACATTTATAAACTTATACATGATAGGAGAGACTTAAATATTATATTTTTAAAATATATGAGTTATTTATATACGAGTGAACCATAAGAGTTTAATTGATTCATAACTAGGGGTTAAAATAAATCTTAATTTTTTAAACTTAAATTATATATCAATAAAATTAATAATTTATTATGAGTCAATATGTTATTAAGTAAACTCTAACGTATATTAACTCAGATTTGATGAAAGAGACTTATATAGTATATTTTTAAAAATATAAAGATTATTTGAGGTACGAGTAAACAATAAGAAATTAAATAGTCCATGGTTAAAATTACAAGGACCTTTAACTCATTTATTATAAAAAAAATTAAAATATATTTTAAAAAATAAAAAATATATAACTATAATAAGCGTAATAATATTTTTAATAATATTATAAAAAAATCAATCAAACAAAATACTTCTTTACAAAAATTAAAAATTTAATTCAGAGCTCCCACCAAACCACTTCTCTCTCGGACCCTTTTAGCGCTTTGCGCTATCCCCGTTACGGAGAAGGAGATGAGACAAAAGACACGGAAAAGAGGCACAACGCCCAGAGAACCGAGGAGGAAAGATGGAGGTGTCGCTGACGGGCAGCGCGCGCTGCTCTGCCTTCTCGCCCGCTCTCACTAGGAGACCCACAGGCTCCCTCCTCGTCCGCCCCGCTTTCCTCTCCTTCCGCTCCTTCTCCTCCTCCTCGTTGTGTCCTCCTCTCAGCCCTCTTACCTCCTCTGTGGACATCCTGCCCCGGCGGCGCGGCCATAGGGTAACGATCATGAGCATGGAGGCGGGCATAGGCGTGATGGGTACTAAGCTCGGGATGATGACTACTTCGAGCCCAACGGAACCGTCGTCCCCGTCACCGTCGTCGGATTCCGCGAGGGCAACATCGTCAGCCAGGTCAAGACCGCGGCCACAGACGGCTACGACGCTGTACAGGTCGGTTACCGCCGCGTCCGCGACCGCAAGCTCACCAAACCCGAGCTCGGCCACCTGGAGAAGGCCGGCGCCATCCCCATGCGCCACCTCCAGGAGTTCCGCCTCCAGTCCGTCGACGGCTTCGAGCCTGGGCAGAGGCTCATCGTCGAGGATATCTTCAAGGAGGACGACCTCGTCGACGTCTCCGGCAACTCTATTGGCAAGGGATTCCAAGGTATCCTTCTGCTCCTTTCTCGAAACCCTGTTTGTTCAAGGGTTAGGAAATCGGACCCCAACATTATAAGCAACTAATCAAGAATGAATAATCTGCCTTTCCCAATTCACCGATGGACATCAACAAATCAACATCTGGAGATTGTTTTGAAGGTAAATCTCACCAACTACCAGCCTAAACAAGGTGACATTGGACATCTGCATCATGATTTGCTAGACACGACCTTTGATTGGTGTAGGTTAACAGTTGCACTATGAATGTTGTGGGCTCTTGGTGTTGTGGAGAAGCAAGCAAGGAACATTTGTAATCTTGCTTGGATCAATTGGACAGCGCACCATTGTCGTTCGGTTTACTACTAAGACACTTATTAGACTTCTACTGGATGCTTCACTTTGGCTCCATCAACTGACACATTACTTTTTAGGCACAACATGAATGTTATGGCCACAAACATGGTAGTGTGTCACTGTAATGACCTAAATCTTATCTAATTTTAGTGCAACAGCATATAATTTAGAGTGCCCTAGTTCAAACTTAAATGCTACTTTTAAACAGTAGAACGGAATCAAGGTATTCTACTGACCTTTCTCTGGACACTGTCTTCTTGAAATGAAGAACGAGGATGTCCATGTCAAAAGTAGTTTAACATGCTTAAATTTGGAGATGGTTTACTGAACGTGCTGTAAGGTATATCCTCATCTTTTGGTCTAAATTACTTATATCTTTCTGTTTAATGGTCTACAGATCCAAGCTGCTTGCAGCGGTTTGTTAGTATCAACTTATCTGATTCCCTTTTTTCTATAAATTTTAAGATAGTCATATCATGGCATCTTGTATCCAAATGTATATATCTAAACTGTGTTGATCCTGGATTTCTGTATCTTTTATGCTTTAAATATTCTCTAGCAGAATTTAGATTTTCCTAGTTCGCTTGTGTTATTTGATAAACCTTACAAACAGCCATGTTTTAGCTTTATTTATTAAACACAGTACAAGAAACTAGCATATTCATTATGGTGAGAATATATACATGGTGATAGGTGTATGAACTGTTAGATTGAAATCTAGTGGTGGATCATGGAAGCTTGATCATGGTCGGTTTGAGAAGTTTGGTAGGTCAAGGCCCTTAAAAGTTTAAATTATCAATTATCTATTTTTTTTCATGAAATAGCTGGAATTTGGCTTGATAGTGAGGATTGACCTGAAACTAATTGACCTCAATCTATTTATGTCTAAATTTAGAAGGAGCTACGCTTCTTCATGGGTAGTGAGTTGAAGTTACTCTAATAACTAACGTATAAACTTATACTAGAGCAGTTTCAAGGTTGCTTGTTGGGTGCATTTGCACCCTTTGAGGAATCTTTAGCAGCTTATTTGGCTAAATGGATAAGCTAAGGAGCAAAGTACAATCAAGTAGAGGAATGAGAACTGTAATACCATAAATTATACATTGCATTATGCTCTTTGCCATGGAACTCTTGGAGTGCAGAAAGCATCTGAAATCTTAGGGAAGGATCTTTAAAACTAATGTATGAACCTTTAGCATAAGGGTCAAGGGAGGAGGTTAAAGCAAGGTTTGCCTTACCAAGCGGTAAGGCCCCGTACCGGTCCGCTAGTTGACCGGTACGTGGACTGCCCGCTACCGGGCGGTACTGTTGAAATTGACAGTCGGTGGCCGAGGGAGGGAGAAACCTAGTTCCCCCACGCGATTCGTCGCTCACCGGCGTACGGGTCCGATAGAGGACTGGTATGTGCCGAGCGATACGATACGGTATTGCAAACGTTGCTTAGATGTTCTATCATACTACATGTTTCGCTGTCTCGTATAGATTACGACTCCGAGGATGAACAGATATCATCTGATTCGATTAGCACATGGATTTATCTTATAGTCCTATCATGCTTCATGAAATTTTAGTTGTTCATCATCATTATGACTTGTATATGCATTCATTTCAATCTATAAACTGGATAATCTTGTGTGAACTACGGAAATGACAGAGAATTATTATTTTGGATAGTGTTCTTACCTAAATGTACCTCAAGTATGCCGCTCCACATCAAGCAGAAGAGGATTGTGGATGGTAGACAGGAAACAAGCATATAGATGAAATGTTCTAATGTACTTCGACAATAAAGTGCCATGTTAAACACACTCAAATATTTCATGCATAATCCAAATTCCTCCTGTTCAATTGTAAGCATATGCAAATGGAATATCTAAGTCTCAGCCTTTCTTTTGCTTTGCAGGTGGAATCAAAAGACACAATTTCCGTCGCTGACTGATGACTCACGGTTCCAAGAGCCACCGAGCCTTGGGTTCGATTGGTGCTGGCACCACCCCCGGGCGTGTCTACAAGGGGAAGAAGATGCCCGGAAGGCTGGGAGGAACCAAAACTAAGATCCGAAAGCTGAAGGTTGTCAAAGTAGACAGTGAACTGAGTGTGGTCATGATAAAAGGGGCTGTTCCTGGAAAGCCCGGCAATCTTCTGCGAATAACGCCTGCCAAGATCGTCGGGAAGAACATTCCCAAGAATTAGAGCTCCCCATCTTTAAGTTGATGGTGGTGGTGGTCTTATGTCTCATCTTTTTCTCTGGTACGGTACGTAACACGTTCCTTCTTCTTTCATTAGTCTTCAATTTTACTTGCTTCTACTATTCCGTTTCTTTGTGATCATTTGGAATGGTTTTGACCTTAATGAAAGAATTCCATTGATTTTGCATTGCATTTACAATTAGAGGCTTTTGTTCTCGTTTGCGGCTTTGTATTACGAGTCTTCTTGTAATCGCGTCCGGCACGTGCAGTCGTAGCTACCCAGCACGCGCACGAACCCGGCGAACTCGTGCAGGAGTCGGATCCCGGACTTGACTCGGGGATCCGACTCGGGCCCCTCCAGGTCCAGGAAGTACACGTAGTCCATGTTTGTGGCCTTCTCCACGACGCGGATCGGGTTGGCTCGGTTGGGCCGGTGGTCCACCCGGCTCACCCGCACCCCGCGGCTCTCGAATGTCCACAGCGCCCGGAAGAGGTCGCTCGGCCCTCTCTCCAGGGAGAAGGCCACCGTCGTCTTCTTCCCGTTCTCCTTGCCGCTGCCGAGCGCCAGCTGCAGGTAGCGGTTGACGTTGGCGCCTGGCGGCTGGTCCTGGAAGTTGCGCTCGAGGACCTGCAGCCCGAACTCCCGTGCGGCCATCTCGCTCCCGATTACCGCGGTGTCGCGGATCCCGTTCTCCGCCACCCACTCGGCGGCGGAGGCCGCGTTGGGCGCCTCCTCGATCTCCAGGCCGAGGCTGCCGAGGCGCTCGCGGCAGTGGGCGAGGGCCTGTGGGTGGCTGACGACGCTGCGGAGGGCGGACCGGCGGGCGCCGGGTACGGTGAGGAGGCAGTGGTCGACGGGGAGGATGAGTTCGCCTACGATTCGGACGCCTGGGTGGCGGATAAGAAGGTCGAGATTCCGGTGGATGGGCCCGTCGATGGAGTTCTCCATGGGGGCAACGGCGCGGTCGGCGGAGCCGTCCTCGAGCGCGGCGAACGCGTCCTCCATGTTAGAGCAGGGGAGGAAGGAGAAACGCCCGGAGTCCTCCGCCGCCGTGGAGGAGTTGAAGGCCGCGGCGGCAGCCTCCTGGCAGTAGGAGCCGCGGACTCCCTGGTAGACGACGCGGAGGGGGCGGCCGGGCGAGCCAGGGTCCGAGAAGGCAGGAGGGCCGTCCCCACGGTCGTACTCGCGGTAGAGGCGCTCGAGGTCGGCCACGGCCATCTCGTGGCCGAAGCGGGCCGCGAGCTCCTCGGCGACCTGCAGAGGAGAAGCAACAGTGGGGGCGCCACCCACCCTTCTCCGCTGCTTGTCTAAGCTACTGCTACATACAATCAGGTTGATACCGGAAAACCTCCTCCTGCTGCTGCCGCCGCCGCCGCCGCCGCCGCTGCTGCTGCAACTACTTGCGCCGCTCTTCTTGCATGGGAGAGAGGCGTAGGTATGAAGGTTTGCGGGCAATCTAAGAGCCATTGTTATCCTTCCACCCAATGATGTACGAGACTCCACCCGAGTCCCTGCTGCTGCTGCTGCTTCTTCTCTCTGTATATATATGGAAGAGGCGAAGAGAGAGAGGAAGGGTGGTTAGGTGCAGAGGAAGGAGATTGACGCGCGTGGCGTGGAACACTGGCGATTTGTGCATACTTATTGACTGCGGAAACAGCAACGTGGTTTCCTACTGTGCTTTGAGTGGGTCTTCGCTTGGCCTTCTCTCTGCCACACAGCACAGGCGGACCCGCACACGCTGCCACACCATTAATGGATGCTGGCTGTGGGGTCCCCCTCTACCCTGCCTTTCTTCCTTCTTTTCGCTGCTGTGGGGTCACTCCACCATTAATTAAGTCTCCAGCGTTTTACCCCTCCCACTGGGTCATTGGATATTAAGAGATGATGTCTTTTCTTGCTAGATAAGTAAACATGATGTTCTTATATTAATTTAAAATTTATATTGAGGTTTTGGGAATGAAATGGAATCGAGTTCGAGCTAAATATGATAAAACTAAATCGGGGATCTTTCGATGTTTAAATTAATTTGAGTTTGAATAATTCAGTCAAGTGTTGGGTCTCTTTGAATTTAAAAATAATTGATCTAAAAAAAAGGTAACATATCATTATCCCATGACGATAAAATGTCAACAATCCGTAACATATCATCATCCCCATGTCACCTTCCGTAGTATATTTTTGCTCAAGGCGAAGGTCCGTGTGGAGTTGAGAGAAGTTCCACTCGTGTGGGCTCGGTCCGAGTCAACGGGTTTTAGATGAACTTTCTCCGAAATGGATGGAATCGGTAAGATGAACGGAGAACAGACCGAGTCATCGGAGCCCGCCCATCCCATGCATGGGTGGGTAATTGGAAGGAAGGGACGGCGAAGAGATGGGCGTTCAACGAAGTGGAGTCTAATGGATTATTTATTGGTCTTTGAAGCAAGCGCATGCATGATGCAAATGGATGTATCGTTTACTTTGGAAGCACGAGGAAGACTGTACCAGCATCTTTCTATTATTCAAACTTTGTTTTTGTTCTTTGGTAACACCACCTTGGCCTAGTCATAATGGAAGACAAGAATTAGATCAGTTTATAGAATTAAAATTAAAATATATTATTATTAGTAATTTAAATTTAAATAATTTAAATTACTAATAATAAGGTTGGGTTCAAACCAACCTCTTAACTAAAATAATCAAAATCTACTTTAACAAAAAAAAAAAAAAAACTACTCAGAATAATGATTCCATATATACTATATTGAATATAAAATTTCAATTTATATCATTTACCAGATTAAAAAAAGTCACTTTTAGTTTACTCTATGAAAATGCTATATATGCAAATTAAACAGGAAAAAAAGACAAATAAATAATATTGTTAATCTTAAAAAACTTAAATCGTTAGGAAAAGATTTCACAAAAAAAAAAAAGATTGTTGTTGCTCTTTTTTACATTTCATAGGAGAATTCCAAACATTAATAATAAAATCTTCACTTTTAGTAGTCAAATTATATGTGCAGCAGTCTGTGATCCGGCACGCAAACATGACCTCGAAAGAATTAGCCTCTCATTCAAGCAGTCGGTGTGGGAGAGAGAGAGAGAGAGAGAGAGAGTAATTATTCTTCAGGGTGGGGACGAGTAACAAAAAGGCTCTACTAGTTCTATAATGTGCTTTCCTTCCCCAAATGGTGGCTGCAGCAGAGGAGACGGTGGTGGCGATGTGCAACACCGGCGGGGTAGAGTTGTTCAGCCAACGTACGGCTTCGCTATCTTAACACTTCTGCTCTGATTTGGTTGGCTGACTTCCTCATTTGCCGAGTGCTCTGAGCGAGCTCTCGAGCTGCTCGTGGTCGAGCCCGTCGATGTCCTTCACCATGGACCCGTTCCTGTACACCTTGAACGCCACCGGCCCATGGCCGCCGTACTCCTCCAACGACGGGCTTTGGCTGAGATCCATCTGCAAGCACCAACATGGATACATGAGAAATCTGTAAAGAGAGACGCAGTTGTCATCATCATCCCAGTTTGGTCGGACTCAAACCTTGAGGAAATTAACACTGGGATGTTGCTCGGACATTTTCTCCATGAAAGGAATTGTTTGGCTTGGAAGTTGGCTAGATTTGTTGAAGACCAATGCAACAGTGACCCCTGCCAAAACCACAAATGAAGCAAAGGTTCTCATTCTCCACCGAATCACTAAACTGCTAGTTGATCTAACAATTCGATTAGAAAAGTTGGCATTGATGCAACGGCGAACGATGACCCTTACCTGGTGCCATGGTGAACTGCTCGAGTTGAGCTTTGTTTGTGACGCAGACAAAGTTAGCACCAGCCTTGGTGTCCATAATAATGCCTTCACCTCTCTGTTTCTTGAGCTGCCGTTGAGCCTCGCTCAAGGCCTTGCCCACCTCCTCGTCTCCTGGAAGCTGGTCGATCAATGCTTGGTAGTCTTGCACTGATGCCTCCCATCGCTCCAACTGGTAGCCCAAACATAAAGATTTCAGTCCTACCTTCGTTGCAGAACACGCATCGGAGAAGCTAAATTTTTTACCTTTGCGTTACAGTCGGCCCTTCTGAGACGAGCTTTGGTGTAGGAAGGGCGCATGGTCAAAGCAGCATTACAGTCTTCGATGGCCTTCTCCCACTGCCCGAGCTTCGACCGGCACGCCGCCCGATTGCAGAGAAGAATCGCGTTTTGGGGGTCGTGGTCGAGACCTTCCCCGTACGCCACACAAGCCTCCCTGAACTTGGAAGCCTTGAAGAGATCATTCCCCGTCAAACGAGCTGACGCCACAGCTCGAGTCTTCCGGGCCACCGCACCCACCTCTCTGCTGCTCGGCTCGATCTGAGCAGCCTTCTGAGCCACCGCGACAGCATCCTCAAACCTTACAGAACCAAAACCCGAGCATAAACGATCTGCTTACTCTTTCGATCCGGTAGCAGAGAAGCACTGACCTTCCTGCAGCCAAGTGAATCTGTGCTCTGATCGAGAGCAGACGTGCACTTCTGGAAGCTCCAAAGAACTTTGTAGACGCATCGATGTTGAACTTTGCGGCGCAATTCAATGTCGCTTCTGCCTCCTCCTGCCTGCTGAGTGCGAGGAGGGCCTCTACATGAGCAGCCACGATCTTTGGAACACAACAGACAAGATTTAGTGGCTCGGATGTATCAATCCGAAGTGCATCCATCGTCTCTGCATGAGTAAGAGAGTGTAACCGAGAGAGACCTGGGGAGATGAATCGGCACCGGAAGAGACGGCGGATCGAGCTTCTTTCAGCACCGAGTGCCAGTCCCTTAGCTTGCGGGCTTCGTTGCACTTGGAGAGATGGGTTTGGAGGCGATGTACTTGCGAAATGTCCTCGGAGGTTGTCTCATTTCGTGCTAGCTTGAAATGGTGGATTGCCTTCTCTGCGTCTCCCAACCTGGGACGAGTTCATCATGGATCAAAGGTCCGAAGTAGGAAGAGCATGATGTCCGAGTCGCAGTTTGCGTACCTGAGGTACAACGTAGCTAATCGCCGATGCGCCCTGGCATAAGAAGGATCGATGCGTACTGCTTCTCTGCAATCACTGACGGCCTCGAGAAGGTGGCCCATGGCCATGAGGGCAGCAGCCTTGTTGCTCCAGTACGATGCTTTGTCGGGATCGATAAGAATGGCGCGGTCGTAGAGCGCGACCGCCTCGGCGTATCTCCCCTTCTTGTACTCCTCGTTGCCCATCTCCTTCAGCTCCTCCGGCTCCAGTCTCTTTGACAGAGCCCGGCACAGCCCCTCGGGCGCCGGGACCTCCACGGCGCTGCTGTTCGGGGCGTGGCCTGCGGGGCCATTGGTGTACCTGGGCCCTTGGTTGCTGTCGGGGATCCCCCCTTTCTCGCTTGCGGTCTTGGGCAGGAAATCGAGCACGTTCCGGTTGGGGGTGACGGCGCCGGGCGCCCGGATGTTGCCAAGGTTGCTGAAGACCATGACGTTGCCGGAAGACGCGCGGACGAGGGTGCTGCTGCCCTTGGAGCGCTGGTGATCGTTAATCATGCTGTCGAGCTCGGCCGATAGGCCGAGATTGCGCGCGCGGCCCGCGTTGCCCGCGGACGCGCCAGCCGGCCTTCCGGAGGCCTTGAGGTAGCCCGGGGCGACCGCCTTGGGATTCTGCGGAGCCGGCGCGACGGGCAAATGGGACGCGTTCGCGGGCACCAGGAGGGAGGCCTCGTCGGACGCGGCGCGTCGGCGCTTGGAGTCGGACGCCGTCAGTTTGGGGCTCTCGGCGGCCGAGGTGGGGTGCCCGGGGCTCGAGCTCGCGGTCCCGCGGCGGAAGATGTTATTGTAAAGGACGAGAAGGCCACACCCCGAGACCTTCTTCCCGTCCTCCTCCATATTCTTTGGTGCTTACTCTTCCAACGACCACGACGACAGGGGAAGAAGCAGCAAGCTTGCGCGCATCAACAAGCGGTAATGAAGGCGCAGCTCAGGCGTCGCAGGACACGTTCGTCGTTATCTTGGACTCCATGAACAGACTAGAGAAAGACCGGACAAAGAGACACCATCTACGCTCAGCCTATCCCATTCTGCAGCAAGCGAGGAGCAAGGAGAAGAAGAACAACGTAAGGAACTAGGGAACCAGGTGTTACATGGACAGGACAAGGGAAGAGATCCGTTCTTTCCCTTCCCTCCTCAGATTCTGACTAGCTTGTGGGAGGAGAAAGAGGAGGAAGAAGACGAAGGGGAAGAAGAAAAGAAGGAAACGAAAAGAAAGCAGAGGAGGACAAGCTTCAGGAAAGGGGGGGGTTGGTATTTTGGCTTGTGGGCGAGCGGAGTAAGCGGAGGCGGGAGAGATATGGATCTCAAGAATGGAAGGAAGACAGGGTGGGCGGAAGCAGAAGACAGTGCTACGTTTGCACACCACACCCCATGGCCACGCATAAACAATGTGTGTGTAATTTCATCAAACAGGTGATTGGAAACATCCAACTCCTGTCCCATACAAAAAATGGGCCTACAGCCAAATGGCCCACTTGGCAGTCCTTCCACAACTTAGGGATCGATCCAGGCCACTAGTTTAACCACGACTCACGAGCTTTATTAGGATCACAGATAGTTAAAAAATTTACATTAAAATCTTCATATTTTAAAAAATAAAATAAATAATCTTATTTGTCCTAACTCTAAATATAAAACATGACATCATGAGTTGAATCGATACGGAAGTTTTGAAAAGAAAATAATTTTAATATTTTTTATTTTAAATAATTTTATCAATAAAAAATAATTTTAATATCTTAAAATTACTTTTTTTTATTCATCATCTTCTCACCTACCCAACACGGAATGTCATAAGTTAGAACAAATAAAATTTTGTTTCACTTTCAAAAATTATATGGATCTCAATATAATTTTTTTTAAGTATAAAAAGGAAATAGGGTGATATATAATTAACTCTCAAAGTTGTGAGACCAACTTACAAGAGAGAGACAGCAATGCTCTAATGTAACATACATCACCATGGATCCATAAATGAAGGATATTATAATTTGATCAATTCATGTGTTCTGTCATTACCAAATTATGCCAGAAAATATTATAAAAAAGTCCAAACATGAAAAGGAATATGATTATATAAGATTAGCAATTAACTTGGAACTCAAATATTATGGATCACATAAATTTAAGCATATAACCATCATGCTGGTTCCTGACAACCCTACCCGTTGTCATTTATATACACATCATGTGGGTGTTTTGTGCTGTTTGGGCCTAAGAAGAGAGTCATCGTCTTCCTTCTGCAAAAATCTACATATCGTAATCATTCAAACCCTAAGGATGACAGACAATTTTAACACGAGGTTTAGCTTCAGAAGATAAGCTTCTACTGCACTACATTTGATTCTATGATCTAAGACACGAAGCTATATTAACAGTCTAAAAGCAGGTACCTCAATCTGAACCATCACAAGATGCCTCCTCAGAATTATGGTAGACCAAGGTAAGCAGATCATCAACAGTGTACCCTAGATGTGAGGATGCAAGCATAGAAGCACCAACAAGGACCGCCAAGCCGAGGCTGCTCCAAATCCATTTCCGTCGCCGTCTTCTTCTTATACGATTTTGGCGAGCCAGCTCTGTGAACACATCATAAACAGTCAAACATGAATGGTCTTGGATGCAATATCTTTTGATCAAACACATAAGATATAGAACCATGATGAAAAAATGGGTTCCTACTACCATAATAATAAAAAAATGAAAGCGTTAGAAGACTGATGTGTGAATGATTTTATGCAGTATGGCATCAAAAAAAGAGGGAAAAGAACTAAACAAACTAAAGTTGGGTTTTATGTGATTTCTATTCTAAAATTCTTGATGCATTAGTATGTTGAAGAAAAACAAAGAACAGTTTAGCTGTCTACATAACGAATTCAAATGTAAATGAAATAGATGGAAATAATGCAAAAGGACCTACTGATGATTTCCTGATTCCTCAGTGACATCTCGCGGTTCACAGCCTCATAATAGTGAACTCGTTCTCGCAGCCGAGATATCTCATGGTTCTTCATATCAACAACTGCCTGTGCAGCTGCTTCAGTTTCAGCTCGGGCCAAACCCCTTTCAATAGCTTCAGAAACATATCTTGTAACTAGAATCTCCTGGCAGAGTTCTGCAGGATCTATCTCAAGCTGAAATCCTCCAGCTTGCTGGCTTGCAGGATATGTAACTCCAATTTGAGACAGACTGTCTGCCAAACTCCGCCACTGGGTCTGCATATGGAGAAGGGCCATCTCAGTTGTCTTTCGTCTCTCAATCTCTTCAATAAGATTGACCCGTAAAGTGCATAGTTCACTTTCATATTTTATACTCGAGGACAGAGATGAGTGTGAAGGAGAACCATCTGAGATGAAATCTGCAAACCATAACAATAAGATTCAAAATGATTAATTTGATTAACTTGGTAGCCCAAATTAAGTAAAACAGACATCAATTTATAGTTGTATAATTTAGATTGAACATATCTAATCTCCATATATCAATTAGGGACTGCTGTCAGTTCTGATGATTTAACAACATAAAGATCTATTACACTTGAAAGACCTGAGTTTACAACTTCAATTTGTTAGAAGTCTGAATATATTTTGCATTAAAAGAGAGAGAGAGAGAGAGAAAGAGAGAGAGAAACAAGGATGGAGGAGGACTGGAAAAAATGCTCTATGTTCCTCTTGTCCAGAACAGACCAAAATGCATCTTTTCCCTCTTCATTTTTTTATATCTATATCTCATCCTACAACCTAATACTAGAAAAAGTTGCCAAACCTACTTCTTTAAGCTCTCTTAGCAAATGTGAACTCTTTCAAGAACCACTTTGTTCCTTGGGCTGAATCAATCAAGTTGTTTTTTTCCATATATGGGTCTCGTGATCAAGCCAATTAGCTCACGTTGAGCTTTTTCTTTGCTCCAGTCAATAAACTGAGAAAAAAATATGTACTAAAAACGAGTTTCATTGCACATAATCCAGATAAATGACTTTTCACAAAAAAAATATTTTCTAATATTTGTTCTGTAGGAAATATTTTGCTTCTCTTTGAGATCGTCATGGGAGATTATATTTTCGGTTTTGGGGTTTCAAAAACACATGTAGGAATTTATTGAAAACCTTCTTATCATAGATTTTTAAAACATCATCTAGAGACAAAACACGTTTGAAAACACCAAATTGTTAAAGAAAGAGTACTAACAATTTCCTTTTTTGTAAAATCATTTATCTTGTCCATAGTTAATATACAAAAGGATGAAGGCTTTACTGATTGTTTCAACATTTCTCTTTCCTTAGTGCACCTCTATCTCTTGTAATGCCACTTCCTTCATGTGTTCTTGATCAAATAAGACCAGAAAACCACTAAAAAACAATAATCTTATTAACCTGATGCACCTCTATGCGGCCAAGGCGCTTGAAATAAAGGCTCTAATCCAACACAAACATATAGGAAGTAGAGTTCAAAGCAATGCCCTCATATTACTATATTAAGAATAAACAAGGGAACACTCACAGCTTTCCACATAAACCCATGCACATATATGCCTTGGCACTTCCTATGCTCAGATTTATGATGCAAATATGCCTTACTAGCTTATAAATAGCTATCAAGTTAAATCCAGCTAATCAAACCACAAACCATGTAAGCATATCTAATGGAAGGCGGTATTTAAAACCGTGACATAATTCATGAAATCTGTAGTTGTAAACTTAACATACACTTTATTGGAAAAGAAACTAAATAGGGGGAACTTCCACAGATTCACTTGTAGCAGGCATCTGCCACAATAATAAGCACTTCTAGAATGCCGAGGATGTGAGGACCAATTGAAACCAAGAATGCTCAAGCAACAAATTTAATGTGAACAACAGCTATGACAGTCTACATACCAATCAAGCTAAAGCCGAGGCATCCTCAGAGAAGAACACCATGTCATCATCTCAAGACATATCAAGCGTATAAAAGATAGATGCACAAAAAAGGCATCAATTTGGGGTATGAGAGAAGATAATACCTTCAATGGCATCATAGAATTCGGTATGGTTAGACGTGCGGCTCCCAAATCCTGCGGAGCTTCCGCCACTACAGCGGCTCGTAACGCTCCTTGGCTCACGAGGGCTCCAGAAACCATCTGCATCGTCACCTTCACCGACGCCCCTGTCCACGACTTCCCTTTCCAGTCCATTTGTTATCTTCTCCTCCCCTCTGCAAGAGGCATCCAAGCGGCCGCTCTCCTCGTTGCCTTTACCTCTGTCCATCGGCAGCTTCCCTGCAGCCAAGCAAAACTCAACTCCCCGATGAGCATCACGCTTCCCCTGAAACCCGAAGCCGTCACAACCTGAAGAGGCGGGCCAGGTGCCGGTGTTGTTGCTGTTCAGGCTACAAATCTTTCCGTTATGGACACGAGGGAAGGCGGAGGGGGAGGAGGAGTCGCGAGAGGGTGGGAAGGAATTAGGGAAAGCGAGCTCGGGGGAGAAAAAGAAGAGTTGCTGACGAGCCGAGAGGTTCTTCTTGCTGTTGTCGCCGTCCTCGGCTTGGCGAGCTCGGTCGGAGGCAGAGAAAGCGACGGCGGATTGGACCCCGTTTGGCTCCAACAGCCGTTCCAAAGCCATCGCCGCCATGCTGGGCATCCAAGCGAACCGGCAGCTACTAACTCGCTCACCAGATCGAGATTGGAGAACACGCTAAGGAGGACGAGCAGGAGGAGGGAGGCTCAGAAGTATTTGATATCTTCTTCAACTTGAATCTTCATGATTGCCCACGTTTTCTTGGGAGGGAAGGCAGAGACTTTTGCCGTGCAGGGGCGATTACCAAGCAGCAGAGACCGAGCCACGAGCGTCAACGGCAACGCGCGCGAGCCAGCCGGTGCCGTTGAACTGGGAAGAAGGAGAAGAAGGGAGGCGCGGCCTAAGTCGGTGCGGCGGAGTCCTCCGGTGGCTGCCCTCCGACATTTGAGGCGGGATGGGTTTGATAGCCTCGGGAAATTTGCCCCCTTTTGTGGGGGGTTTCGGGATTCAAATCAAACGGGCGGAAATAAACCCTAATTGGCGGGTTCGAAGCGGGATTTCACTTAAATACAGGCCAAAGAAGATCCGGAATCCGTGAAGGAGGTGGTGGGCCCACCGCAGCGTGTCGGGTCCATCCCTGACCCGCTTCAACCGCTCTCTCTCTCGCCACTGTTGTTCTCTATGTTGGGCTCGGTGATGATAGCGAAGCCCAACACATGTCTCTATATATATATATATCTCTCTCTCTCTACTGTTGTTCTCTATGTTGGGCTCGATGATGATAGCGAAGCCCAACACATGTCTCTCTCTCTCTCTCCACTGTTGTTCCCTATGTTGGGCTCGGTGATGATAGCGAAGCCCAACACATGGGAGTATGCGCGGGTACGCCTTCATCACTCTCGCCTCGCTCACTCACCCTGGCGAAAGCCACAGGCACTAAACCGTAGGCACAAGATGGTTCATCGACCTAAGGTTGGGCTGAGGTAGGAAATGTGTCTTACGTCAGTCGTATAGTTATCGTAGCTTCCGAGACTGAGCTCGACTCATAAATTAAACTTAATCATTCAATTTAGTTGAGTCATGCTTAACTCAATCATATTTAATAACATAGATTAGGTCATTGGGTGATGGTTCGTATCAGTTAGATCATACTTAATCATATGAGTTAAATTATATTTAACCATATTGATTGTATATTACTTCATTAATATAGATCGGATTATGTTTGATCACATAGACAATATCATGTTTACTCACATAAATTAGATCATATTATAAATTGGGTTGTATTTAGCTATATAGACTTGGTCATGTAGTTGTATTTAACCACATAAATTGAGTCATTCATAATCATATGAGTTAGAACCATACATGATCACATAAACTATGTTATGTCTAACCATATATAATAGGTCTTGCCTTATCGTAGGTTGGGTTATGTTTTACCATATGAGTTTAGTTGTATCAACCACATGGACTTAGCAATACCTAATCTTATAAATTAAATCATACACAATGACACAGGATATATCATACTTAGTCACATAAGCTAAGTTATCTCGGGTCACATGCGATGGTTAAAGCAATCAACTTAACTTAGGTCAGATCTTAATTTCATAATTCTTATTCAATTAAATTTTATTTATTTCAAAAAATATTTTCAGATATTATAAAAATAATAATAATCTCAAATCTATTTTTTTTTTCACAATTTGACTAATTTAGATTTATGATTCTAAATTTAGAACTAATGAAATTATACATAATTCTTTGAAATATAAACATGCCTAATTAAATAAATTGAAATTATCGTTAAGTTAGCTAATCATTCTAATATCATAATTCAATAATAATTATTTATTAATTATAAATTTTTAAAATTAAAAAATATTATTATGTACTATATAAATAATAATAATTTTAAAATTAAAGATTTTAAATATATAATATATAAAACTAATAAGAAAAATAAAGGATCCTATCCTATCTTCAATCCTCTTATTGTTGGATTGAATGAAGGAGGAGGAGCATCAGAAGATAATTTATAATTTAATTTTTATTTTAAATATATTTTTGTTATATTATCATTCATAAAAATAAAAATAAAAAATTATTTTTTATGATTAAAAAAATAAATTTTAAACTACTTATTTTCTAAAAAGTTATTTCCGATGTGGCCGGCAGGTAGCTAGCTCCCCACGGATCTCAGGTCCGGGCAGTCTCTCTTCTCGTTCAGGCCAACCGTGGACGATGATGAAGATGTTGCACCGACCTAAGTTCTCGATGGCCACTATGATCCCCATCCTATCCGAAGTCGCCGTCTCGTCGCACTTGAACGACCCATCGGATGTCGACAAGGATGACAAATTGGCCTCCAAGTTGGAGATAGATGCAATGCCTCTTCTTCGGTAAGCTCATCCTGGTCCACTGTAGCGGCCGAGATGGAGCGAAGAACCGTGATGGCAATGCTCGGGTGCTCCACCATGCGCATGCCATAGGTGAGGACTGACAACATAGTGTCATCACGAGTGAAGTACTAACCGAACTTGGGAAGAAAAGAGGAGACCCAAGTTACGACCAACCATATTACCTGATTTGGTAGCGTGTGTTAGATGTTGACGTAGTCAACACTTGTAATTTATGATGTCTTCGAACGACATCCTTGTTATAGACCATTTATTCATGATTGGTAATAGTCTATCGAAATTTTCACCAACCAGGCTAACAAATTCACTGGCTCATTCCATAAATCCACACGGACATGTATACGAGACCCTTCAGCAACAAACCGCAGAAGTATTAACAGTTAGTCCACTTGATTGGTTTATTTGCTTGTAGTTCGTCAACGCAACAACCAGCAGATAGAAATTTATGTTGGGTTTTCCGAATTCAAGGATTAGCTATTTAAAACTGATATAGTAGATTTTATGGAAATTTAAGGAGATCAAAGACGATGCCAGAAAGATTACCTCAACCAATCATACAGCAAGTCAGGTTCAGAAATTCAGTACTAACCGAGTTTGTTGCTTTCGACATTTGATAGCTTTCTCTGATACGATGTCTCGGTATTGGTACGAGGTAACGGGAGCATTGTTCAGCCTCTGATATACAATACAGATGATTGTCTGCTCGGAAAAGGGAGATGTGGGGGAGTCACTTATGGCCCCAAACTCGCACAAGGTAGATCGTGCAATGGATGGCCCTTCTTGTTCCTTTCCATTATCCTCCTGGCCAAGGAGACCTGCTTGCCTACAACAAAGACGTAGGCCTTGCCTTTGCCACCGGCACCACGAGCTGTCCTCCCGACACGGCGAACATACTCGCTGGGATCACGAGGGAAGTCAAAGAGTACCACATGGTCCACACCTGCAAAGTCTATGCCCCGTGATGCCCTGTCGAAAGATCATCAAATACAAGTTAGGAAGAAAAGACCTTCTTCTTTTCCAACGGAAGCATTGGAAGAAGAACAGAAAAAACAAATAAATTAGAAGGGTATAAGGGATGATGAAAAGAATTGTAACGATAATTTTGATCTGAGACACAGTAGCAGATAACCAAGGATTTCAATATATCATTAATTAATGTGCATGGTTCAAAAAGAACTATGCTATTATACCTAACTCAGCATGCAATATCAGTTTATCAGTCATGCCTTTTGCTGCAATTGGTTATTTCAGCACGATCAAAGAATGATAACTCGAGTAAGATACGATAAAAAGAATGCAATTGGTTAGTGCAGCAGCCATGAAACTATATTACTTAAAAAGAGTAAAGAACATGTGATAAAAGTTAACCATCTAAACTGCTATATGAACACCAGCATTGTAGCTTATTGAGCAACTCTTTTTCACTACACTTTGCTAGATTTGAAGCAGGCTCCCCCAGTTCAAGGATTATGAAATTAAACAAGTCACATGTGTCAGCAAATCAGATGTGTTTTTATAATTTTCTTGTTTTCTAATTCAAGCCACATAGAAAATTTTGAACTAATGAATACAATATTTGCCACATTTCCATTACCTGTCAGTGCAGATCAGAAACGTTGAATCTTTTGAACGTGAGTTGAGAAACTCTTTCATGTTTGATAAGCGCATTTCCTGTGCGATGGCAGCATGGAATGGCAAGACTTTGATTTGTGATCCTTTCCTATCAAAGCGATTCAATCCATTCTCCACCTTTCTGCAGGTTTCAATCTGTGGAACAAAACAAGGTAACTGCTTATCATGAAAAGGAGACACCCAGTTGGTTTAAATCGGCAAAGCTCGAGGAATAATTGCCTAATATTATAAATGAAGATGCCAGCTTGAAGTACAAAGGGTTCCTATTGTTAAGATGCATTCTTTTAAAACGAACCTTTAAATTTGCCAAAGAAAAAAAATACTATATCCAGTCAGCATGAAATAATGATCTCTACTCATTCTGAATAATGTTTATAATTTCCATGTGCATAATTAGTCGAAACAAAACTTAGAAATTCAATGTTACCTTATTGCAGAAAACAATAGTTTTAGGAACTGGCAATTCTTCTAAAAGCCGCAGAAGAGCAGATTTCTTATTTTGAAAAGCAGTCTCAGGATTCTTCTCCTCCCCATCAGCACCACTGCAGTCAACAAGAACCTGAGAATAATGTCGGTCATCAGAAGTTCCAAATCAAGTTAATTGCTACAGGAAATGGCCCCTATTCATCCACTTGAAGAACAAAGTGATAAGATATTTACAAAGTCAATAAGAACATGTTCAATATACAGAAATTAATGGTATCTGAAAATTCCACAGAGAAACTTTATGAATATTCACTAACCAAATCAGGATCACAAACATCATAATTCAGTTTCTCTTCCAATCATATAAAAATAGAAATATCTAAAGAATATGTATGAAATTTGAAGACATCCAATTTTAGTTCTGTCATCAAGTGGGGAAGGTGATGATGATCATTTCCCATGTCAAAAAAAGCAGCCAAAACTCAGATTTTGTTAACCACCAACTAACCTCTTTATGTTTTCTGCAAACATATCTGTGCCTAACCTTGGCTCTAAATTTGTCAGTGAATCAGGAGGATTGATGCCAATTGCCAGTTGGTCTAAAATTCTTGTCCACAATTCCAAGAAACCTGGGGCTTGAGTTGTTCAACCACTCGTGTTATACTAATAGACAAAGTACAAGAATGATAATTATGATGAAATATTTTCCGGAGTTGCCGATTGCTGGGTTGGCAAGGGATATTAAAATATATGATAGCTAAATATTTCATTAAAATTATAATTAGGAGCAGTCACAAAGTAGAATAAAACAATTTTGTATTTCTACTTTGATAAATTGAAGGTGAATGTATTTTTTTGCGTAAATAAACACACAAGCTACAATTAAAAGATCTAGTATTCACAATCATTCATTCAGTTACCAGAACCAATTAATGGCCATAATTACAGCTTGGCTATACCTAAAGACTGATTTCACATCCCATTTGTTAAGTAGTCATGATCAATGATTTTACACGTCACTTCAAGGTAGAAATAAGCAGATAATGGAAGACAAACCTCTTCAAGACCAGAGCTTGTTCGGTGCATGCCAGGTCCCATGATTACTTCCGAGTCCGGAAATATTTCAACCACTTTATTATATATATCAACTGGAAGAGTTGCAGTAACAAAAAGATATTGCAGCGACATTGGTGCAGTACTGATGAAGCTCTCAAGAACATGTTCAAATCCTTCATCTCTGAATAGGATGTCCACTTCATCTAGGACAACACTGCATGTATTAAAGAAATTAGTTCAAAGGTGTTTAAACAAGCTCTATTCTTTTTTTTTTTACAGAGACAACCTCACAAGAAACAACTTTACTTTGTGTACTTGATACTGTCTTAGAAAACTCTCGAGAACATACTGTGACTTCAAAAATTTTGCTATTTCTTCTAGAACTTTTGGTTCAAAACAGATTGTTGTTTATGGAAGCTACATTAACCTTTCAACAAAGGTACATTAAGAAGCATGCCAGTTTTTATATGTACAAAAGAACATTTCTGCAGTTACATATAGCAAACCAAAAAAATTCCAATCAAAATTAAATTTAATCATGATGCTTCGATATAGTGATAACTGACAAACACGCATTACCATCTAAGGTTCATTAGTTGCAGAAAGCCTTCTTGAAGCAGATACATAAAACGGCCAGGTGTTGCTATGAGTACATCGGATTCTTCATTAAGATTGTCTAGCTGAGTTTTCTGTCGAAAGCCACCTGTTGCAACCATAGATCTGAATGGGACACCATATTTTGCTATTGATCGACAATTACTTAGAACCTACAAATATCAGAGGTCCAGGCAAAGTTAAACACTAACATCAGAAATAGAAGTTCCATGTCATTCACCAACACTTGAGTGAAATTCTAAATTTTATTTCAGAAGTTCCATCAATCTGCATCACATGCACTGCATTCATATATATCAAATTCATGCTTCTCCATCTGATACAATACCATTGGCAACACCCATTTCTACTTTGGATATGCAAAAGCAAATCCAACTCACTAAGCAATGATCAACATGGTGAAATAAAAGGAACAAACTATTGGACAGTAACAAGAAAGCCAATTACTAAGTACACGTGAAAAGCGAGCCAATGATAGAAAACGAGAAAAGCAAAAGAAGAGAAATCACTACTATTCCCAGAATAGCCACTCTGAATCATCCACTTCAACTTTGTTGTGTAAATTTCAAAAACAGTTTGAGTTTTTTAGGTAATCAACGAATTGGAGGAAGGACAAAGGAAAAGCAATCCACGAACAAAATGGGAGTCCAAATCAAGCATGAAATCACGGAGGAGCAAAGGGACAAATTATCAAAATCATAACGACAGACTAACAACAAAGGGACAAATTATCAGTTTCCATTTCAATGTAGGCCCTCTGGAGTTCTCATTTAACAATTTTTGTAAGTTTGGCAATTTTAATTAGATTAATTTCATTACCTACGTCAGAAAGAGTTTGGAGAACATAAAAGTGATCGGCACAGTGTTATATATGATCGAAATTATTCCGTTGTTGTACAGAGTTATTTATCTGGTCATATCCCAAGAGCATGCAAATGGATGATCATGCATGTCTATAACCAATAACTGGTTTCTAAATTTATTTGTGCTTAAAACAAAACAAAACACAATAAATTTCTTTCTAACTTATGCTCAAAGAATACAGCCAGATTGTTCAATGATGTTGTGTTTGGCAGCTTACGATACCCTTGTAAAGCATCTGTGTTTGTCTTAAACATGTCAATAGTCACTTATTTGGTTTCTCAGAGTGCTAATTATCACTTTATATTACACCTATAAGCAATATTGGTCAGATATTATGCCAAGATTCTATATTCACTAATTTGATTAAATAGATACACCAAACTAACTAGTTTTGACTAGACAATCTAAACTGAATGGTATAGATCAACTTCAACTATTGGTGGCTTAGAGAGCTGAAAGACAGAGAAAAAGTTGGTGATGGTGACACCAAATACCAACCTGTGAAGCCAATTCAGCAGTAGGCACCAATATGATCACTCTAGGGCTCCTTGATGATGCTTTACCAAGCCCTAGTATCTCTTCCTGTCTTAAGCATTGTATAGTTGGAGCAAGATAAGCCAATGTCTTACCAGATCCACTCTGATCAGCAATAATACAAGTCTTTCCTTCTATAATAGGTCCATATGTCATTGCCTGCAGTATTAAAAAGTACATAAAAGTACTACTTGAGTTTGCACGTCATTTTAATCAAACCAGTGATCAATTTGGATAATTTCATTGACATAATTGAGGATAGATTCAGAAGCAAGCCAAGGATCCAATATGAGAATTCGGCTGAACAGAGAATTTATATAATGTTTGAATAAGACGAAACCCCATAAAAAATTTCTTTGATCAAATTTACTAGATTTGACAGCAGCATCATTCTCTGAGATCATAGAAACTAAGAAAGCTTATAAGGGGTTCATCCTATCAACCATGATCCGAGGTTACCATATAATGTGAGACTTCCGGTATAAATCAGAAAAAAAAAAAAAGCAAAGCAAATATTCTCAGCAGGAACTAAGAAACACCTGAATATGAGATGGGCGAAGGAACATCAGGCCCCTCAACGCACCGACCATATCATCAGTGCAACCGACATCTTTGAAAGATTTCCTGCTAAAAAATCCAGAATCATGAGCCATTTTCCTGTGCTGCTTCGACCGGCCAGCTGTAGCAGCCTCATCAGAAGCAGCACCTCTCCATCCCCTGAGGGAAGCATTCCTTGGAACAGATCTGTCTAGAAATGAAGCATAATCATCTTCTCTAGAATTCAAGCGCAAAGAATCTGTGACTTCGGTCTCTTCATTCACTGCCGAATTGTCCTTCAGATCTGAATCCTGAGGAGAGTCACCCTGTGCTCTGCCAGACCCAAATGAATCTATTTGATTGGTATCACTTGAAGATGAATCTCCAACAACCGTGACACTTCCAATTTGAGAGTGTGCCATATAATTTTTGGAGGTTTTCTTTATCAAGGATTTCACCTTCTGTGCCTTCAGCCTTCGGAAACTTCGAAGAGATCCACCAGCAGGCGCAACTTTCTTATTGCCGATTTCAGCAATAGGCATTGTCACATCAACTCCTGTGGTATAAAAAACCTCAGCAACCTTAGGAGACGATTGACAAGAAAGAATCAGCAATAAAACATCCCATAGTATGAAGACCAGCTCTTAATGAAGAAGCAGCAACCGTCAACCTGTCCTCACCAATCATGACCAGCTCAACAATGTTTATGTCTCAACAAAATGATTTGGTAGTTTCCAATGCAAAATCAAGAAAAGGAAAATAAAATCGCATGTTAGGTTTTTGACCAACTCGTTACTGCGTTCTTTAGAACGTGAGATAGGGTTTCTGCCGCATGAATGGAATTGTAATCGACGAAGATTACAAGCGGGGGAGAGGACAAGGATTGCTCACCTTCCTGTCGACCGTCGGCGCTAAGAGGTTTCCAAGAGAGGACCTCCGCGGAGGGGATGGGGGTGTCGGCGTCGTCGTTATCATCGGAGCCTCCCCAGACGATCAACTTCTCTCCAGTCTCTCTGTCGACCAGGCGGTAAGCGCCAGCCGTCTCCATAGGGATGCGCTCGTAGCCGCGGCGGCCAGAAGCCGCAGCCACCACCGGCAACGCATCCATCTCCCCTCGCGGGGCGCGTTCGAAGGAGCAGCCGCATCGGCGGCCGAGGGCGAGGAGGCGCCGAGCCGGAGCAAGAAGAGGAGGAAGTACAGGGCTTTGGAAAGAGGAGGAGACGGGGAGGTCCTTCTGAAGAAGACGAGGAGGAGGAGCGCCGCTCGCCAGCATTTTGCTCTCACATCACTCTATCGAGAGAGAGCGAGCGAGACCGAGGAGGGTGGTCGACGAAATAAAAGATCTACATAATTAATTAAGGAGGGATAAGGATTCCACGCAATAAAAGATCTACATAATTAATTAAGGCCGAAATGCTTATTGTCTTGGTCAAAATTAAATTTTTTTATTTTAAAACTCATATAAATAATATCCGTATTATAATTTTATAGATATTAAATAAAAAAATTTATAAATAAAAATGATAATGATGTTTATTTTTAAAATTAAAGATTTAATTAATTTTAAGTATAATATAAATAGAACTAAAAAAATCAAAGACACCCAATCTCTATACTATAATATGTTAATCAAATACATCCCTCGTATTATTATTATTTATCAAACTTATCCCTTAAAAATTAATACTGATATTAAGTGATAGAAAAATCATAAAAAAAAATTGGTAAAACTTTCAGCATTGTTTAAATTTGTTTACACTTTAAGCTTGATTGATGATGATTTTTATTTATTATACACTTAATTATTTTAAATAATTAAAAAATTGATCTCCTAAAAATTTTCACGTGCATGATTGTTACGATTGTTTACTTCTTTTAAGTGTGACTAAATTTTGACAGCACATCCCATAAAACTCGAATATATCATATATACAACTAATCACATAACCTATAAAGAATAACAAGATATAACCAATTGATTGAACTATCACAAAGTCAGAGGTGAAGAGAGACAAGAGTAATGGAGATTGAAGAAGAAATATAGAGAGGGGAGGACGAGATATGACTTGGGAACTATTTAGTTTTAATCCCTAAATCAAAAACAACCATCCAAATTATTTTACTTGACGATGTAACATTATTTCTAACATAGGGGGTCACTTGAGGCAAAATTATAATACTATGGGTCACTTATATGAGTTTTAAAAGTACGGGGGATAACTTTGATTTTAAGGCATAGTACGGGGGGTCAATAAGAATTTTAGCCATTATTTTACCTAATGACGTAACTTTATTTCTAACAAAAGGGGTCACTTTGATATAAAATCGTAGTATATAGGGTCACTTATATGAGTTTTAAAATACGAGAGGTAACTTTGATGGGGACTTCTATGGCTTCTTGCCTGTGAGATGGAGGATGAGCGACAACGAGAAATAACACAAAGAAACTGTACGAAGAGAACGATGTAGATGGGAATACTCTACATCTGGGTCAACGTTGCACAATAACTATGTCGGTACCAACACATATGCAAAGCGACAAAAGGAACGATCGACATCTACATCGACACCGATGCAGATTCAGATGCAAAGCGATGCTCAGTATCTACGTTGATGTCAAAGAAGATGCTGAGTCATGTGACCCTTGTCCTTCTCCCCCCTTTTGCAGCTAGATATACATAAGGAGGGGAAAAGGATGAACGATGCAAGGATGTTGATTATCACTCATCCTTCTCCCCATATTGCACATGCTGAGTGGCGAAAGGGGGAAGAAGGACAAGTGTCACACCGCTTTGTATATGTATTGATGTCAATATAGATATCGAGCAATGCTATGCATGTGCATCGGCGTCGATGCATATGTCGAACGACTTTTTTGTCGCTCTACTTTTGCAACGATGCCAACACAATTATCGTGCATTGTTGATATAGATGTAGAGCGTCACCATCTGCGTCATCCTCTTTCCTTGCATCATTTATTATCGTCGGTCACTCGTTTCATCCTCCTCCTCCCTCGCAAGAAGCCATAGAAGTACCCAGCATTCTTGTCGACCACTATGTTATTTTCACCGACCACAACTATAATAGCCACTCATGGCCCCAAGTGGTATCATTGTCCATCACCACCGAACATGTAATTGAAACGTTAAAGGTATCTTTTAGCTCATTATTTTAGTGTCATTTCTGCATGTAGGGCCACGTAAAATATCTTATGTGAATAAAATCGATGCCATTAGGATAAATAAATTTTAATATTTTTATAATTATAAAAAAGTGATATAATTTTTAATATAAAAAATAAAAAATGAAAAATATAAAACAAAAATCTAACTATAGAGGTAATAGGTAATTAGCTACTCACACTGTTCATGTTCTCTCTGTTAGATTCGATGATGATGGTGAAGCCCAATGCATGGTGCGCCTTCATCACGGATCCCCAACCACCTCACACTCGTCACGTCAAAAACCACGGGCTCTAAACTGTCGGCACAAGAAGGTTATTTACGTCAGTGAACAGGTCGAACTGCGTTGACTCAGAGTATGGTTGACAAAACTAATAGCCCTGTGGCAATAAATATCAAGAAATTAATTTGACTGAACAAAGCATGTTGCCGTATACGGTGATGTATGAAAAGGACGTGCAGTCATCAGGACTCGAGCGGTTTGGGAGATCGATTGCTTGAAACAAATGGTCGGGCTCAGCTCAGCCCATCAACTCGGCGACCGGTCTGGTTCGAAAATATCGAACCACGATATCAAATCCATGATTAATTTGACCATGGCCATGTCAAGAATGCAGGCATCAAGACAATTTGGGCCGGTCCGGTCCGGGCCAAATCCAGCCCGACCAAACGGAGATAATGTTGGTAGTTTATTGGCCAAAATTTTTATTGAGCTCTTGTACTATGTCTCAAAATCAAAGTCAATCTCTATACTTTAAAACTCGTCTAAGTGACCGTTGTACTATGTCTCAAAATCAAAGTTATCCTCGAATTTTAAAACTCCTCTAAGTGACCCTTCGTGCTATGATTTTGTATCAAAGAGAACCTCTCTATTAGAAATAAGGTTACGTCGTTAAGTAAAATAATTTAGGAGATTATTTTATTTGAGGATTACAACTAAATAGTCCCAAAGCTCTAATCCATTTTCTCCTCTCTTTCTTCTCGAACCTCTACAACGTTCATTTTTGCAACTACGATCTCTGCCTTTCTTCATCAACCTCTGTCGATATTAGTTTGTTCGTCTTTCCGTTGTCTTTCTGTCATTCTATTTTTTCTTTGCTTGAGATTTATGATTTCTATAATTTTATTAATAAATAAATTAAAGGTAAAAATATATGTGATTTTTCAAGTTTTAAATTATTTTATTGATAAATAATCTTCTAAATTATTTTACCTAATGGTGTAATCTTATTTCTAATTGAGGGAGCCACTTTGATATAAAATCGTAGTTCAGAGAGTCGCTTAGACGAGTTTTAAAGTATCGAGGGTGACTTTGATTTTGAGGTATAGTACTAAAGGTTATTAAGACGAGTTTTAAAATATATGGGGTGACTTTGATGTGAAATCGTAATACGGGGGATCACTTATACGAGTTTTAAAGTACGGTAAGTAACTTCGATATAAAATCATAGTACGAGGGTCACTTAGATGAGTTTTAAAATATGCGAGGTAACTTTGATGTTAAGTACGAGGTCAATATAACTTTGAGATATAGTAAGAGGTCAATACAAATTTTGGCCTAGTTTATTCCTTTTCCTATATAATGAAACAAATAAACTAGTATTTTAGTAGTGACATGAAAAAATATCATGTCTGTCATTATCTACTTACTGTAAGAGACTCGGCTCCATACCATAAGAATAAAAGGCCAATACTCTTATCCTATATGATTTGAAATAGCACGCAAAGAACATTTTATTTTTTGAATATTAACTTAAATTATATATATGATAGAGTTAAAGGTCTTTGCTTTTATCTTGGTTGAAGTCAAATCCGGCACATATGTACTATTCGTCACATGATAACCACTACATACTTAGATCACGAACACGCCCCAACATAATCTTGCAAAAGTTTCAAGTAAAGTTTTCCTTCGTGTAATAACCTAATCACTAATAGATATCTCTATCAGACAACCAAAATCTACCAAGAGTTTCTTTTTTGCATCAAAGTTTGTCGTGTACACTTATGCAACATTCTCATTCTGCTCGTAGTGGCAGAGAGTGAGGTTGTGGTACAAGTGAAGAGAGCAGAGCATTAATGCTGCGAACACTGATGCTGTTCCTTGTTACACTATCGTCAACACTCCGTGCTCATCGCACACTCCACTATGTATGCACGAAGAGGCTTGACAAGCAGGGAACCATAGGTGCGCTTCCCTCTCCAACACCAAAGGGAAGCCGCCTGATGTGGTATGGTATTATTGACGACAGCTTCCAGTCTACCTGCCTTTTCCTTTGTCGTGGAGGGAAGACTCCGGCGTGGCAAAGGCCAGCGGTGTGTCGGGCACATCGAGCACCACCGCCACCTCCTCCACCAGCCTGGACCTGTCCCCCTTGGAATCGTACCTCTGGATCACAACCACCGACGCTGTGGTAGAGAACTCTGAGGTGGCCAGGTAGCTCCCCACGGGTCCCAGCTCCGGGCAGTCGCTCTTCTCGACCAGGGCGACCGCTGGCGACGAGCGGCCCACGTATGAAGATGTTGCACCGGCCTAAGTTTTCGATGCCGCTATGATCCCCGCCCTGTCCGAAGCGGCTGTGTCCTCGTACTTGACCGACCCGTCGGATGCCGATGAGGATGGCAAAATGGCCCTTAAGTTGGAGAGGCAGGCCTCGTCTTCGGCAAGCTCATCCTGGTCCACTTTAGGGGTCGGGAGGAAGCGAAGAATCGTGAGGGAAATGCTCGGGTGCTCCGCCATGCATGTGCCATAGGCGAGGACCTCACGGGTTAGACTTTTCTACATAACCTTAGAGAAAAAGATAAAAGAATAATAAAAGACATCCGAATTAATTTCAATCAACATTCTACAATATTTTAGGATGATCCAAGAATATATATTTATATTGATTAAAAGATAAAATATACATATTTTAAAATATTAAAAAATTCATCACATCTAAATAAATCTTACCCTCATCTAAACTAATCACATCCTAATCTAAACTAGATTTCGATTTAAATCTTTATATAATCCTAATAACTTAACTTTATCTTAACTACTTGAATTATTTTCAACACATCCCCTTAATTCAAGTAATTATAATTTAAAATTATTTTTAAAAAATATTTTCTTCACCATAATTTTTGTGAAGACGTCAACGAGCCGATCTTCGATGTTGCAGCAGCTATCTTATGTTTTTTTTCTGTCCATAGATCTTTGAGAACTTTTGACCAAAATATTTTATCATTTCTCTTGACATCTTTCTCTTCGGTAGCCATCTTTGATGATATGATAGAAACTCTGTATTTGTAGGATTGAATCCCTTTATACGCGAAAGCTTAAATTTTCTTTTCTTTCTCTTAGCTTTCTTCACATCATCAGAAACTTCTATCATCTCTGTATATGTACATTTTTTATTGCACTTGGAGTTTAAGATCTCATCCGTTTCCTGTAAATATATTTTATCAACTATATTTTTTAAATTATCATGATGTGCACCATCTGAGATAGTTTGCATAGATCCACAAAATTTTAAATAATCATAACTATTTTTTTATAATGTTAATTTATCAATAGGAATAATAAAATCCAAAAATAATAAGGCAAACACTTTATTTTTTGTTATCCTTGCGGTTGCTATCAATTTATCAATTTTTTTGTATCATAAATCAGATATTTTTTATCATAAAAAATAACATAATATTATTTTCTCATTAGTTATCCTATACTAATGAGATTTTATTTTAATATAGGAATAAATAACACAACATTAATAATTTTTTTACCAAACTTTATGTTCACACCAACTGTTCCTTTTTATTTTATTTGAAACTTTTTACCATTTCTCATATGCACAATAGATCTAACTGAATCATCAAGCTTCTGTTGGAAATAATCCAAATAGTTAAGTTAAAGTTAAGTAGTTAAGATTAGATAAAGATTTAAATCTAAATCTAGTTTAGATGAGGATGTGATTATTTTAGATGAGGGTAAGATTTATTTAGATGTGATAGATTTTTTTAATGTTTTAAAATATCTGTATTCTATCTTTTAATCAATATAAATAGGTGCTCTTGGTTTATTCCAAAGCACTGTAGATTGTTGATTGAAAGTACTCAGTGTCATCTAATATTCTCTTCTACTTCTCTCTAAAGTTCTACAGAAAAACCAACAGTAGTATCAGAGCCTGGTTCAAAGAAAATCAAAAATAGTACATCGGTCAAAAAGAAGAAAAGACTAGTAAATCCATAAATAAATAAAAAGAGAAGATGATGAGCATTACAATAAGTGTTCCTAATCAGCTACTTCCTATCTTCAAAGGTGATAATTATCAGTTTTGGGCTGTTAAAATAAAAACTCTCCTTACTTCACAAGGATTATTGAGTATGATCTCTATGATCCTAAGATTACTAAGGATTAAAATGATCAGATGAATGAAAATATGAAAAGAGATACAAGAGCCCTTTACATGCTCCAACAAGCAATAGATGATTCATTATTTCCCCGAATCATGATGGCATCAACATTAAAAGAAACCTGAAAGATATTAAAATGTATGTTTAGAGGTACAAAAAATGTAAAAATTTCAAAGCTTCAAATTCTTCGTCGTGAGTTCGAAACTCTTATGATGAAAGATTTAAAATCAATCACTAATTTCTTTTCAAAAGTTTTCTTTTATTATGAATCAAATGAGATCATACGGTGAAAACTTAAAAGATGAAATTGTAGTAGAAAAAATTTTACGAAGTTTATCTTCGAAATTTGATATAATCTCTATTGCTATAGAAGAAGCTAAAAATATAAGCATATTATCTATTAATGAATTAATAGGTTTTCTTTTAGTTCATGAACAAAAAGTGAATAGATCTTCTAATGAAACTTTGAAACATGTTATTCAAATGAAGATAGATCAGAAAAAGGATCAAAAAGAGAATTCAGAAATCAGATCTCAAGGGAGAGATCAAAAGGACAGAGGACAAGGCCGACCAAATGAAGGTAACAAGTTGCTGCGAACATAAAATCTAGTAAAAAAATTATTGATGATGTATTATTTATTTCTGATTTAAAACAAAATCTCATTAGTATATGACAACTAATGAGAAAATAATATTATGTTATTTTTGATGATAAAAAATACTTGATTTATGATAATAAAATCGATAAATTGATAGCAACTACAAAATGATATAAAATAAAATGTTTGTCTTATTATTTTTAGATTTTGTTACTTCTAATGATGAATCAATATTATGACATAAAAATTATGATCATCTAAATTTGCGTGGATCTATGCAAACTATCTCAGACGATGCAGGTCATAATATTGATGACACACATGTACAGAAAAGAAGTGAAGTTCTAAACTTTAATGACAATAATAAAAATAGATATTCAAGGTTGTTAGAAGTTTCTGATAATGTGAAGAAAGTCAAAAAAAAAAAAAAAAAAAAAAAAGCTTCCGAATTCAAAGGGATCTGATCGTATAAATACAGAACCACCATAATCAAAGATGGATATTAAAGAGAAAAAGATCAAGTTATAGACCTAAGCAGAAGCATAAGATAACCACTGCAACATCGAAGATCAGCTCGTTGACGTCTTCACAAAAATTTTGGTAAAAAAAAACATTTCTTTGAAAATAATTTTAAATCATAACTACTTTGAATTAAGGGGGTGTGTTAAAAATAATCCAAGTAGTTAACATAAAATTAAGTAGTTAGAATTAGATAAAGATTTAAATTTAAATCTAATTTATATGAGGATGTGATTATTTTAGATGATGGTAAGATTTATTTAGATGTGATAGATTTTTTATTATTTTAAAATATCTATATTCTGTCTTTTAATCAATATAAATATGTGCTTTTCGTTCATTCCAAAGCATTATAGACTGTTGATTAAAAGTACTCATAGTGTCATCTACTATTTTCTTATCTTTCTCTTTGAAATTTTGCATAAAACATCTGTTCACTTTTTGTTCATGAACTAAAGGAGAACTCATTAATTCGTCAATAGATAATATACTTATATTTTTAACTTCTTTTATAGTAATAAAGATTATATTAAATTTCGAAGATAAATTTTGTAAAACTTTTTCTATTACAATTTGATTTTTTAAGTTTTTACCGTACGATCTCATTTTATTCACAATAAAAAAAAATTAAAAAAAATCAGTGATCGATTCTAAATTTTTCATCATAAGAGTTTCGAACTCATGACGAAAAATTTGAAGCTTTAAAAATTTTACTTTTTCTGTGCCTCTAAACACACATTTTAATATATTTCAAGCTTCTTTTGATATTAATACCATTATGATTCGAGAAAATAAGGAATCATCTATTGATTGTTGTAGCATGTAAATGACTCTTGTATCTCTTTGCATATTTTAATTTATCTAATTCTTTTGATCCCTAATAATTTTAGGATCTGCAGATAATACTTAACAAAATCATTTTCTACCAAATTTCATAATTCTTATGAAGTAAGCAAGGTTTTCATTTTAACAGACCAAAATTAATAATTATCACATTTGAAGATAGAAAATAGCTGATTAGTAACACTTACTGTAATACCCACCATATTCTCTTTTTTCTAGATCTATTAGTCCTCTTTACTTCTTTTTGAACCAGCCGCAGAACTTCAGGAGAAGGAGAATAGAATAATAGAAGACATCACGAGTAATTTCAATCAACAATCTACAATGAACCAAGAACACCTATTTATATCGATTAAAAAATAAAATATAGATATTTTAAAATAATTAAAAATTTATCGCATCTAAATAAATCTTACCCTCTTCTAAACTAATGATATCCTCTTCTAAATTTATCACGCCAAAGGTGTAGGATACCTCGTTCGAGTTGATCTAAGTGTTGCCGTCCACGATGATTGCGACGGAGCACGGTGCGCGTGGCGGAGGACGCGCTGGTTCATGAGATGGTACGAGTGGCCTATGGATTCGAAGGTGCCGTAGATTTGCTCCACTTTGTGGAACGGGAGGAGGATGAGAGCGGCACGCTTCTGCTGAGCGCTGGTGATGATGTCCTCGTGGATGGTGTCGAGGTCGGATATGGCTGTCATTGGGCGAACGGTGACGGCGCTGAGCTGCCGGTACATTTCGAAGGCCACGACCATCTGATCGGCGTTGTCCCCCTTGTTCCAGAAGGGTAGGCCGTTACGGCGGGCCTTGTGGACCATGGAGATGGCCGACAACCGCTCCGAGGGCTCCATTAGGTGCATGGCATACACGGTAAGGCGGCGACGGCGGGTACCGCGGGATGACTCGATGACGTTGACCATGGTGGGGATATTGCGGCTGCCGTGGAAGCAGGCAAGGACGCGGAGCTCGCTGTCCATATCTGACCGCTCCACCGTCCGGTGCTTGTAGGGCGCTGCCCGCCGGGCAGGTTTGTAGATGCCCATGACGATGGGGGTGGTAATGAAGGTGGTGAACAAAGCCATCAGCACCATGATGGCGAACGTCTCGTCGTTGAGCACCTGTTCGATATAATGTCAGCATATGTCAGACTAATAGGACGAGGAGAAGGGTTTATGCATTGTGGATAGAGGAATATGTATCAGACCTTGCGGTCCTTGCCGATGTTGAGGACGATAAGCTCGACGAGTCCCTTGGTGTTCATGAGGAAGCCGAGGGTGGCGGCCTCGCGTATGGGGATCTTGACGGCGACAGACGCGATGACGATCTTGCCGAGGCAGGCGTTGGTGATGACGAGGACAAGGAGGCCCCAGGAGCGGCCGCCGCTGGTGGTGGCGACGTTCGTCTTGAGGTCACTGGAGACGAAGTAGAGCGGGAGGAAGAGGCCGGACACCAGATCCTCCACCTTCTCGATGAGCACCCCCGCGAAGGGCCCGTCCTTGGGCACGGCGATGCCCACCACGAAGGCGCCGAAAAGGGCGTGGATGCCAATAGCATCGGTGGTGAATCCGGCGGCGAGAACGATAGTGAGGGTGGCGCATATGTACGACTCCTTGACGGACTCGCCCTCCGGGGAGTGGCGGATCATCCAGGCGAGCACGGGGCGGAGGAAGACGGCAACGCCAATGAGCAGAGAAAAAGAAGAAAATAGTAGAAGACACACACAATACTTTCAATCAACATTCTTCAGTATTCTGAAATGAATCAAGAGCACCTATTTATAATGATTAAAAGATAGAATATAAATATTTTAAAATAATAAAAAATATATCATATCTAAATAAATCTTATCCTTATCTAAACTGAGATTATTATCATCTTAACTTATTTCCAACCTACCCTATTAATTCAAGTAGTTATAATCATCCGTATGTATGCACTCCGGGAGTTCAAGAAATGAGAGAAAGGAGTCAGATACGACTTTTTGACTGGCGTACATCAATGGAGCTGCACGCGGTCAACGGCGTCTGGTCGTAATATTTTATGGGCAATAATCGCGGAGAAGAGTGCTGATGCGGAAGACTTGATTGACAGTGGAGCAGATGACGCTTTCATCCGATAAGTGTTTCGGCGCTGTAAGCAAGCAATCTGACTCATATCTTATACCCACAGTTCCTCCTCCGTCGCCGGGTCGTCTGCTACTTAGGGTTTTGCCGTCTTTTATCTCAACCTGGAGAAAGAGAGAGAGAGAGAGAGAGGATAAGTTCATTCTTATATAGACTGCATGGTTGTTGAGGTGAGTTCCATCTTGTAGTCTTGACTGACCACAATGATCTATAAGGTTTGGGAATACATAGAATAATATATGGGTCAAGCGATTAGATATCCCAGAATTCTTGAAAAGCCGAATTGTTAGTCAAATGATAGTTGTAAGTTCATATAAATCGATTTAAATCTTCTTACATTTTGACGGGGTACTAAACAAAAGAGCATGAAGAACAGAGCCGTAAGAAGACTTCATTCTGAACTCATCTGTGCCACGAGATCATCACGATGAGCAGCAGGTGGAAGAAGAAGAGACGATTTCCATGTGGTATTCAAATGCTACGACTCACTCACTCACTCTGATACCGTATGGAACAGGAGGAGATGATTTGGGAGAACGACGCTATCTCATCGATTCTTGAAGCAATAAAATAGATTTATTCCCAAGATCTAAATGCGATGTTGAATTATGCATGCAGGGTTTGTATCCACTGCGTAGACTTTGGTTCCCGAATCTACAGAGAAGAAATCTTAAAGCTGTCTTAATCGAAGACTGCAACTCTACGGTTCATCAGAGTACTTTTGGGGCCAGAGTTCTTTTGTAATCATCAACACACTGCTCCACTTGTCTTTGTTTAGGTTAGGTCAAACTGGTACGAGCAGAATCAATCTCCATCTCTTCGAGGAACACATTATAATTTTGTTCTCTCTCTCACTGCATACTTCACCATGATCTGTGGCAATACAAATCCGCCATGAACATTTCATATATCCATTGAATCCTTCAAAAAGAGAGAGAGAGAGAGAGGTGATAATCTTCTACACACTACATTAATTTGAAGAATACAACTTTGATACGAGTAATATTATATACGGAGGTAGAAAATATGTTTGTCTTTGTTTCTGTTCCCACTCGCATGCATGGTGTGTCGTACTTAAGATGTAACGTAAGCCATGCAGGTGATACCGGCCGTCCTCCAAACGCTAGATTAAGATGCCATTGATAGTGATGAAATGTAGGGTTAGCAACTACACCTACATCATGGTGATGGCCAACGCCTCCCAAGTGTCTCAACGAAGACCTGAGAGTTTATTTACAAGATTCGATCGATAATAGAATATGGAGTTGCTATAGTTAGATCAATATATTTATTAGATCCAAGTAGATCTTCTATCCTTATCTAGGAACTTGTTCATGTCTGACATAGGGTGCAATAAGTTATTTGATCTCATCCTCATGTTCTTATCGGATCCAAGTTCGGATCCTAAATTGATCATACCTGAATCTAATCCGATAGTACCCCTTGTTATTCCGAATTCCACAGATAATTTACCCCTAGTCTAAATTTCGAATCTTGGTGCACCTCTAAGATAATCCAACCACACAAGCTTTGAGAAGAAGATGCGAACAAGTCTTATATCAACTTTGCCTCTGTACTCTCTCTAAAGAATATTGTTGGGATCGTTTTCCATGAGATCTGTTGGGGTCGTCCTGCAATGTAGGATGACGGAGGTTGTTCGTGCATGTTGGATCGCCTTCGTGGTCCGGTGACGTGGTAGCTCCACTCCTCTCTTCAGGTGCGCTTCCTCGGTCGGTCGATAGTAAGTCCTGCAAAAGACCCAGGCCGAGCTGTTTGGGCTCGGCCGAGTCCCTCCGACGATCAAGTCAGGGGTCGGTCGGATTGAATGAGCATATCCTTGGTGCTGAGGTGGTAAAGGGATATTTATACCTGCGTAAACGAGTTAGTTATACGTGAGCCACGTCTTCACTACAATACATGACAAGTCGCCAACCGCCTATCGTTAGGGGCACTGTTCGTTGGTCGGCTGCTACATCTGCTCTGGCACGTGGCCCGTCGCCAACTGTCAGGGGTCAGGGGGTACTATTCGTCGATCGGCTGCTGCGTCTGTCCTGACATGCTATCCGTCGTCAACTGTCAGGGGTCAGGCGGTACTATTCGTCGGTCGGCTGTTGCGTCTGCCCTGACACACCGCTCGTCGCCAGTTGTCGAGGGTCAGGGGGCACTGGTCAAGGGCTGGTCTGGCACGTCGACTCTGGTGCACCGCCCGTTATCATGGGGGACAATTAGTCGGTCGCAGGACTACCAGATGATACCCCGAGGTCGGGTCGGGCGCGCGACGCAGGGTCGACGTGGCTGAGTTGTGACGTAGCCGAGGTGGGGATGCAGTGTTCTTTGCCTCGTTGGACTGATCATTATTGGTCCCATCAAGATCTCTCCAATATTCAAGTTCTGAAAATATTTGATGTAGGTACAAATACCGAGATAGAGATAAGAAAATCAAACATCTATTGGTATCGAACGGATCCATTTTTATAATCGAGGGGGTCATCAATAAATTACTTATTACCTATGATCAGAAAATATCTGAAGAGCATATTTTTATTGTGATTCATGTTAGACTGACAGATTTGATCGATCCAGTAAGTCTTATTTGCTATATCGATATGCACGTGTCAAGTACACATTGGACGATCAAATTTATTTCGATAACCTTGAAATGTACCTCAACTCAATAATTGAAGCTGATGAGATCAACTATGGAGAAGACATTGTGCAACAACAGTCATATATCCTTCTACCAGATGAGCTTTATTAGGACAGTTCAAAAGTATGATGCTCATTGTGACATATCAACTACCCTCACCACAACTACCAATTGTTCTTCCTCCCTTTTAGATGATGGAGACTTATCATTCAAGTGCATAGCATTTGGTTGCAGTGAACTTGGACAACTCCACAAGTCGATTGCAACAAGCAAGTCAAATGTGGCCTTAATAGAAAGGGAGTTGACAAATGAACTGTTAGCAAAGATTTGTTCGTAGCAGCTAAAAATGTATCTATAAACTTAAGTGAGAAACAAAGCTACAACATTTCCCATGCAGAAATGCTCTATTCCTGCTGTATGAGATCAGTATATCATGATCAACTACAGCATGCTGGGACTTCACAATTTTTCTCAGTACACATCACATGTGTAAGTATGGATTTTGAAAGATCTAAAAGGATTGTTGCAGTCATCAACTCTTGCAATATGATAAGCCCAAGATGGGATGTAAAGAAGAGGAAGTCTCATTCCTGATGTCCAAATGAACTGAAAATACTTGTCTAAATTCAAACACGGCCATAAATTGGACAAATAGCTGCTTCGGTGGCTGAGTTTAGGATGCCTGCTGCCTTCCATCTGGGATTGCAAACAGCACAATCGGCTTTGAAGGCCTTAAGAACGACACGTCGCATATGTAGTAGCCTTTCCTTTCAAGCTGTATTATCTCACCCCGTTTCAGGTTCCGCATGTTGGCATCACCCAGGGCTGGGATTTCCCATCTTGTGCGAGGATTTAAGTTATCAAGAAAGTCTTCCCCTTCTTCAAGCTGTAGTTCCACCAAATCAATCAGCAGTTTTTCAAATGCCACAAGAAAAATGTCCTATTCCACAGGTTAAAAACAATGAGATCTATTCACAACTCCTTTTTTTTTTTTGTAAGATGAACAATGACCACGACCAGTTGTCAAAATATTCGACGACTTCAATTATATTTATTTTCTCATTGAAGCTTCAACCTATTTTTGAAGGTTCTGTTTAAAAATAAAAGATACAACTAGCAGAGTAGATGAATAGGACCCGACATACGTAGGCAAATGAGGGCACACCACCCACTGGCACCACATATAGGTAAGGGGGTGTAATCCATCGATTGCACCTGCTGATGCAGGCACATAAGTGGACGTATGAACCACTTTTAAAAACTGCAATTTTTCTGGCAGGTTAAGTTAAATTTCCAAATATTTAAAGGTCACCACTCTCCCATCACAAAAACACAGTGGTTAACTTCCCAAGTTCCATCAATAGACAATAGCCCTTTAAGATTATTCTGTGTTTGTATAGTTTCTTTCTCATTGTCAATCACATAATTAAATATAAAATGCATTTACAAACTAAATACTTATTGTTCTACTATACTTCAGATGCTGGAAAGATACTGATCTGCTAATTCTACAAAAAAAAAAAAAAAAACAGGGAGGATCTTTGAATTCTTAGCATGCAGTTCTCTCCTTTTGAATTCATTATATAGAACTCACTTTAAGAAAATTAAATTTCAGCTCCCAACCTAATTATATGCATAGAATGCCAAGTGAACTCATAAACATCAAGAGTTTGGAATCGCCTGAGACACATGATGAAATTGTATAAAAAAGGTCACTATGTCAAGTGGAAATTTCAGTGACATCTTATAGAAAACATGCTTAGCCAAGAATCGTAAATGTGAACGGGAAGCAATTGATCTTGTGGTTACTAAATGAATAACTCAGTAATATATCAGAAGATATAGATGAGATGAAAAATTGACCTTCTTCTAGATATGACGAAACTAACTATGATGATAAATGAACAAATAGTCACAAAAAGAAATTTTCAAGCATGTTAACTTGGAAACAGTAGCAACTTACCTTCTTCTTCTTTATTAGGTAGTCAAATTCAACCAGTGCAAGATGAACCAACTCCTCAATTTCAGGAAGCCATGTAAGCTTCAATTTTGTTGTTTTAACAGAACCTTCAGGATGGAGAACACCAACCAACTGGGTTATAATTCCATCTTCTTTCTTGATTTCTTTTACAATGGCATTTCCCCAGTCCATTAATGTGACCTCTTCACCCTCTGTAATTGATGAAGCATCAGCATAGTCTAACCATATTCTCTCTGTAAACGTTGTAGCCTTTTGGCCAGCAGGTTCATATTTCTTATGCCTAGGCACAATCCTAACAAAGGGCTTCTCGGGCCCATTTTCAAGGATTAATATTACACGTCGTTCCTCAAGGACAGCTGTATGCCTTGGACATATTGGATCAATTATCTTCTTATTGATGGTCCACAATTTGTCCCATTCCATCAGGTTCAGGTTCTTAGAAGCACCCTGCACAAAAGGAAATGCTAAGCATAAATAATCAAATCAATATATTTCACAGGACAACAGGTTAATGGAATTATGATGCAACTGACCTGTTGAAGAATGAACTGTACTAGTGCCTCAACCTTCAAGCCTCTACGTACAATGCCCTGGACGGTTGGGAAGCGAGGATCATCCCATCCATCAACTTTACCATTTTGGACAAACCAAAGAAGTTTTCTCTTGCTAAGAAGTGTATGTACCATATTCAATCGGCTAAATTCATATATTTGGACAGTTCGCACGCCCATATCCTCAAGAATACGGTAATACTGTGCATTGCGATCATGATATTCACTTGATCGAAGAGCATGAGTAATGCCCTCAATAGAATCAACATATGGACAAGCAAAGTCATATGTCGGATAGACCTTGTACTTAGACCCGATACGATGATGAGAAACCAGGTTGCAGCGATAATAAACAGGATCTCGAAGGGACTTATTAGGATCCTGCATGTCCAGCTTACCCCTTACACAACATTGCAGACCTCTCTCAGACCCGGCAATCATCTCTTTCCACAATGCCAGATTCGCATCAACAGTGTTGTTCCGACATCTTGACTCAATCCCATCCATCCTCTCCTTTTGCATCTGCTCCCTTGGTGTATCATCAACATAAGCTTTTCCTTCCAATATCAACTTCTCAGCCATTTTCATCAAATCCTCAAAGTAATCTGATGTGTAAGTAACCTTTTCAAACTTGATGCCCAATGTCTCAATGTCTTTCAGCAGATTATCAACAAACTCATTGCTTTCTTTTGATGGGTTTGTGTCATCAAAGCGAATTATTAGCTGTCCCTGGTATCTCTCGGCAAAGTACTTGTTCAGCAGAGCTGCCTTTGAGTGCCCAATGTGGAGATATCCACTAGGCTCTGGGGCAAACCGCAAGCACACTTCCCCAATTTTTGCACCAGGAAGATCTACTTCAAAGCCACCAACATTTTCCTTTGGCAAAGAGCGCACATTTGTTTCTTTGGAACTGCCACCGCTTACTATTCCCTTAGTGTTACCTGCAGGTAACTTACCTAATCCTCTTTTCCCAACATATGCAGCAGTGACTTCATTCAGAGCATCACCATGTTCTGTTAATATGGAATTGAACCAACGAACTAGATTTTGATACTTTTTAGACTTTCTAAGGCTTTCCCACCTCTGCCCAGTGCCTATGGTGATAGGAGGTAGTATCACGATGTAAAAAATATCAATAAGAATCCAATAGTTGATTAATATTAGAAAATAAGATGTATAAAACAGAAAAAGCAGCATTGTGCACAAGGCTCGTGCTAATGCAGAACGTCAGAAGGGTCAATATATGCAGCCTTACCACTGTGAGCAGAAAGATTCTCCATGAAATATAAGGCATACACATGAAAAAATAGAACAAGTAGCAGAAGTTAAGATACTACCTGCAAGAGCAGACCATATTGCAATGTCAGCAATGGACAAATTAAAACCGACCAACAAGGTTCGGAAAGTTAGATGTCCATCAACATGCGCACAGGCATTCTCAAATTCAGAGCCGGATAGAAAGGTTGAAGAAAATGCGAGCCATTTATTAATCTGTCAAAAACCCCGAAGGACAGTTGGTCATGCATCTTCAGTGATCCAAGAAGCAAAAATATCTCAAAAGCAAACACTAAGCCATGGTGTTAATACCTGCTCTGCTTCAAATGCATCCTGCCCATAGAAATTAGGAAGAGCTGCAAATTGCCCAATATAGCACAGGAGCGCGTTAGTCCCTTGCAAGGTCTCTCTGTATCATCAAGCAAACCATATAAAGTTAGGGTATATAAAGTGACTTAGAAACCAAAGATATCCAAAAGCAGAAGTTATCAAATATCAAACTAGCTTACCTACCTAGGGTCATAAAAGGGGTTGCAAAGTCAGATATCCTATAATTTATAAAAATTGAATCTTATGATACGTATATGCGACTATTAAAATTTATAAATAAAGTTTTAAGATTTAGTAACTCTCAATATTCTTGAATTAATAATTATGTTTTTATTAAAATGAATGCATAATTTGATAGTAATGTCGCTAATTTTAATAAATAATAATTTTCTTGTTTTGTCTTTTTTTCCCAGAGATTCAATTGGTCTTTCCACCCAAGACTAGCAGAGAAGAGCAGAAAAGAAAACAAAAGAAAGAAAAGGTGAGATTAGATAATCCGCAAAGCAAGCCAAAAGAATTGGGATTCGGTAACACGCATACCCGTTGAGCAAGAAAAATCAAAAGTTCGGTAGGAACATAATCTATACACTAAATGACCAGCAAACACCCTCAGGCAAAATCAAAATTACAGTGTTTTTTATACAGAGATCTAGCAGGAACAGAAAATAGAATCGCCGCATTCTTCTATGGCAAAGTTTATCCGCAAAAGATCTATGTTTGATTGACTTCATATGCACGCGAAGAAATTAGACTGTACACAGCAGAGAATCGGAATAAAAAACAAGAGTTTCTGCATTCGCGGAAGGGACCCCAAGCACGAGAGAGAGCAGCAGGAGGGAGGTAAGAGTCCTTACCCGGACGCGAGGCGAAGGACGGGGTCGGAGCCGGAAGGGAGGGAGGGGTCCGTTGAGAGAGCGACGCCGGCGACTCTCGCAGCGGCGATGACGGACAACGGCGGGCTGTCGGCGGCGAACGCCACGATCGGCTCCATTGCTAGCCAGAGAAGGTGTGGTGATCTTCTTCACGCCGCTGGCTTCGTCGGGAAATAGGGTTTGTGGCTGAAGCCAACGCTAACTTTTTCCAGAATGACGGCTAATTTTTAATGCTGCGCCTGCTTTACGCGGGATCAAATCGGTGGGTACCACCAAGCCCAATGTAATGGGCGATTAAATGGATCGGATTCAACGCAATCCGATTTGTCTCAGATCCGATTCTCATGAAGTACAACCACAACAAGCCATATCATCTCAACTAAGAAATTGACTATAATATTTTTTTTAATCATAAAAAATATTTAAAAAATGATAAATTAAAAAAATATTTAAGTTTTAAAATTTTTCATATAGCAACTACATGCCCTCGACAATCAATTACGAGGTGAAAAGAGACAATCAAGGTTACTGAGAACAACAATGAGCCTCACACAAGAGTTACAAACAAACAAAGGAGGCGTCCAACCATGGAGTGAAGACGGGTTATTAGAGTTGCAAGTGGCACGATGAGAGCTACATGCAACGATACAAAATGAAAGGGGTCTGACGAAGACGAGGATTAGTCCAAAAATAATAATAATTTTAAAAAATTACTAAGAATAAAATAAACTTTTCATATTTCTAAGATGCTCTAGGGTCTGACGAAGACGAGGATTAGTCCAAAAATAATAATAATTTTAAAAAATTACTAAGAATAAAATGAACTTTTCATATTTCTAAGATGCTCTAGGGTCTGACGAAGACGAGGATTAGTCCAAAAATAATAATAATTTTAAAAAAATTACTAAGAATAAAATGAACTTTTCATATTTCTAAGATGCTCTATTTTTAAACTTGGGACAAAATTCGTAAACTTAAAAATTCACCCTTTAAAAAATTCACTATTTTTAATAAAATAATCTATATTTCTTTTATCTCACTCCACATCATTTATGTTAATCAATTCATCTTTATGTACACATCTCATACTACGGATGTTTAATATGTGCCAAATAATGATGTCTTAATGTATTACCAATGACGGAACCCTATGTTTCAGGATGTTTAACATTAGCTAGCTAGTAGGGGTTTTCGCTTATTCCACAAAGTGAGAATGCATGGCATACTAATCAAGTTTATATACAAGAGAGAGAGAGAGAGAGAGAGAGAGAGAGAGAGAGAGAGAGAGAGCAAATTCCAAAATCTCACCAATCTCAGTTGATGGCTGTCACAGTAGGGTGATTCCAAAACGAGCCTGTACACACATGCATCAAAGTGGAGCCTATACACAAGGCAATACGAAGGAGTAGAATTATGGACAATAAACTACGCTATCTCCTAGTCATACATGTTTATCCACACAAAGCTTTAGATTCCTACATATCGGTATCTACCAAAAACTCGTAACAGCTGAAGTGAATGACCTTGAACTTCCACTCCCCCTTGATAGGATCAAATGATATGAACTCGGCCCCCTGTTCTTGGGTCTTCTGTGTCAGCATCTCCTTGTACTTGTCAACCTTGGGGCCTTCTGTATACTGCTGCCCTGTCCTCTTGTTCATGCACTTGACGTTCAAAATAGTTACCTCAGCCGGCTTGTTAAGACCCTGCCCAACTGGAGGCTTCTTGCTGTCGTCACTGTAAACAATCACTTCTCGGTTGTTGAACTGGATGATCGACTCCAAGTCAAGCTGCCTTACATTGGTTTCTCCATAAAACTTGATGCTGCCATACCCGTGCCTGCCTACCACCAAATCTCTGACACGGCAGCAGAAGCCTGGCTCTGCAATCTCTTTTGCAGCCAGTTCCTGGATGCTAGGTTCCGTATAGTAATCAGCATGGCAAAGTTTGGGCATGAGAGCTTCTATGCCAGCGTCGTGCTTGTATGCAGTTGCAGCCTCAGGCCCATATATTTTCACATATGGAGAATCTGTTCCCTTCGGCAGCTGATCATCATCTGTTCTATTTGTCTCGTGCAAAGGCTCTGTAAGTGGCATAACCGTGTCAATTTGCTCCCTTGTGTGACTGTTCTCAGCACCACGTTCTGCGACATTTTTAAAGCAGGTGAGAAATGAGAATCTGAAAATAGTTATCATAATAATTCACCCCAAAGAAGAAGTTTTAAGGAAGGTCTATAATACTAGGACTAGGCGAAGAAAACTATCAATAAATCTATCCAAGACAACTAAACAAAAAGTCCACTCAAGATTTTTTTAATTAAATTGCATACTTCCAGATTATTAATTTGTTGGTGACCTGATTAATCATCTAGAGATGCTAAGCTAAGAATAATGTACCAACCCAGTTGGGACTTGGGATGGGAGTACTACTAGTAATTAGATTAATCATTTTGGATCATGTGACTAAAGATTAATCTGTCCTTTATTGGTCTAGCAGGTACGGATCATGGCAATTGATATCACAGTGAGAATCACCAGCACTATATTAATTGCCTTCAATCAGCATAAAAAAGATGATAAGTCAAAAATAAGGCACTATATGTTATCAAATATGCACAAACTACATCTAACACCACAATTTACAACTTACCTCTCCAACCATTGAGGAATCCAAACAGAAACATCTGTAATGCCTGTTTGATGCTAGAAATAAGGAATTTCCTTTTCTGCTGAACACGGAATTTCCAATATTCTCTCAAAAAAGACAAATAGATTAAATGAACTTACCATCATTGTCACCTGCATATGGTTCTCTAAAAGTTGGAGCAAATGGCTTCTCTGATACATTACCTGAAGAAAGAATCATCGTTACACATGGTTGGAGCAACAAATGTATCAAGGCTATTACAACAAAACAGAAAAAATATTCAAGTTGGAGCAACATAGAGAGTGACCAAACATTCAGCAAATAGTATCAGTGAAATGAATTTGATGGAACACCTGATGTGCAAGACTAATATTTATCTAAAGAATCACTTGATAGAAATTAAAAGATCCATGACAAGGAAACAGGTCAGTCACAGTGAACACTAAAGTTAACACAATACATCTTCAAATTTGATATCATGTAAGACAAAAGTTACAAGCAAAGGTACATTAACTACCTTACATATCACTATCTCGCCAATAATTAGACTTCAAATTGAAACTCTGCAACAGAATGAACAAAGAAATCCAAGATAAAATCTTCTCCTTGAAAAAGCATTAACATGTTAGGATGATGGCCCCTACATGCCAACCCACAACAGCACTATGTTTTTAGACTCATCCTGCTTCAAGAAAATGAATGATATGAGATCCCTCTTGCACCTGACATATTGGATCCATCCTAGTTTCAAAAGAAGAATATTTGCGGTCTTCATCTAATAAATTAAATAAGAAGTCATCATGGCATTGAATCACAGAAGTGCCTTGTAAAGAACTGTAGATAGGCCAGACTAACTCTGCCCAGCATCACCATCGGGTTTCTAATGTTGGCCACAAAGTCAACTAGATGTCACTGTCGCCATTGACTTACTAGCTCACCGGATACCACAACAATCTAATCACAGACATCATTTCTATCCTTTAAACAGTTTAGTTAAGACTTCATTAGCTATGGTTTCCCTTATTAAGAACAGAAGCTTCTCTATCATAGTATAGTACTTAAAATAATGCAAAAGATCTTAAATGTTCTCCACAAGAAATATTTCCAGATTATGTAAACTTTATAAGAACTTATAGGTCTAAAGATCAAATAACTTCTTTAACGAAAATATAAAAAATGAATTGTTGCTAGATTAACTTATAAACAATAAGTTCTGAATTTGAATGGTGTAATCAAGAAATAAATATTAAACCCTAATATGTACAGCATATGAAGCTGCTGACATGTAAGAAACAATTGTAAAAATTGCTGGTGCGCCAGAGAGATCCATTGAAGATGCAGTAGAGGAAAATCAATGGAATTTACTTTGGAAATTTACAATGATGACCACTCTAGAAAATACGAAGATCTCACCATCATCTTGCCACCATGTGGACTGACTATAAGCCCACAGTTGGTCAATATCCATTGTCTGACTGGATATGAGTGGAAAGTTTTTAAATCAGTAAGAGTCAATCCAGATTAAAATCACTGTAACTTCCTGGAATGGACCAGGATTAGCCATGAGTTGCAACTGACTCTGAACCATCCACAAACTTTTAGGCCACAAGATTTCTCAATGTCGAATTTATTGGATCTATATCACAATTTTCTTGCACAGAAACTATGATCAGAAGGCTCATTACATGTTGTACACAATGTGAAAAATAACTGCCATTACTTGCCTTCTGTTTTGCCTCTTTACCACTAAGAAGGAAAAGATAGTATTAACTAAAAAATGTATCTATAGGGACAATCTCACATCAAATGATGCTTCTACTACTACTTCATCAACGAACATGATTGTGGACTATAAAGACCAGTATCACCCAAAAGAGCAAGGAATTATTTCATATCCAACTACTTTCAGTCAATTTTTACAGCAAAGCAACAATAACAATTGGCACAATTTTAACGAAGATGGCCTCTTTCTGGCACTTAACCATCCTGATCTCTAACCTTTGGAAACACTTGAGGTAGGAAGATAGGACACAACATAAAAACAATTTTATCAAGAACGATAAGGTGGCCCATCAAAAAAAAAAGTTAGGATTGTACTTTGAGAAAGTTATGCTAGCTTCAGCCATTAACTGTGCAATACAAATTTTGTGAAAATGCATGCAATAGTTCTCGTTTAAAGTTTTATACTTTTGCTGAAGAAAAGATAAGTACCCCCTATGCATTAAAATTTATTTTTCATAGCTTTAGAGGATAAAAGATTCAGAGACTGACCAATCGACACGGTACTTGTTTTTCTTACTCCTGCAAGTTCCAAATCCTTTTTCACCCTAGAACATGCTTACAGTCGAACTTTTTAGTAGTATCATCCCAAGAAAATTACAAGGGAAATAATTTCAGTTTTCTTGCTAGTTGCCATATCTAACTCCAGTTTCAAGGCCTTGTAGTTTTGTAGACCGGTTATTTTCTGGTCTGGAAGTTATTGTGGATTAGTTCCTTTCTGACTCACGTCTGCATCTTGTTTCCAGTTTCTGGACATAAGCATAAAGGAGACCCTGATCAGTGGTCACTCTAAAACCTGTAATAAGATTCTAGGGAAACCAAAAAGCACACAGACCTTCAATGAAAATATGGTCATCACAGAACACTCCAAAGCAAGGTTTGTAATTTCGATGTTTACCGCCCGGTAAGGGCGGTACATACCGATCCGCCAGGTTGCCGGTATGCGGACCGCCCGCTACCGGGCGGTTCCACCAAAAATCGACTGTCGGCGGTCGATTTCGGCCGTCGGCAGTCGATTGAAGGGAGAAATCGATCGCCGACGGTCGATTGAGGGAGAAATCGACCGTCGGCGATCGATTGAGCGAGAAAAAGGGAGGAAGAAGAAGAAGAGGAAAAAGAAGAAAAAAAGAGAAAAAATACCTATTGCCCGCGCGCGGTCCTCGACCGTGCGCCGTCGCCGCTCGCGAGCCGTCACGGGCACTCTTTCTCCCGCGTGGGGAGAAAGATCGAGGCAACATCGCCTCGGGGACGTCGCCCCTTTTTTTATTTTTTAATATTTCTAATATAATATAATATAATATAATATTATAAAATATTATATTATATTTTAATTTACCGGATGGTATGCACTATGCATACCACCGGGTACCAAGATGAACTCGGTACACCGGCACGGACCGGTAAGTCAAACCTTGCTCCAAAGCACCCAAATTGCTATTTTCTATCGCTGAACTTGTGTTCTTCTTTACATGAGCCAGTTGGTTGCTGCACGTGTGAGCCTATAATCTTATACTCCTCTACAACTGAATGTGTTGTTGATCAGCTTAGCATCAGCTCGTAATTTCTTCCTTCAAATTTCATTAATCATGCATTTACGTTGTGAGGCAAAATAAGTCAAAAGTCAATCATAACAAGTAATGCAAAACGAAATGGTGTATGCATTTGCTTATTATCCAAGTGACGACGCAAATGACAATTACAGCAAATTGCTCTTACATATCCAAGAATCACTAAGGTTAGACACTCTAATAATACCATATTGAATAAATGCTAATCCCTCTTTTTTTTTTTACTAAAAAAAATGTTATATAACCAACTTAATGAGAACAAATTGAACCAACTGTATCATACAATATATCTTGACACTATTAAAAGTGTATAATGTAAAAAAATTCTGCAGAAAAATCTTGTTGGGAATTCAAAGTAATCAGGTGATTAATGCATCCTAAGCGAGAAATATTTTACCATTTTCATTAGCAGCATTAGTTGGTCCACCTTTGGAGATTCTTTCTTTTCCCAAACTACTTCGTGAAGGCCATTGCTCCTTCAGATGAATAATCAGTGACCTAGGGTTTTCTCTGGGAATGAAAAGTGCATCTGCCTTGGGTGTTGAAAGTGTGTCTTCATCATCAGAAAAAAAAGGCACCTGCTATTAGAAAAATAGTGACTTTTCCTCAGGAAAAATTAATATAATGCAGGACATCATTGTAACTTACATTTCATTAACTCATAATCAAATAATTCTTTTTGTTGAAAATCTTATAATCAAATTATTATTGTTGTAAGTTGTCCCAATATCAATCTCTCACCCTTGGGCCATCAGTTTTAGGAGAATATTTCCTTGGAAGTAGCCTAATGCTTCTTTGAGATCTGTGTCTAGGAACCACCAATGGAGAAGTTCTTACTGGAATAAGCTTATCGGCAACCTGTTAACAGCAAAGAAATTGTTAATAACTTAAAATTCACATAATGAATCTCTGAAGCATGATGGATGATAATAGCACAAATCAATGCTAAAATCACAGTATGTACAATCACAAGAAAGATTCTGGTGCTTTCCTACAGTGTTCCCTGTCTTCAAGAAAAAAAAAACTTACAGGCATGCTAGAAATTCCATATTGAATTGAAGGGGTGGAGCCCAAACGACCAATTGACATCTGAGGCATTGCTGGAAGTGTTCCGAAAGGATTGGCAACAGGTGCTGGTTGCATGACCATATTGGATTGACTAGAAGCACTGGTTCATAGACAAAGAACAGGATATGGACAGAAAAGGTCAAAACATGTTCTTAAGAAACAAGAAAGGACTAATAGCAGCATTTTAATCAAGCCTTACATACTTTCCCTTGAAAACAGAAAACTCCCACATTTGCCCTACCGGATAACAACTAAACATCACATACTAGCTTGAGCATTTGAAACAAAAGATAGGAGAAGCGAACTGTTGTCAATTTATTCTCACTTCCAATGTAGCAAACAATATATAAGAGATGTTCAGAACAGCTAACAGCATATTTTACCACAATATACTACTATTCGCGTTTACTTAGTACCATTTTAGAAACTCTTGAATAAAGAACCAATACACTCATCATTACACTGGTATGGCAACTAAAAACTAAATACAACAACAACAAAGCCGTAATCTGAGGAGAAAAAAGAACAACAGAAGAAAAGGAACATACGACTGTCCAAAGATGCCTTGATTGAAGCTATTTGAAATGCCACCAAAGCCACCAGAAGAGGCTGAAATGTCAGAAAGAAGAAAAAAGATGTAATACATAACAAAAACAAGTAGAAGAAAAACTCATCAAACATACTTGGATATGCCTGACCAAAGTTGGCAAAAGAAAATGAACTTGATGTCGGGGCTACCGGTACTGATTGAAAAGGTGTCTGCAGAGAAGGCTGTAAAAGACAAGCAGTAAGTTCAACTACAGAATAACGCAAGCCAGTCGGGTATACAAATATATTACATGTAAGCATATATGTATATGTATATCAAAATCTGACCAAGCCAGCATAACTTGAATATTACTTACAGCTGTTTGACCAAATCCAGCAGGAGTAATTGAAGGAAACAGTGATGGTGTTGAACTGCTGAATAAACTCCCCCCAAAACCAGTGGATTGACTGCTGAAAAGATTCGATCCAAAAGCAGAGGAGGTTTGCTGAAATCCAGTACTTGGTCCAAAAGGTGATGATGTCTGACCAAAGGGTGAAACAGAAGACTGGAATAGCCCAGAAGGTTGAGTGTTGCCAAAAGCAGAACTTGACCCCGATAATGAGGAGCCAAAGAGTGAAGTTGAACCAAAGGCAGAAGTTGCTGCTCCACCAAAAGGTGAGGATGCCGAACTTGCACCAAATGCAGAACCAGTAGGGGCACCAAACAGTGAAGATGTGGAAGGAGTGGAGCCAAAAGGGCTTGATGAGGATGTGGTGAATGGTGAGCCAAAAAGTGAAGTAGATGTAGAACCAAATCCAGATGAAGCAAAACTAGGAGGTTTAATAGCAAAAGGATTGGAAGGTGCTGTGGAGGAAAAGGGGTTTGCAGCAGATTGATGAAATGCACCTGTCAAACCAAAAGGGGTGGGTTGAGATGGAGCAGAAAAACTGAGCGGCCCTACAGGCTGTCCAGAAGGATTTGGGCCCCCTATAAGATCACAAACAGAAAAGACCAAGTCATTAGTAGAAGCAGAAAATTATGGGAAAAGAAATAAACATTAAGACAATGAAGAAGAATAGTTATGGAGAATAGCCCCAACCAGGATGAAGAATGCTTTAGGACATACAATTACCAGAGAAAAATACATAAAGCCAAATTCTCACAAGGAAACAAAAGTTTCAGACACAAAATGCTAAATTATTTGCCTCAGGAAACAAGGAAGCAATTGATCTACATGCCAAATTAGGGTTGTCGTGCTACCTACAGAACTTTCAGCTATAGATTTTTTGTTTAAACAGATTCGGAACCTGATTTATTCTGCCCTTTTCAGAAGAAAAAGATATCACTTGGTTAACATGAACTTTGGAGTTGTGAAATAATATGAAAAAAGAAAGATTAGCTTTACTAACAGACAAATATAGAAGTTACGCAAGTTTGCCATACCCTGAGAAAAGAGTCACATTGTATAGGTTAGTTCTTACCTTTGTCACCACGTTGATAGTCTTCCCATCGTAATTCCTCATGACTCTTATCTTTATATGTAGGCATCGCCGATATTGATTCCAGCTTGCCAGCAGGCTGACTACCAGTGCCACCATCAACGTCGGGTGTTGGACTATATGCTGCAACTCTTGTTCCTCCAGGTTGAACCCCAAATGCTGACTGTCCAAAACCTGGGCTACCAAATGTTGGTGTCATCGTCTGAGCACCTGCAAAAGGTTAGCACAAGAGGGGAGAACAGAATTCAGAACAGTGATAGAGTACCAATAGGAAGGGAACCAAAAGGGTGAGCAACAGAAGGGCTTTGATAAATGAGTTACACTACTATTCAAAAACCATAGATATCCTACTCCAGAGCACTATAGGATATAAACAAGAAATCCAAAATAATTACTACGAAGACATGCTTTTCAGGTTATTCTAACTTCAAGGAGTATAATTTTTTTGGATAGAAGGAAAAAATAATTACCAAATGGGGAACTCTGAACACCAAAAGGAGATGGTGACACTCCAAATGGTGTACTTCCAAATGCAGATGCTGACTGGCTAAATGAAGCCATGGAACCAAAACTGAAAGGAGCACTTGATACACCAAAAGCAGAAACCGTAGGAGACCCAAATGTGGGAGCAGTAGATGCACCAAATGCTGGTGTACTTGAAGATCCAAACACAGGGGTAGTTGGAGTTCCAAAAGATGGTGTCGTTGTTGAACCAAACGCTGGGGAACTTGAAACCCCAAAAGAAGTTCCTGTGGTACCAAAAGGTGGTGCCGATGTTGAGCCAAATGATGGAGTTGTTGTAGTACCAAATGCGGGCATGCTTGGGGCACCAAATGCTGGTGAAGTTGTGGCACCAAAAGAAGGGGTGGTTACAGAGCCAAAAGCTGGGGTAGTAATAGCACCAAATGCAGGTTGACCAGATGCACCAAATGGTGAGGTAGAACCAAAGAGGTTGCTCCCAAATGCTGGTTGTGTCTGCTGAAATGTATTACCAAAAGGACTTGATAGACTGGAAGATGACCCAAAGCTGCTCCCAAAAGCTGGCTTCTGCCCAAACAAAGAAGAACCTGCGATAGAACAATAATAGAAAAGCAAATAATTAAACCCTCTCACTTGTAAGAACTATGATTCATATCAGAGAACATGGCACACAAATATCTGACAGTATTGACAGGGCCACACTATGAACTGAATTGGAAAGTATCCAGCTATAACATATAAGAGTATCGATTTAACAGGACTTGCAATGAAAATCCGTGGTGTCAAATCAGCAACGACATATTTACATAAAAGATCATCAATATAAAAGTAGTCATCTAAAGAGAATCCTTTGGACCTCCTGCCAAATATTGCCACCCAAGAGTCTTCCACAAATGCATGCTCAATTATATGGTAAAACTCCAAATCAACAAAACAGAGATTGTGCAGAACTTTCATGGGGTTATAGCCTAGGCACCAATCCTCCAAGCATAGTATTCCCAGCAAAGAGGTGCGTGACCCCCTGGTTTAGTCCCACCCTGATCTAGTCTCACATTCAAGTGAAAGGATGAACATGGTTGTATACCTGACTATATGAGCTTACTATCATTAACACCAGCATATGTACATTTTGGATCATATGGTTCTAGGCTCATCAAGTTAATGAGTCAATTCTCTTGCATTTAGCTGCGTTGTCAAAATGGGTACCAGAGCACCTAGCACTAGGATGATCAGGTGATCCAAATATACAAAGGACTAATCGTTAATGGGGCTACAAGCATATAATGACATGTAGTTAGTTTTTGGATCTCATGTACTACCCACCAGAACTGGCTTTGTTAGGCTTAATCAAGAGATCAAGGCTTAAATGACGGATATTGTGACATCCCAATTTAATCATAAATTGGAAGTGTCAGGATTAACACAAATGTGTATACAGCTAAAAAGACCTAGTACCATTGACAAGGCTTTAACAATTTCAGTGGCATGGTTCTAGGCTCACGAAGTTAATAGATTAATTCTCCCATTGAGCTGTCGAGTTGCTCATGAAAAGGCTAGATCCTCATCATCATCTCACCTAGACATATCTGTAAATAGATTGATGACATCATATAAAATCCAGCTTACTCAAATAAACGTTTTCAGTCCAATCAGTAGCAATAAAAGAGAACTTCACCAATGAAGACTGTAAGATATAACAAAGCCTGTCGTATTATGCGCATTCACGTAATATAAGCACAGACAGAGACCAATGAGATTCCCGTAATTAGTAAATTAACATACAACAGCCTCATATATTGAGATTCTCATGACTAGCAAATTAACATATAACAGCATCATATACAGATCAAATCTTTATATGAAGAGTGTTAGCTGTTAACTAAAAACAAATATCTTATTAGTAATAGACCTGTCTTAAGACAGAGACTCCAGAAACAATAAATGAAATTTGACGTTCCTTAGAGGTGTCCATATTCCAGACTAAGATTTTCCTTTCCAATGAAGCATTTTTTTTTTCCAAATAGTCTATCAAAAGCTAGTGCAGAAATATTAGTCACGCATGCACTGGGAGACCTAATTCTTAAAGCCCAATGGTTAAAGAAAAAAGTGAGTAAATAAGCATTTACTTTGTATCAACCTCCAAAGGTGGCTTTTCTTTGCAGGATTTAATACTGGGATCATCTTGTAAAGAGTCCTAGTCAACCAGACTACCAAGCTCTTAAATGGCATACTGTTAGTCATTAAATTACTTTTTCCTCTTCTAATGGAGAACAAAGATCACCATTCGTTCCCCAGAAGATCCAGATTAAACAACATAACTATTAGATTATTCTCAGAATAACACTTATTTTTTCAGATACTTGAACCAAAGAGGCACTAGGAATATCATGTAGAAAATTACTATATAAACTTGATATGTACAACACCAAGTTAGCTAGCAAGCAAAAAACAAATTAATGAAGAATTCCATGCATTAAATCAAAAGCATCAAAAAGTTAATAACCAATACCAAAAGATATGATTATGACCGCACTAATAATTGCCTGTTCGAGATATACTCACCACCAAAGGAAGAGGAAGAACTGCCAAATGCAGGAGTGGCCGATGCCCCAAAAGCAGGCATGGAACTCCCAAAAGCCGGAGATGGAGAAGCACCAAATGCAGGTGTAGAAGGCTGTCCAAAGACACCAGTAGATGTGCTACCAAATATCGAATTCCCTGTCTGTGAACCGAAAGGATTTGGACTTCCAAACGGTTTGGGGGCAAACGGGTTAGTGCTACTGGTGCTTGCTTGCCCAAACATTGACTGGGAACCAAATGGACTAGAAGGCTGAGCGAAAGCTGCAAAGCAAATTAACCTTGATTTTTTCAGCACTAGAGAAGAATTAACAACATAAATCAAAACAAGGACAAAACAGCTCCACAGTAGTGAGAATAAAATTTGCAACTGAAGGCTAAATAAAGCACAAAGACGATTAAGCGAGCCACAATATGATCTCTTGAGAACAAGGCTGTCTGGCAACCAGAGCATCGACATACCAGTACAAGCAAAAGCAAGATTTAGAGAACCCTACAAACATACCCTAGAAAGAATTGGAAGGGCGCACATACAAAAATACCATCAAACTACCACCAAATCGAGCCACGAAAACACCACCGATCAAGAACGATATCCTCTCACCGAATCACTCTGAGAAGAAACCTTGACAGTATGCGGCATTGACCCGGTTTTGAACGAGTCGGTGCGAGCAAGTACCGTAATCTTTGGAAACCGGATCAAAATCCCTCAGTCAGAACCCAAAATCAGAAGAGAAAAAGGACCTAAAAGAACGTATACGAGCACGGGAAGAATGAGAATGGGATCGGAAGCGTACGGTTGGTGGAGCCGAACATGGTGACGGATCCTCCTCTCCTGGATCGAAGATGAACGATTAGGGTTCTGCAGAAGCGAAAACGGAGGGAGAGGGAGTGAGCGCGCCACTAACGCTTCGTCGGACGGCCTCTCTCCGTCTGTCTCTCGCTCTCTCTCTCTCTCTCTCTCCAAAAGCAGTTCTTATAAGGACGCTGCTGTCTGGCCGAGAAGTTGCGTGGCTTATGGAGTTAGCTTGAGTCCAACGCAGTAAAAGAAAAATTAAACAAATGCTAAAAATAAAACAAAATTAAACGTCAGACGCACTTGTATGCATAGGGATTGATGACGGGGAAAGGATTAACATGTGATGACGTGGTTGGAGTCAATGGGACCCACCGCAGGAGTGGACTTCCACTTCTGCCCCTTCCTTGTGGCTTAAGAATTATAATGCCATCAGCTTACCTTTCACCGCCTCACTAAAGATGACTAAGCATTACCATGTTATTTTTGACTTCAGTGAAATATCCGGAAATTTGATGCAAAGGGCATCGATCAAATTGGCGTGTAGTTATTTGAGGGATCAGTATGTCTTTGGCATATTCTTGTTATAGCTAAGTCTTACGTGTTTGATTGGACGACGTTTTTTAAATAGGATATCTACCTATGAAATGCTAAGTCTAGTGGGCATTATTCATATGGATGTGTGGCGTGCGTGAGGATGAGCGTGATGAACGGCAACATTTATGGAATATTCATTTGCTAAAACAATTTTGGTACATACTTGAACAAAAACTGGATTTTAAATTCCAACTAAGTTCATTGTGACACATTGGTCAATGGCTTAAGGAAGGAAGGTTTGGACATGAAAGGATCCTTGAACTTGAAAGTGTTAATTATATACGCCTTGTGGTTGATTTGGAAAGGATAAAACATGATGGTTTCGGAAATAGAAAAGCTGCTGCTGCTGCTGCTGCTATTGTTTTCTCGAAGGTAATTGCATATATTATGTATAGAAGCAAGTCCAATAAATATGAGGAAAATAATATAAAGTAAACTCTGAGATAAATTGTTTTTATTCCTTGCAACTTTATAGTATTTTCTTGAGGACATTGCTTGCACCATAAGTCAACTTTACAGTATTTTCTTGCATAAGAGTTCCACTTCATAGCCCAAAGGACAGCAAAAAGCAATACCAAACATCTAATCGAGTTATTGGCCCAAAAGTTTGCAAGCTTTTAAGTACTAAAGTGGCCATATGAATGGTGTCATACAGGCCCAGCCACCGCAGCAGACCTTTTAGCCGCAGCTCTCGGCAAAAGTGACCACTGATGTAGCTTGGAAGAGAAATGACAGCAAATAAGCAGAAATAATCCATGAAACACATTTAATAAATAAACATAAGTACATCTACCACTAAGAACTACTAGAAAACAGGTTCGGCCGAGTCGAATCGTAAAAGCCCAAACCATAGTGCAGATAGGATCGGCAAAATATGAACCAACAAGATGGTTCTCGACCGCTCAGTCAACAAGCTGCTATGTTTAAGCATAGACTGAATTTTCCAATTATTTCTTCTTTTTTGCACCACCAGCTTTAGTCTTCTTGTTCGTGGAAGTCTCTTTGGCCACTTTTTCCAACTCCTGACAAAAGAAATTCAGCAATGTTCTCAGAAAGGTACTTCTATCAATAACGTGCAGAAACAATCTCAATTATGCTGTGAAGAGGTTAAGAACAATAACAGCATTTTGCAATGATTGATCAAGTCAGAAACGGAACAATGGATTCGCAGTTGTGAAGCCATCTGAGCTGCTCCAATTCTGTGCATATTTATCTGAACATGTAGATATATCTCATATGTTTATAACGGTTAAAAATCTTATCTAAGCTTGTTTGTGGTTTCACTGGCCAGTCAGTTTATTCAAAAAGAAAAACAAGAGTTTGTTCTTTACCAACTCCGCTGTGACAGCAGATACACAATTGGCATCAGTACAGGCCTTAACATTCAAATATTCAATAAGCAAATCCACACTAAGCTATGACTCACAACTTCCTTGATTCTTTTAAAGACAGTTACAACAAAGTCAAACAAAACAAGTAAATGTTCCATCTTCTAGATTTCCTGAAGTTGTTTTTCAAGTACTTACAGCGTAACTCATTTATTCAGAGAAACTATCACTCGTTCTTTTGATGAAGCCATGAAGACAGAAAAAGATGCAAGGATGGAGGTGGTAGATATGGCACTTACCTTTCTTTTAGGTGGTGTGGAAGCATTTACAACAGGCTTGAAGAACGACTCCAGCCTGAGTAAATGAAAGTGCTCTCGTTGATCACAAGCAAAATAAAACTTCAGTTAACTAAGTAATAGAAAGCATACCGTCCTTGAGAAGATTTATTCTTGGCTGCTTTAATCTTGTCTATGGCCTAGAAAATATGCAAACACCAAATAGCTAAGTACTCCTACGAAAAGTATTTCATGGGGTGTTGCAATGAACAAACTGCACAAAATACATGCCTTTGTAACTCGATCATTGTTGAATCCATTTTCATTCACCAGAAAATTCACAAGACCCTAGGCACGAGAAACAGAAATACCTGATTAGGTTGTCTCAAGATGTCCAATATATGGATCATAAGCACCTTCATTATTTTCATTAGTTACCTCCTCATCTGGAGCAGTCCACTTCAGCTCTGGTATATCCACAATTACATTAGGTTCTTTGAACAGGTGACGAGCTTCCCGATATGGCCAGTCCTCAGGTATTTGGAACCTGCAATAGAAAGTGCATGCTATGAAGTTGTGTGAAGTCTTGAAGACATAAGATGATCAACGGGTCTCCAGAAACGGTGGGGCTCTTGCACCTTCACTAACTAAAAGCCTAAAACAACTAAAGATGTCATATCTGACATTCATGCATATGCTACATGCAAATATGTAAAGTGAGGAGCATTGCCTAGGTGAGCTTAGGGCAATGCAACATAATCTCGCCTTGAACAAGCTTGAATCGAGATAGAAAACTCACAAGTGGAGATAGTCATCATCTCCAAATCCAAATCTTGCAGATACATAATATACATGATTTGAATAAGCTTGAATTGATATCTATAAATAAGAATATATAATCGCATTAAGTGTTGGTGCCAACTGAAGTGTCCAATAACAAGTAACCTTGTGCAATACAGGGTAACATGTGATAAGATAATGGTTGGGGGATATCAACAACAGTTCCACAACAAGAAATAACAAGAAAGTGGATTTGCATATATGATTTGCTTTTTGGCATAAAAATTAGTAGGGTAGAAGATTATTCAGGTACACATGGTATCAGATAAACTTGGAAGCAGGAGAGAATAAAGACAGGTACTATTAGGGAAGCATTCAATGAGGGAAGAATATGTGGATCTAGTTCAACCAGGACTGACAGATCATTCACCACTTGGTGTAAACTAAGTGATGCTAAGATAGAATTAGTAGACACGAAAATGGTGTCCCGCGAGTTAGTAAACAACAGGAGCATTCGGAGAAGAATTATGTAATATATGATGAATCCTAACAAGGATGTCAGGAATCTAATGTTAGAGATTATGACATCTCAGTGATGTACTTCTAACATAACAATATCTACATATCAGGAAATAGTAAGATGGACTAAATATGTTGGTGAACGCCTGCTACAGCCAATTATTAAATCAGCCAGCTCCGCAAGTCATAACAAACTTGGCTTATGGCTTACCCTTGACTAATACATCCTTTACCACTGGACTTTAGCAAGTGGCTTCTCTTATGGGCATGCCAAAGGATTTCAAAAAAAGGTAACAAAACCCAGGATCTAAATCTTCAATATGCTAGCTAATGAATACAACTTTAATACATAGGTTTGAGCCCTGCCAAGTTAAATGGCCTAGAAGTACAAGATAATATAAGGTGATAGCAAATTTAGAGTAGTTATTCCCTTCTTGTTTTTTGCCCACTAATTATCGGTAACATAGTAAACATACTAAAAGTTTAGGCGGACGCTTTAGAATTACCTGGATAGTATATAAAGACCAACAAGATCCAGAAAGAAAAAAGCATATAGCCAAAAGACAACACTTGATAAGCACAGAAATAAGAAACTACAGGAAAAACAGAGTTTCACTCATAATGATGATTTTTTTAATTAGCTTTATTAATGAATTTGTGGCAAGCACTACACAACTTTTTTTTCAATAAGAAAGAAAATCTGAAATTTGGACTGTTATCTTAGAGTTTCACATGTAAACTATAAGTTAAAATCATTATTACAAAAGAAAAGCTCTGGCTCCAATGTCCTAATTATTTGAGCAAGGGCTATCATGTATACATACATACTAGTAGTAGCCAAAAGTTTCTTGGAAGTAGAGGTTTAGATAATAACTGATAACGCTCACAAAACCAACTCAATCGTACCATCAAACAATCTAATTTCCAAGAATAAGCCAATCCTATACATGGCAGGAATGACCTAAGATGAAGACCATACATCCTGAGCACTCCATAAGATGGACTAACCACCAAAGAAATGCTCTCATAGCATACAAATTCATCCAAAGCATTAGTTTATATGCATATATTATCCTCTTCAAAAGGAATAAGCAAAAAATTAAATACAAATAAACTTATGCTTCATGATTTTTCAAAAAATAAATTTCCACTATCATATATAACCATCTTAACTTAGAATATAGTAAAATAACAAAATTGAAAGATGATAAAACAACATTACGCCCAGGCCACTACTTCGAATAGAGAGTTATAAGCAGGGTTTACGATTTCGAATCATACCGCCCAGATCCGCCCATGAACCGGTATGCAGACCACCCACTACCAAGTGGTCCGCTCGATATAGCCTTGTATCGGACAATACGGGACTGTTTCGGGCGGTAACGCTCAAAATTTCGATTGTTACAGCCCGAAACAGGTCAGTAACAGTTGATTTCAACTATCGCCACCTGCTATCGGGCGATATCAGCCTGGTTGCGACCTGGTTGCAGCGAGAGAAGAAGAAGCGTCGAGGGAGAACGAAGAAGAAAGAGAAGGTGCTCGAACAAGAAGGAGAATCGAGAGAACCTCAACGCGTCCCGATCCAGCGCGCCCTTCCTCAACGATCCTGATCCAAGAGGTAACGACGAGGCGACAGCTCGGCTCCTTCATTGCGTTCTTCTCCTCGTCTGAGGCGACGAGGAGAAGAGGAGGCGACATCCGAGGTAGCGTACGCCTCCTTTTAATTTTTTTATATTATTTTTTGTATTTTTATATATTGATTTTTTATAGTTTTATTATAAATGTACCGCTCGGTACGCCCTAGCACACCACTCGGTATGCCCATACCATACTGTATCGAGCAAAACTCAGTACACTGGTACAGTACAAAATTTCAATCCCTGGTTATGAGAATCCAAAATGAAAATACATTTATAGTGATAAACTATCTCATTACCTTCTAAAAGACGAGGATACTTATGAGATGGAGAAGCATCAAACTTTCATATATATCGTCAAGTTCAGTGAAATACGCATGTTCAAATATTATAATAATGACATAAATATTATAAGAAACCTTTATGGATGTTTTGGTTATTAAGACAATATACAAGAAAAGAAATGGTGACAAATAAACCTTTTCCCATAAAAGTATTACACATGCTTCTTGTAAAATAAGACAAGAAAAATCAGATACCCTTGTTTTTTTTAAAACAGAATAAGAACCCTCAAAGTACAATGCAATGTCAGAGCAATCTGAAATGGAAGACAAAAATAGCAAAGTCTGTAAGCAAAACACCTCTAAAAGATATATCATCATAATTGCCACCTATAAGTCAAGTAAAAGCAAACTGCAAACTCATACAGCAAGAATGGCAAAGAACCACCATTCTTGAAAACAAATGATCAAGTCAGCATGTTTCATAGATGTTTGTCTTAAATGCAAGACATTGTTGACACACAATATTCTGAGAACAAAGGATCAAATCAGCATTTGTTTGGTCGATGTTTGTCTTAAATGCAAGGCTGTTTGACACACAATATAGATGCATATGGCTACTCTTTCAACAGCAAGCTTGTTTATTATGAGTATGTTATAAACAATGAAAGAACCAATAAGAATTTCCATTTTTAAGAAATATGACTGAGTAAACTTCATGACGATCAATACCTGTGCTTTATGGTTCTTAGAGCTAAGTGTATAAATATCATAAGATCAGGATAAAATCTGGCATCAATCTCAACAGATTAAGATTCAACTTTAATCTTGCTGTACCTTTCTTTGTTTATGTTCTCCAAGATATTCTCTATGCAACCATGCTGCCGAATAAGCTTCAAAGCTGTTTGACCTCCAATACCTGCTTCAAAAGCAATTACTTACAGCTATCTAATCTAGCACAGATCTTCAAGGCATATAAAGTTCAGAGAATTGAATATATCACATGCATAGTGATGGAAAATCCATTATGAAACTAAAATTACAAGCAAACCAAAAGAATTAATAATCTGTTCTAGAGCTCATATATATTTCCAAATTAAGAATGTGCACCTTACATCAAAATTCTTTGAATATCACTCAAGCATGTATTGAGAAAAGGATGTATTTTTATACTATGCCATACAAGAAAAATTAACAAAAATAAGAAACTTCATCAGATAACTTTCCAAGTCTAACCTTTTCTCGCTTATACTAGCTTGGGGTTTCTAAATGTATAAAGGAGACATTAAGCCAAAATAGACACTAGAGATAAATATTTATGGTCAGACCTAACCAAGGTATCATGTACCGGGCCCATAGCAATGTACCAATATACATGCATTAGTATGCCGGTAAATACCAAATTTCCGAGAATGCCTGGCAAAAGCCCAAAACCCCCAAAAAATGGTGCACCACATTAGATTCTTACCTCACAAGAGTAAAAGGGCACCAAGGTTGATTAAGAAATTGGAGGTATTTATTGCTTTGAATCTGGAAATGCTCATAATTTTCGGACATGCACCCATGTATGTGCACATGCCACACCCATGCATATGCACAAGCAGAAAAATGTGCATAAAAACAAATATATAACCATGTGCAAAGAATGTTCTTCAACAAATGACAAAAAAAACTGTGTGGGCCACCTGGCCACAAGCCTAGCTATTATAGTCACTATTTCATCGAACTGAATCATGATGAACATAGATCACAATACCACAAAGCAAAAATTAATGGGTGATAACAAAATTTTAGGAAATATAATTATAGCTGAATAAATTTTAGGAAAAAATAACCTTGTTTAAAATAGACATAATAGATGTTAAAACTAGCACATTCCTATTTGTTTAGTGCTGGTACCACATTCAACGTAAGACCTTGTCATTCTTGTTCCTTGTTGCCAGTGACAATGTCAAATGAGGCATAATTCTTCAATAGTGTGTCCCTGGTGATATTTTTATGGATTCATATGCAATACTATATCCATTGGCTAAATTGAATAAGCTAGTATAGATAGGCTTCCTTAAGCCAGTTCTCTAACTTCACTTATTTAGTAATAGTTTAAGCTCAGAAATAAGATATGAAAATAGGAACTTTACTACATATGTCACAATTATACACAGAATAAATTGGTGCTCAGATAATAATTGCAGGTGGCACTTCCAGCACTGAGCCACTAATTGCCCTATACTGCACTGTTGTAGTGAGCCATTAGAGCTGAAAGTAGGTCAGATGATATCAGTCTAAAAACGTTTTCGTAGCTGAAAAGCGCTGGACATATTTATGTATATGCATGCTATGTCTTATATCAATGTGTCCATATTATGAATCAAAACTTGAGAGATGTGATATAACTCTTATCTATATCTCAATATATATCTGGATAACCTTAAAAGAGTGACAAGTATTATCTGGAAATTTTTGAGAGATTTACAAGTACAACTATGTCTAATACTCATCATCCTAAGCATAGAATTCCGACAAATATTATTGAAAAGGAATCAAGAATCATGACCAAGCATATCAAAAACATGGGAAACATAAACTTTAGTTATAAGACTTGATTTGTCAATCAATCCGCACAAATATGTGCATCCATGTGGGATGTGTTGTATACACTGTTAATGTGCAAGATGCATCTTACCTTTTATGCTATCACAGTAGTCACATCCAGAGAGAATGCACAAATCAATGAATTGATCCATGCTGAGTTCTAGCTCTTCAAGAACCTGAAACATAAGCATGAGATCTGTGTACTCATAGTTCAATTAATCAGTCTTGTCGTTTAAAATAAAGATACCTTTGAAACTTCAAATTCCATAACAGGGATTTTTTTGGAGCTGGGATCCATTAAGTGGCGAAGAAATTTCGGTGCTCCAAAAGTTAAGGAATCCATGTCTTCAGATGCAACAGCATATACCTAGACATAAAGACTAAAAAAGATGAAAATATGTTTAGGATATCACAATAAAATAAAATTTATGGAAGTACATCAGTTGCCTTGTCACTTTTGCAAAGAGTTGCACATTGAGCTTCTGCTTCACAAGGTGCCTTTGAAATAAAAAGTGAGAGCTTAGCATTCTGAAACAAGGCTTAAAAAATGATTAAGGAAACACATACAACTATTCAAAAGACTCATATGCCAAGCCAAATGGACATTGTCATTGTTAGCAGTGCTCGTTGAGCTTGATTCATCATGCAATAAGGAGAAAAAGGTAACTCGATGAATGGTCAATGCAAAACAATAAAAACAAGTCTCCTTGATATGCTGTAATACTTCATCTTGTACATGTATGAATGCATCTGTCAATAATTCAACAAACAGCAACTTAAACCAAGTAACTTTACCTCAATGATAGGCACACCCATTAGTCTTAAGAGACGTTTGCATTCTTCATTATGTTGTCTAGTTACCTGTCAAAAAATGGAAACATTTAGCAAGCAAAACCACAAATCATCATGAAATTAGTGCATCAGTTGCAGGTATACTCAGAGTTCTGAAGTATTACAGTTCAAATTAACTAAACAGTTGTCAGCACTGACTTCCCTACCAATTGGTGATGACTGCTACTAATAAATACTTCTTTAATTCTGATACTGTCTAAAATTCTAAATTTTCGAACTTGATACATTTTATGCATGATTTCTGGAATAACAAGTCATATATCCATCTATCCTCTTCTTGCCAATATACAGGAGTTGAGTTTGTTACTTTATCAGACTGCTTATCTTTCTTTAGCTTCTCATGTTGATGAATTCGGAACAGCTCTTGAACATTCCATTTACCTATTTGTGTCTTAATAAAATTTGACATCTTCAATCCCAAATCCCACCTAAACAACCACACCCAAGTGTCAGCCAAGTCGGGATCAAAAAGTCTAGGTTCACGTCAGAATGCCTACATTATTGGTTGTTCACATACTTTGCCAGTTGGTCACATCACAAACATTGGTCATAAACAAATTATCTTTTAAATTATATGCAGTCTGAAATGGCTTGTATGGACCCAGATCCATATTTTCACTATATGGGCCAGTTTACTTGAACATAATAAAGATGTAAAACTAAACTTTTCTACGTCATGAATGTTAGGTCAGGAAAAACTTAATGATCGAACATCTTGAGTCCTTTATAAATGTAATTCAGGATTGTTGATTCAAATAATTATACATCAACATTTTCTTATGTGTTTTTTATACAAACACTATGGAAGAAATGGTCGTTGTAAGAGTGGCACCAATGGTAATTCCTGTCACCATCTTTGGTTGTTCTTGTCCACATATGTGCATTATAAGTAACATAACAATGAGGCAGATTAAATGCCAAAGCAGACCACAATGTCACCAATAGGAATGTAACCAATAGGTGGACAGCCTGATCTCATAAACAGCTTACAGATATGCAGCCAATTTCGATGAAACTTTGAACATCCATCCGAAATGAGCAATAGAAATAGAAAGCAACTATAAAATAGCAACAAGATGCTTGCAGTTCACTTTTTCAAATGTCAAATGCATTACACTAAAAAAAAAATAACTTATTCACTTTGAATATGAACTACATCATATTCCCAATGGTATTCATTTCCCCTTGTCAATCAGACAAGCATTGCATTGTAATATAGTGTTTAATAGCTGCCCAAATAGTTCTTCCAAAAGCATACTAAAAAATAGGTTGAAATATTTGGATTATATCAGCAAGAAACAACTTAAAGCTTCCTTGTGCTAGTTTACACATGTAAATATCAAAATCGTTTAGGACTAAAAAGTTGTCAGCAAGATCCTCACAGCATATCATACGTTGAAAATTAAAAACATGTAAAACTACCTTCACAGTCCTTTTGCTATACTTTTCAATTCCCTCTGTGTCACCAGTCTGCAATGGTAGAAGCCATCACCTAAAAGGGTTAAAAACAGAGCAAGAGGGACCAGAAGCATCATGAGGGGAAAAAGAAACAACCTATAATGTACATCTCAGGTCCTAAGAAAGCACCATCATGGAGAAGCACTCACCTCTATTGCTGTGTTCAGATCCTTGGTTGCATCTTCCCTCTTTGAGTATCTAAAATCACAACAAACTTAGAGAACATGATTATTCAGCCATGAGAATGTAAAATAAAAGAAAAAAGAATATAGCAGAGTAGCAAAGACTTGCCTCTTGGCAAGTTCTTGTTTCTTCAATTCAGGTGGCTGACCATCAAATACATATCTGGCACCACAAACACAAAAGCAGAAACCTTGATGCTTTTAATCAAGAGTTCCAGGAAAACCTAAGAACTGGAATAACTGTATTCAAAGCAAGAAAAAGAAATGATAGTGTTCGAGATAAAATGCTGACTTACACTGGCTTTATTCCCGCCTCCAATAATCTAATAGTTCGATTGAACATGCCTTGCAAGTGACTTTTTAGACCAACCAAAACGTCAGAACAAGAAGAAGAAATAAACAAACCCACTGAATAGAAATGTTTATCAAGATTCAAACTTTTCTTGTCACTTATAAAGAAAAGGAAAGAAGAATAAAACTAAAGAAATGCTTTGTAACCTTGTGACTTCGCCAGCCTCGTTGGTGAGGGTCTCCATACCAGTTCTTCCCACGACAATCTATAAGAAACAAAATGACAGTAAACCATATGAAGTCGCGTAAGAATAGAGGAAAAGACAGAGAGTTAAAAATCTCAGGCGCTATCTGCCAAAACCCCAAACCCTAAGTCATCTAACAAGCAGTACTATGCTAATGGCAAATCCAAATAAGTTCCGAACGAGAAACACTAGGGATGGGGCCAAGAGATGGGGAACGGACGAGGAATTGGTAGATGCTCATGCTGGCATCAATAGCGATCTTCCGGCCGAAATAGCTCTCGAACTTCTGCTCCTTCATGGCCTTGGGGGCGTTGTCCGCGAGGAGCTTCGTCAAACCCTAGCAGGGAAAGCAGGCAAGGAAGAGTAGGAGGACGCCATCACGCGGTGCAATAGACAAGAAACAACTACAATAGACGGAATGAAACGAAACCCTAACCTTGATTCCCATGGCGATGACAATGTCGAAGCGTACCAGCCCAGAGTGAGAGACCGCGGTCGATCGAAAGGAGAAGGAAAAGGAAAATTAAGCTTCTGGGGGGCGCTTCTCTCTCCTTTCCCGCGTCACCGACTCGTACTGCGTTTGTGTCTCATGATCCACCGCTGCTACGCATACGGCTACGAGTTGGATTGAGCCCGCGACGAACCCTAACTAATCAATTCAAAGGAATGAGAGTTCAGCCGTGACCAAAGAACGAGTATACCGTACGTAACATTTTAGTAAATACACATGCATTTATGTGAACACGTATACATATATACATGTCAACTCTGAAAATATTAGATATATACGTAAGTATAAGCCTCTATGATCTTAATGGTGCCTTTTCTTTCATATTTCTGAAAATATTAGAATCAGTCCAAAATATTTATGGAATATTACAGATTAGAATAGCTATAGTGTTTTTGACAACTCCATGAAAATATTATAAGTCGATTCGAAAATATTATAACTGAGGTTAATGAACTCAAAATCCAATGAAATCAATTCATCTAAAAATATATAATTTTTATTGATTTTTAAAATAAAAATAATCAAATAATGAGACTTATATAATATTTTTAGATAGTTTTTACGATATTTTTAGCATCTCCATTAAAATACACTATAACTCAATACTCAATGAAAAATAATATTATATATAATACAATTATATATATTGATTTTTTATAAATAATAATTAAATATTAATATATCTATATTTATTATTAAATATTCTTATAGCATTTTTCACATATATTAAAATATTATTATTATAGTATATTTTGGCGACACCTCATCCCCCGACCGCGGTATTGGTCTAGATGTTGACAACCGGAGAGCCAACTAAAGAGCGAAATGATGCACTCACAAAAAGGAAAGTTTTGCCCACGGAGACCAACCACATAATGTTCCCGACCAAAGACGAGCGACTCCCTTCAGAATATCACAATGGACTCCAAGCGACTGCAGTTGAACCAAAGACAAGAAGTCGACTTCAATACGAAGCGACCGCTTGGGTTTCTAATTTACCAACTAATATTTTGAGAAGCTAGCACATCCCTCGAGCGCCAACAAATAATCCCTCAAGCGTCCATGTGTATGCGAACAATACTAAATTGAGATGACACCTTGGCCACGGTATGAAAAATGTACAACAATTAGTATTGGAGGTGACTCATTTATTGATTCACAAATATTTTTCTTTTGGTGAAATTCTTATTGATCCCTCGTACTATGATTCAAAATTAAAGTCAGCATCTGTACTTTAAAACTCGTCTAAGTAACTCCCCCGTACTATGCCTCAAAATCAAAGTCACCCCCGTACTTTAAAACTCGTCTAAGTGACCTCATGTATTATGCCTCAAAATCAAAGTCACTCCTCGTATTTTAAAACTCGTTTAAGTGATCCCTTGTACTATGCCTCAAAATCAAAATCACTCTTCGTACTTTAAAACTCGTCTAAGTGACCCCCGTACTATGATTTCATATCAAAGTAACCCCTGTACTATTCTATAGACGTTAAACAAACCCCTTTGTTTAATAAAAAAAAGGTAACGATGTTTGTTTTTAAACTGGGGGGGAGAGAGCGGGGGTCTATTTTATTTTCTTCAATATAGCTAAACTATGCGAAGAGAACTTAAAAAAATCAAAATTATAAAAATCACTGATCTCAAGTAAAGAAAAAATAGAAAAGTAGAAAGACAGCGGAAAGGTGAATAAACTAACGCAGAAAAAAAAATTAATAAATGCAGAAAGACAACAGAATACGAACAAATTAACACCAACAGAGATTGATGAAGAAAAACAGAGATCAAAGTTGTAGAAAAGAACGCCGACAGAGGCTGAAGAAAAAAGAAAGAGAAGGGAAAAAGGATTAGGGTTTTAGGACTATTTAGTTGTAATCCTTAAATAAAAATAATCCCCTAAATTATTTTACCTAACGACGTAACTTTATTTCTAATAGAAGAGCCACTTTGATTGAAAATCGTAATACGAAGGGTCACTTAGACAAGTTTTAAAGTAAGATAGGTGATTTTGATTTTGAGACATAGTACGAGAACGTCACTTAGACGAATTTAAAGTACGAAAGGTGATTTTGATTTTGAGACATAGTACGAGGGATCACTACGACGAGTTTTAAAACACAAAAAAATGACTTCAATTTTGAAACATAATAATGAGATCAATAATAATTTAGATATTTTTTTTTACAGCCAATCAACAATTTTGAAATTCCATTATGGAAATTTGTCCATATAATCTCTAAACCCTGAGCAACCTCTTTTCTCAAGTCATGTTTTGCTGCATTCTAAAACACACACTGTATCAACTTGGTATTGAATTGATCAACTGTGTAGCCAACTTCTTCGAACCCCTAAATGGAGAGAGAACTGACTAAAACATGTTTCTGCTTACTTGGAGGAGACTGAAAATGCTCAGTCCAGTACGTGAAGATATGACATGAAAAATAGATGGAGGAAAAAAGAGAAACAAGAAGAAAAGAGGCAGAAGCTGCAAATGTAGAGCTGAGTCCAAAGCAAATATGATATCAAACTGGAATGTGCCCAGATGAATAAAAGAGCTACTTCCAGCGTGGTATCTGAGACCAAACTAGATCTAGAGAATGTGTCCTCACTCATGATCCATCATCAGGAATGGCAAACCTACAATTTACCAAATCTAAATACAAGACTATCAGACTAATCACAGCATGGAAATGAGTGAAAACTGGTGCTGTGTATAACTGAGAACTGATACAGGATCTGCACATAGGGGGTGGGTTCAATCGCATAAACTTTCTGTACATTGACATCATCAGAAAGCATGTGAAATTTACATGTATTATCTGGAAGCTCTGTCTGAGACAGAAACTTATACAGCAGACCTTCCGATCAATGTGACATCCGATTTAACACCTACGAAAGCTTTTGAAATTGAATGAACTATCATTAAGAAATTTCAGTGGGAATTGAGTTGACATGTCACCAAGAAAATCACCATCATGGAGTATCGCTGAAACTTCGGTAACATAACAAACAACACTTAAGTCAAACTCGTGGCCACTGAGGACTGACCACCTGCAGAAAACAAAATGATGGCATCAGAAAAATTAAATCACAGTTTTCCAGATCCTCAAGTAAGAAAAGCCAGACAAGCGATGAAGGAAATTTGTTGGTTTGATTACATGTGTTTCTAACACAAACAGATGCATAGTATTCACAACGCTATAATGTGCATAAGAATGGCAATGATAAAACAACTGTGATCTGGTACAGAAGTTGAAGAGCACCCACAGACCTCTAGTGTGCTGAAAGCTAATCTCCTCAGCACTGCCCATTACTGCCATTTGTTCTAGCTGCAAAGTCTTCACCGGTAACCTGTGGTAGCACATAAGAAAAAAGTAAAACAAAGATCAACACAACTCAATTTGCATACTTTCAGGTGACGTTAAAGACGCAAAATGCATTAAATGACAAAGCATTAACAAGAATATCCCCATTCCATAGGCATTTTATCAAACACAATAGTGTCAGGATGATTATATGAAAACTAATTATTTAGTATTAGCGTATATGTATGTTCACATAACATTCAAGGATAATATCGAGAAAAAGCTTTATGTCGTTGATGTTGTAATTGACCGAAAGAAAACTAATTAAAATTGAAACCCTCTGGTAATGCAATGTTAGTACAATGATGAGTGTATCAGCCACAACGATGAACTGTATCTTTAAAAAAGTCTCTTTTTTATTTAATTATTATTTTGTCAGTATGTTATAGAAGAAGATGAAGAAAAAGAAATAGAAGAATAGATCTTGTCAAATACTCACCATGCCATTCCCCTTGTATAATAAGCATTTGCAATGATAGCACAAAATCCTTTCTATTGATGCATGGTTTCAGTACCACCTGACAACTGTGGGTTGTGGTGTGCACAGGATCGTGATAAATACAATACTCAACCATAAAATGCACTCATGGACCTATATCAAACAATTAACATGAAAATTAAAATTCTAAAAATTTTGTCACACACTAGAAATAGCTAATAAAAAAAGAGTGAAGCCAGCTTCTTTTTAGGCCATCACCTAGTATTATGATAATGACAACAACATTGATAAGCTATTGATCTCTACCGAGAGAGTAACACTAGTCAAACTAATGGCAATTGAAGTCCTTGAAATTGTATTTATGAAAGACTGCTTGGTCTTCCTTTGTCTCTCCTCGGACTATTCATCTGAATAACTCTCCTTGCCAAAGTACATTTACAGATTCCCTTTAGAAACATCCAAGACATCTTCAAAATTTTTATCATTTTGTTTGCACTTGTCATTTCCTTTAGTTTTTCACAAACATTCTTTATTCTGCCTTTTAAAATAAACTCATAATTCATCTCACCATCCTCATTTCAGCAAAAATGAATTTGTTTAGATAAAATATTCCCTAAACATCTGATGTTGTGGCCCATAAAGAATACCGACTTATACCAGTATTATGAATTTCTCTTTAGATCTAACAGCCACACAACAGTCGGAATGCCCTTATTTAGATCCTATTTGCAAGCTCATCCAGGGTGTCTAAAACTTTTGCATTTTGGACCTTCTCATCTATCAATTCTATCTTGAATTGTCTTCTTGTTCTGCTAAAGTTTCATTTTTTATATTTGGTGTCTTAGTTCAAAATATCTAATTTTAAACTTGTCTCCATGATTCAAGTTTAAAACTTATCATAAGTTTGCGAGCATCACTCACAACAATATCATGTTAACCACATACACCACAAGAATTCATCTATTACAAAATATATGTCAGTCCTTGAGAAATCATAGTCACCTCTCTGGACTCTCTTCTTATCCTAAACTAGTGGCTACACTTATTCAGATGTCTTATAAGGTATAACTACTAGAAGCCTATTATTTTCCTAAATTACAGCATATTTTTTTAGAAATTTTATTGTAAGTGTTTCACGAGTCAACAAAAACCAATCTGCAGGCCTTTTTTCTCCTCTCCAAATTTTTTATTAATTAGGTCAATAAGGAAATAACTTGTATGAATTATCTTTATTAATATAAATACTAAACTGATTTCCAAAGATGCTTGTTTTGTATTCTAATCTCGATTCAATTGCCCCCTCCTAAAGTTTCATGATAATTCATTAGTTATTTGATGATTTGAACTTTTTATTCATTAGTACTAAGAATTGTGCTAACCTTTGGTGCTTATTTGATTTTCATATTTTGGTGCAACCTAATCTCTGCGACCATTCCAAGCCTCAATAAAGATGACTCGTGCCCTATAAAATTCACATTGTTTTGTAACATTTCTTTCAATTTCCCACAATCATATTATTATATTCTATCTCCAGAACCAATAATCTTTAAGTAGTTCATTAAAAAAATAAAAAAATAACTATATCATGTAAAAGCACTAATTGAATTACAAATTTTATGATTCAAAATTCAAATATTACCTAAACCACTAACCCATATTTCTCTAATTTTGCAAACCTATATATGTTATTTTGTCCATATCTCACAATAAAGAACATCTGGTTGCTTTAATTATAGACACTTTCTGGTTAATGTGGAAGGTGGGGAATGAAGTTATATTCCAATCCAAGAAAGGTACCCCTTTGCGGATCTTTCTTAAAGCTCTTGCTTTCTTTGCCACACTTGGAGAGATGTCTGAGGGGATGAATAACAATGTGTTCATGCAGGTAGGAGGCTTTGTATAAGGAAATCTGAGTTAAATACTATATCGGAAGGGCTAAGGAGTGCTGCTCGAGAGGGGGTGCAGATAGTATAAATGGATGCTGAGGTTGCAGTTCAAATTTCGTGGATTACTGTCAACCTTGTACAAGATATTTTTTACCTTATGAACAATTGACAGATGTAATGGTCTCTCATGTACTTAGAGAGACTAATCATTGTGTTAATTGGCTTGCTAACCACGCGAGAGCAAGCGGGTCCTTTTTTTGTTTGGAGATGAGAATGGCCTTTAGCCTTCTCCATTTTTTGTGTGCTGATCTTCAGGGTTACTTATCCTAATACTATCAGTTTCTCTTTTGGAAAAGAAACATGACTAGTCAATGACTTTCACATTGAGTTTTCAATTTCTATAGTCCTTTCCATTCTATTTCTGAATTGCATCATATTTCAAAACTCTACACGACCAATTAAATCTAGTATAACTGTTTCCATATTTTTAACTATCATTTTCTAAAACATATATCCACCATTTTGTCAATGTAGTGAAGTTTCTTTTTTTATTCCTTTGGTTAGGCCATCACCTAATACCCAAACTAAAAAATGTATGACTCTATCAGTGGTGAGCTTAAAGCTCAAAAAGAAATCCATTCACATAATGGTCATACAATGCTTTAGCATACTTACATTTCTATGATCATGATATATATGACACATACTTTAGCTCAGTTCTAGCATATCAAGTGCATGTATTCACTACTTGTGAGGCCCATAGAAGCAAATATATAACAACTAATATTCCAGTGCAACAAACTATACTTTGCTAGTGTTTACTAAGGCAGATAAACATGTCGTTTTACTGGTGTCAAATAGCTTAAAGTGAAAAAACCAAAATTGTTCAACAATTAGAGATAACGAATATATTTGACAGGATATCGACAGAAGGATGGTTATATACATAAAACAACTTCAAAGATGAAGAAAATGCAACAAGTAATATATTTGTGGGCAAGATCTCACCTCCTCGGTGAGAATTTCAAACTTCAAAGTGGTTCCTCCACTATGACTTTGAAGTCCTTCAATCTCAGCACCAGATCCTTCATAGCTCCTCTCATCTACAAACAAAAATAAATGGTATAAACCATGACTCATGCAATGAGCACTTACAGGCTCTATATTTGATAATGCTAAGTTATTCAATGAATTGCACATTACACAAAAAAGGATAAACCTAAAGAAGCTTTTTGTGACACTATTAACTCGAGGAATATTCATGCAATCTCTACAGTTAATGGAGATTCACCCGACAGTGACGAAGAATATATGGATGCAGAAACATAAGTGTCAGCCAAGTGGGATGCCCTTATTTAATACAATACCATTGTACAGCTTAAGTAACTTTATGCATCTTCAGAATCAAAACATGTGAAGAACCAAGGATTACCATTACTCGGTGGTGAACAAACACATTCCTTACTTATGTCAAAGGACTGAGACACAAGAATCAAGCTGCAATTTGTGCAACCCTAAATAATAGTCGATTAAAGTTTGTTTGTGCTCGCAATGGTAGCTTCAGGCAACAAAGAATTTGACAACAATTTCAACTACTTCTAATCTCTATTTAATAGATTAACTCCAAAACAAGCCATAGCAGTGACATCCAATGAGTAATCTCCAATGACAGATTCCGTGAATACAAATTCTTTTCTAAAAAATCAGCAATCAAAATCTGAAGTGAACAATCTGAAAATTTGTATTATTCGATTCGTAAAGTACAATCCTAACTCCAAACAGCGTATGCTCGAAGTACGGTCGAACGAAAAAACTAGAAGAATTAATACGAGGACTGTATCAACAGTTACAATCACATTTGTTATGCCAACAATATGCACGCAAAAGTGATTCAAGAAACATAGAATAACGTCATTATTTGGACAAGGTTGAATCATCGTTGGGAAAATTTAGCACAGAATTTAAATAAACGAGTTAACTCACAATTATCCAATAATCAAGCAATAAATGATCAACTAGGACAAGCTACCTCTATCGTACGCTAGAGCGATGGCTTCGCAAGGAGGCCAGAGGAGGAGGAGCACGAGGAGAAGGAAAGAAGGGTCTCCTCTGTCTCTCTGCAGCCACAAGATACGAGTGGAGAAGGGAGAGGGGATCTCAAGAAGAGGCGGAGAGGAGCGGAGGGGCCGCCCTTGCTCGGCCTTTCGCTCTCATGGTATCTGATAGAAGAAGATCGTAGGAACCCCTGCGTCGGCCATTGAATTTGGACCTCCGATGTAGCCGGTTGTGAGCGCAAACTGGCCCGCAATGGTCTCCTTGGAGCGATGGACTGTTTCATTAATATTTTCTCGATAATATAAATTAAAAAAAGGGAAAACGATTTATACTTACAATATTATATATATATATATATATATAATATTAGAAGATAGACAGATTATGGACTGTGCTGCTTCATTTTTAACGTAAAATACATCACGTTTGATATCAATTCATCTTAAAGTTTTGAATTGTTAGGTCATAAATCATATATAATATATGTAATCCAACTCTTTAATTCCTAATTATTATAAGAATATTCACTTAATATATCTTGCAACGTGCCTCCAAATGGATGATAAATCAATCTGCCGATACTCGATATAAACCCGGGACCCGCATTTGGGCCTTGGTTGTGTTCACTTCCAGCCGGAAGGCTTCTTTTGTCGCATGCACCTTATAGGTGACAACCAATGCATATAAAATTAAATTGTATCGGACGATGATAAAAATGATGTGGGACTGTTCATTTGTAGATTGTTCGTGTTGGAGTCATAGCATCTTTTTTGTCAACTTATGTCATGCAAGTTCATCAATATAATATTGGGGAAGTACACAACATCAGAGGAATCACGAAGAAGGCCACAAGGATCAGCCCCAGCTTCTTTGGATGGTTAATGAATGTTATGAAATGGATTAGATTTAGAAATCAGAAGCTTTGATGAGCAACGTAGTCTAGGCTTCAACCATACATATACATGCTAATCTTTTCCTCGAAATATGTACCAACAGACTTTATAAAAGATAGTAACTACAAGGGAAATTTTTCGCCTAGTGCCTCACCATAGAGCATTGATATATCAAAACGCTGCTACAAGAGAGTAAAAATGCTATTTATTTATGTAACCTGTAAGATTTGGAAAGAAACAGAGACTTGCGTGCCATCAATCCTTCACGTCTGTGATGCCTCCTGGGGTTATCTGGAAAACGTGATCCCCTTGGTCAAGGTTCAACTATAACCAGTTCCATTTTTTGCTTCGATAGTAAGTTAAAAAATTAATTATCTGCTGTCTTTTCTTTTTGATCTAATCGCTGATATAGGATTACCTATGATTTCTACAAGAATACAAATGACAATAAATAATATGATTATATATATATATATATATATATGGTTGGAATTTAAGGATATAGCTTCGGCTTCAGGAAGGTTGGGAGCGTCATAGATCTTGCAGACGCGCGCAGACGCGCTGCTCGCCTTTGCCTTTCCTCAGCATCAGTCTGATGGTAACTGAGTGGGCCAATACATGCCCTCCCGCAGGCTTCTTAGGATCCGATATGAACAACCCTCCTCCAGGATCCGCAATCACTACCACAGAACAATACACTTCACGAAACTATAATTTCACACAAGTTCAGTTTATATAATGCGAGATGAGATATAAAAAAAGCGATTAAAGCATATGCTATTAACAAGTGCGAGCTTTCTCGGAGAGACCATTGGTCCATCATGAGGTCAAGGTCCATAAATTTACCTTGGTTCGTTATGTAAACCGCGATGTTGAACTCCTCGGCGATCTTAATGAGGCGAGAGAGCATTTGTGCCAACTTTTACTGAAGGAAAAGATTTTAGTGCGATGCAACATGACGGAGGAAAATTGTGACTAAGATATAGAGAGTCATACCTGGCGCTCCGCGAGCTCACCGCGCCCACAGAAGTCCACGCGGAACAGTGCGATCACAGAATCGACGATCTGAATGCAATCATGCAAAAATATAGAGTTGTAATCTAAACACAACATAATCAAGAGCCAGAAAGAGAAAGGACGGACCAGGAGCCTGAAAGGCTCTTCGGACATTTTTGCGGCCAAGCCCAAGAGTTGTTACTGATGCTCGTAAGTATAGGCACGTGCGTATATAATCTTCTCTTCCGCAGACTCACAACATTTATAACAAGAACAAATCAAGATTAATTATCTTTTACTTATCATCAAGGTTTAAAAAAAAAAATTGAGGATAAAACGTAAAAGTCCCTAGCCTTACATTGTCGAGAACGGCACCTGCGTCCATTCCAAACCTCTCCGCAATCGGAACAATCCGATCTGGACGGCTTGAAATCCATTAAGGTTAAATATATATATATATATATAAAGTTATAATTCATCTCAAAGTTATTATCCTAAAGAAAAGGATACAATGTCCCCTCGGTGTCAATATAGGCAACCTTCCCGTTTCCTCCATGCATTTGGATGGGTAGCTGTGGAATACAAACATCAGACCTTATTATCTCAATCATTATAAATAATTATTTTTTACGCACCTGTGTGGAGCAGAGGGTATGAGCCAACTGAGTTTTCCCTGATCTGTCAGATCGTTGATAAACGATAAAAAGTGGAGTCTGATATAATTATTTTTAAAAAATTAATTAAACATTAGATTGAGAACTTTCTGACCGGAATTCTCCGAATGCCTCTGTTATTGAAAGAGTCTCAATCCCACCTATTTGATTTATAATTGATTATGTGTTTAGATTAACATTCGAAAGGTCTATGATCGGCAGAGTAACTGTTCGATATTGATCAGATGACCCTGATTTTTTTTTTTTAAAAGGATTTTTTTTCTTTTTTGAATCTTACCGCCGAGTAGTTCATCCAAAGCTTGACTCCCCGTCGTAATTCGAACCACCGCCTTCCTCTGGTAAAATAAGAGAAATTAAGGAAAGGGAGGGGGGGACGAAATATCAACACGAGATCAAAGCCGTTAAAGCTTCATCAAACGGTTCGTAACAGATCTTACCCTGAGAAGCAGATCGCTCCCGGTAACGTATCCCATGTTCTGCGACCGTGAAAGCAGAGGAACAAAATACAGATCAAATGTATCAGAAGAACGCCGCCGCAAGTTACAAAGGTTGAACAAATGTTGAATCGAAGGATGGGAGCTTCTTACCACGAGCTTCTCGGCGGCCTCGCAGATCTTATCTACCTTGGCCTCGGACAATCCCTTGATTCCCGTCAAGCTCTGCGAAAGGTCAAAACTAATAAAACTGATAGTGATAGGTTTGCTCGATGTCTCAAAAGGATCCTTTGGATACCTAGCACGACCAGGAGAACAAACCTTCTTGGTTGCATCATGAGGCCGTTGCAGGTGTAGATTCCCGCGTCCTGCAGCTTCTTGATGTCGCCCGAGTTGATGCCTTGCGTAATTACTACAGCGATCCCATGGATCAAGCAAAAGCGAAATTCCTAAAGAGCTAATCCCAGATTCCATAGATCTAAGAGCAAACTGTCGTATAAACTTGAATCGACTAATAAGGAGATCAGATCGAACGATCAAAAGTGAAATATCAATCGGATATAAATCCTTAATTAACCAATCTATTAGCATCAAGACCGGAAGCATATGATCTGAAAACAAAACCCTGAACAGGTTCATGAGAAGCGAAACGGAAGCGAACTTATGGTCGAAAAAAATAAATGCGAGACGACGAGCCGAGAGATACTTACGTTTGTCAATGGACTCGAAACAATCATCTTCCTCGTCTTCCTCCCGCTCCAGTAGCTGCAGCTGGCCTTGCTCTTCAAGTCTGGGAGCCATCAGACAGCGATTCAAAGAGATTGGTATCCCTCGACGGATCAGAAATCAAGAAGAGGAAGGAGAGGAGGATAGGAGAGATCTATTAACTTGAGGTCGATCATCTTGGCTTCTCGAATTTGAAACCACAGCGCGCGCGAACGGAGAGCGAGAAGCTTCCAATCTGGGCTCCGTTCCACCTTCCGACGCTTATAGCCTCGGACTCGATGTCTCTCGGAGCTTCCAGTCTCATCAGTACAAATAGCGATTTTCTTAGAAAATATTTATATTTTAGATTTTTTCGATCGATGCACTTTATTTTTTAATTTAAAAATTATTATTTAATATATATTTTTTTAGCTTGTTATAATATTTTGATCATCATAATAAAAAATTATAAAACTTACTTGAAACACTATAAACGATTTAAATAGACTTATAATCTCTACTAACTAACTAAAAGTCTAAAAATATAATATTGTAGTAATCTAAATAATAACAACTAAAGGGACACAATATGATATCACTATTTTTATTACATCAATAAAAATATTATAAATTATTAAAAATTATAAAGGAATCAAATGAAAATACTATATAACGACTGAAACTAATAAACAAATTTGATGAAGAAACTTTTGAAGATGTTTTCGGTATTTTTCAAATATATGTATTGTTTGAGAAAAAAAAAGTGATACTTTTGAGAAATATTCAAAATATAGATATTTTCTAAGAAATCCCCATTTACTGATTTATCAAGTAGATGAGATGGTTGAACTGTCCATTTGACATAAAAAGTTACAAAATTTTATACTCTTAATTTATAATATATATTAAAATATTATTTGACAACAGTATATATCAAGTTAATGTATCACATGGTTTTAGATGTTCAACATAGTCAAACATAATCTAAGCCCGTTACATATTTGCCTTAATATAATTTTTTTATGATACAATCAGATGTGATAACCGATACATTAACTTGATCGATTAGAACACTTGACATGCATGATATACTAAATTCTAAATTAGAAGTACATGTAGATTGACTTCACTGTTCTCCTATATGAACGGACATTTTTATTATAGATGGTTCGACCCAACCGTCTCCCTTGACTCGATCGAGTCGTATCAATTGGGAACTCACGTCGTTAAGCACTGGCCCTATACGGTCTGTCCTGCGAACCAAATTGGGCACCGGCCCAATTAGGCCCATAATTTGGGGAGCCTTTATCAAGAAGCCTGATGGAGGAGGTACAACGGCCAGTTTCCTACGGTCTCTCTCGCTCTCCCCACACGCTCTCGCCATGGCGACAGCGGGAGGATCGAAATGGAGCTTGATACGTCCCTTCTTGGTGATCCTCCTCATTCACTCACTCGCCATCTACCTATTCACCCGCGGCTTCCTCCTCACCCGAACCGAGCTTGCCTCCTACAGCCACTGCTCCGATCTCACCCACTCCCCTTGCTCCTCGATCTCCTACTCTCGTCGCCGCAGCAACTCCACTCCCCCGCCCGACGAATCACCCGATGAACTCCATCAAGATCGCCGTTGCTGGACGAAGCCCGCTGTCGATCGCCTTGTTATCATCGTGCTCGACGCCCTCAGGCAATCCTTCCTCTCTGCCCTACCAAGACTCCTCTCGTCGTTCCATAAGCAGATCGGCCGGCCAAACTCCGATTTCTTGATTTGTTTTCGTTTGTAGGTTAAGTTTATAGGTTTTCGTCTTCGAGTTCTCACACGATGTTTTTTTCTTGGACATCAGATTCGATTTTGTTGCGCCAAGTACGTTCTTTAAAGGTCAGTGTTCTTTCTCCTAATGTCTACCTTGTTATTTCCAATAACCAGTGAGTATATCGGGGTAACATATGCGGTTTGCTGCAGATAAAAAGCCCTGGATGGACAAATTACGGGTGCTACAGAAGCTGGCCGCGGCGGAGGGATCATCTGCTAGGATTTTTAAGGCCATCGCAGACCCGCCAACTACAAGCTTGCAACGATTGAAGGTTAAATGCAGAAAGTAATTATTGTCATTCTGAGCTACAGTATTTAAAGAAGCATCACGTATTGATTGTATGACTATTTATGTTAATCTGGTTGTGGCTTGAATGGTGTGGTTAACACATATCTATCATGATTGCACATTCACTTCAATTAATTATTACAATTGTTGTTATTTTGAGCAAGAATGATACACCTAGTGCTTTGCATATATGTTTTTTGCTGATTAAACGACACAATAAAGTGAAGTATTTTCCAGTATAGTTGTCTTCAAGGAAAAGGGGTAATAACCCATGTTCCTAAAAAATTGTTATCTTTGTAATAACTAACTCTGTTAGCTCGAAACAGATTCATTAGTTTGCCATAAACATAGCATTGTACTTCCAACATAATTAGTAGTTGTAGAATTGCAGTCACATTCCTGTTTTCACATTACTGTTACTATATAAATAGAGCTATTTTTCATTATACTGTTTCCCATTGCAAGTATGTTCTCAATTCCGTTAAGAAGTTTCCTATAGAAAAGTTCATAGCAGTTGTACAGTATGCTTAAATTGTTCCATCCATTTTAGGTATTGACATCGTGAGAGTGATGGATTGTCTTTCTTTTTGCTCCAGGTTTAAAGTTTGTTATCCATTTATACTATTGCTAGCATTTTTTTTTTCAAAATTTCTATCTAATATTCTGATGTATGCCTGAATGAATGACCATCTGCAGGCTCCTTAAAATGGAAATTCTTAACAGAGTGAGTGAGACCACATACACAAAGGAGCATCTTTTTCAATGCATTGATTCTGGCTAAGTGAGGTGTAACATTTTAGTAGGTTATTGCATAGAGAACAAAATATGAGGATCATATAAGGAGAGAACAACTCCAATCAAATTAGAAGAAAATATGAAACGGAGAGAAATACAGAATTACATGGATCTAGATGTTTAACTTGTTACAGCTGATGCCGAGCTGTGGAGAAGGCTTGATGGTTGCGGTTATACTAATTAACAGCAATCTTTTGTCATCAAGGATGTCGAGTGAGGTGCTTATTTCATAAATATTACTTGAGCATGTTCTTCCTGTTCAAGCTATATCTGACACAACCAGATACTTTGTCGCTAGCGTTTCTTTTTCTTTATGTTAGTAGATAATTTTTGAAATATACTTTATCTGGCATCACAACAATTAATTTCTAAGAAATGTTTTTTTCAGTCATCGTTTCTCTTCTCCATGCCTCTTTTTCTCTTTGATGTGTCTTGTCTTCCTGTTACCTTGTTTAAGTTTTGAATTTCTGTTGGTCATCTTCAGGGACTAACGACTGGAGGACTCCCAACATTCATTGATGTTGGTAACAGTTTTGGAGCTCCAGCGATTGTGGAAGATAATCTGATACATCAGGTTTGTTTGTCTAGTATTACATTCATGTTGTTCATGCATTGTAAAAAACAAAGTAGGTGTTTATCAATTGTGGAAGATAATCTGATACATCAGGTTTGTTTGTCTAGTATTACATTCACGTTGTTCATGCATTGTAAAAAGCAAAGTATTTAAACAAGAAACTTCTCATTATTTGTCTTCTTGGCCTAATATTGTCCAATAGGCTATTATTATTCATTTCAATCTTTGATATTTGTTACTTCTTTATATGTCAAACCAGTTGGTGAGAAATGGAAAGAGAGTACTGATGATGGGTGATGATACCTGGTTGCAGCTGTTTCCTGATCACTTTAATACATCATATCCTTACCCTTCCTTTAATGTTAAAGATCTTGATACGGTAAGTTCACTTAAATCCAAGGTCTACAATACCGTATTCTATCGTTCGGTATGCTTGGTACGTACCGATCTAATAGAGGACCAGTACGCTCAGTATAGCTCGGTACCTTAGTGTACCATGTGTCGTGCTCAGTATGACTCGGTACGTACGATGCCGACAATTGATCGATATGCCGGTACAGTACGAGATTGCGAACCTTGCTTAAATCTATGTTCTCGATCCACCAGGAAATGGTGCCTTATTCTTAACAAAGGACATGATATATACACATATTTTCTACTGATATGAATCAGTCTCTATTTGGCAGGTAGATAATGGTGTGATCGAACACTTGCTTCCATCATTGTACAAAGAAGACTGGGATGTTCTTATTGCACATTTCCTTGGTGTGGTAAGTCAAAATAATTGTGTTATGATAAGTTCCCCTCCAAACTTTAAAATTAAATTACCTGCTGCAGGTTATCTCGTTGGATGAACATCCAAAATTTGCTAAACTTTTATACTTGTATATGACTATTTATATCTTTTTGTCCTTTCATCATAACTCTGTTTTCTGCCTTTTTGGTAAATAATATTTCATATAATCACATTGTTTTAATTTTTTAACAGAAGGCTTAGCCAGATCTAATTCTGTTTCTGTTGCTTCTTTGTAGATGTTGCCATGCAATTGATTTTTACAACATCACAAAATTCATGATTAGGAGGATTGGTTGTTCAAATGCATAGATTTCATGATAGAGAGAACTCTACATCACAAAAGTTAAATCTCAAATGAGTACTTTGTGATTTCTTACAAGTAAAATCAGAGGTACCTAATATTCTCACCTCCCCTTTGACTGCAGATGGTACTGTGTGACTGATTCAACTGTCAATAAGTTTAGTAGGTTTGGTAGGGTCACTCATATATTTTCTTATAAAACATTCATCTTTCATTTTTCAAGTTGTCCATATTTCTGATCTCACCTTCATTTAGTTACTAATGTGGTTTCAATAAGTTAACATGGTAATTATTGGTATTTCAGATGATAGGGAAAAGAGGTAATGAAAATAGAGTAGACATAAAACAGGCGGACAGAAAGGACTTCCGCGTGGACCTTAAGGCAATAATAGGCTTGTTTATTATACAAAGGATTTATGTGGGCTGATCTCTTTTCCAGCTACATGTTTTATTATTTGGAGCAGATATTATTCTTATTTCACCTAGTCTAGGACTCTCTAGATGTGAATAAAAGGAATTAAGGTACCCGCAAGACAATATCTAAGAGAAATCCTACTAACTAGAATGATTTGTTTACTTGTAAGAGAACCAAGTTGCAACACTTATGATATTCAGCAAAAAGGAGAAGAAAATTCAACAATAGAGAAACAGGACCGAGCGCCTTGTGTCTCAGGACCTTGCATCGGTTCCTGAATTCAGTTTGAACTAACCTTATCTTGAACTTATTTGGTGCCAATTGACGTGCTTCTATGTTGCTTATATTGTTCCCAACAATTTCTGCAGTTTGTTACTTGTTTGGTCTCTGATACAATGCAATGAGACAACTACCTCTGGTACTCCTTAGTGCACTGAAAAAGTACTTGCAACAGATTTGCTTGGTCTTTGAAATTAAGATGTATGACATCTGATTAATCATCAATGCAGTCCATATATGAGTGTCACAACCTCCTTGCTATCTCCTAAATTAGGGTAGTCAATCCATTGCATCACATCAGATTTGTGTTTATGTAGGACAAATGGGACAAATGTTCTTTGTGTGAGCAGATCTGATTCACACCTCATAATAGTTGGAAAACGAAGATTTTGAATTTCTTCATGAAATAATTTTGGTCTGCAACAAAGGAAAGTGGGAACTAGTTATCTGAATTTTGTAGTATCCTTCATGGAGTCTTTCTTATGAGAACCCCCATTTCATACTTAGGTTCTTCAGTGGACCATGAAACCCTGAAATGATTTTGCTTAGTTGTCCCAATAAATCCATTCAAATAGTTGAGATGTATATGACCAAAAACAACTAAGATGCCACATATGTTGCGACAGCTTTAATGAAAGTGGTAGAATATAGAGAAAATAGGACAGTGAGAAACTAGAAGAAAATAGATATATAAAAAGAGAAGGAATATGTACGGGCTGTCAGGGCTTAAGGAACTTGCCTTAAGAGGAAACTCATGCATGATAATTTTTCTCTTGCTTTCAGGGCTTCATTTAAATCTTCTTTTACCTTTCTTGGACTTTTTAGCTATAAACAGGATGCTTCCTTCCTGTCATATCTTGGATCCTTGGAAACTTTTCTAAATTTACTATCAATCATGCTTCTGTACAAACTGCAAAAATGATCCACAAGATAATTCACATAAGAGCAAATGAAAATTATGAAGAAAATTTTGTGGCATGAAATGTAGATGATATTTATCATGATCCAACTTAAAATTTAAAAACATAAATTGAATTTACTGTCCTAGTTTCTAGGTTATATTGTTTTTTCCATCTAAGTGGCATTTTGCTTGCATAATTTTTTGCAACATATATGATACTTAGATGATGCTCAATTTCTTATTATCAATAGGCAAAATAAGATGTGTTCTTAATCTTATCTTTTCATTTTAAGGCAAGTCCTGTCGCACAATTTGAGTAAGATAAGTAAGAATTTCAGAGGAAAGAAAGAGAGGGGACAAAAGGGGCAAAAGGGAGAAAAAACTAAAATTGTTACAGATGGAGCATTAGTCTCACCCCAGACTAGAGGTCTTGATGCCCATTCACCTTCATGATGGGTATGTTGAATTTTCATTCCAAATAACTCCTTATTTAATTTCTGAGGATGACATCAAGGTTGGAGTTTTTTGGTAATCAAAGAATTCTTTCCCTCCACAACATCCAGCAGGTGAATGTGAACATGCCATCTCAGGAATACCTCCACCTCCCATTTATCCTATTCTTCTGCCAAACTTGTTAACACCTTTTGACCCTCAGAAGATGTTCACATCCACTGCAAGTAGCATCCTTTTGCCAATTCTGTCTTGCAAAACTGCAGTTTAGGTCATGATGTTCCATTGCATAATGCCAGCTATGCTAATCATAAGAAGCCTCTGTTATGAGGCATTTCAATCTGTTTTAAAGCTGGGTAAAGTTTAGAAACCAAAGAAGGGTAAGGAACTGCATCCTCTGTTGACCCATTTTGATATAATAAAAATGTCATCATTTTTGAGAGAAATACCTCTTCTTGACTTAGGGCCTTTTTATGGATTCAAAGTAGTTATTGCATCCATAAGTAAAACACATGTTTCTTTTTACAAAAGATTTATCACTTTACTAAATGTGGTGATGCTAACCTTTTAGGATCATGCGGGGCATATATTTGGTGTCGATTCTGCACAGATGATACAGAAGTTGGAACAATATAACAGTATTCTTGAGGTATTTTTTGCTGAAACCACTTGCTCATATTTTTCTGTTTCCTGCTAGCCTTTATTGTTAACTACAATGACTACTGTGACATAATTTATGCTTTCATCTAGTATCGACTAACACTACTCTTCAGGAAGTTGTTAACGTGCTGAAGAGCCAATCTGGAGCAGGTGGCCTTCATGAGAACACTTTTCTCATTGTAATGGGTGATCATGGCCAAACCACAAACGGTGATCATGGTGGTGGCACAGCAGAAGAGGTTTAGTGTATTTTTTATACCTTTTTAAAGTTTCATGAGCAACTTTATGCTTGTTCCCCATACACTTATTTTTATTTAAATTAGGAGTTTTTTGCTCACCTATCTATCCATTCTGAGCATGTACTCTGCAGGTTGAAACGTCACTCTTTGCTATGAGTTTACAGAGTCCTCCAGCTTCTGTTTCATCTGTTCTTGATTCAAGTTTTTGCCATGCTGATTTGGTATGTTTATGTCTCAGTGAAGCTAATTCATTTATTGGAATCAATTTTGTAACTGGTGGCGGTTTCATTTCCTTATTCTACATTAAATTATTGTTTTTGTTATGTGATGTGCAATCTTTGATGCACTCTTCCCCGTCTAGTTAAAGCTGGTTTAGAAGAACTAATATCATCACACTTTGCACATTCACTTTAGTAAATCTGTTTCATTTTTTTTAAAAGCAAAATTGCTCTATTTATGCAATAAATATGGTAACATGTCTTTTGTTATCTGCTTTCCTAGATGCCTCATAACCTTTTCCAATTGTCATCCTCTTTCCCTTCTCTAGCTTATTATCATATTAAATTAGAGGTAAGATATGATTACCTTTAGGATGGGAAACAAATTAATTGATGGATGTCAATGGCGATGATATTAAAAGATAATTTAGGAGTAGTGAGGAGGTATATGGGTCTGGAAGAAATAAGGCTTTGTTTTTCACATGTTAAAGTTTGAAAATGTTGATATTGAAGGCAAAATCTATTATTATATACCCTATGCTGGAGTGTCTTACAATTTATTACTGGTTAAAGGCAAATGCAATGGACAATTTACACTATACACTATATGACAAAAGTTAGTACATAATATACTATAATATTTAGGGACTTGGGAAATTTATAAAGCATTGATGGCCCAAATGAAAGTTGAGCAGGGTATGATGCTGATGACTGGGTTTGCATAGCATCAGTAGCTGGTAAAGCTGAGGCAACAGGATGAAACTGAGCTCTATAATGCCAAATAGTAGGATTAAAAGATGACAATAGTAGTGTTTGAAGTTTGAACTAACATGAACTAGTGGAGAGTGGAGACAACGATTTGAGGAACAAGATTGCATACTATATTTACTTCAAATTTTGTTGAAATTGAGGATTCTCTCGGTCGAAAAGTAAAACCTAAACGTTGTTAAGTCTTATGTGGTGCCTTGTTGAAAATATTAAGATGTCTGTGCTGTTAGTTTTCAATACAATGATATTTTGTTGATTTGTTTTTTTAATTTTTTTTATTTCTCAAATTATCAGGATGGTAGAAAGCTATGCATTGGCATCTTCGAACAGGTTAGGTGCATCCTCATGTTCCCTATATTGCGAGTATAGCAGTAACTTCAATTCCTTCAACTGTTTTTTTCTTCTTTGACATTTCTTTTTATACATGCAGCTCGACTTTGCAGTAACTATTTCAGCACTCCTTGGTATTCCATTTCCTTTTGGCAGGTACATTTCAGAACCCTTGAAAGCCAGTGTTTGATTCCAGCACATTCAACCTCGTTAGCTCATGATTATGCTATACTTACGAAACCCATGATTTACTTTTTACATATTCTGTTTGGGTAATTGTAGCCCTTAAACCAAAGGAAGTGACATTGCAGCTCGCTGCTCAACTTTTCAGTGTTGCTGATTTGATGTTCCAAGAAAAGGGATACTTTAAGATATTAAATATTTAGTTTTTAGGTTTTTTGTTTTTGTTTTTTCATTAGAGGTGTAACCATGTCAGTTGACAGTGTCTGTCTGTGTGCTGTTTTCGATGCCGTAAGTGTGTGTCTATAGGTATATATACATGTATTCGTATATATATTTATGTGTGTATATATATATATATTCATATGTTTAGTATTTGTTAAACTTAGGTGCTTTCTGTTACTTAATTTCCGTGTTACCTACTATACATGGTGGCTTATAAGAATGAATTTTTATCTCTATAGCATTGGGCGTGTTGATCCTGAAATATATGCATTGAGTGCTCATACATGGGAAGGTCGAGGAACAGGTACAAATGATTGTCAACCATCATCAGATTTGGCAGCATGGAAGCAAAATTATGCTAATGCTCTCTGCATTAACTCATGGCAGGTACTACTTGAAATTGTGTAATAAAATTGTGCTACTACTACAGTGTAGTTAATATACTTTTTGTTAAACTATTTGTAGAGTCTGTCTTTATTATGCCAAAGAGGTAAAAAACTATAATATTAGTGTTATACTTGGAATTCTACCTAAGGTTATTTTGGGGATTTCTTAATCAAATTTAGGTTAAGAGTTAATTAGGGACATTTTGGCAATTTAACTTGGACATTGGTATCCTTCCTAATTATGTTAAGAATAGACTTTGATTAAAGGAGGTTGGTGGAGGATTGACCAAATCCTAAATTGATTAGGAGCACAAACAACAACAATAGCAAAGTCATAAGCCCCAATTATTTGGGGTCGGGCACATGGATTTTTTGTCGCTATTGAGATATGTAAAAAGCCATATGTTTAGTTGAGTTTAGAGTACTTAAATATTTATTTATAGTTTCCATTAAAGTCTTTTTAGGTCTTCCTCTATATCCAAATTAAATTACCAGAATATCCTTAATTAATTTTAACCTAAATTTGATTAAGAAATCCCCAAAATAACCTTAAGTAGAAATCCATGTATAACAATTAGCAGTATTAACACTTCTGTTTAGTTCTTCTGTTTCAAGGCAATACCTCCAATACTTTATTGTTGGAAAGCCGAATAAGCCACGAGGATTTTGTAGCACATAATAGAAAGCCTTAGCTGCTGCTTTTCATTTTGATTCTTGTTTCTCTTATTGTGGCTGGGTGTGATACTCTTTCTGGTTGTGTCAAGCCACGAGATTAGTAACAACAAACATTTACCTTGCATTCTCATGCTTTCTTATGTTCATTTGGACAAAGTAGTTTTGTTTACCAAATTATGGAAATAGCAGATAAGAATCTGTATCTTGTTGTAGGTGACATTTAAATCTGGACTAGTCTAACATCTATTTTGTTTTTTGTCTATCCCAATTGTAATCTTCAGTTGAGATTACAATTCAGTTCCTTTTTGGTATGCTTCTCTTAATTCAGTTCCTTTTTGGTCTGTTGTTTACTTTACAGGTGAAGAGATATATTGATCTTTATTCTGCCACATCAGTTATTGGGTTGCCTATTGAGGATCTAAACCATGTATCACAGTTGTATAGTCAAGCTCAGACTAACTGGTCAGATACTGTAAGCAGCAGTTACTTACCTATGGGTACCCCTGACAGGATTCAGGATAGCGAAGAGTCACCTTTCCAACAGCAAATTGATGCATATTCTGACTTCTTAGAGAGTGTTGCGAAGCTTGCTCGATCAGCTTGGACAGAGTTTGATGGGCCTTTGATGGGTGTTGGACTCAGTTGTATGATTGTTTCTCTTGCCATTCACCTATTGGCGATCAGAAGGCTAAATATTCTCTGCAAACCTTATCAAAATGCCCTGAGCATTCTTGGTAATTATTTCGGTCTGGTTTCTCCTCTTCTTTTGGTGGCAATACGGGCAGCCAGTTTTCTGTCAAATAGTTACATATGTAAGCTGAAAACTACTATGCACACTGTATTGTCCATATCTTTTACTATTCTAATTGCCTTCAACTATTATGAATGTCATTCAGTGGCAGAAGGAAGCGTTGCAAATTTTCTTTTAGCTACTACTGGTATTATCAGATTACATCCTTCGATCAGCGAGTGGAAGCTTCCAACAGATGTTAGTATTAGTTCCGTGCAGATAGATGTTTCTGATTTTCATGATTTATATTTTTTTATGTTTGTTTTTTGCAGGAACTTTTCTTTCTTATTTTAAGTACCATTATTAGATTTGGAATAGAAATTGGGATGTCAAAGGAAAGTTCTGCTTCGACATTTTTGTTTACCTTTTCTAAAAATATTTTTCGTATCAATGAAAGAGATTCTCTTTGGACAGTTTTGACAGACATATTTCCAATAATTTTGCTGGTCGTTTTGGCAATCATGTTTTACAAGTTCATTTCTGGCATATGTTGTTGGCCACACCTTAGATATATTCTCTATTTTGGAACTGTATCTAGCTATGTGCTCATAGCATTACATTGGGCCTCAGAGAGCAATTTGATGCCTATTTCTATGTTTGTTCAATATACTGGAAGGAACTTTGCACCTCGAGTGGTTTATGCTATTGGCTTTGGGCTTCTGGTATTGTCAGTGCTTTCTCGGTTTATGGACAGTAGTAGGGTAAAGCCAACAGCAAGAATGACAGTTTTATCTCTGGCCTTAGTTTCTTCATGGAGCCCAACCATCTTGATTCTACTGGGAAGACAAGGTCCCTTTGCTGTTTTGATTTTCATAAGTGGAGGTATTCTTTAAAGTTTTTAGTCCTCCTGTGTTTTTGTTTACTTGTGAATTTGTGATTATTATTGATTTTAAAATAACAATCTACTACTTTGTAGTTTTTTATATTTACATGCTTGGAAGTTGTTTTGTCAGTGATTTTTCTGCTATGTTTTCCTGGAATTCTTAAGTGTAATACCATATCATTTGAATAATCTTTATATGACAGCCTGGTTTATACTAAAGTCACGGAGGGAAGGATGTATAGAATCCACAAGTAGAGATTTGGGAGCCTCTGTTATTGATCCTATGCCTGTGATTCAATGGAGCTTTCTAGCTGTTTGTTTATTCTTTTACACTGGTCACTGGTAAGTCACATGGATTTTATAAAAAAATTTATACTAACACCTGTAGAATATTTTCTTACATTTAGCTTAGGCTAGAATAAGCTACCAGGGTACTGCATCAAATTAACCTGTACCCTGTAACTAATTTCATGCATTGTTTAAGATTTTCACGTAAAATTTTTGCTCCCTTTATATTCACCCTGCACAAAAGATGCACTAGCTTAGCATGATTGTGCACATATCTGTACCTATTATTGTATGACTGACCTCCATATTTTTAGCATAGCTCAGTTTGTTCTGCATATGGAAGCCAACTTCGTTCTTGGTATTCAATTTAATATGTTATTAGTGACCATAATTCACATATTTGAAAGCAGATGGAATTTTTTCTCTGGAGGATGTTATTCTTTTTCTCATTTTTTTTGTGATTTTCTTTTTAATGCATACTGTGGAATGATCCTTCTATGACTGCATTTAGAGTTATGATGAAGCAAGACGATAGTTTTGTAGAGGTGCATCACTTAAATGGCTGAAATGCTATATCTAGTAAGATGAAGTTAGTGGTACATTTCTTGTGTACTTTTCGAGTATTTTGAGTAAAATACTTTTCCAGTATTGGGTGAATATGGACTTCCTCAGTAGCATGTGATGCGAAAATCACATATATTGATCTTGAAACTATGGCCAATATGATGTGATGAGTTTTGTTGTTATTTTGTTACAAATGTGATAGGTAGACATGCATGGTTTATCACATGTCCGGACAGATTTCACATTTTCATATCCTGACATATACCTGGAATTTCTAGTCTTTATGCTTGCACTTTTCAGACGTAACCTTTGTGTATAATTATGCAGGTGTACCTTTGATGGTCTGCGTTATGGTGCAGCATTTGTTGGGTAAGTTGAGATGTTATATATTTCTTACTGATTAAACTGCAGATTTTCTATCATGCATGTTTTATGGTTACTCATAGGTCACCACCTTTATAAGTCTTTTAGGTCCTTTCTTCACCAACGCCTTTGCTTTTGTTTGGAGGCCTAAGATCATTTATTACCTTATTGTTTTGCAGGTTTGATCATTTCAATATCATGCGTCAAGGTCTTCTACTTGCAATAGATACTTTTGGTGTGTCTCACATTCTTCCTATTCTTAGTATTCCGTTTATTATCACACTTCAGTTGCAAAATAGTAAGGATAACGTTGCTGAGGGTAATACTTTTCTCTACCTGGCACAGGTAATTTGATTCATTTTCTACAGACCATATATCACCTTTTGCTACTTCTCAAAAACTACTTTTCCTTCTCTTGTTCTTTTTTATTAATAATTGCCATGGGGTAGATCAGTGAACATTCTCCCTGTTCACTTCTCTGTCCTGAATTCTCAGTTTAGCCCTAATCATGTGTACCATTCTTGTGAACATTCAGGTCTTCTTGATTTATGGGCTTATAACAGCTACGACAACTACATTGACAATCATCTGCGTCACAATTCAAAGAAGACATCTAATGGTCTGTTTCTAAGGAGATCCTATTTTTCAATTCACCATATTTCCTCATAATATTATAAAGCAATAATAATTAATCAACCTTTTTATGGTCTGAAAGAATTTCTTTGATGTGTTCCCCTAAATAAAAAGTTGTTTAGGAAAACTTGTAAAAATCATTTTTTTTATGTGGTGATTAGGTACTATATGGCCTTACTTAAATCCATAATAAAGTAAATCTTTAAACCTTTTTCAATTTGCTTGCAGGTTTGGGGATTATTTGCACCAAAATATGTTTTTGACGCCATAGGCCTTCTCGTGACAGATGCATTAATTTTTATGGCTTCTCTGTACTATTACTGACATGGCAGTGATGTGCTCTGTGATAGCATGAAGACTCAGGCTCAGCATTTTCCTCCAAAATTTTTTATTGGAGAACTAGATTGATTACTAATTTAAGCATTTTTATTCAGTAGATAATTAGATAAATTTAGCCATGGTCCGGTCTTCATTGGCTGCACCCTATACATATTGCCAAATGGTAACAGCTTGTGCACTCTATAATTATTTCTAACATCTCTAGTAACTTCAAGTTTATATAAAACAATGTTATTTTTAATGGTACAGGTTTCTTATACAAAGGACATAAATCAATGGATTATTGTTTGAAAAAAGGGAAAAAAGTGGCATGCATCTTGGAGATTCAGATTGCTTCAGATCTTTCCTTGGAGGTTGTCAAATTGTTTTGGTCGTGTTTTTCAGATTATGATTAATGGCTATTGATGAGATAGTTGATTTATTCTTTTATTAAGGGATGTCAATGCAACTAACTTCAGTTGTTGAACATTGAAGACAAATTTGGGGCCCATTTAATCACTAGAGCAACCTGACAGGATAATGAGATCCAGGATATCGCTATTTTATTCCTGATAATTTTATATGCTTAATTTGTGAGAATTGAATTATCATTTTGAAAGATAAGCAGATTAGTGTGTGTGACCATCAGTTGGCATCTAATGTACCTTTGACGCTCTAGCTAATCCATCATTTCAGTCTCTGGTAGCTGATCTCATGTCAACTTCTCTAGATAAGAATTTAATGCACCTCAGTATGATCTCAGGCAGATCAGTAATTATGTTATTGAAGATATGAGGAGCTAACGTATGAAAACCTTGGCCATTATGCTCTTACTTTTACTGATTTTTTATGCTTTTGTTTCTTGCTTGCTTCCTGTAGTTATGCTCTTATATGGAATACTTGGTGACTTATTGATTATCTGATGCCTATTCTCTGTATTGAGTCAAAAGGCAGGGGAGTTCTTTCTTGGTTTAGAGAGTGTGGCAAGGAGATACACAAATTATTCTCCATCTACTACTTGGGCAAACTCATTTACAATTTTGTTTCAAGAATCACATCAATTGCACAAATGGTTTCAGTTAATCATAGCTGTGCAGCAACTGATACTTTTTAGAGGCTCTGCCCCATTTTGTATCGTCACTGGGAAGCCAATAATTCTCTCAGTTTCCTGGAACAAATTGTATATCTTTGGTTGCTGCAAGCAATATGTTAGGGAGTTCAGTGGTAAAGGTAGATGACATTTCAATGAATTATGATGTCATGATTATGAGGTCAGTGGTAGTACATTTAGTTAATTATGATGAAATGACCTATTGCAGGAGACTTTGTCATCCTAACTGCGGACATTTTATTACCTTCAATAGATCTTTTGCCTCTTATGTCAATTTCTTGCCTCTTGTTAAAAAAAAAGAAGTTTATCATGCTTCTCGCCTTGCATATTGTTTCAGAATATGTTTCTATCCTAGTTACTCCTGTGCATAAACTGATGTCATAGCTGCTTTAGATCAGCATGTAACGTGGTCTGGGTAGTTAATAATTGTTGAATAGTCTTTGGGTTTAGCCTTTGTATGCCGACTTAAATTGAGTGGTAGCATTTTGAACTAACCTGTTTTAAGATGCACATGATTTGGGGACATCGTGGAACCAACCCGAAGGCAACAATATATTGTAGAAACAAGAGCACCGGCATGACCATGAAAAGCGCACAAAAATTTCGAATCATACTGTTCATCAAAGGTGCGTCATGTTTAGTTTGAAAAATTTTACTTGTCTACAAAAGAATTGCATCATCCTATCGAATAAAAAAGATGATATCATCGAATAAATAGGGATCTTATAGAATATTGCATCTAAGTTATCTCCAAAATTAGTTTAAATCTGTATGGGAATATAAAGGAAGAGAGGTACCTTGTGTATTATTCTAAAACTGGTAGTCTGTGCTCAATGCTAACTGCCGCCTTCTTAGAAATGATATATCCATCCGACGGGCCAGATCTAAATCCAATGAAAATTAAATGGATATAATGTGCATATGCATGCATACAAAAAGAGCTAATCCATGGTCACCCGTGCTTGGAGTTATGGATCTTTCCGTGTTTAAGTCTGCGGTTAATCTTTCAAGAGCCATCCATAGTTTATTGACGGCATATTAGAAAGAGAACACTTTGTTTCCTTGGCTGCATATCTTTGCTTAGTATTTATTATAATATCAAAAGTCCGTCGCAATTTTGGCAGCACAATAATGGAACCGTGCAGCAGGAACTGTGGCGCCGACTTCCGGAGTTGTCATATGGATTAATAAATTTCTCGTCAATTTGATCAGTTTAACTCACATAAACAGAGTTGACATCTCTTCCCCAGCATTCTATGGGCCACAAAAAGGCCCTTCCGTTCTCGTAATGGACCAGGGAAGGAAGCTAAGGTCTCATTCTGATGTGCATCTTCCACCGGCATATGCAGATGGTTGAGATGAAGCCTTCACAGCTTTTTTTTTTTTTTTTTTTCCAGTATTCCTGTTCCTGGGGCCTCGCAATCGATCTTTCGTGACCCCCTCCGTTGCTGCTTTCGAGTCAAATCAGGTGGCCAACCTAAATTTCCTTCTTGTACGTGTTCTCCTCTGTTCGTCAGGCTAAAGAATCTGGTAATGTTTCTTATTTTACTTGATTGCACGTTTGTTGTTTCTTCCGTCGTTTGTTCATGTTTAGAGTTGGTCATATTACTCCCAGTCAAATCATTCCCATCCTGCACGTTTGTTTTAAGCATGCGATAAGGTTTCCTGTCAAGCAAATCTGGGAATCTGATGGCTGGCTTCATTGCACTGCAGGAGGAAGACAAAAAAAGAGGCCCAGATCTTTCCAGGCACAGAAAGAGACTTCGTTCTCCTTCGTCAGTTAGGTCTTGCCTTCCCTTTTCATCGTCAGCCTTGACGCAACTTGCTGCTTGCCAGCTTCATCGTCTCACCCCATTGAAATGACTCAACACAACCGCTGTTCTAAATGATTTCCGCATCAACATAGCCTCGGTAAAAGACTAACAAGCCACTCTCCAACTTCTACACGCAACCAGGAAGCCTCCTTTTGTGGCATTTTCTTCATGAACATAATATATCTTTCTTCTCATACTCGAGTATATATGATTTGTCTCGTTTATCCGCTTAAGACCGGCGATCGATTAATATGATTTTTTTTGTTTTTTGTTGGTTTTGATAGCGTGAGAATTTAGAGGCTCGTAAGCCTCATGATCGTAGCTGAGGTGACCTGAGTAGTTATCAGATCATTCAGCAAGAGGGAGACGGGCATAAGCAGACAGTGGAGCTCAGTTGCCTTCACAGAATTGATTGTTGGCTGCCAAAAGGCCAAGGATTGATGCTGTTAGTGATGAAGGAAACTTGAAGGGGACACTTAGAACAGAGATTTTTCTTTTTTCCACTTTTAATGGCAGCATGTCAACTGCATAAATGCAAGAAAACAGTGAAAAAGAAGGACGTGAAGGTGACTGAAACGTAGCTCTTATTATCTGCACTCAGTCCCAACCTAAACAATTAAGTTGGGCTAACACTGCCACCCTGACAAATTATTCAAAGATCACATAGCTAACGACTGTTCTCCAAGACTTATGTGCATCAGAAAAATCTTTGTAACACACACACACACACACACACACACCTGTAAACTACTCTGCTGTCTTCTCCCTTTGCTTTCGAGTCCTCCAAATCACTTGCTGTTTCCGAGAACTCGATTAATGAATCGCTGTATGCTTCTCTCCCTTGCTGATTCCATATGGGCACCGGCTTTGTTTCTTGATCGTGTCTGTCAATCTGATGGTGCCGTTGAGGTACTCCGACCATTTGAGATCCTCTGGCTCGCCTTCGAGATGGATTTCAGCTCCCTCGTTGGTCAGCAGCTCTGCCCACGGGAAGATGCCATTGTCGAGAAAGGGACTGTAGCTCTGCAACTCCACTCCATTGCTACTGTTTCCGCTGCTCGCGCTGCTGTTGCTGGTATTGCATGCCTCGAAGTACTGGAAAGGTAGCAGCAGGGAGGAGGCGTCCGGTGGGAGACCGGCGGGCATTGGCTTTAATTCCACCGAGGTCGATGGAGTCGACGGCGCGTTGTAGCTCAATTCTGGGATCATTTCGGGCAGCCTGCAGTTCTGGGCAAACCAGAGAGGCATATTTTGGTTGAGGATGTCGCAGTTAGAGCCCCGAGAAGCATGCTGAAGTGCGATGTAGCTCATTGAGCCGGACAGGGAGGAGCTCTCCACGCTTCCGGGAAGGCCGAGTTCTTCCGTGGCTGCCATCGACCTCCCAATTTGGTTCCTCTCCAGCATTGGCATCGACGGCGCAATCGGCCGGAGGACGGCGTGCTCCGGATTCTCCGACGCGGGCGGCGCGAGCTTCGGCTCCCCGGATTCTGACGACTTGTCGCTGTTACCGGTTGCTCTTCTGTCCTCTCCGCCGTCCGCCTCGTTGAGCGGCTTGTGGGTGTCGGGATCGATGCCGCTCTGCTTCAGCTTCTTCTTCACGCAGGAATTCCAAAAGTTCTTGATCTCATTGTCCGTCCTCCCCGGCAACCGGGAAGCAATCCTCGACCATCTGACGGAACAGCAATCAGAGGTTGCAGACACACATCTCTGGGGATGCCATGTATTAATTATTAGTAGCAGTAGTTAGTACCTGTTGCCTAGCACCGCATGGAGTTCGACGATGAGGTCCTCCTCCTGCTGGGAGAAGGTGCCCCTCTTGAGATCAGGCCTCAGATAGTTTATCCACCTCAATCTGCAGCTCTTGCCGCACCTCTGAAGACCTGCAAGTCCGTAGCTTCAGCTCCGAAGCCGAGCCTCAAGCATCGACGCAAGTGCACAAAAGAACAGGTACCCTACCTGCTAACTTGGGCACGGAGCTCCAGCATCCATGGCCGTACTTGGTGATATGATTCAGAAGCTTCTCGTCCTCCTCGGGAGACCAAAGGCCTTTCCTCAGCTTCTGCTTGAAGCAGCAAGCGTGCCTCCCCATTACGGCCGGCGGGATTCCACTCAGACGAGAGGGGTGAGCTTGAAGGGGGGGAGGGAGGCCATGGTCAAACGTGCCTGCTGCGTGGTTGGATTTGGATTCTCGTCCTCCTTCCTCACACATTCATTTCAATTGCTGTGCTTTTTAACGTGGGCGCCGGGGCCGAGTGCCACAACCAGCTCCTAGAATTAATGTTCTGCCGGTCCAACGGTGGGGGCTGTGTCTGCCACCATTCTTCCACAGGAGACCTCTGTCCCATTGCAGTAAAAAGAAAAAAAAGGTAAAAAGCCATGCAAAAAGGCATCTTTCCACTGTAAGTTCCATGAATGCTGTATCTGAAGATTACGTTGGTCTCAAATCCATGGCGTGGAAAATTTCAGCTGCGCTTTCAGGGAGAGTGCCACACGAACGTGTCGGGTGGGTATCATGTCCCAGATGATCCGCGTGTCAGGGAGAACAGCTCCCCTCTCTTGCTTTTTGGTGGATCTGATCGCATCCACCGTGAGAGACAGAGAGAGAGAAATAGAGTTGTGAAGTAGTGGCTGTAAAGGCAAAAAGGAAGTCGCTCCGCTTCCTTGTCTCCCCCAAAACTCACTCACCGGAAATGGTAGAGAGAGTTCAATCATCCAATGCAATCACAGAAAGAACCAGCGACGACTCCCCGAATCTATGGTGCCATCAAATAAATAAATTTGATTTGATTTAATTAAATCGAATCAAAATCTTTATCCGAAGATTTATAAAATTATGATATTTTAAAGATTTTTTTTTTTTTTAGGACTGATTAAAAACTAGTTAAGGGAGGGTGTAAGAAGACATCAAAAGAATGAATTGAAACCATTTGTAATCTTAAAATCGAATTATTCAGTTCCAATTCGATTCAATTTTCTGATTGATTCGAACACCCCACCCCCGACTCTACTGGCTGCTGCAGCATACGCCGAGATCGATCTCTTGGAAACTTTACCGGATCGGAATTCCATATGAAGCAGATAGCGTGAGCAACAAAGATGACAGGGTGGTGGTGAAGATTTAATGTTGATTGATAGAACGGATGGTAGCGTGTGAGTTGTGCTGCGTCGGGTCCCTCCATTGGAGGAGCAGCCTCAGCTTCATCGGTCGACACTCTCCCCCTGTCCTTGCCGTGTCCAGCTTGTGCGAGGGGCCTTTCCGGTCGTCATCCGTCCATGACCACGCCCGCCCAAGCACATTAAATGCTGCCATTGTTCTCAAGACTGAAGTGTGCAACCTATCAGACTTCGATCGACATCATCCATGCCTCCGTATGCTTCTACATAGCTGTCAGCGGCCATGGACTACTGCCCAAAGCAACAAGAACCGGAAGATGTGATGTAATTCCCCGTCCCAGGCAGCCACCGTCTCCTCATCGTACTTGTTTCTGAACCACACCAAGATTACTGACATGAGAGAGAGCGAGAGAGAGAGAGTTCCTGCTGATGGTCCTCACAGCTGATGCTACCTGTTCCTGTAGATCCACGCCATCAGCTGTACGACGGATGAGGGATTCCAGTCACGCGATGCGGACGATTCGGACGCGGTTCGTCTAAAAAGGAGCCGCGTCGGAGACATAGTTGAGAGGGGGGGAAGCCCCACCGTGGGACGGCGGAGCCACTGCAAAATGGTCCAACCGAGAACACCGCACCAGCAGTAGTAGTACTGCGTGCTGAGGTGACGGAGGCACTCTCGGGGTGTTTAAAGAAGCCACTGTTTCAGCGAGCAGATGCATGTCGACCTCAACCACATAGCCTGGTGGTGGTGGTGGTGGCCAACAAGCAAGCCACCACCATCGACGGCACAGCAGCCCTCATTAACGCTCCCTCCGTCCATGCATGCGTGCTTTGGGCTCAATGTTCGGCTCATCAATATTAAGGTGCGATTCGCATTGTTGTTTGGTAAAAGGGATGAGATCCGAGTAACATCTCATACCAATCACATACCAACAATGCATGCATGTCGAGCAACATCAAATATTACTAAATGTATATTAGTTAGTTTAGTTGATAAAGATTTTGATGATTTATATAATATAGTTAGAAATTCGTCTTCGTTATTTATTCATTAAAAAATTAATAATATTATCTTAATAAACCCTGATATTATAAATCCTTTTAACTATATATGATCACCATCTTGAGAAATGATTTCTTTTTTCGACTAATCTATCTCTAACATAGCATCAAAGAGGTCTTGCTCGACATGTCCAAACTAGGCATGACGTGTGCATGTGCCTCATTCATCCTCCAAAGACAAACACTCTTAATTTTTTTTATGTAAATTATAACTATCAAGATTACAAAATAGACGATATACTTTCACATGGATAAAATCTAAGATAATTGATATTACAAATATAAATAAGCAATAATAACTATGGTTACGGAGCAAACACAATGAGGGCATGGCATGTTTCTTATAGTTAGTATAAAGCCTTGTAACCCTTCTCGATGTTTTTAACCTACAAACTTACTTCGATATCAATAAGGTATTGTGGGTAGGTAAGAGACCATCAAATTGACGACCAAAATTAAATTAACAGTACTTTGAATTATAAATGATGGATTCGACCGACCGTGATAACAATACTCATCCTATAAAAATTTAAATTATAGATGCTAAACCTAAGATTTGACATACCGAAATATATCATTTAATACGGATGGTACATTGATACATCGATCCATGATTAAATCATCAAATTTTACAGCAAAAACATTTAATATGGCAAACTTAATAAAATAGTAAGTGCCATAGAGTAATATAGTCAAATAACACTTATAAGGACTGCCATTGATGATATATTTATTTTCCTTCGGATCTCCTCTCCTTCTTATCATCGATACACTAAATAGATATTTAATTATTTATTTAATAAAAGATGGATGTCGAGTCTTTGCTTGCAGGGTCGGTAGATACGCACGATGACGTGGTGAGACAGACACTGGTCGTGGCTCAGCTCGCACCGCAATAGGTTTTGACCAACGCCACCAAAAGTAAACAATAAGCAGGGCAATGTATGAGCAAAAGCTTCCATGCATTGTGTGCATGGGATGGGGACAGGCAAGCACTGGTGGAATGGCATCTCCATTTCCATGCCTCCACCTCCACCTCCACTTGATGACACCAAATAAAAAACTGAGACCCACACAACCCTTCTCAAGCATTATGAAGCCGCCCTTGTCTTTACTGATGTTTCCAAGCACAGTTGGGATGAGGAAAAGGACAGACATTTCTGAAAGAAAAGCTACACATAATACACTTGTGTTTCACAAAATACTGTGTGATCCACAGGGGCCTGCAAGAAGAATCAGATGTGAAAGAAGCATCCAGTGTTATCTTGTGCAACCATCAATTATCAGATGTGTTTTCTTTTTAGAAAACATCATAGAGACGCATTTAGTTATGATGATTAAGAAGAAGAAGATTCCATGGCACTGCTGGTGATTGAATTTACTGTGCAAAAGGATCGATTGGATATGGATGCTCGTGAGACGTCTCGGCTTGCCTACAGCTGGATGATAGTGAGGTAGCATATTGGAGTGTACTGGTGTGGAGCAATGTAGTCCTTTTGTGACCATCACAGATTGGCGTGAGCCCCAAACCTTATCTCTTGTCCCTGAGGAAGAAGAAGAAGAAGAAGAAAGAAGAAGAGGATATCCCCGAGTCAATGAACCAGGTCAAGAGGTGGTGGTGGTCCACATGCTCATTACAACAAATATGTATGTGTTGTCGGGGGAATACCTCCAAAAGGGACTCCCATGGCCGCCGGTGGATGCTTCTCAGAGATTGTAAAATGAGTCGGGGGAGAGTGCTCACATGTCTTGGACTGGTTTAGGTGTCTCTTCAATTCAACTCGATCCTGCCAACGCAAAGTTTTGGTGAAGGATAATATTGTGCACAAACAAATCTTACAATTCTTAAACAAAGAATGCACACTAAAACATAATACAATAAGACAGATACCTGCCATGCTGCTGTCTTCATGTTTTGAGATTCCATGCCTTTTTTTCAATGTAGGGGTTTCTCTTTGTGCTCCAGCATGCCCCCATATTTAAATTTGATGCAGCAAACTTCAATCTGAATTTGCTTGTCAACATAAGCATATGAGGCAAAAATTTGTACAAAAGTTTTGTTAGTATTACCCTCCTCTCTTTCTATTTCAGCTGTGGTTCAGCGTATCATATCAGGTGATTTGTCTGCATTCATGTGGTGCAAAACAAAGATCCAAATGACTTTTCCTCATACCATTTTTTTTCTCCCCTTTTTTCAATTATTAGCACAATTTGATCATCGGGTGCCATACTAACTTAAGGGCTGTAGAGGTCCAATCCATCCGCACCGGCAGAGAGAGACGGATGATACCTAATTCTCCAATCCTTAGGGTTATGTCTCTGTACCTTATCTTCCAGTTTCTAGGGTTATGTCTCCCCTCCTACTCAAGGCATGGCCGGCAACAAAATTAATTAGGCTGTTACAAAAACTCTTCCTATGTAGGAGGAACCACAGTGGGTCATTTATAGACATCTAGCTGAAAAAGGACTTCCACTCTTCGATTCATACTAATCCACAGGCTACGCTTTTACTTGGGTCCTTAAGTGGCACAGAGAGCAAAGTGCTATAGCTTTTCGTTCAGAAAAGGAAGGTTGGGAGGCCCAAGACATGATGGCATTTGACCTTAGTAAGAATAAGGAAGAAAGAAAAAGTTCAAAGTGATGATTCCACTAATTATAGGATCCTTGTTGGATTGACAATGCCACTTCGTCCCCACAACACCCAAGTAATCATGTTCTCAGTCTTTCTTATGACAGTGGAGCTTGTCATCACCCGTGCATCATTTAAGTGCTACAATTTGAAGAAAGAAGATTGGCCACCATAGTACGAAGTTAATTCTTCCACGACGTGTCTCACTTGTTTCCACCCAAATGATATCTAATGGAATCGTACAAAATATTAGGCCGAGCGGAAATAAAGATGAGGAAACAGACAGTTCAAATTAACAAAATGTCAGCAGTTGAAAGATGCTGGTGAATAAAGGTGAAGTGAAACCAAGAATTTATCATCTGAAAGAAGTCAGTGAAGCCCTATCAAGGCAATTACGAGATGGTCAATAATATTCCATTTTTATAGTCTTAACTGAATTTGCTATAACACTCTTCTATCAGGGTGATGTTACCAATCTAGCTAAACTACGGTTGTTCATCAACATACAAGTACTACAGTTTATGATCTTAAGCTATGTATCATAGCATCAACGGAAGAAATTTATGCATTACAAGAAACCATGCTAAAAAAAATTACAGTGTTGCCAAACTTTATAACCAGGAACTTACTTCTACAGGAATAAAGGATATCTAGTTCACTGTTTGCATATAGGAATAAGAATTGATCTGATTTGGGGGGTTTGCAAAAAGTTGTTTCGATGATTAATGATCACTGACTATTGCTGAATCTTCCAGCATTATGAGCCTGTAGGCCCTTAGCATTGTCAGCACTACCACTTGTCGCTACCAAGACAAAAGTTTTTGGAGAAAGAAGACAACCCAAAAGTTAATATTGACAATGGACAAACATTTAGGGCACACGTCCAAGTAGTTGAAATCCAGGGAGAAAAAGGAGCTGTTGAGGACGAGAGTTAAAATAACAAGTCCAAGAAAGAACTAGATTGATAAAATATTGTCCCCACTGTTTTAAATAAAAGGGGAATTCTTTGAATCTGATACCTCATTAGTAGGACCAACCAATCTCGAACTGTTCTCTGAATTGACGTCTCGGAAAAGCTGAAGAATGATATAATGCAGTGAGGCAACAAACGGTACCTGTCATTAAATGAAACATTTTGAAAATGATCGATGAATTAATGGCTTCACCAACATATGCATGAATTCTGTTAAGACAATTAAACATCATGAATTTTTTATGTAAGCTAAGAGGTGTGCTCACCAACAGCTGGTAGAAGATCTGAGACTACAAAACCATGTTCTCGTTGCAGATGTAATACTGATATCAAATTGTTACCATCCCAAAGATGATAGTGTCGCCAAGTTCATTGCAACTTGATGATCCCAAGAGGAGATAACAATGATCAGTAAAGGATAGAAGAGACGGGCTAGATGTATTCCTAGGGACTATTGACATCTGCCAAATATTGTACAGCAGAATAGAAGAGATCATTGATTTAATGATCTGTTCCTAAAGATGAACATGTGATGATTTTAGTGATTTGTTTGTTTATAAAATGAAGTTCTTGAAGGTATATAATGTTCTAGAGAGAATTGTTAGGAGCATGCACTAGTAGAATAGGTCTACAAAAATCCCTTACATTCATTTATGAAATACCTGGACACATCACCTTCAAAATTGTCTTGTCAGATGAGAACAATTTTCTGATTTTAACATTTTTAGTTAGCATCTAACATCATCACAGAGGTTCCGCTACCTCAATGCAAAGGATGCTTGACAGCACCAGTACAGTCCGAGAGAGACCAATTTGTGGATCAAACAGAACTTACAACTTATTATCAAACTCACATCAATCGATCAACAATTGTCGCTTGGTTGCTGCCCCATTGTTAATTCAGACATGTTGAGGACATTAAAAATAAAGATAACAAGTTGTTTCAGTGTAGAACTTATCAAGTTTAGTGTTTCTTAGAAGGATCACGATTTTTCAGGTTAAAAGTCATCAAGCATTTAAAATAAAGAGGATCAATGGATTAAGCTAAATATGGATCACATATTCAAAACTCAACGTATCTCGAAGAAAAACAAATTTTGATTGATCAATCCTGTTTCACTACAAAGAACAAAAGAGGAAGACTGGACTAGATTCCAATAAAATTTCGCATACAATCAACTCTCGAAGGAAAGAACTACCTCGCATATCATAATCTGAAAAACTTTATTACCCCATTATAACATTAAGAAATCACTATGACTGGGAGAGAGGATCAGTAAAAGCTGCATAAATCTAAGGTCTACAAAGAACTCTAATTACATGGCGAGGACACGATATCATAGAGATGGTCAATTGAGAAAGCGTCAAAATGTGACACTGCGTCACTGTCATAGCATCCTTTACCAGTCACATATGGTGATCATTGGAAGAGCTTATCTTCCAACAACCTTCCTATGAGGGAAAAAGGAACAGATAAATTGTTCTGAAAGAAAACCACTTTCTGTGGTCCATATGCAGCATATACACTTGTTATTGCTGTAACCATCACATGGTATAACAGTAGGACAAGCGGAAATGATTCATCCTATATACATCACCATGCATCATTTTACATGGACGTAGAATAACACCTGATTACAAACAACCATTTCTTTTTCAGGTTCAAGTATCATATTACATCAGCAAGTGTTATGGATGACCAACCATGAACATGGACACTTCAATATTAACATCAAGTATGTATACAACAATTAAATACTTGCAGGATTCTTTTATGGACACTTCTTGGGAGAACTTCTGTTTGATTGTTGATTTAATATGTATACACATGTGTATATATATAGAAATTGATATATGATTACATAGATTGTCTACATGTCTCTCTTATGCATTAGATATTAATTAATGTAAATTTTAAAAAATTAGCTTAATAATATTACTTCTTAACAATAGTGTATCAACATAACATAGATTCGATTTTATAATTGTGTCTTACCAAGTGGTAACAGTATGTGTCGGTCCAAGCTGGATTCGGTATGGACATGAATTCCAATATTTTTACCTAGAATATTTTTTTTTTTTTTTTGATGATTACATTAGGATGCTAGTTATTCATTGTGATGTATAACTGTCTATGTTAACATCATAAATAAATTCCAAATTTTGACATATATGGTACCATATATGTAAAAATATCTCTTGCCATATTTCTGATGCATGACAGACTAATTTAAGGACTTAACATATCAGCATATTTCTATCATATGTTGCAAGTATCTGCAGCTCTATCTTTTTTCCACATATGTCAAAGGAGAGTCCTCTGAACTCATGATTTTTTTCATACAAAGAAGGGCACTAAATTAAGATTTGAAAGGGCAATCAATAAGTCCAGCTCCAAAGTGGCAGGAATAGGAGATAGTTTTGCTCAAGACACCCTCAAGTATATGCATGTAGTTAGAGATTCACATTGGGGGAGGCTAAACTTATACACGCTCATAAGTTGGCTTAGTCTACTTGAAACTTGTGCTGCAGATTCAGCCAATCAATTTTCACCCACAATATCATCGTCAAAAATTATCTGCATAGAACTAGAGTGACTTCCTATTAATTTTTTGCTGGGAGCTCATAAGGACCTATCGGATGAGGATGAAAACTCCCCATGACCTAAAATGAAAGACAGCAAAAACTTTGTGCTCAAGATTTCAAGTAGAATATCCTAGATTTAGCATGTGAAGCATTAGATTCTCATCGATCAAAGTTGAAATCTTTTGTCTTAGCCACAAGTTTTTACCACAAAGCTCTTTTGCCCTGCCCTTGACTAGAGTCATTGACGTAAAACTTCTTTCTCTAACTTGTTGGACCTCACACTCTGCTCCTCGGCAAGTCTGCTCTTCTGAAATTTTAAAAAGGTTAAAGGAAATAGACTATAAAACCATGCAAGCATTGCTCATGGCAGGTTAGTCTTGGCATCTTGGCATTGTAAAAGCAACCAGTGGAGGAAAATTAATCAAGGTTTCTGCAAAAGAAGTATAATTTTCCCCCCCTAATGAACAGCTCGATGATGAATATACAAAGAACGCTGCTTAAACGATTATAAGCATATAAGAAAAGGAAAAAAAAAATGGTAGTATAAAATTTTTTCTACAATCTCATCATTTCAATCACAGGAAAGCTGACTGCGTGCGTATACGATCAGCGCAGCCCATCAAGCAGAACACAGAGACCCAGTTCCGGATACTACCAAGATGAGACTAAGATCAAGTTCTTCAGACATACCTACGACAAGCATCAGATCACGTTGATGATGACGATGATGATAGATGACACAAGCTAAGAGGAGATGCGAGAAGACGACGGTTTGGGTTTTTAGGACCATCGAAGGGTTTTGGGAGAAAGGAAGAGGCGGCGGTGAAAAGGGGCCCGTCCATGGCCTTATTGGGCCCAATACTGGGCTTTCGTCATCAAGCCTATTAAATTAAGAACCGCATTGTTGGACTCATTTTCCCTACCCCTGATGGGACCCACCGAAACGAAGAGGCGGCGAAGAGTAGGACCCATCCATGCTCTATTGGCCCAATACTGGGCTTTCGGCATCAAAGCTTATTAAATCAAGAACCGCATTATTGGACGCATTTCCCTACATCCACCGAAACGAAGAGACGGCGATAAGTAGGACCCATCCACGGCCTTATTGGGCCCACCTATTCCCCACCTTGATGGGACCCACCGAAAGGAAGAAAAAAAAAGCGGCGGCAAAGAGTAGGGCCTCGTCCATGGGCCTAACGATGGGCTCTGGCCATCAAGACTAACAAAACAAGAGCCGTCTTGGATAGACCCATTCCCCTACCTCGAAGGGACCTACCTCTACTTCAGTGGCGCATTGGTAAAAGGAAAGTAGCTTATTTTACGAAGTTGATGTAATTACTTCTTCATCTCACAGATGATATCGTAACAGTTGTATATTCGTAACAGTCGGGAGATCAAAATCAAATCGACCAACCGCAACATCAAAATACTTCCCCCTTCCAAACTTGATCGGAATACTTCCCCCTTCCAATCTTGATCGGCTATGGCACCGCTGCAGTACATGCACACACACGCTAGAGATATAGAGATAGAGCGGATGTGCGGGTGAGGGCACGCCACATGCATGCACGGGTGCTGAGCTGTACCTTCCCATGGATTCCCCATTGACCGTCTCACAAGTGCAGTGGATATGGGGTGATTCCCGTTGCGGACGTTTTCGGTTGGACGCTTGTCCCGTGTGTGCTCGCTGATGAAGATGTTCGCTGTCCTTGGAGGCGCAGCCGAGCGGGCCACGCGGGTGAGATGTGCGGATCGGGTGCCCGCATTTGAACAGGGAGTCGGGGTTCGATCGAGCAGCGAAGCCTCGACGGCGATCGATGTGGTTGATGGATGGCCACGCACCTATGACGTTTTCTCCATCGTAGTATGTGGTGGTGATGGTGGACCGAAGTGGATATCCGATCCCGTTCAAATCCCGTTGGTGGCCCATTCACACCCCTTCGTGCTCGGGTTCCCTATAAACGAATGACGATGCCAACGGAAGGGGGTGTGCGAAGCTCGGTGCTTGCCTGCTATGGCCCGGAACAAGGTGAAGCTGGCATGGATCGTCAACGACGCCACCCGCCGCGCCACCCTGAAGAAGCGACGCAAGGGACTGATAAAGAAGGTGCGGGAGCTGAGCATCCTGTGCGGCGTGGAGGCGTGCGTGGTGGTGTACACGCCGCACGAAAACCAGCCGGTGACGTGGCCGTCGCTCCCGGAGGCGGCGGAGATGATGGCGCGATTCAAGAGCATGCCGGAGATCGAACGCAGCCGGAAGATGGTCAACCAGGAGACCTTCCTCCACCTGCGGATCGCCAAGCTTCTGGAGCAGCTCCGCAGGCAGCAGCGTGAGAACCGGGAGATCGAGATGACATGGCTGACCTGGGAGGGGTTCCACGGCCGCAGCTTCGACGACCTGGGCGTCGAGGATGCCTCCGCCCTCGCCTGGTCGGTGGACACCAAGCTGAAGGAGGTCAACGACAGGAGGGAGCTGCTCCTCAAGCGGCTGACCATGGCGCCTCCGCCGCCACCCATGCCAGTGGCTCCCGCCGCCGCTGTCACGGGGATGATGCCGATGCCGATGGAGAGGCAGGGCCATCCGGCGGAGGGAAGCCAGAGGCCGAACTGGCTCATGGACATGATGAGCCCGTGGTCGGACGAGGGGCAGATGTACGTGGATCCCATCAGCTCATGGCCGGACTCGCTGTTCCCTTGAGATCTCAGGCGAGCTTGCATGGGGAAGATCTAATATTCTCCTTGTCCTATGTCCACTGAGTTTGTCTGCGCCCTTCCTTACTTCCCCCAAAGATCTATGGGGGCCTTCTCTTGCTCTTCATGCGCTCTCCACAGTGCCATCCTTGCGATGCACCGGTGGTGGTAAAGCTCGCTAATCAATACACATACATATGCGTTTGAACTTGTGTGGTCTTCTTCTTTGTTATGATAAAAATAAAATAAAATTCTCGCAAGTTTACGTCATGAGATGTGATCTCCCTCGAAAAGTGTCGTATCGCAACACCAACACATGACAATAATTCGATCTACGCGACTAAATCTTACCGACTGTGGTCAGTCACATCATAATGAGACGTTGTCCTCCTAAAAAGCATCGCTTCGCAACGCCGACACGTGTCAATGATTTGATCGTCTTTTACGTTCATTTACGTAAGGTAACATCGGAAATTAAGCAATCTTCCAAATATATATTTATCAAATTATTTTTAATATTTTTTTATAAATTTCAAAAATATTTGAAATATTTATTAAAAATTTCGTCAAAAATTGTGTCCTTTTTTTTTTTGTTAGTTTTTGTCTATTATAGTGTTTTCATTTGGTTAGTAGATAGATAATGTTCTTCAATAACATTTATACTATTTTATTGATATCCTAAAAAAATATCATATTTCTTTGATTATTATTGCTTATAAATTATTATGATATCATATTCTTAAGCTTATAGTTAGTTTGATTGATGTTTATCTTCAAGTAGATTTTACAATATATTTTTTTTTTAGTGGTGGTCAAAACACTATAACAAGCTAAAAGTACAGTAATAGACCAAAACATTATAATAGATAAAAAAATATATATTAAGAGATACTTTTGATATTTTAAATTAAAAAAAATATTTAAAAAACAAGATTGGGGATACAAATTGGATATTTTCTAGCAAAATCACCCTTAAGAAATTATAAAAAAATTAATTTTTTATGTGCAAGAGAAAATTGTATATATTTTTTACTTTTGAAATGGGAAATTATTCATAACTGCATAAACTTATATTTTTCTTCTTTCCTTTGAGCTTGTTAAAATAGCCGAGCAACCTACCAAAATTATCTAATGACACAGAGTGACAATGTTTTCTATATAGTAAATGAAATGAATTTGGTTTAGAGGCTTTTGAACCAATATTTGGCATAGCTTAATTTGCCAAAATCAAACTCAATTCATTCCGAAAAAGAAAGAGCATTGGAAAAGGCAGAAAGTGTTAGAACACTCGAATTTGTCAGGATTCAGATGTAGCTTGTATTGCATGAGTGGAACTCAGTTGTTTCCAAGAAAAACACATACAATCTGAAGTTTTCATTAAAAAGGAAAACACACATTTCAAGTATTTCTCTATTATTTGCTATTTATATTTCACCAAACAAATATGTAGAACATTATCTTTTCCTTTTCTTCCTAATAAAAGAAGCCACATCAAACACTGTTGCAGATTTCATCACTGGAGAGACAATTTGGACTACTTTATATTCATTTGCATGGGAATGCTACTGACTTGCTGCCAAAATAAGCCTTAAGAGTATAAATCTACTGTATGGCTATGTGGAAGCTTTCATCACTGTAGAATATCTATCTCAAGTCCAGAAGTTGATGCATGCCACAGTGTTGCCTTCAGACTGATCTTTCATGGAACAAAAATGGTGGAAAGAATTTTTTTTTTTTTTTTTTTGGAGGAGCACCGCATTTTTCTTTTTTTAGAAAACTATAAATATATGACAGGGCGTCGTGTTCTTTGTATTGATGCATGAGACATATGATGTATTTGGTTGGAAGATAAAAAAAAAACAATTAAGAAGATAACATTATAGGTCATATTTAATGACTTATGCTCCCAAATACAATGGTGGAAAATATAAGATAATATCAAAGTGAAAGGGTAATATATCTTCAAATCTTATTCAAACCATAAACTAAAACATATGCAGTGAGTATTATATAATTTTCAATTATGTTGCTTTCATATGGTCAGTGACATTTTTTATTTATTTATTCGTTTTATGTTGTTTTTCCTTGGAGAAAGTTAAGGTGTCAAATGCAATACTTATTTTCCCAATTGGACTTTGGAGCAAGAACAGAAAAAATTATATGAAGAAATTAAATCAAGGTAATTATTACCTAGATTAAAAAAATGGTATAGATAAAAATAGATTACCTAATTAGAGTTCAAATAACTAATTATTTAATTGTGTTCAAATATGATGAAATACCCCTTCCTATATTAAAACATTGACTCATCAAGTTGTATCCCCATAATTTGTGATCAGATTTGTATATAATGAAAATTTTCAAGTATTTATGTCCATTCCTCTATGTATTATGGAAACATTATATATATATATGATGGATTCAGATATGAGCCGTTCATCACACAGCTCTTAAAGAGCCCATCGACGTCGATTTCGAATCACAAGCAACCGTGATCTTGACCAACGGACGACGGTGATGGGACCATTGATTCAGAGAGAGATGTAGATGAACATTCACAAGTTTCCTCACAACGGGATGGCCAAGTGTTTGTACAGGAGACGAACTGCACATCGTACAATACCATGGGGATTCCGATCAAGGAAAAGGCTTCAGAGTACAAAGGCCAAGTCGACTCTCGTTCTCCGGCACCAGAGAGATGGTTTGGCCGACCAGAATGTACACCTGCACAACATCCAAGAGACTCGGGGGGGGTCCTCAGCGTCGGGCATGATCTTCCCCGGGGCGGGACTTGTCAAGGATGGACCACATCACCTGCACGTCGTGGTAGGAGCAGGCCATCACCTCGCCGTGTAGTGCCGTCCTGTGCCGGTCGTGCCCCGCTGCAACCGTTCATGCTGCTTCACCATGAGAGGAGAGCGAGAAGAAGACGCAGGTAAGCAAAGCAGCAGCACTTCACCTGTTTGCGGCTTCTTATCTCTGGGTGGGTTGATGAGGGTGCAAGCTTTCCTGAAGGGGGTGGTGATGGTGCGAACCCAAGAACCCATTGCAGCCTCTTCAAGTGCTGTGTTTTCCGTAACGCTGAATCTGGATTCCCTATGTGCTTTAGATATAGATGAGAGAGAGAGTTGAAGATAGGGTGGCAAGATCCGTGAGAGGAGGTTCGATCTGACAGCCGACGTTGCACCGGCACATGGATCACCACATCGTTCTGAAATGGTCAGCTCTGCGCACCACCTTATTTAATGGAGACAGTATCAAACACGCACCAAAAAAGAAGTCTGAATGCATCGCTTCTCAGCTAGGTTTTTGGCTGGTGTTTTCAGCCTTCGTTGCAGCTTCGAGGAAGACGGGTTTCTTGTGCTGAAGCCAACCTCGTGCAGAAGCTTTGTGGCGCGAAAACTGCACACGTTGCCCGAGGAAATGATTCACTAGTCAACAAGATGTACATGTCTTGACGTTAAAGCTTTGGGTGTCTTCTTCTTCCCGGAATCATCGCACTTCTCGGGGCTCACGTTGTTGCTCCCGCGCGTGTCGATCTGTGAGACAGATTGGAAGATTGCTTCGTGCAGTTTGAATGGCAGAAAGGAGGAGCTTTCACCGACCATCTCATGATTGACGACAGTGCTTAGAGTTCCAACGCCGAATGTGAGATTGCAGCACTGAGTTCATTGCTCAGGAGAAAACCATGGGTTGGGGTTTTCATGTCTTTTTCTCATGGAGAAACCATGATCATGTTGTAACTCTTTGTGATAGAGAGATGGCCATTCCTCATATCATATTTATCTTTTGTAGGATATTAGCACAATAATCTTGGCTTAATCACCTATCATTAATGCACTTAACAGGTTATATGATTTTGTAATAAAATCAGGTTGCATGTTTTTTAAATAAAATAAAAGGTTAAGATTCATTTTACTCTATATGATTTGATCATAAACTACTTCAAGATTTACTTATATCTAAACTGACTTATATACTTTTAAAAATATAATATAGAAGTCTCTTCCATCAAATTTAAGTTAAAAAACATTACATTCTTCAACTATTAATATAATGATACATATAATTTAAAATTTTTAAAAAAATTATTTTATCCCCTTTGATTTTGATCATTTAAGTCATTATAATTTTACTCGTATATAAAATAATCCTTATATTTTCCAATGCATAGTATATAAGTATCTTCTATCAAGTCTAAGTTAATAAAATTTAAAGTCTGCTTACGTGACATACTCACCTATAATAAATAATCACTATAATAATATATATAATTTAAATTAAAAAATTGATACTATCGTTAAAGACGGAAAGATAAATCATCGTGGAATCAACCACTAACAATAACATCTCATCGTTATTGCTTAGTAGGGCATCGTACATATGCAGTCTCTCTCGTGCTAGCGACAAGTTAAGAAGTTTTGGGTCTTACCTTAGGTGGATGTGCGTCAACTATTCCGACGCTAGGCATTTAATGGTCTCTTGGTTCCTCTTCCTCCTAGGCGTTTTCATCCCCACCGTCTCCCACTTCAACTTGTCCTACACCTCCACTCATTGTACCTATGATATGGTAGTCTAGTTCTCCCTCATCTCTACCTTTGGCCTCTCTTACCTTCGTCTCTATGTATTCGTCCGTCACTTCCTCTTCCTCGACAATATAGATTTTTTTATAAAAAAAATTACACGTAATATTATATTAATAATTTATTGTGAGTCAGTATATCAAGTAAGCAGACTCTACTATTTGTCTATTCATACTTGACGGGAGAACTTATATGCTACATTTTTAAATATATATTAGTTATTTTAGACATAAGCAAAATTATAAGGGTTTAAATTGTCTATGATCAAAATCATAAGGGTTAAAATATATTTTTTTATTAAACTTGAATTATATATATAATTATATTAATAGTTTATTATGAGTCGACAAACCATATATAGACTATAACGTCTGTTAACTCAAATTATATTTTTAAAAATATATAGATTATTTTAGACACGATATCATAAAGATTTAAATGATATATGACAAATTTAGGTTATAAATCTTATCCCTAACATCAATTTAAATTTTGATAATCAACTCGATTTGATCTCGTTTTTAAGAAAATATATTTTTAACCTTAACTAATATAAAAAAAATTCTTTCTATTAGAATATATTTACTCCATAAGGAAGACCCCAATTTTTTTTTAGATATGGTCGAGCTGACGTGTAGGATGCATTCGATATAAGATAATATTATTAAATATAAATAAAAGATAATATACTTGTATTATTTCTAAAGGGTTTTATCTTTTATAATATTTTCATCGATCTTTGAGCCGAATGAAATCAAAATTTCACGTTTACCTTTGAATTGGAGATATTAAAATTGATGAAGCAATGTTGACCATACATAACCTCTAGCTTTCTAAGCTAACGAAGCGGACTCGATTCTTGGCTATGGTCCTCAATGTCTACGGCTGGATAAGATTAGACATGTTAGATCGAGAATATTTTTGTTAAGATTTAGTGCTGATATGATAAATATTCTATCGTATTTTGTCCTATCCACCTGTGGCGTCTCTCAATAAGTGGAGAACATTTTCCATATCAGAAATATAATCACAAAGCAAGATTAAACTGATAGATAAATCCATAGCGACGACCACTTAGACATATAAATTGATAGAAGGGTTCCCAAGTTTGAATCGGAATTTAGATATCCAAGCCATCATCTTCTTCCCACTTTTCTCATATCACAGCAAGATTCCCTGTCGGGTTTCTCATCTCATATGCTTAATTTAAAGCTTAATTATAATTACTTTAATCCTATTTATCCTTGTGATGTACACAGTCATCATAGTTTCTTTTTATTCTTTTTTCTCCTCCCTAACTAGCACTAGTGTTTGAATTATGTTTCTATTATGTATATTTAGCTAATAATATTTGTGTAATATATGTTGTTCGATCAGATTAATTTTGTACCATACACTTGGATATGTCCCTCTTTTCTAATCTTCAACTGAAGATATTCATATTAGTTCACTTGTCACAGAGTTCAAAATTTAAACCTATTGGTTTTTCCTATATATCTGATTTAAAATATTTATTTAATATATATTCTTCATTTGTGTTAGGAGAAAATATCGTTGTTAACACAATGTTATCTTGATTCGTATGTATGAAGTCATTCGAAATAGATAATAGCGTCTTTCGAGTTATTATCTGTATAAAATCTATGACCCATTGGAGTTTTTCGAGTCTATCCCTCTTGATAGAAGATAAGAGTAAGTTATGATTTAGATATGATTTCCTTAACTGAATGAGGAAATCACGTAGGTTAGTTGAGGGAAATCCTCCTATCTTCACCTGTATAAATTAACGATGAATCAATGAATCAATTGGGCATTTTCATTGCTTCTTCCTATTTCCAATATGGTATCGGAGCCCCTCTCTCTATAAGAGAGATTACTTTTTTTTTTTACTATCAAACGACATCTTTTATTACCGTTTGTTCGTCGACAACCCCGCTGCAAAACTGCAGATACTTAGGGGTCATCTGTCGCCACCCTCCCGGACATTCTCTGCTTTGGAGATTTCTCCTACCGTAGATGACGACTTCTACACCCGCTCGCCGGCATCGTCCCTCCTGCAGCCTTTGTTCTCTCTACCAAGAGCACCTGTAAGGGCCATTGCCCATCGTCTCACGGTGCTTTGTAGAGAGGGCACAACAAGTTCCTTCTTGCTATCAAACGACAGCAAATTCCCACCCCGTCGACTGCCCTTTTGCGAAGCCGCAATTGTCGGTCGACTCCTCTTCTGCAAAGCCGCGATCTTTGTTTCCCGACAAAAAAAAAAAAAAAAAAAAAAAAAAAACAGAGCATCGCTAGCGCTGTTTTCATTCGAGGATCTGAAGATTCGGGTCCCGCTCTATAATTGATGTCCATGTCGTTGGTCTGGCAGCCCTCTTGCTCAACCTCGCTGGCACTTGTCGTTGCCATCGCTAGCATCAGCGACACTATCAGCCTCATTGTTGCCTACCATCGGCTCACCGTTCGCTCGCTGCTGCTGCCGTCACAACAATAACTCGGTCGCTTCTCTTCGGTGCAGATCCCTCTCTGCATCGTCTCTACACCTCCAAAGAAGGGACCGCAACATTGTGGTCCTGAAGTCAGGGAAGAAATGGAAGCACACCTTCACTACAGCAGCTTCCTCATCTTCTCCTTCGGCAGTTACTATGCTCGTTGCCGACCCCCCTTACTCCAACAATTACAGTCGCAACTGCTGCCCTCTCCTTAGATCTATCGCTTCTTGCTGTCAAACGACAGTCTCTCGTCGACATAGAAGTTGGAGACTTCTAGTGCGTTGGCTCTCTCAATTCCTCTACCGAGGTGTTCTTCTGCACGAGGCCATCTTCCTTGTGCACCACCATTGTCGCATCAGCATCAACAAGCAGCGACACCTTCCCTACCCCATCAGCAATAAGTTCTTTCTCGCTATCAAACGATAGTAAATCTACGACCGCAGCGCTTCTCTCGCTGCCCATCAGATCTACCGATCGCCCCAGCCGTAGCAGCATCTCCTTCGCCGAAGTCAACCGTTGTCAGACCTTCACCGCGGTTAACAACACAGCGGTCTCCTTGACATCGGGTAAAGATTTGTGTCCTTCACAGGAGCTTGATCTTGCAGGGGCATGATAGTTCGATCTAATCGGATTGTCAAATTTGGCTCTAGCAGAATCGTCTGCTCCTTTCTTCGGATTCATTGTCATCGGTTCGAGATCAACGTCCTCAGTTCAAGATCGACGTCCTTACAGGAGCTCGATCTTGTGGGGGCATGATAAAAGATAAGAGTAAGTTATGATTTAGATATGATTTCCTGAATGAGGAAATCACGTAGGTTAGTTGAGGGAAATCCTCCTATCTTCACCTGTATAAATTAACGATGAATCAATGAATCAATTGGGTATTTTTATTACTTCTTCCTATTTCCAACACCTCTTACACTTAAGTTAATATCATGATTTTTTTTTTTTTTTGTACTCTCTTAATTCGAAGTTAAGGGTGTAATCTTAAGGAGACGAAATATCTCATAAAAATTCTACTAGACAACAGGATGTCATGTCCGAGTCATTTTCCTCTCATGAGTTTTACTAGCTTTAGTGTGATAAACGATGACTGATTACATATTCATATCAATTTGATATTATATTATGTAAATACTATATATATATATATATATATATATATATATATATATATACAATTCGTAAATGAAGTGAATTAAAATATATGTTTTATTTTCGATTGATTGATTGATTGATCCAAAAAGAGAAGTATTGCCGAAAGAGATGGGAAAGAACATAACATATTGCACCTAATGCATCATCTATGTTGTGTCTCCTTTACACGGTTCACATTGGACTTTTAGGTAGTGAGGTGGAAAGACAATAACTTGCTGCTCCACCCAAGTCAACATAGCTCAAACCGATATAGTTGGGATCCACTCAACTCGGGTCAATATATAAAAATATCTCGGGTCAAAATGACCTATGTAACTATTCAAAAAGTTATTGATGCATATTTTGATTGAGATGGTAGATAGGTTATGGAAAGTAGCGTAAGACATATGATATCTCAGCATTCTTTATTTTGGATTAATAAATCTCCCAAAACTTTGGATATATTTTGATCAATATTATTCGTTAAATATGTGGATAATTAAAAATTACTTAGATGATCTAGGTACAAGTTAGATATGCAAGTGTAAAAACTATATGAAAAAAAATATTAATATCAAAATCAAAACTAAATAATGATATAATTATGTATCTGTCATTCTGAATTTTTTTTTTATAATTTAATTAGTCGGCAACAAAGGTAATGCAGGATGAACAATATTTTTATAATAAAAGATAAGAGTCCATCTATCTTATCATAATAGAGAATCTTAATCTTATTTTATATTAGAGATAATCGTAATCAAAATATAATTATATTTATATTTTTATATAATTAAATAGAATCGTATAATCTAATAAGATCCATGATTTTATTTTATTTGTTTTTGAGTTAATGAATTGGTTGTGAAAAAATATGATATTTTAGTAGAGTCATACCAACTCCGTTCAACATTAATGAGATTATATCTTTAATTAAATATACTTTGGTCAAACAAACAATTTATTTACATAAGACGAATAGTCTCACTTTCACATTAGAATCAACACTACTAATATTATGGTGCTCAAATCAAAATTATACGATCTTGATAGGGATAACAGTGATCCCCTTCCTAAATCAGATGATGTGGCTTAAGACGAACCTATGTGAAAGGATGGGGTTGGCTGACTAATCTCCCCGACCTCGCCCTCTGACACACACGAGCGACGTATCACAAACAGACGGATAAACCCAAGGTCTGATAGCATCGGACGTCGTGTAGTCACCATCAGGTCTTATAAGAACCTAAGGGACCCATACGACAATAGAGCAGAAGCAACACGCAACTGGTAGCACTAACAGTCACCGAAGTTGCCTGTAACATTAAATAAGCTGACAGAGAATGTCAGAAGTATGATGAGATCGAGACTTGACCGGTCGATGACATACAAATATAAAAGGGGCACCCCAAGGGCTCTCTAGCTATCTCTCTCTCTCTCTCTCTTTCTCTCTCTCTATTTCAATCAAAAGAAAAATAAGCTCTGATGTCTAAGCAGAAGACGCTAGACTCACCTTTCGAAACTCGGATGGACCTCCCCGGGAACCCATCACCTGGGCGAAGGTCTTGTCTTACAGGGACAATTCGACGAGGTCAGCAAAAGAACCCGCATCAAAGTGACAGCTCGAGCCGAGCATCGCGTCGACTTTGAACTACCAGCGTTGGGTATCTCTTATACTCGTGGCCTGAATCCCGTAGTGTTGACTCTTTGGACGCGATGGAGCACCGACAATAGAACTATATAAAAAACATATATATGTTACCAATATAAAAAATAATCTATTATGGAGCACATCATGGCATAAGGTTGGAATGAGATTTGCTATGAAACTTGGACGGAGAGCACGTACATAATATGGATAATAAAAAAAGGGATCTAATTCAAGTACTTCCTCTACAATTAATATTTTTTTCATCTCCATTTTCTAGTCCTCTCGAATCTTTTATTCTCTATCCATTCCATCAGGACGAGAAAGTCATATGCGATCATCCACATCAACTCATCCTTCATCATCCATATCGTCATCGTCAAAAGCAAGCTCGAATGCATGGATGGTGGAGGATAAGCCTGCCTTGAGCACACCTCAGCCATGGATGATCGAGCTAAAGACGAGGCCTCCTGCTTGCATTTTGGAATGGCGAAGACCGAGGAGGCAGCTGACACGCCTCAACCATGCGTCTCTTTCGAGTTGGCATCGAAGCGTCTCCTTGGAAGGCTGCGTTGCGTTGTGTGCAGCTGAAGCCAATCGACAAGAGGAAGTCAATTCTTTTGACTATTACGTGAGGAAGTCAATTAGGACGTCGCAAAGCACGCGCGTCAAAGTGGGAATCCCTTCGCGTTCCCATTCTTCGTGCTCCACGTGGGGTCCAAACCCATAACCGCTTTCCACGCACGTCATCTCCTTTCGGACATCAAATCTCACGTGTTAACGCTCCCGGCACGTGATAGATTCTCGTCACCAATCTCTCTCTCTCTCTCTCTCTCTATGCATATATATATATATATATATATATATATATATATATATATATATATATATATATATATATATATATATATTGTATTCTGATCGCTGAGGTGCGGTGACGGTGGTGGAGATCACCGTCATCCTCTTCTTTATGGAATGCCATGGGAGGAGTAATAAATAGAATAGCCGCAACGGTCTCACCCACGTATTGTTTCTAGAAACACATGTTTCTTTATTCCTTATAAATATATATATATATATATATATATATATATATATATATATATAATGTTGTAAAGTCGAGTTGTTCATAGCACGCGAGGATGCAATGTTATTGACTATCTACATTGGGAGTAAGATATCTCTAATAATAATTTTATAAGTATACAAATTATAATTATATAAATTATTATGTGAAAAATTATTATGTCAGAATTTGAAATTAAATGATACTATATCTATTTACGATGTATACCTTTAGATGTATCTGATTAAGATCCAATTAGATCTTCAAGAACATCACTTGTCGGATCTTAATAACGTTGAATATCGATCTGTAAGGAGAACTAGAATAGATCTAGACCCATTTTCCTCTCATGATAAGTTATTATGAGAGTTCCTTTCATCAAGTACATCCTCTAAAATATCACAATATAATATGAACTTTATTTAATATTAACTAATATCTTTTATCAGAATCCAAATAATCTATAATATATTTTATTTAATTAATAAAAGACCACATAATCTTATAGATTTTGCTCTTCAATGTTCTTTTTCTTGAATTTTCCAAGTGGCATTTTAGTTTGAATTATTAAGATGGAAAAAAATAAGAGTTTTTAGAAAATAAAAAAATAAAAAAAAAGTTAGAAGAGGAGTTATCTAAGATTTTTTATTTAATATATAACAAAAAAATATGTTTTCCTTAAATTATTATTTTTTCTTTTCTAGAGACTAGGTTTGCCATGTCCTTCGCCACACATTGAGCTCTCATTTTTACTTGTCACACTCGACACTGTCAATTCATTATCCAGCTAATAATAGTAGGACCAGCTCCACTATTATAAAGGTACAACTATTAACTCGATTAAGAGCTTATGATGTCAAAATCCAACATAGAGAGATGACATAGAAAAATTAGTGATGTCAAGATTAAAGAAAATGAGAGGATGCACAAGTAGCGACAATAAAATGTAGGTAAATTTATAAAAGTAAGAATAATTTTATAATTTTAAGAAAATGATATTTTATGAAAAATAAATAAAATAGAACTTGCTAAAAAAATCAAAAAAGAGTGAGAAGAGGAGTTTTCTATGATTTTTATTTAATATATAACAAAAATATGAATTTTCTTTTTATATTTTTTCTTATCGAGCATCTTTTTAGTTTTTAAAATACTAGATTTACCATGACCTTCATCACATCGGTCGATCACGTCCATCTCACTATGATCACCTTCGTCTCACCATGAGGTTTCGTAGCTTTCGTCCTATCGATACAATTCTCTTTATTGCTCATTGATTCTTGACATTATCGATTAATTATAGAGCTAATAGTCACACCTTCGTCATCATAGCAGGACCAACCCCACTATGTTATAGAGGTACAACTATCAACTCCAGCTGATGATGTCAAGATCTAACATAGAGAGATGACAAAGAAAAAATAGTGATGTCAAGACTATCAATAATTTGATAGAAATTTATACTGTATACTTACATAGGCTTGCTTTTATATAGAGAAAGTCTATATCTTGGTCAATATACAATATCTATGTACATAGATTGATGCACATCTAAATAGTACATCAAAATAACAGTCCAATTCTATTATAGGATTTAGATCGATTCAAAATAATGGAAGGCCAAATCTTCTAATTCCTGGCTTTCTTAGAATTTATATATATATGGGTATAGGTCACTAGATCTATCAAAAGAATCAATGAAGCAAGACAAAAATAGTATGGGCATATTATACTATAAATTAAATTAAAAAAATAAAAAAATAAAAAAATATAGAAAAGGATAAAAAAAAACCAAAGAAAATATATTTTTCTTTTTTTAGATTTCCCATCGTTTGATCCATTAACAGATGATATGTGGAATTCTATTCCATGATAACTTCTTCAGATTTGGAAAAGAAGTAAATTAATAGAGTAGACCTTCTTAATTTTGTATGCTTAGACATGAGATGAACCGAGTAAAAAAAAAACATAAAAAAATCTCTAGGAGTCTAAAAGAAAAAAAGTGATAAAATGAGAGGATGGAGGTGAATTTATATAAGTTAGAATAATTTTATACTTTACGATAAATAAATAAAATAAAACTTGTTGTGAAAAAAAAACAAGAAAAAAAATAAAAAATTTAACTTTTTTTAATGAATTTTTGACCGACACGATAGGGAAAGATGGCCTGAGAAAATGATATAATGGTGACGAGAGAAAATTAATAATAATATAATAAAAATGGCATTGAATGGTGGCCACCTATTTTGATTCAATCCCCATCCCCAAAAGAAAACTAAAAGAACCACCGAGACAAGAAAGGCAATACAAAAAGGGAAGAGAGCCATGGTGGGTGGGGGCGGTCGTTGCTTGGCCCTCCTCAAGTCTTTCCTCGGTTTTCTACCTCCCATCGGCTCCCCTCCTTTCTTCCTCGCCCACGAGTCCACGACTCTCACGAGTAGGTTCGTAGATTCCCCATTTACTCCTTTCTGGCTCTCGCCTTCTCTCTATATATTTACTTGCAAGCTCAACGTTTCCTCTTCGTCTTAAGAAGATTTGAGGAGGGGAGGCCCGTCGATCGATTCTGGTTCCCATGGAAGAAGCGCAAGGTACGATAGCGATCTTCGTTGTGTCTGCTGTTGGATTTGCTCGTACCGCTTCACAATCTGTTGCGAGTTTCCGTCCTTCGAACCCTGCCACGGGATCTTCGTCTAAAGTTGCTGCCTTTTGATGGGAAAAAGCAAGATTTTCCGCGTGTGGGTTCGACCTGACGCCCTTTCTGCCGTTGATTTGGCTGTATGACGAATTTTTCGCTGTTTTTTTTTTTTTTTTGGGAATCTTGGTTTGTGTTTTCATCTCGTTTGCCGCCTGAGAATTTTACTTGCTTCACACCACTCTATGATTTAATCTAGCTGGTTTCATTATCTTCTTCATAATAAATCAATCTGGTTCTTGAATTACAGGGTTCGTGGTTTCAACTGTGATTTTTTTTGGGGAAATTGAATCCGTAATTATTGTTTTTGGTGGGTGTCTTCGTAGGAAATTGAAGGGATATATGTGTCTAGAATTAGAGCTTTTTATTTTATGTTAAATATGTTGGATGCTTATTTTATCCAGAATTAGAGTTGTTTTTCGTGCGTGAAATTTTTTATCCAGCAGAAACTCTCTTGATAAACTTGATGTTAATTTTCTTTGGTACATTTATCCCTTCAAAACAAGTGAATTTTCGCATTTATCGCTTTGAAGTTTAGTTTAGCATATACGTGTATATATGTTTATTTTAGTATACACCTTAAAAACCTAACATTTACATATACGTTATTGTAGTTACATCTCGTTTACCCACAATAACTTTGCTGTTAGTTGAAACTGCAATTTGCATTTATACCCTTAAAAAAATCATCAGGATGCCAAAAATAGTTGGTATATTTTAGGTAACTTATATTGTTATTTGCTTCTTTAACTCAAACAAGTAATGTTAATCACGATTGAAGGTGGTTAACCCGGTTTTTCTGGATGAATGCTAATGAACATCGGCATCAGGGAAGAATATAATATTTGGAGAGTTATATATATGCTATTAAAATTTGTTATGGAAAATATGTTTTTCTTTCTGTACTTTGCAAGGATATGTATGTACGGTACTCTATTTTTTTTATCTTCATTTTGAGAATAGCATGCTGTAGTTAGCGAATTTCTTTTATACCTTATCAACATGCTTGTCATTCCTCTGTTAAATTTAAAGCAGCGCATGGAAATTTTTATCTTTTATTAGATTTTTGTTTATTATCTTTGCACAATGTTGGGTAACAATCACTTTGTCTGGAAAGCATGGAACTGGATTATTTCTAATGTTTTGGTGTTTAAATAGAAAAACTCATAATCTTCAGATCAGAAGCCTTTATTGCTAGAAATTCTATCTGCCCCTTCCGCAATCATTCTTTTGTACAAATATTTCGTATTAGGATAATCGTTGAGGATGTAATTAAATTGAATCGTCACTTATTGTTATAATTATTATTTATTACCATTTGCATTTTGGTCTCAGTGGTGGAGTCAAAAGATGGGACCATCTCTGTGGCTTCTGCATTTGCTGGCCATCACGAAGGTAATTGTGCCGCTTTTTTGCAATAATTGTTTACAATCCCCTCTTTTGGTTGCACGGCACCTATTATGAAGTGAAAGACATGCTTAGTTGGATGGTCTTCCTTTTCTTGTCCTTCTCTTTTTCTTTATTCATCTGAAAATTATTTTATTCCCTTTCCATTTTTTTTTGTGTCTTTTAACATTGTATTATTGTAAGCAGCTGTTCAAGATAGAGATCATAAATTTTTGTCAAAAGCTGTGGAAGAAGCATACCATGGAATTGAATGTGGTGATGGAGGCCCATTTGGCGCAGTTGTCGTTCATAATGATGAGATAGTTGTTAGTTGTCATAACATGGTGCTGAAGAACACAGATCCTACTGCTCATGCTGAGGTGGCTGCAATAAGGGAGGTAGGTACATTTGTCGGTTCCCATTTTCTTGGATAATCTATCTTCACATGATCCTTGAATCAGCAAAATGCAGTAATATATCCAACTACAACCGATCTAGTCTTACTGTTTTGCTTTTACTTGGTTGTCAGAATTTGATAGTCCAGAGAGCACGTAAATGGTCCCATTTCAGAAGTATAGACTGTAACTTTGTAAAACATTTAATCTAAATTAATTGATCTTTCTATGGTCAAGGTCCAAATTTTGACCTTTGTAAAGCATGCCAACTAGGTCCAACATGCCAAAGATCAAATTATTAGATAACCTGGGAATTTATTCGATTGCTATGACCTTCATTTTCTTTCTCCTTTTACCTTCTGTAAAAATCTTTGTTTTGTTACCCATGATATGCTCAACATCATTACTGTGTCTTGTTCCAAATTCAATACTAGTCGATAGGTGGTGCTAATATGTGGTGGTGTATTTTCCTGACATCCAAGCATGTATCACCTACAATGGTGTTGTTGATGTTAGACGGATATTTTGAGATACTAGTTGCTTGCATCAGTTCTACTCGGCCATTGCTTTTGAAGTTAAAGCATGTCCAAAATACTTGCGTCAGTTCTACTCAACAACATCGTTGTAGGTGATACATGCTCTGATATTGGAAAGTACGCCAGCACAGATTAGCTCAACCTAATTTGACTAGTTTTGAATTCAGAACAAAAAGACGGTAATGATGTTGAGCATATTTGACCCGATCTAATCTTTTAGGAAGAAAGATATGGGAGAGGGAGAAGAGATTGTTTACGGTGGTGGCAGGATGCTTCAGGCTTAAGCCAATCCGTAGCAGGGCAGGAGTAACAAACAGCCAAGCTCACATGTCCACTCCCGTTACAAAAGTCTCCATTTTATGTTTTGTCTTCTCTTGTCAACTTCAGGTTACATGCAAAACCACCTTCAAGTCTCAATCTTACCAAGTGCGAATCCTCGTGACCAGAAGTTAGGGTCTCAACTGCTATTGTCTCCCTCGTACCAAGTGTGAATCCTTGAGACCAGCCAAAAACCATTAGGAAGGAGCTCATCTTTTCCTCCACCTTATAATTCCCTCCCACACCTGCACTCATATTGGTGCAGAACACATTTACCATGGCGACCATATATGTCACAATAACAATTCAGGTGCATGAAAGGTTTGAATCAGTCTCCATCGAGACCAACAACAGTGCCATTGTCAGTCACTTTGTGGGGAAGGTATCGGCTTTCTGTGGCATGCCGAAGGCATGCTGGAGGAGGTGCTGATGAACTCGAACAGCATGAGACCAGACGGCTAAAGTTCAATCTAGGAAATGAGATGACCCTCTTCACTTCCAAGTTCAAGAGAGAGGCGAGATTTTAACATAATGTCATTGAGAGTCTTGCTACAGACAAATAAGCTTAGGTTTTTGGATAGAGAACCCAGGACGTTTCGAGGAATAAAGCCTGTGGTGTTCTGAACTCTTAATTTTTTAGTTCTCCATGTCATTTGATGAGTTTTCTTCAGTTGCTTTATAAAAAATCCCCATTTCAATACTTCAGAACTTATATTTTAAAGTATTTGACGGTACATATTAGAGGTTAAGTAGTTCAGGTTTTAATGTAAGCATCTAAGCAAGGTTTGCAATTTCGACCTGTACCGCCCGGTACGGGTGGTACATACCGGTCCGCCAGGTTATCGGTACGCGGAACCGCCTGTAGTTCGGGTTTTAATGTAAGCATCTAAGCAAGGTTTGCAATTTCGACTTGTACCGCCCTGTCCGCCAGGTTACCGATACGCGGACCGTCCGCTACCGGGCGATTCCGCCAAAACTCGACCGTCGGCAGTCGATTTCGATCGTCGGCGGCCGATTGAAGAAGAAATCGACCATCGACGGTCGATTGAGGAAGAAAAAGGGAAGAAGAAGAGGAAAAGAAAAAGAAAAAAAAGAAGAGGAGAAGAAAGAATACCTCGCCCGCACGCCGTCCTCGCCCGCCTGACGTCACCGCCCACGGGTCGCCTGTGCATCATCGCCGCCCGTGGGTCGCCCGCGGCTGTGGCCTCTTTTTCTCCCGCGCGAGGAGACGGAGTGTCTCCCCGCATGGGGAGAAAGATTGAGGCGATGTCGCCTCGACGACGTCGGCCCCTTTTCTTTTTTTTTATAAATATTTAATATATTTTAATATTATATTATATAATATTATATTATATTTTAAATACCGGGTGGTATGCACTGTGCATACCGCCCGGTACTGGTCCCGACCGGTACCGACAATATGTCGGTATACCGGTATGGACCGGTAAGTCAGACCTTGCATCTAAGACACGTTATGTAGTTGATGGTGTACATTTTAGAGGTCAAGTAGTTCAGGTTTCAATGTAAGCATCTTAAACACATATTATATAAATGATTGAATGAAGGGTAAAATACTGTTAAAAAAAAGTTAGTGGTAACTCATCGAGACACAGGAATCAATGGTGCCTCATAATCTAGGTTTGAACCATGACTGTATCAGGAACAAACTTCAAAAGAAGCTACTTTTGCATGGCTCACTTTGTGTCATATTATCTTTGTCATTTCAGGCTTGCAAAAAGCTGGGGAAAATTGAACTTTCCGATTGTGAGATATATGCCTCCTGTGAGCCTTGTCCAATGTGCTTTGGAGCGATTCATCTTTCCCGACTCAAGGTTGTGATTATATATTTTTGTTTCTTCTGACCTCTTGATCCTATGAGATTTTACTCATCTGGTTTTGCTTCACTTTCGAATGCAGAGGCTGGTGTATGGAGCAAAGGCGGAGGCCGCCATAGCTATTGGATTTGATGACTTCATTGCTGATGCTCTAAGGGGTACTGGGTTCTATCAGAAGGCTCATCTGGAGATCAAAAGGGCCGATGGCAATGGAGCCATCATTGCTGAACAAGTATTCGAGAAGACCAAGGAAAAGTTTCAGATGTACTAAATCTCTTATCAGGCCAAGAAAAAGTACATAGTTTCCTGAAAAGGTTTTCTCAATGCAAAATAATGAACAATCTTGCTATGTTGCCAATACTGATGATACTCTATTCAATGAATGTGCATTCAAAACAATTTCATCTGAAAGTTCAGTGCTTTTGTGGTGTAGATCTCTTTGGCCAAATGTTGTGCAGGTGAGATGCTGGCTTTACAATGTGAGGTTGGATATTGGATTCCTAATTAGGATTTATGTTGGACCTGCATATTAGTTTATGTGCTTCTAGAGCCAAATCTTGTGCCTGGTCAGTGGATTCGGTCTGCCTCTATACCCGCTGAGTGAGCACTGCTGGTTCAGGCCCTTGTGCGCTAGTTCGCACACGATCGTCTCGGGATGGAGTCGGTGCTTGGCTAGATGGATGGATCCCTCGTACTCCGTCACGGGGGTTGGCTGCTGGAGTGGTGGAGCTCGGGTCAGGAGGAGGCACCTCAGGTCGGGTCGGGCGCCGACTCCTGCAAGGAGGTCGGGTAAGTTTCCGACGTGACCCCCCCGACGATCAAGTTAGTTTGTGGTTCATTTTTTCGATCCCTCTGCCCCGTATAGGTGCAAGAGCTTATATAGTGGGTGTTGTAGGTCATCCGTACCTGACAACCTTACTGCCCTTGTTGCTTACCATGTCGTCATACACCTCCACCACGCCCGCCGTCCTTGCGGTGAGACATGCGTCCACAGGAAAGGGTGTCGACCTTACCTGTGTCAGGTCGATCGTACAACCACTGGGGATTCGGCCTTACTTGTGTCAGGTCGGCCGTACGACCACTAACGCCTCCATACTTGCGTTCGACCAGCTTCCCGCGTCAGGTCGACCACGTCGGCGGGCCAGTTGTCCGAGGGCGCGAGGATGTGGCGGCCAGGTCATCATTTGCCATATCATTCTCCCCCCCCCCCCCGGGAAGACCTTCACGATGTGCCCGATGAGGGTGCTGAAGATGAGGTCTTGCGCTTAGCTGCTAACCCGTGGTGGCTCTGAACTAGTCCCGAGTGGGAGCTCAGGGACCGATCAGACCGAGTGGGAGCTCAGGAACTTGAATGGTGCGGGGGCTGATCCGACCGAGCAGGAGCTCGGGAGCTTTAATGGCGCAAGAGCTGATCCGACCGAGCAGGAGCTCAGGAATTGGAATGGCGTGGGAGCTGACCTGACCGAGCAAGAGCTCGAGAATTTGAATGACGCAAGAGCTGATCCGACCGAGCATGAGCTCGAGAATTGGAATGGCGCAGGAGCTGATCTGACCGAGTAAGAACTCGGGAATTTGAATGGCGCAAGAGCTGATCCGACCGAGCATGAGCTCGGGAATTGGAATGACGCAGGAGCTGATCTGACCGAGTAAGAACTCGGGAATTTGAATGGCGCAGGAGCTGATCCGACCGAGCATGAGCTCAGGAATTTGAATGGTGTAGGAGCTGATCCGACCGAGCGTGGGGGCTCGGGAACTCAAATGGTGTAGGAGCTGATCCGACCGAGCGTGGGGGCTCGGGAATTTGAATGGGTCGGGTTTAAGTACCCAAAAATTGATCCGACCGAGCTGGGGCTCGGGAAATGAACCAGTCGGGTTTAAGTACCAAGAAGCTGATCCGACCGAGCTGGGGCTCGGGAAATGAACTGGTCAGGTTTAAGTACCCGGAAACTGATTCGACCGAAGCTCGGGAAATGAACCGGTCGGGTTTAAGTACCCGGAAGCTGATCCGACCGAGCTGGGGCTCGGGAAATGAACTGGTCGGGTTTGAATACCTGGAGGCTGGCTGGCAGAGCAGAGCAGAGCAGCTCGGAAGCTGGACTGGTCGAGCAGTGCTGCTCGGGTTCTGGACCTGTCTAGTATTGCGGCTCAGGTTTGTGAGTGGTTGAGCACTACTGTTCGGGCTCATAATTTGCCCGAGGCGTAGCTCAGGCTCGTAAGTGGCCGAGGTACATAGCTCAGGATCATAACTGGCCCAAGGCATAGCTCAGGCTTGTGAGTATCTGAGCAATATTGCTTAGGCTCGTGAGTGGCCAAGCACTGTTGCTCGGGCTTGTGATTTGCCCAAGGCGTAGCTCGGGCTTGTGAGTGACTGAGTGCATAGCTCGAGCTTGTAACTTCCACAAGGCGTAGCTCGGACTTAGGAGTGGCCGAGGTGCATAACTCAGACTCGTAAGTTGCCCAAGGCGTAGCTCGGGCTTGTGAGTAGCCGAGGTGCGCAACTTGGGCTCGTAAGTAGCCGAGGTGCATAACTCAGACTTGTAACTTGTCCAAGGCGTAGCTCGGGCTTGTGAGTGACCGAAGTGCACAGCTCGGGCTCGTAAGTGGCCGAGGTGCACAACTCGGGCTCGTAACTTGCCTAAGGCGTAGCTCGGGCTTGGGAGCGACCGAGGTGCACAACTCGCGCTCGCAAGTTGCCTAAGGCATAGCTTGGGCTTGGGAGTGACCGAGGTGCATAACTCAAACTCGTAAGTTGCCGAGGTGCACAACTCGGGCTCGTAAGTTGCCCAAGGCATAGCTCGAGCTTGTGAGCGACCGAGGTGCTCAACTCGGGCTCGTAAGTGGCCCAAGGCATAACTCGGGCTTGTGAGCGACCGAGGTGCACAACTCGGGCTCGTAAGTGGCCGAGGTGCACAACTCGGGCTCGTAAGTGGCCGAGGTGCACAACTAGGGCTCGTAACTTGCCCAAGGCGTAGCTCAGGCTTGTGAGCGGCCGAGGTGCACAACTCGGGCTCGCAAGTTGCCCAAGGCATAGCTCGGGCTTGTGAGCGGCCGAGGTGCACAACTCGGGCTCGTAAGTGGTCGAGGTGCACAACTCGGGCTCGTAAGTTACCGAGGTGCACAACTCGGGCTCGTACGTTGCCCAAGGCATAGCTCGGGCTTATGAGCGGCCGAGGTACACAACTCGGGCTCGTAACTTACCCAAGGCGTAGCTCGGGCTTGTGAGCGGCCGAAGTGCACAACTCGGGCTCGCAAGTTGCCCAAGGCATAGCTCGGGCTTGTGAGCGGCCGAGGTGCACAACTCGGGCTCGTAAGTGGCCGAGGTGCACAACTTGGGCTCGTAAGTAGCCCAAGGCGTAGCTCGGGCTCGTAAGTGGCCCAAGGCATAGCTCGGGCTTGTTGGGTAGTTGAGATCTCTCCGAGACGCACCTTGAGATTGTTCGACTGCGGGCATTCTTGCGACATCGGGCCCTCCTTCTAGCGCCAAAATGTTAGAGCCATATCTTGTGCCTGCCTGGTGGATTCGGCCTGCCTCCGTACCCGTTGAGTGACCACTGCTGGTTCAGGCCCTTGTGCGCTAGTTCGCTCGCGGTCGTCTCGGGACGGAGTCGGTGCTCGGCTAGATGGATGGATCCCTCGTACCCCGTCACGGCGGTTGGCTGCTGGAGTGGTGGAGCTCGGGTCAGGAGGAGGCACCTCAGATCGGGTCGGGCGCCGGCTCTTGCAAGGAGGTCGGGTCGGGTAAGTTCCCGACGTGACCCCTCCGACGATCAAGTTAGTTTGTGGTTCATTTTTTCGATCCCCCTGTCCCGTAGTGGTGCAGGAGCTTATATAGTGGGTGTTGTAGGTCATCCGTACCTAGCAACCTTGCTGCCCTTGTGGCTTATCATGTCATCATACACCTCCACCACGCCCGCCGTCCTTGCGGTGAGGCATGCGTCCACAGGTAAGGGTGTCGACCTTACCTGTGTCAGGTCGGTCGTACGACCGCTGGGGATTCGGCCTTACCTGTGCCAGGTCAGCCGTACGACCACTGGCGCCCCATACTTGCGTCCGACCAGCTTCCCGCGTCGGGTCGGCCACGTCGACGAGCCAGTTGTCCGAGGGCGCAAGGATGTAGCGGCCATGTCATCATTTACCATATCATGTGCCAATAGTGGATCTTCAAGTTGTAATTTGATTTCTGAAAATTATAGACTTTATGCATGATCTAGGAGGATTATAATAGTTTAAATATGCCATGGAAGCTTGGTCAGGATGTGGTAGCAGATATTGGAAGGTAATGACTTGCATACAAACTACATTTATGATGAAGATTCACAACAAAAATTGGGGGTTGAAGTCATGTGAAATTTATATGAACTTGGACAAATAACTTTGTTGGATACTAATGCCTGGTTTCTGAAAACATCAATTCTCGTATGTTCCACTGCAAATGGAATCAGATTTGATGAAGATTCACAACAAAAATTGGGGTGGAAGTCATGTGAAATTTATATGAACTTGGACAAATAATTTTGTTGGATACTAATGCCTGGTTTCTGAAAACATCAATTCTCATATGTTCCACTGCAAATGGAATCAGATTTGAGTCAGGCATTCGAAAACCCATGGAGAAGCAATGAGCTGGTGTTCTTCAAATTGGAGTCAGCACACTTCATGATATGGAAATTTAGTATATATTGGATCCTTTTCTAACAACTTAAGCTTCATTAAAATATAATTTTGCTTTCAAAACTCAATTCATATAACATATACATACTTTATGGGTTTATCAAACTCTTTCCTACCTTTAGCAAAGTGATTTCATATGTCCCTTCATAATTGTAATTTAACAATATTATTTTCGTCTATAAGAATATATTCCAGTGATTAGAGAATAGTTTCAGTAGAGTATTATATTATTTTGTTATTTTAAAATTTTGATGCTATTATTATTAAAATAACTACATTAAATTAGGTGCGTCGCATGATATGACCATATCAATATATCTTCATATCCCACCAGGGGGGCCACGTGTTTTAACCCCCTCTAACTGACGTCTTTGTATCACCCTCGCTTTACGATTCGTGCAATCAGAGGATCGGACCAACGCACGGTCCAGATGCCACGGTACCTCGTGTAACATAGCCGCCGCCACCCCCCCCCCCCCCCCCCCCCCCCCCCCACTTCCTACCCAATACCCGCGTACGGACGAGATAACGTCGAATCCAATACGGACGGTGAACGTTCCGCCAGGTGTAAAAATCCTGCGCGTACGATGCGCATGAAATAACGTGCCGCGCGTGGCCCGCGCACCTTCTCGGTGGTGGGAGATGCCGTCTACCGCTTGCCTACAGTGACGTCTCTAGACGAACACATCGGCGCACCACAACCGCACCACGGTGTAGACAGGCGGGGCCCGCGAGACAGTGAGGTCGACGGAGAGGGCCCTCGGTGAACCCGGGTGGTAGGTGAGAGACCAGAGATACGAAATAAACAAAAGAAAGTATGACGTCATAAAAGACGGACCATCTAGCTGTCGCTCATATTTCCACCACCTGCTTCATACTGCCTAAGAGAAAAGTGGGTCCCACACTCCACGTTAGGGCGCGACGCGGGTGGGGAAGCGGGCCGCAGACTCTTCTTCGGACCCTTTTGCCTTTTCCCCTTCTTCTTCGCCATTCGCTCTGATCTTGGTGTCGTTCGAAGGCGGCGTTTTGGGACTCGTTTTCTCTCTTTCGATCGGTCGATTTGGCGGCACCTCGATCCAGATGAAGGGGGTTCCTGGGATCGACCTATAATTGCTCCGATTGGAAGGTTCTATTTCTCGAAATTAGCCCTAATATTTCGCTCCCGTTGTCTCGATTTTTCCCTCTCGTTTCTGCAAATTGGCGAGCTTCGGAGTGGAAGCGGATAGATACCTGGCACATATTGTGGAATTTAGTGGGTTTTCTGGTGCTTCTGTTCCAGAGATACGTCTAATTTTGGTACTTCTCGCTGCATCTGAATTCCGACACGCGGCGCCGGTGCAGGGTTAGCTTCAGTAGTGATTGGAGTTGTTGAGGCTTCTCGCCGGCTGGTCCGGAACTATCGTGGTCATAAGCTTGGCGAGATTTGTTTCGCGGAATCAATGAACCAGGGTTTCTCCATTGAAAGTTACTGTTCATTTGGGTAATCTTCGAGTTCCTTTGTTTGGGGCTTTTGTGACTGGTATGTGGGTTTCGCTTGTTTGGATCCGCGGGTGTGTCGGTGTCATGTTTCTAGATTTCTGGGTTAGCAGTGAGGCAATTTAGTAGTATCATTGACTACTCTGTTCTCCGTTCCTGGGGTCTCAGTGTCGTGGAATACACTAGCAGTAACTCTAGACCTTATCTTACAAATTTCAGTCTTTTAAATCGCTTTTAAGCTTTTGCCTTGATGGAGGCCAGAGTTGGGAGTGAGAGCCATCAGTATTTTGCTGCTGGGACGTCTAATCTGAATGGTATCGGGAAGAAGAGCGTTGAGTGGGACTTGAATGACTGGAGGTGGGATGGTGAGCTCTTTGTTGCGAGACAATTGAATGAAATTCCTGCAGACTGCGGAAACAAACATCTTCACCAAGATGCTGCAAAACGATTGCTGTCAAATTGTTCATCTTCTTCTTCAGGAGGGTTTGATTTAAGCATAGTCGAGAATGGAAAAGGTGAAGCAGAGAAGCGGAGGAGGATTGTAGTAGTGGAAGAGGATGAATCTTATCGCGGAAGTGGATCTCTTAGTTTAAAGCTTGGGGGCCATGCTTTTCCAGTCATGGAGGCTGACCTTGCAAATGGAAAGAAGAGCAAACCACAAGGTGGCAGTTCAAGTCATTCAACTTGCCAGGTCGAAGGCTGTGGTGCTGACCTCAGTGATTCAAAGGACTACCATAGGCGACACAAGGTCTGTGAGATGCATGCAAAGGCCAGCTCAGCAGTTGTCAGAAATGCTATCCAGCGCTTCTGCCAGCAATGCAGTAGGTTAGTTCAGCTCATTCACTCAATTGGAACCCATTATGTATGATCTGCTTTTCCATGGAAATGCTTAGACCGTATTCCATTTTCTATTATATTTGCACATAACAGATTGCCCAGAGTCTTCTTGTAATTCTTTTGTTAAGTCGTTCTTAAACTAGATCAGGATGTTAATGATTCAATTTCTGGTGCAAGCTTGTTGAGTCTAGAGCTGATGCTATAAGTTACTGTAGAAATTTTGATGAGAATAAAGCAGAAGAAATTTGCAACGGAAGTCAAGTGACTGATTTTACTTGGTCCTATCTAGGTGTTGGTTTGATTATTAACATTACGAATGTTGCTTTGAGACCGCAATAGCACCACATCATGGAAAAAAAAAGGGGGAAAGAACAGACTTAAAATATATAATGTGAGTTTCATACTATAATGGCATGTAAATAACCATTTAGGCCTGCTTCACAATGCTTTGTCTTTTTTCTTGTCACTCAATTTAGTATTAGTATTATACTTCTGATTGCTGAACTTTAGTTTAAACTTACTGCTATTGCTGCAGTTTTCAGTTTTTTTTTTCTGCTACTTTTACCTCTTCGCCTATTGCACGTCAAGGGGATATCAGGTTGGCAGAGTCCCTTGGAAGTGAACCAAGTTGTGTTTGGTGATATAAGACTTTAGATCCTAATTCACTCTTTTATATGTCTTAACAACATTAGTACAACTTGAAATTATTGGCTAAACAATCGTAATCAAAAGATATACAGTCCATATCACAACTTAAACTTATTGTTGGGTAACCACTTATGCTGATAATTTGAAACCTCTGTTTAACTGAACAAAAAATATTAGGGAAGGTTGTCATCATATTTTGTGATGCTAAGGAGTTTGTATTTGATCTGGATAGTAGTTGATCTTAAATTCAGCTTGTGAAACTTTTCAGGTCAATTTTGGATATGTTTTGTTCTTCTAGAATATCATGCAAAAAGAAATGTTACCTTTTCCGTTATATATTCCACTTCCTTTGTTTTGAGCTCTTGATAATTGCATATCCAGATTTCATCTTCTTGAAGATTTTGATGAAGGGAAAAGAAGTTGTCGACGACGCTTGGCTGGTCACAACAGACGAAGGAGGAAAACACATCCTGATGTCATTGTGAATGGGAATTCTTCTACTAATGAACAGGCTAGCGGCCACTTATTGATGAGTTTACTCAGGATCCTATCCAATTTGCAATGTAATTGTTGTAATCACCTGTTATTCTACTTGGTTCTTTAATCTCTAGTTAATTGCTTTAACTTGCAAATTTCTTATTTGACTTTCTTGAGTTAAACCTTTTTTAGGGCATGCATTATTTTTGTGATATCCTTTATGATCCTTTGGTTAGCAGTATCTGTACTCTTTTTGGTGAACAGGACTATCGATAAGGTAAAATCAGTATCTTTAGTAAACAAAATCTTTCTAATGGGAATGCTATTTATATGGCCCTAGGAAGACACGTCAGGTAATTGATTAGTTTATCACATAACTAGACCTTGTTTTTGAAGTTTGCTATATCATTGTTTCACTGTAGAATTTAGTTTTTATCTACTGTTTCTTCCACCTGCCAACACACAACAGAACAGGGACCCTTTGTTGTGCGCTGATGACATACTGAAACTGTCATTTATGCATCACACTGTGTACCACATATGCCCTATGATTTCTCATGTTCTCTGTTGATACTACCTAAGTTGAATATGTGGAGTACTGACTGACAATATTGACATGTATAAGCATTGCTCCTATGTTCCATCCATCATGAGATTTTTTTGTAAAGAAAAAATGAAAAAAAAGGACTGATTTTAGGGGGAGAATTATCTTTCTTTATAATAGCAGATAATTTTCTCACATAGGGCAGAAATTCACCAAGAGCATGTTTTAGTAGGTCCGGTGGTTACTAAAAGGGAGAGTAATATATAGAAGTTTATGATAATTATAGTTGTAGTTTGAAGCATGGTTTGCCTTACCGGTCCATACTGGTGTACCGACCAATAGTGATTTCAAAAGGCGCTTAGGCGAGACGAGGCGAGGCCCGAGCGCCTCGTTCAACATCCAGGCGGCGCGCTTGAAAGAGGCGGCGCTGCTTGGATGCTTGTCCGAGCCCAGGCGTTGAACCAAGCGATCGGATCAAGTTTTTTAGGTCTGGTTCGGTTGCATTTGCATTAGTTGGAGGTTTGGTTCGGTCGCATTTGCATTAGTTGGTTCAATTGAACCAACTAAAACATCGATATCAGCTTCCCAACCTCCAATGCACGACTTCCCCAACCCTAACCCTACTTGCGATTCTGCCATTGACATTTCTCTCTGTTGTCGTTGTCTCTCTTCGTTGTCGTTGTTGTCGTTGCTCTCCGCTGTCGCAGTTGCCACTCGCCGTTGTCGTTGCTCTCAGTAAGCAGCTTCCGCTCTCGGTTAGCAACCACGTCTCTACTCTTCTCACACTCTTCTCACGTCGACTCAACTTAGTTTTCTGTTAACAGTATATTAACATATATTAATAGTATAGTGCTAATTTCATATTTCTATTTAAATAATCATATTTATTAATGATATTATATTATTTTTATATTTTAGCATCTCGCTTCGCTCGGGCGAGCGCTTAGCGCCTCGGGCATTTGGGACCCTGGCGCCTTTAGGTGCTTATTACTTTTTAAATCATTACCGACCAACTATCGGTACAGTATATATCGAGCTATACCAAGTCGTACGAAGTATATTGGCATGCTGTACACGGGGGCATACTGATGTATGACCCGTATCGGTCCCATGTTGGACTGGTACATGTCGCTCGTACCAAGCGGTATGCTATGGTACGGTGAACCTTGGTTTTTGGTATTTGCCACTCCTTTGACTTTTTTGAAAATTCGGTGAGTACTAGTAAGTTTTGCTTTGATCTGTTTAGTGGGGAACCTTGTATGGTGCCTGACACAAGGATTCTATAGATGTTTGGCTACTTAGTCTGCCTTGAGCTTTGATGACTCTGCATGCCTATTGAACTGCAGAGTGCAAGCGAGTGTTAATGTGGCACAAAAGGGAGGATGGTAAGGCTTTTTAGTGTTTCTGATCAGTGTCCATGTGCCTTGGGCATTGTGTTGTTCTCTATTATGTCCTAAAATGTGACTTATGCTGTCCCATATGCAGCTGCATATGTTCATGGTTTCAAATACGAGTATACCAATCCCACTGCTAGATACTAACATATGAAACACTTGTTGGTATCTTTTATATTTATAATGATTTATACTAAACTGTGTCGGTTGGTAGATATTGGTCTGACAATTCTAGTATAGTTATCAATACTAACATCTTAAAACCTTGATATGCCTATAAGGCTATTGCTGCCCCAAAGCATGGTATTATTCTGTAGGAAAATGGAATCTATTTCTTGCATATTATGTGGTCCGCGTAACCATGAAATTTTGGCTTGCTGCAGACATGGGTTATACTTCCACCTTATTAATACTATTTAACTGTAACTATTTTTTTTAGTACTATGATGCATGGCATCCACATGATAATGTGATCATTCATTACCTAGACATTCTATTGTTTCTCATAGATTATTCCAATAACAGGTTTGAGTATGTGTTACTGCAGAATTTTTTGATTTGGCCATAGAACATATTAACTTTTTAAAAATTTAGACTTGACTGCATTTTTTTTCTTTCTGTAGTTAATTGAATATGGTTTTGGTCAGACCGACTACGTGTTGATTATGCAATATTAAGTAACTGCCCACATAGTGCAGCTGTTTTTTAGAACATAGGTTCTTTGTATGCTGTGTGTTATGTAGAAACAGAATTGCTGCATACCTCCATTTTTCCATTGAATTTTTGCTTTGTAATTTTGCAGCTGATAACTCTGAGCCACCACGAGACCAGGAGCTCTTGACTCATTTTCTAAGGAACCTTGCCAGTCTTGCCAAGTCTTTTGATCCCAGTAACCTTTCTCAACTCCTACGGGCATCTCAGGATCCACAAAAGTTGCTAACGGCTGCTGGAACATCCTCAGTGGCTGTTATTACGTCTGTTCCAAATGGTGTTCCTGAGCAAGTATCTGGCAGTCCCTTGTGTTTGACAGATAAAATAACTTGCAACCTCAGTACTTGTGGTAGGGAAACTGATCATAGTACGATTGACATACCCCCAAATGGAATGATAGTTTCTGCAGGTGAGGCTGTGCCTGAAGTTCATTCTTCACATTCTGCATTCTTACCCATCGATGCTAATGAAATTTGATGCTGTTCCAGAACCAGTCACTGATAGAGTCAGAATTAAGGACTTTGATTTGAACAATGCATATAGCGAGACACAAGATTGTGAAGAAGGAAGAGAGAAGCCAGCAACTCCCTTGTGTACTGAGATGAGTTCTCCTAATTGCCCGTCATGCTTACTGCAGGATTCTCATCACTCAAGTCCACCTCAGAGTATTGGCAATTCAGATTCAACATCCAACCAGTCACAGTCTAGTTCCCATGAAGATGCTCGGGTATATCATTTGTTTGCTTTGCATTTACACTGGTTTTACCTCAGCAATGACACAATGATTTTGTTTACTAGTTTATGTAAAGTTGAATTTACAATCAACCAATGCTTTTGTGAACCCAAAGAAGTTCTATTATAAGGGGAAAAACTAAAGTTTTTGCTTGCTGTTTTGGGAAGTCAGTCTAGATAAGACACACGGACACAAGACACGGACATGACAAAACATCATATTAGAAAGGATAGGACATGGACACAACGAGGACATATATATATATATATATATATATATTATTCAATAATATGAGTTTTATATTTTTTATACCTAATTTTTATAGATTCTGTGAACAAATAAATATGATCATGTAAGTGTAAATAATTAAAATCATCTAAATGTAAATATCCAAACAGTAATTCATAAAAAAACATTTACATCTGGTAGCTTTAAACTTTTTATAGCTTGTAATACAAGTAGTTTAATTCCACATAGTACGCTTGGTTTCTTTAAGTAAAATTTTAACATATGTCCACATAATTTACTTTACTCTTGTTATACTTTGATTTATTTCACAGACAATTAACAATACAAGTTAATCAAAATAAGAATAAGAGACAGTAACAAAATTTATCATCAATATAGTTAAATGACATTATAATTTAGGGACATATCAACATTTACTGGGATACATTCACCATTATAATTTAGGAAATTCATAATTTAGGGAAAAATCAATTATTACAGTATCTGATGATCTAAGTTAGATAGACTGATGGAGATTTTTGTTGGGTTTTTGACTCAAAATTTACTGTTAGGTGTGATCTAATATGTTTTATATTTCAGATAATGTTTTATAACCCTTTGCAGTGCAAGAAAAATCATATATTGGTTTCAGTTTTTCAATTTGTTGGTGTAAATTGTCGATTAATATATCGATCTTGATCATATTGTATCTGAATCCAAGTTCTTATGAAAATCTACCTCTAAGCATTTTCATATGAAAAAAATATTGATATTCCTCTCGACTATAATTTCTGCAAGAGAAGTTATGGATGCCCTCCTCCTCGTGAAAAATGTGTCGACAAAATGTAGCTTTGCTTAAATTTAAAATTAAACCTTATAGTGAGTTGTTAAAATTGCTAAATCTTATTGATATGCTTCATTTTTTAATATGCAATCCTCAAAAAGTTTCAACAGATGCTTTGTTTGCTACTTACATATATTTGATCTTTTATTATATCAGTGTCGAACAGATAGGATCATCTTCAAACTCTTCGGCAAAGACCCTACCGATCTTCCTCTCATTTTGAGAACACAAGTAACTTCCTATTTATGTTTAGAATTCTTAAAGGATATAAAACTCCATTCTTTTCCCACCTAATTTGTTTTAAATGTTGAACTACAGATTCTTGACTGGTTATCCAATAGTCCAACAGATATAGAGAGCTACATTAGGCCAGGCTGTATAATTCTGACAATATACCTCTGCCAAGCTGAGTCTGCTTGGATACAGGTAAATTTCTGTGACCTAACAATTTGGTGGTTCACAGGTAACTCTTGATTCATTCTTTCTGTTGTTCTGATCTACCTATGCTCACAGCTCTACGATGATTTAAGCTCCAGCCTAAGTAGGCTTTTGCATAACTCCTCTGATGATCTCTGGACGAGAGGATGGATTTTTTCTATGGTACGAGATCATGGAGCTTTTATTTATGATGGTATGTTGGGCTTCTTATAAGATGCATCTTTTAATAGTCCATTGTTTTACCACTTGGTTTTACAATGACCTCTGAAATAGTTCCTTGTCATTCTTCGTAATGCGTCTGCAGGTCAGGTTGTGCTAGACATACCTTTACATATCAAACATCCCAACCACTGTAAGATTTTGTCTGTCACACCTATTGCAGTTTCTCATTCTACAAAGGTCAAGTTTACGGTGAAGGGCATTAATCTTTCTCAACCAACATCTAGGTATTCGTCTTCTTTTCCTTTTTTCTGTCTTCAGCTTCTTGCTATGATTTGATCTTATCTTTACAAGTTTTTTAACTGGCTACCTTCTTTGCAGAACATATACTTTGAACACTTCTTATAATCAAGGTTTGCATTTCGACATTTACCGCCCGGTATGGGCGGTACATACCGGTCCGCCAGGTTGCCGGTATGTGGACCGTCCGCTACCGGGTGGTACCGCCAAAAATCGACCGTTGGCGGTCGATTTTGGCCGTCGGCGGCCGATTGAGGGAGAAAAAGGGAAGAAGAATAAGAGGTAAAGAAAAAAAAGAAGAGAAGAAAAGAACCTAGCGTCTGTCCTCGCCTGCGCACCATTGTCGCCCTCGCCCGCAGATCGCCCGCACCCGCGAGGAGAAAGATCGAGGCGACGTCGCCCCTTTTCTTTTATTTTTAATATTTTTAATATATTTTAATATTATATTATATAATATTATATTATAAAAATATTATATTTAATATATAGGGCGGTATCAACTGTATGTACCACCTGGTATTGGTACCATACCAGTACCAACAATATGTTGGTACATTGGTACGGACCGGTAATTCCAACCTTGCTTATAATTCTGTTAATCATATTTGTGATTTTTTTTCAGGTTACTATGTTCATTTGATGGGAAATACTTGGTCCAGGAGACATCACAAAGTTTAGTTGAAGGGACAAATAGCAGTGGTGGGCAAGAGTTGTCTCAATGCCTTAGCTTTTCTTGTTTGCTACCTGATGTCATGGGGAGAGGATTTATCGAGGTTCCATCATGTTATAGTCATCTGGAAATTATCTTTGGTTTATTTCTTTGTCTAACTTTGGTCTCTTGTTGATTATGGAATTATTGGTTTTGATTTATAGTTTGAAGACTGTGGCCTTAGTTATGGGTTCCTCCCCTTCATAATTGCGGAGGAAGATGTATGCTCTGAGATCCGTATGCTGGAGAATGCGATAGATGTAGCTTCATGTGATGAGCAATTTCATGAAAGAACAAATGCAGAAATTGCCAGAAATCGAGCTCTGGACTTTATAAATGAATTTGGGTGGCTTCTCCGGAGGAATCATTTGATATCTATTTCTCAAGAATCTAAATTTTCTCCAAAGATCTTTACCCTGACACGGTTCAGGTGGCTTATGTCATTCGCTATGAATAGGGAGTGGTCTGCAGTTGTGAAAAAACTTCTTGATATTTTATTTAGTGGAACGGTGGATGCCGGCAAGAAATCACCCATGGAGCTTGCTTTGGCTGAAAATTTGCTTCACAGTGCTGTACAAATGAAATCTAAGGCCTTGGTTGAGTTTCTTTTGAGATATGTACCCAACAGAACTTCAAAGGATACGGATCCAGAACGATTCTTGTTTAGACCTGACATGTTTGGCCCCTCAGGCATCACTCCACTGCATATTGCAGCTTCCACTGCTGATGCTGAGAACATATTGGATGCCCTTACTGATGATCCTGGACAGGTACTCCTTGCATCATCATTTAGATAGTTGATGGTAGTAACAAGAATCATCTGATTGAAAATTTATTTCAGATACTTAGGGCTTCATCTTGCTTGATGTGACATTATTGCATATAAGTTCTCATTAACATGTGTGAGTTGCACACTTTGACCAATAATTTTTGTGGTGGAAGCCACCGACATATTTAGGTGATGAAGCATCCTAGCGTTGGCTGTTTATGTATGTTAGCGATTTTGCTCCATATCCTTTTATTCAGATCCAAGCAATGTTATAATCCAGTTGGGCAAGAATCTACAAATCATACTATGATCACTCTTTTTTTTTGTGATCAAAACATTTTATTTTCATAGTCAAAACGTAATCATTAAAATAGTTGCCATAATCTCAGTGTTAACATCAACTAATTTCTCATGGCATTTTTGTCACTGAATCTCATTTTACTAGCACACTACTTGGCCGAATCACATAGAAAATGATCTGCATTGGTGTTGCAAAGTGCTGGTAACTTGTCAAACCTACGACTTTTTTTTCCCTTAATGTGGCTACAGTTTCATCTCATACATCTTAGGTTCAAGTGCTCTGCAGAGATTGATTACGCTACACCTACATTTTTAGTTCTTTAACTCTTACAACTCTTTATGTATGAACTGACAGTAGTTCTTCCTTTTTTTTTTTCCCCAAGTCCAGCTAATGCTTACTCTTTGTCTCAATTAGTCTCCAAAGCTGTTTTTATGCCGGAATGTTTCACTCAGCCTGTTTTGGTCTCTGCATGCCAGCTGGGAATTAGGGCATGGAAGAACTTACAAGACAGCACTGGATTCACTCCCGAAGGCTATGCCCTTGCTCAGGGCCATGATTCATACATAAGATTGGTTCAGAATAAAATCGATAAGCAAAGCAGCGCGAGTCAAGTGGTCCTCAACATCTCCGGAGACGCCTCCAATAAGCTAGTAGATGCACTAAAAAAATCCAGTAAACCAAGTGTTTCTGAGATAAGCAGGATCTGGTTGAGAACAAAACCGCAACCCTCCTGCAACAGGTGCAGCCAACGGCTTGTTTACCGGAACTCCTTGGCGAGGACTATGCTGTACAGACCAGTAATGCTGTCCCTGGTGGGTATCGCCGCAGTCTGCGTCTGTGTGGGACTGCTATTTAAGACCCCACCTCAAGTGTTCTTCGTGTGCCCCTCGTTCAGGTGGGAATTGTTGGACTATGGCTTCATTTGAAGTGTAACGAGTGCCATGATACCGAGTTTGGTGTCATAGACATTTTAAAGTTTTACCGTCTGGGGTATACAACTGTAGTGATCCGTCATATGTTGTTCTGTTATATAGTGGAAAACAATGTATTCTTTGCGTTGGACTAATCTATTATGCCCATCTGTTGCTGCTATCTTTTCGGTCCATTTCTTTCGGCGCAACTGAAGTGACTCGTCGATCATTATCGTAAGTAGGATCTTGAGTTGATGATTGCATCCGAACTGAACTGTGCGCTACACATGGATCTAACAAATCGCATCCCGTCGACTTAAATCAACGATGCGCTCAGTTATCATCATGTGGGGTTTTTTTTCCCCCATATTTCATATCATTCTTGTATTTATTTGTCTGAGAAATACACATCTCGCTCATCATATATAGATGAAACAGGCTCTCGGAACTCGGAGAAGTTTTCTTATGAGGTCAGTTCAACTCGTCACACCAGATTTCTTAAAACTTAATAGCAGCATGTTTTTTTAAAGATGACAGAAGATGGTGTGAGGACGCTGACAATTACACTGTATAATTACTTCAAGAATCATAATAATTGACGACCTCGTCCCGGGGAAACTGTCGCCTTGAGCTACCTGTGTGGCCTCCGCTCTTCAGGTCAACGTTAATGGCGAACATGAAGTCAGCTATAGCCTGGATTTCCTCCGCAGAGATCGAAGGGGAGTTACACGAGCAAAACTTCGCAACAAGTTCAACAGTCATCATTCTTACCAATACATCAGCACCTACTTTGTGTTCCTCTTTCACGTCTCTCTCTCTCTCTCTAAAGCAAGCTTGATGTTTGCCGGACAGCATAGACGAAAAGTAGAAGAACGACCGAGTCAACTATTTTTTTAAGCAACGGGAGAGCCAACGTTTTCGATAAGCGACCATCTAAAGAAAGCAGTACTACACGCCGTATAGGAGCCATCGTCTTCCCCTTCGTCTTATATTTGTGGGGCTTCGGCTTCTTGTTTTTTTACCCTTTGTTCTCCTATTCCTCTTCATTTGCAGTCAAACGAGTTCTTGCTGAGTTCTCATCATCGCGCAATAGGTGTGCAAAGGAGTGCTAGTTCTTGTTAAGTTCTCATTGAAATTATCCTTTGAATGAATATAAATCATAAAATGAAATTTCTATTACCTAGATAATTAAAAAAATTATCATAAGAAAATTTCATAGTGTTAAACTGATATGATATTTTGTATATGAGTATATGATCCTTTATAAATATCTTATTTTATAATATTATAATTTTTTATTTTATGAATAACTCTAATATCTATATAGTACTCCTTATAATTGATGTACTATTTTTTTAAACAAATCTCATGCATAATCTATGCATTTTTTATATTCAACAAGTCCTTATACTCATATTTCTTATTTATATTTATAGAATTCATTATATTCAACAAGTTCATTTTAGAAATGCTGCAGTATTCTTTGTACTCCATAAGTAAAAAATAATAATTCATGTATAATCGATGCATTATTTATACTTAATGATTCCTGGTACTCGGTATTTCATGTGTGTTGCCCTTTGATAGGGTAAATAATGGGCCGACCCAGCTTACCTAGGCCCATGCTAGGTCGACAGCCACGTCAACATCCAAGGTGGCACGTCCACGTTAGCATCTGAGGTGGAGGCATCTGGATGGCGTGCCAACTCGACTGTCGCTGCACGGGCCATCAATGCCACGTGGTGCGTCATATCCTCACCCTATATCTCTGCACCGACTGACTCACCGTACAACTTGATCACACCTAAGGTGACGACGAAGGTAAGGTCGAGCGTACGGACAACCTCCCTCTCGGTGAGTATAAAACCCCCTGTCGATGGCACCAAAAGGGTCTACTCTCTTAACCCAAAAAATATATTATGATCTCCAAAAAGAAGGTCATAAATTAACTTAAGTGTCAAAAGAGTCACGTCGAGAACCCCCATCCCGACGAGGCCTTTTGTGTATGTCCTCGACGGCTATCGACTCTAGCAGCTCTCAAGGAAACCCACCCGAGACGTCAAACCGAACCCGACTAAGTTACACCGCCATCGATCGATGTAGACAAGCTTACGCACTCGGCAGGGATCAGACAATGCTGACTCCTCAACTACGACACAAAAATCCCGCAACACCCTTGTTCTTTGCATTCGTTCCTTATGCTTATTCATCCGATCTTTTTTCTTTGTGGAGATTATTTTGACGTGTAAATATTTGTTTCGATTGAGATTTGCATGTTTCTCGATCGTATTATAAGAAATATATAATTAATGCATTAAAACTATCCACGTTTTCCCGCAACGTGGTAAAGATCGATGTTGCAGGGGCCCACTGTAAATAAAAATAAGGCGGTAAAGATTGATGTTGCGGGGCCCACGTTTTCCCGCCATTGTTAATTCTACTACGATTGCTTTTATTTTTATTTTTAGTGGCGGAAAGAAGGAAGGAAGGAACGAACCGCACGGGTCCTGTTTTAGGGTTTCTTCTTCCGGACCTCCGGCGATGGAAACCCTGATTCCCGAGATTTGCCGGCTGCTCAACGACACCTTGAGTCCAGAGAAGGCCGTGCTCGCGTCCGCCACCGATGGCCTGGATCGTCTCTCGCGATTTCCTCATTTCCCCCTCTCCCTCCTCGCGGTGGCCACAGGTCGGTTCGTCAAGTCGCTGCTCTCCGTTTTTTGTTTCTTTCTTTTGTTCCTTCAATTCTAGCTGTTTGGATGTTCTTTCCGAACTCTGTTTCTTGGGATTTGATAACCAAATGATGTGTGATCTTTAGCAAGTTTGAAAGGATGATGTGCAATCTTTGTTGCCTCTTTTCTTGAATGTGATGAGGGAAACTTGTGAAGTTTGTGGTCCTTGTTTGTAGGTGGTGACAGCCAGGGGCTAAGATTGGCAGCGGCTGCTTACCTGAAGAACTTTGTCCGAAGTTGGATGGATGACAACCCACAGTCTCTTGAACTTCAGAGGTTTCGGAACCAGCTAGCACAGGCCCTGCTTCAAGCTGAACCTGCAGTTTTAAAAGTTCTAGTTGAAGTTGTATGCAGCTAACTATTCTTTGTTTGAACTTTTTTGCATGCTGAGGCTGATTAATTTGGATCCTATTTATTCCTTAATGAATGGATTCTTATATGCATCGCTTATGCAATGTTTTCATTCTACAAACAATAATTCTAACTTATTTATCTGGGAATCATCTCAAACAATCTGAAACTATGCAAACAAGGATTACGACATCTTGATCGATGGTTTTCTTGTGCAGTAGGACCTTGATAGGACCCTAACAGGGTTGGATCCTCGTCTATTGAGTCATGTTGTCATGTTGGTCAGTCCAGTCAAGTCAATTATGAGTCATAGTAAGAGTTGGAGTCTATTTGATTAGGAGTCTAATTAAGTACGAGTCCAAGTTGGAGTCTGTTTTAGGAGTCCAAGTTCAATTAGGAGTTGGTTAAGAGTCTCTATAAATAAGGATGTAACTACTTTGTTTTAGGCAATCAAAGAAGAAAATATGTTTTAGCCTATTGGCCAAAACCTTAGGAGGGCCGATCCCTTATAGTGACCAAGGAGGGCCGATCCCCTATAGAGATCAAGGAGGCTTGATCCCTTCAAAGTGATCGTTTATCCACCATTTTTCGTCTCCATCCATGATAGAACCTTAGGGGTTCCCATCAATTGGTATTAGTGTAGTGTTCTTGGCGTCTCGCTGTTCATCCACTCCATTGTTGCCCCTACAACGATCGTTTATCTTCGATAGAAACCTTTAGGTCTATCATATGGTATTAGAGTGACGATCCTCGGCGTTCTCGCTGCGATTCCACTATCAATCTCTGCTGCAACTTCTCCTTTAATATCTTACAGCCTTTTCCCACAGTCGCTGACCACGGGCCCTCGTCGACACCATGGCCGCTCCACCCGCTTGCCGCCGTTGCCCTCTTTGTCCCCTCCTCATCATCGTCCCTTTTTCCCTTGCCTCCTCCGTTGCTTCCAACATTGCTCCTCCCCTACTCTAGTACAACCATGCCATCAACGCTGCCCTTGTTTCCTCTTCTTCACTGGTAGCGACAATAGTCGCAACCACCGCTCGCCATCCTTCCCCTTTTTGCGTTGACATCCTTCCCTTCCCTGTGCTCCTACCGTCCCCCCCCCCCGTCGCATTGCTTCCCGCTGCGATTCCACAGCTACTTCTGCCGCTGCCACCATCTCCCTTTTCCCCTTTAATCGTAGCGAGCATCGTTGCCTGCATGACATTGCCAGCATCTACCATAGCGATCTCTCGCTGCCTTCTGTCATCAGCATTGTTCCTTCCTCCACTGCCGGCGTTCCCTTCCGCTGGCGCTGCCATCTCCTTGCCTTCGTCAGAGACACTGCTGCTGCCCTCCTCCTCTTTCTATGCCGACACTACTGCCTTATACCCCGAACGCTTATGAACCCACAACGCTCTCACCCTACACAGCAACAAAAACAAGGCAACAACCTTCCTTCCTCGTAGTGACCAAAACAGGGCAACTTCCAGCCCTCAGCCGTTGCCATCTTCCTCCTTTGCCGATTGTATTAGCGCCGCACCTTTTTCCTTGACCACCACAGCCTCGACAGCAGCTTTCTCTCGCTACCACAAGCACCCACTTCCTTTGCAGCCGCACCGAATATGACGTTGTTGATGTCATCGACCCAAAACCGAAACATGAATTAAAGATTACATATCTATACTCTTACGCAATGGCGATCAATAACTCATTGGAAGCAAGATTTGAAGCTTTCGAAGCTCATAGAGAATAGACTGTAATAACTTTTCAATGCAAAATAAGCCTATCGGAGAGCCTCAATAAATCTCAGTATGGTGAAAATTCTCATCTCAAGGGGAACCGATATGAAAAATATGAACAAGGGAAAGACATAGGATACCCACGCATGAGGGTGGAGTTTCCTAGATGGGAAAATGGAGATCCAACTAGTTGGGTCTTACGAGCTGAAAAGTTCTTTCATTTCTACAGAACTCTATAAGAATCCAAGGTGGAATTAGCTTCAAATCAACTTGATGGAGATGCGATCCAGTGGTATGATTTGTATGAGACCAATCACGGAGTCTCTTTGTGGGGACAGTTCAAGAGAGAGCTCCTGATTTGCTTCGAACCGTCGGAATACGAGAACGTTAATGGACAGCTCGCTAAAATCCGTTAAGACTTCTACAGTACAGGAGTACTAGAGCAGATTTTGAGTGCTTGTCGAACCAAACTTGAGATTGGTTCGAGAAACATTGATGAGAACGTTTATCGAGGGACTTAACTTAAAGCTCGTCTCCCTTGTACCATGATGGCTGCCATATCATTCGCTCGCGTGCATGAAGAAAAAATCAATATGGACACTAGTCGAAATAGAAGCTTCACTAGACATGTAATCAACAAGCCGCCCACCCCATCTATTCCCAGCCAAATCCCGGACATCCAAAAGCTGACCCGAGAAGAACTTGAGGAACGATAAAAAAAGGATTTGTGCTTACGTTATGATGAAAATCGATGCACACAAGGGCAACTTCTGATGATTGAGCCAATTAAGGAGGAATAAAAAACTGATAATGTGTGATCCGATCATGAAGGTATGGATTTTGATGAAGATATTGAACCTATCATACATATAGTGCATGTATTAACCGGCTACTCTAACTTGTAACCCATGAAAATTGAAGGAATTTTGAAACATCAGCCTGTGATCGACTGGCCTATCACATTGAAGGCTATGACAAATTCGAAGTCAAGATTGCTGATGAACGAATCTTAACTTGTGATAACAAGTGTTTAAAGATAAAGTTGATCACTTATGAATTTCTTTTTGACACATTTGGAAGACTTAGACGTGGTGATTCTCAAAAGAAGACATGAAACTGCCACTAGCCATCAGATGGAGAAGATTCTTTAGAAGACTACATTAATTATTATACCAGAAGATTGGCTCATTGCTTACAAAAATATGGAGATCCTACTTAATTGATTAAAGAGTTGTGATGCGCGGCAAATATTGAAGTGCTCCCAGAATTTGATGTTGCTCAGTCTTGAGGACAAGACTGATTTGAAGAGGGCGGGTCTGGTAGGACCCTAACACGGTTGGGTCCTCATCTATTGAGTCATGTTCTTTATTGAGTAACGTTGGTCGGTCCAGTCAAGTCAATTAGGAGTCCTAGTAGGAGCTGGAGTCTATTGATTAGGAGTCCAAGTAGGAGTTGGATTCGGCCAGGAGTCCAAGCTCAACTAGGAGTTGGATTCGGCCAGGAGTCCAAGTAGGAGTTTATTTTAGGTGTCCAAGTTCAATTAGGAGTTGGTTAAGAGTCTCAATAAATAAGAGTGTAACTATTTTGTTTTGGGCAATCAAGGAAGAAAATATGTCTTAGCCTATTGGCCAAAACATTAGAAGGGCCGATCCCTTATAGTGATCGAGGAGGGCTGATCCCCTCTAGAGATCAAGGACCGATCCCCTATAGAGATCAAGGAGGCTCGATCCCCTCAAAGTGATTAGGGGTCTCTATCAATTGGTCTCAGAGCAGCGTTCTTGGTGTCTTGTTGTTCATCCATTCCACCGCTGCCTCTACAAAGATCGTTTATCTTCGATAGAAACCTTTGACCAAGTAAAATGATTACCTTCAGGCAGGATTTCTAATTTTATGTTAGGAATGAATGTTTTACAAAGAGTTGCTGCTCCAATTTTCTGTTAAGGATTATAACTTAACGACGTGAACAATGTTTTACCTTCAGCTCATGTTCTATTCATCTATGAGCTTAACTTTTAATTTCAAGTGCTTATATGGTTACCTTAATTGACCAAATGGCTAAGCTACTATTCTGTTAAGGATTGTTCAAGTGTGAACACATTTGGTGGAGCTCTTGCTGTAACATCTTGTTAGTGGCTTCCAGGATTTTAAAGATGAGATCATTTTTCAGAAAACATTGGTTATGGTTTTACTTTTGGTGGAGAGATGCTCAGAAAAAAATACAATGAATGTATCACTTATATGTACTGCAAAATATATTAACAATGTCAGGGGTGAGCTTTTGCTCAAAATTCTTGAGATTTTTAAATCTTTGAGCTAGGTTGAATACGACTTTCCTGAACAGTGTGCGATGACTAATGGTATGTCATGTTTCATGAAACCTGAATTATTGTGCTGTCTGCCTCTTGTAGAAATGACTGGTAATGTATATCCTGGGGCATGTAAAGCAACCAACACGATGTATTATATTGGCATGGGTGTGTGCTTTAACAAAGGCATGAACTTGGCGGAGAAATATGGCTCATATTGGATGTGCTGTGCCACAATCTAGTAATCAATTTGCATTGTTAAAGTGTGGCCCTGAAATCAATGCTATGAGTTGCTATCCTGTGTTATATGAAAACCGTTAGTTGAACTAATGTTGGTCTTGTCTTGCTTTCTTGATACTGGCTGAGTTTATTGTTATGCAAATATCTTAAAAGCATGATGGGATAAGACATATTGCACCTGATCAGTAGCATTGGGATGTTAGGAATTTTTTCAGTAGGTCAGCCATTCTTGATTGTTTTCCTCCTGGAGCATCAACTTTGAGAAGCCAAAATTGATGGATGGTTTTCTTCTTTTCATGTTTGTTTTCCCTATAACAATTTTTTAGCAGCACTTTCCATATTGAATAGTTTACTGACAACCCTGTTGTTTTCATGTAAATTAGCTCTTTTGGGATTTTGTCTGCTCTTTCTTATGACATTACAATTCGTTGTGGATTAGCTGTTTTGTGCATTAGTTTTTTGACAGGCTACCTTGTACAAGTGGGTGAAAGAATATCCAATATTCTCTGGTAACACACAACAAAATAATTAGAATTCTCTTTACCATCGTTATCTAGTGACATGCCTCACTTTATTGTAAAGTTGAAATTTACATACTGCTTATCATGTTTTATTTGGCTCATAGTCGCATACCTTATCTAAATTAGTAAATTTAATCATCATTATGAATTGAAACTAATTTCAATCATGTTATACATGCTGGCATGTTCATGTACATAATTTTTCTGTGTCATGCAGTTTCGTCTGATTGTGGTGAAAAACTTTGTGAAGGAGAATACTTGGCCTGAACTTGTTCCCGAGCTAACATCGGTAATCCAAAGAAGCAATCTTATTGTCCAAAATGGAAATGCTCAATGGAGTACCCTTAATGCACTTACAGTGCTTCAAGCAATCCTAAGACCGTTCCAGGTATCTTCTGCACATTCAAGAGAAGTTCTCCATGTAATAGTAGTTCTAGATTCTTCTGGATGATGAGTACCTTTGTTCTGTCAATCTCAATTTAGTTGCTTGCTGAAGCCTACAATGATGATGCACAAAGAACACGTTATGAACCAGATTCTGGATGTTGAGTTGCTTTCATGTGAATCTGTTGTAATTCTTTAATAGTGGTTATAAATGCTTCTTGGACGGAGTTTCTTTGTTCTGTTAATCTTAAGTTAGTTGCTTCTTGGTGCCTATTGGTAACTATGCAGAAGAACCCGTTGTAAATCAGATTCTGGATATTGTGCTACTTTCATGTGAATCTGTTGAATTCTTTGGGGAGTGGATGAATGATATCACATTAAAGGACATTAAAGGAACAATTTTGTTCATGGGTTCATAGCACATGCTCAGTCGAAAAGGCAGTCATCGATGTCCTAACTCCAAAGCTTGAAGAATTCACTTTTCTCTACTTTGAAAGCATAGAGTTGAAACATGACAGTAACTGCAAACTTATGACATTATTCAGACGGTCATTAAGTATTCAACTTTTGCATCTATGAGAACTCAAATGGAGTAATTGTCATGATAAATTTGCATCCACTAACTAATAGCCTCTGCAATTTCTTAGTCACTGACCTATATTAGTTCCCATGTAATGTTCTTGTCTGTGAGATGGATTTACTGTTTATTTAAGTATTTGGTGTTTTGAGGGTTTATCAGATGTATTTGTCTCTTTTAGTGTCATTAAGTGAGCTAGTGACAGTGACTGTCGAAGATGACTGACAATTGAGTTAAAATATCTGGCAATTCTCTTCTTCCTAAGTTATGTTCCTGATGACTTAAGGTTGATTACTTGGTTTGTCACAGTACTTTTTGAATCCAAAAGTTCGAAATGAATCCGTACCAGTGCAGTTGGAGATAATAGCAAAGGACATACTTGTGCCTTTACAAGCAACATTTCACGACTTTGTTAATAAGGTTGTAATATTCTTATTTATCAGCAATTTCTACTTATTCACTTAGTTCTGTTGATGCTGATTTGCATCCTGTTTTTATTACAGATACTATCATTTCAAGATCCATTTCAAGATCAAGTACAAAGCAAGCTTGAGGAAATCATTCTTATTATATGCAAATGCATGTATTTTAGTGTAAGTTTTTATTAACATGCTGATCGACTTTGACCTACATTTTTCATGATAATACAAGGTTCATAATCATAACATACTGACATTTAGTTTGCTGGATAACAGCTGATAATTGATATTAGATGTTGAGCATGATTTTGCAAATTATTGATTGTATATCTATTTTGCAGCTATTAGGGCTTATTGATTGTAAGATTTGTTACACCATAGTTAATGTAAATCAAGTTTATTTAGAGCGATCATGTACCCAACTCTTTAGTCCCAACTTCTAGGGGTAGCTATGTTGCTGCTTCACATTTCTGTTGAAGGACAATGTCAAGGTTCAATGAGACAAATGGCCACATGTCATATCTTACTGTTTCCGTCTGGATGCTGCTACATAACCACCTAGCATCCTGGAGACAGCTAGGACTGGCAGGGTGGCTGCATCTCTAGTTTATTCAGCAGTTCTGGAAGGGGCCATGAAACCTTCTTTGTGACTTGACGGAGTTGAACTGTAAGGTGTTCTATAAGATGTGCAGACCACCTATGTTCTTGAATCATCTGTTTTTTAAAAAAAGTCTAATTTTCGTAGGCTATGATCATAGTTTATTGAATATTTTATCTTCATGGAATTTATCTTTTCAATATTGTAGTTTTATGATATCGACATATCTGGATGTGGTTTTCACCATCCTATATTCTGATACATGAATTTTGATTGATCATATGGTCATCCTATAGATTTCTTTTTTCAGTTGAAGGGGTTATTGGCAGTTTACAAAATATCAGATGCATATCTCCTTGATAATCAATTAATCTTTTTTAAATAATACCTTCCTGAATCTCTCCTTGTTGAATAATTGATTAACATGTTGAAATCATGATGATCTGTTTTAGCCATACCTTCATTATCTGGTCCAATGTTATCAACTATGTGATTCTTCCTGCTGATTAAATATGGCACCTGCTGATGATGATATCAAATGCATAATAATTGTACTTGTACCAAATCAGATAGCACCTTGAGTAGCACTAGTCTTTGATATTGGAAAAACATAAGAATGATTGAATAAGGCAGAGAAAGCTGCTTGATACCATTGTTCTTTGATATTTCAGCATGTAAATATGACTTGAAGAAGGTGGCTAGAGCTGTTTGATACTTCTTTATGTAAATTAGTATTTTATGTAGCTTATTTAGGGTCAAATATGCAATTAACAAACTCCTTATCTGTTTTAGTTTTTTCCCAAATTGGACATCATAGATGTTATAGAACTATATAGTTTCATGTTGTAGCATATGGATGTTAAATTCAATTCCAGGTCAATTTCTTTCTGATGGATATGTATAAAGACCTTGGTCTTGTTTTCCTCATATCTCAACAAGTTTTTGTAATTTAACAGAATTTTATATTCAACTTTGCTATTATATTGTTATGATCTTTATGCTTCTCGAAAATTCAAAATATTTGTTTTTAACAGGTAAGGTCATATATGCCATCTGCATTGGGCCCCATTTTACACTCTTTTTGTCATGACTTGTTTCGGATACTGGATTCGTTGAGTTTAGATGGTGCTTCTGATGATGGATCTTTGCTAAGACTGAAGATTGCAAAGAGAGGTTTGATAATTTTTTCTGCTTTGGTGACACGTCATCGGAAACACGTTGACAGGTGATCTCTCATTTACTCATAATTTTGGTTATGCAACAACATATTATTCACCTTGCTTTCTTTCTCAGGCTGATACCTTGTGTAGTAGATTGTGCATTCAAAATAGCTAAGCAGAGTGGTAACGTATGTGTAAGTTGTTTTCATAAACTTGTTCATTCTTTGTTAATTCATTGGTCTCTGATTTGTTAATTATTTCACAAATTTATTACTTTATCCTCTAGACATGAGCATTGCATGCATGAAAGTTCCCTACATAAAATAAGTCTGCAGAATTTTTGGTTTAGGGGTTTAGTTTATTGTTGCTAATGTACCTTAATATATTGGAAATATTTTTTTGTTTAATTAGTTTGTGCTTCTTTTCTTCTCATAGAGTTCTAAAACAATGAAGATCATGCAGAATTTGGATTGTCTCTCAGAGCGGATTATCTCTTTGGCATTTGATGTCATCTCACATATATTAGAATCAGGCCCTGTAAGTATTTCCTTCTTCTGATTTGAACTTTTACAGGAGGGTAGGCTAAGTGTAGTCAAATGTATTTGTTTGTTAAGTGGTGAAGTCATAGATGAGAATTTGTTGTGCTGCGGTTTAGTAATGCTTACTGTAAAGTATTGAAATTATATTTTAAAATGTGCTAGTCCTTTTTGTTTTAACAAGATATGGTGGCTTACTATAGGAATCTGTAGAAAAGGTACAAAATACTGTTCATATGTTACATAAGCCTTATACACCTTTTCAAAATTTTCATTTGTTTTTGGAAACTTGTTTACAGGGATGGAGAGTTGTTTCACCCCATTTTTCTTCACTGCTTGATAATGCAATCTTCCCAACGCTGGTTTTGAATCAAAAGGTAGTTCATGATCACCAATGCTATGGCATCGTGTATACTGTGATAAGACATGCTCTACATTGTTTCCTTCATACTGTTAAGTATGAAAATTAGTTGGGTTTGCATGTGAGCAAGTTTTGTATGTCATACCGACGATACATATTTTTATGTTTGTAACTATTTTAAACTTTGTTTATCAAGTTGACTGACTGTTGGTTATGGTGGTCCGACATATTGTCAAGCCTAAACTCATAATTGTGATCAGAGTTACATGTTCACTACAGGTCTCAGGCACATTTACAAATGATTTAGGGAGTTTTGAAGTTTTGCATATAAAAAATGTGTCGTCCTTTTGAGTCTTTTGGTTTTAGCCTTTTTTACTTGATTAATTTGTCTTGAGGACACCTAGAAAGTTCTTGACTGAGTTACATTATCAACTTGCCATACTGGCCCATGTAATCTCTGTAAATGCCATACTCTAATACAGATGGAAAATTGCCGGCTGAGGCAACCATGTAACAAGTCACTTACAGTCTTGGTGGACCTGTAAAAAGTTCATGAGTTTGTGCTAGATGATATTTTATCTAGTTTTCACTAGTAAGAAACTAAGGATTACAACTTTATTTTTTTTCCTGTGGTTGTCTTATTATATGTATCAAAAGCTACTTACTTGAACACGAAATTTTCCTGATGAACATTAGATAATTAATATCTTTGATATTATCCTTCTGATTTACATGTGTATGCAAGAGAGCACCAACTGCTTTGAGCATTCAATTGTTCTAATCAGGCTTTCTTTGTGAAGGATATCATAGAGTGGGATGAGGATGCTGAGGAGTACATACGGAAGAATCTCCCTTCTGATATTGTATGATTGATGTTACAAATTGTTGACAATACGTTGTCGTTTATTCTTTGTGAAACCATATTAATTTTTGTATCACAGGATGAAATTTCAGGATGGGAAGAAGACTTATTTACTGCAAGGAAAAGTGCAATTAATTTACTTGGTGTTATTGCAATGTCAAAGGTTATGACTCTTGGCATATTTACATCAGTTTGTGAAGTCCAATTCTCAGCATTTTTTTAAAAGGATGCTGAGATATCATGATGAGCCAGAACATGAAGCTATATGGTTATTTGATCGTGTAGAGACTATTTGAGTTGGTATGCAATGACTAGACAGTCTGTAAATATCAGGAAGAGTCCACCAATCCAATGGACACTTATTTCACTAAAACAAGGCAAATCCATGAGGCTCCCACCAATCGGGGTCTAGGGAGGTCAATGGATACAACCTTAACTCTAAAGATAGATTATTTTCGTAAATCAAATACTGATTTCCCATGTCGAAAAGGAATAACCTGGTACCACATCCTCAATGGACATTGATTTCATTTTGGAGTAGAAATCATACTTCAATTGTAATGCACTTTAGAAAATTCAGACTTATATTAGAATAAATTAATAAACAGGTTGTAAAGTTCTATTTGCTCAGACAGTTAAGGCTTACATTTTATTGCATCAGGTATTGGTTAATACTGTTACATATTAGGGGAGATGAGTTTTGTGTAGACTTTGGAAGCCTTAACAATGATTGGGTGAAGTGGTTTTAGCTTTTAGTGGAGATGTTTCCTTATCAGTTTGAGTATGTCTATCTGGTCAACTTATTGTCTCAACTTGAAGGTACAGTTTATCTTCAGGTGAAACACAGCATACTAGCAAGTTGATTCTGTCTGTCTGTCTGTCTCTCTCTCTAACCATCCCTTTTAATTGTCAAGTATTGTGTTTGCAGGGTCCACGTATTGCCACTGCCACTACTAAACGTAAGAAAGCGGACAAGAGTAAAGGAAAACAACAGGAATCCTCTATCGGGGAACTCTTGGTTATACCATTCCTGTCCAAGTTTCCTATGCCTTATCATGGGGATAAGGCCTCATCAAAGATAGTGCACAAGTGAGTATATATGACAGGCTGGCATTGTGGTACCAAATACCTACTGCATTAAACTCCATGCCTTAACAGATTTTCTCCACATTGCCCTCAACACATCCCCAGGCTTGATTTTTTCTGTGCTTTTAGTAGTACTGCTCCTGTTAAAATAGTTCATTATATTGACAGCTACTATGGTGTTTTGATGGCTTATGGAGGTCTTCAAGATGTGAGATGTGTTCTGTTTTCCTTATCCTGTTAGTTTTTTTAAAATATCTTGGTAGAGTGAAATTGGAGGATGCTTTTGTTACTTTTACAGTTCCTGAGGGAGAGAAATTCTGAGTATACAACCACTTTAGTTCGAAATCGTGTGCTTCCATTGTATTCATCATGTCCATTTGTTCCATACTTGGTTGCTACAGCGAATTGGATAATTGGGGAGCTTGCTTCCTGCCTTCCTCAGGTGCGCATACTATAACAGTTCTTCAAGCTTTAAAATCATTAATAGCTTTTCTGATGTGCTAAACAGAAGATGGTTGTCTCATAAAAAACCACATTTTACACTTTGGATATCTTGGTCATACTGGAATGTTTTCAAAATAAGAATCAAATTTTTAGCCTTCTGATGTTAATATAAGTAAAAGAGAAGCATAGAGTGTTGTAAAACCTTAAGCTTGATTCTGAGAAACTTGGATTTTAGTTGTGTTATCACTAAGTAAAATTAATTTAAACAGTGCAGTTGCCCTTTATAAAAAAAATTGTCTAGTTTTTTAACGAAACCACTATTTTGTGAGTTCATGTTAGAAAGGATGTTAAAGCACATTGCTAACTACAATTGATCAGTATGATATCAGTGAATAATTTAATGTTTTTTCTGGGAGGGCTGTGCAGTTTCTAACACTAGCTCAATCTTAATGTAGGCCATGAGTTCAGATGTTTATGATTCATTGATCAAGGCATTGACTATGCCAGATATAAATGGTATTAATTGCTATCTTGTTCGCGCATCTGCTGCTGGGGCCATCATAGGGCTTCTTGAGGTAAACCATTTATTGATCTTTGTCTATTTGACAAATGTGGAATTTTCTTTATGTTTGTTTTTTTGCAGAATGAGTATGTTCCTCCTGATTGGCTGTCTGTCCTGCAAGTTGTGGTTAACCAGATTGCCAATGGAGAAAAAAATGAGTCATCTTTTCTGTTTCATCTTCTAGGCACTGCAGTTGAGGCTGGACAACACATAATTTCTGCTCATATTCCAATGCTCATCTCTAGTGTGGTTGGTGCAATTGTAAATCACATACCTCCAATTCCTGATCCTTGGCCACAGGTAGTTTATTGATTAAATCTTGCCCTATTTAGGTTTGTGATATCCATAATGTTTATAGTTTAGTATAATACTATGTTGTTCAAGTTTGCTTGATTTATATCAATAACAACAACAATAAAGCCATATCTTTCAATTATATGGGGTCGACTATATGGATTTTTTGCTATCATTGAGATATGTAAAAAGTCATATGTTTAGTTAAGTTTAGAGTATTTAAATATTTAAAATTTTATTTATAGTTTATATGAAAGTCTATTTAGGTCTTCATCTACCTCTTTTCATACTACTAACATTAATCATTTTGTATCTTCTAATTATTGTATTCGTAGTTCTCCTAAGCATATCCCCATATCATCTTAAATGATTCTCTTTCATCATATCATCTTGTCGAAGCGATAGTTAGTTGTGGATGAATAGAAATATTTCTTTTTTTCTGTTTCATAGTAACTCCACATATCAATCTCAATATTCTTATCTTAGCATTAATTTTTTTGTATATGTTATTTCTTAACTGCTCAACACTCAGATTCCTAAAACATTAACTGCCCAACACTCAAAATTTTCTTTTAATCCGATGATCACATAAGACTCTTGATATCCACCACCATTTTAACCATCTTGTTTTTATTCTCTGAATAATATCTTTATCAATCTCTCCATATTGCTTTTACTTAAAGGATCTTCTTGTCTATCTAGCTTAACTATATTATTCGATCGATTCTTAGTATTAATAAAATTACATCTCATATATGCAGTTTCAGTTTTATAGTTACTTGATATAAAATCTTTAGTTTCTAATGATTGCCTCCATAATTGAAGTTTATAATTAATTACACCTAGGTTCTCATCAACTAAAGACAATATCATTTAATAAATATCATACACTAGATCTATCTTGTAAATGACTAGTAAGCTCATCCATTATCAATGTAAAAATGCAGGGACCTAAAGCAGATACTTGATGTAGTCCTATGCTATTAGGAAACTCACTGGACACTATAGAGTTCTAACACTAGAACTACATTATCATCCATATTCTGTATAATTGGTGGATTCACCTTTCTTTTTAAAAACCTACCATAATAAATCTTTAGGAATTGTATCATAAACTTCCGCTAAGTCAATAAAAATCATATATAAATCTTTTTTTCTTTTTATACTTTTTCATGAATTGTCTTAATAAATAAATAGCTTATTGTTGATCTTTCTAACAAAAAATAAATTGATTTTCAGATATATTTTTTTATTTTACTAATTGACCAGAGAATGTTCATAACTTGCTGAGAAGCATCTTGCATGCCCAAAATTTCATATTGATGATGTGACAAATTTATTAATGATGTGATGCTTGTTGTGGCAAGTTAATTAATAATGCGATGCTACATATAGCTTGGAAAATTTAATGTGATTGGCTTATCGTGTTACCATGTTATCACTGTTAAGTGGACCTAGCATCATTTTCCATGAAACTTTTTTGGACAAGTATCTGCCTTTCTGTATGTTTGTAGAATTTGAGAGAGTTGAGGATGCAATACATGCAACCATTCATTTTGACATTTGAGTGAGCTATCTTGGTCTTAGATTTTTGTACTCTTATTTGCAATACTGTAATTCTTTTCTAAATTGATATACAAGTATGATAGAGAATTCATGACAAGGTTTATTTCTTCTTTGCATTTCTGTGTCATGTTCTTGCTATACTTGCTAAATTGGACACTTAGGTACATGTTTGTACGTGCAACAGTGCTTGTGAAACCATTACAGCTAGTAAATATGGAAATTTATCTGTCTTTCATCTGTTGTTTGTTCTCACATGAAATGTAACTTATCATAATTGCTTGTTTTATTCTGTTTATTATTAACAAAAAATAAAGTTAAATGTTTTACTTGAGGTGGTTGAGCGAGGTTTTGCTGCATTAGCAGCCATCACAAAGACCTGGGACGCTTCTAGTGCAGGTGAAGCCCTGGAACATGATGACAAGAAGTGGGAGTCTGCTCAGGCAGTAATTGCAAGGACATTTGCAGCTTTGTTGTATCAGGCTTGGGCAGTGTCTGTGCAGTCAATTGTAAGTCTCTGTATTAGTCACTTACCTATGGTATTCTGGAAGCGATATGTCAACATCATTCACTGTTCTCTTGTATTTATTATGTTGATAAGGATTCAGCAGATATAAGTACATCACCACCTCCATCATGTTTAGATGATGCCTCTACATTGCTTGGTTTTATCTTGAAGTCTGCTACTAAAAACAATGAAATTGAAGAATTGAAAATACCGGAGTTGTTAGCCTTATGGTCTGACCTTATATCAGACTGGCATGGTTGGGAAGAGATGGAGGACTTGGCAGTTTTTGATTGCATTCAAGAAGCTGTCAATCTACAGAGAAGATGTGATTCTACAAACTTCTTGTTGAAAAGGATATCATCTCGTGTTTCTCCTGGTGTGGACCAATCAATTATTGAAGGTGTCTCTGCTTTTGTCACCAAGGGCATTATGGCATACCCATCTGCTACTTGGAGGGCTTGTTCATGTGTTCATGAATTACTACATGTCCCTTCGTTTTCATTTCAGATGCAAGGTGTCAAGCAGTCCATTATTACTTCGTTCACACAGGCAGCTTTTTCTCATTTTAAGGATTTGCGTAACAAGCCCAATGGGCTATGGAAGCCTTTGTTGCTGGTCATTTCATCATGCTATATATTATGTCCTGAAATTGTCGAGCAAGTCTTAGATCAAGATGATGATAATGGCTTTATGATTGTTGCATCCGGGTTGGCACATGTCTCATCAAAATCTTTTGATTCTGGTATTTCATCAGTGTCTGAGATCAAGTTAGCTGGTAAACCACCAGATACCTTTTAAGCTCTTTTCTTCCTCGTATTGTTCTGGTACTTATTTTTTGTCAATTGCAGTGAGGACTTCTGTTAATTGTTCTGGAACATTATGCAGTGATTACACTGGAAAAGTTTGTTGAGCGACTTGTAGCCTTCCCATTGGAGGATGGCAACAAGGTTTTGCAAGATTGTTTTGTGTCCTTGATGGAGGCATTCCTGCATCTTAAAGAAGTCGAGGTGAAAGAAGCTGAAGAGAGTGATAGTGAAGACATAGATGACGGATATTCAGATGAAGAGATTAGTGATACTGAGGTAAATGAACGCTAAGTAATTCTATAGTTTTAAACATTAAAATGCTTAGCTCAGATTTTTTTTTTTAATGTTCTGCAAGTTTCCCGTTTCTGGTATTTGATGCTGAGCCATACTGTTGAAATCCTTTTTCTCTGTAGATGTACTTTTCAAACATATCACATTTATATGAAGCTAATGATAATGCAATGAACCTTAATGTTGGGAATGTGTGTTCTTTATTTAGGATTCCGAGGATGATGACCTAGAAGAGACACAAGAAGAGTTCTTGGATAGATATGCAAAAGCAGCTGATGAACTGAGTGAAATAGTTGCAGGAGATATAGAAGATGCAGTCCAAGATCTTGAACTAGGTAAGTTTCACTTAAATTGATATTCAATTTGCGTGTGCTCAGTTATTTAAAATTTTGTGTTTTATTTTCATTTAATTACTTTCTCATATAGTAAAATACTAGGAATTAAGAGTTTCCAGTATTGGTTGGTACCGTTTAGTAGTGGTGGTATTTATCGGTCCAATAGGTTATTAGCACATGACCAAGGTAAACTGGTTGGTAGTCCGAAATGCACATTATAGGGTCAGTACCACCTGGTATATGATTGGATGGCCATTCAGTGCAAGGTTGGTATAGGTTTTAAACCAGATTTCTTTTTTTATTTTTTATTTTTTTAAAACTCAATATATATGGGTGTACCAGGTGTCGATAAATCGATAGGGACCGGTTTGGTATCGATCGAAGCCTTGACCAATATAGTAATGATACATGAAATTCTGAATCTTGCCTTCAACATATATTTTTATTTTATGAAGGTTTCTTTTAAGCAAATTATTCATGGTTTTAGGAATACATGCATTTGTAGGATCCGATGAATACATACATGAGTGCTCGCTTAGGCGCCAAGGCATGCGAGGCGAGGCTTGAATGCTTGGGTAGTGGTCTAAGCAGGTGCCTTTAGCTAGGCGTGGCCCAAGCGATCGCTTGGGCCTAGGGGCAGGCTAGGCGCCTACTTCATTCAATTGATGTGTGTGTGGGTCTATTAGTTCCTTCTGGTTCGATCGAACCACTTAGCTTGCATGGTTCATTGAACCAGAGTCAATATCTCTTAAGTCCCACTCACCCCACATGCATGAGCCCTTTCTCCCTTTGGAAACCTAATCGCGATGGCGATGTCTTCCTCTCCAGTGAACGATGTCATCTTCCTCTCCGGTGAATGACGATGGTCCCCTTCGAAAACACAATGTAGTACTTTGGTATTTTAAATGAATGTAATTAAATATTTTAGTGGTGATATTTAAAATATAAAGTGATATGTGATTTATTAATTTTATTTTAGTGATCATATTTCTCCTTCATTATATATATTTATGAATATTGATATTTGCGAGCGTCTTGTTTTGCTCGGTCAAGTGCCTAACACCTTAGGCATTTTGGTATCTTGACGCCTTTTAGCGCTTAGTGCCTTTGACTACATTAGTGCAGAGCACCATCTTATAACCTCGGATATTTGATCTTTAAAGACAAACTAATGGTCGGTCATTGGGTTGAATGTTAGGTGCAAAAAGTTGTTGGTTGTTGATAAAACTAATCTTGGTTTCCTAAATACTCTGCATTTATATGTGGCAGTTCTTTTTTTTTTAAGGTTCTCTGGGTTTGATGAGAGAAAATTCTTTAAGATGGTATGAGCATATGTATAAGAGATCTCTGGATGCAGTAGTCGGAAGAAATAAAATGATTAAAATTATTATTTTTAAGTATTTTGAACTTAGTGGCAAAAGGTCCATATAATCAAACCCAAATAGTTGGGACTTACGGTTTTTTTGTTGTTATGGGTTTGATAGTCAGAAGAACCTTTTCTGTGATATATAACTAATGAGAAATCAAACTTGAAAATCATCTTCTCCATTATATTTCTAGGTGCATATTCTCTAATAAATGACTTATAGTTCTATTCGGTTGTAATTTTGAATTGGCATCTCAGATGTTTTTTTTTTTAAAATACATTCTTCTGATCAGACTTCCACATCTCTAATTTTGGCTATAAAACTCCATCAAGATGCATTTCAAACAGGCACAAAACTGAGTGATTTTGAAAGGTATAATGACATGCTGCTGCTCTGAAAAATTTTCTTTTTAGACTTCCAAATGTTCGAGACCCTTTTCACCAAATGAATGATAACAGCTTCTAGCCTCTATAGTTTTTTGCATTTTCGGAGTTCTTTCCCTGTGTGATCTATCACTAGTGAAGTGATCATGTTTCTTTGAGCAACACCCTTTGCTTTCATCCTCTGTTAGAGATGTTGCCTAGTAGAACAAGATATGAAAATTGCTGAACTCTGCTAATCCATGCAATATGTTGAAGGCTAGCATTTTATACTATGAGGATTTTATTTGGTGGTAGCGCTTCAATATGCAATGTGTCTTAAATGGTTATATGTGGCTCTTGCACTGTAGGCCCGGTTGATGAGATCGATGTGCGAGAAGAAGTTCTATCGTTAATAAGGAGACACCACCAAGTTCTATTGAAGGGGCTAGCGTTGTCATCGGGCCTCATCCAACAGATGCTTGATGCATTTCCAGAATGCACCCCTCTATTGCAAGTACATTGACAAAGTCAGCTCCAGCATTCTTGTTACCCAAATGCAGATGTTTGTTCTGTTCTCTACATATGTTGTGCGACCCTTGCTTATTTTTTAGGATGTCATTTTATTTACCAAATTCTTTATTTTCTTTTTCTTCCTCCAGCTTGTTCAATATATATGTTGTGCGACCGATATTTTCATTGTGTATCGAGTTTCTCACTCTGTGTTCTTCCCTTTTTTTTTTTTATTTCAATTTTGTCAAGCCAAGGAAGAGAGAAATGCAATTTGCAATCGAGCTATCACCATTGAAAAAAGGTTGTTGATGCCAGCCAGTACTCTCACTTCAACTGTGTTGTGAGATTGCGTGCATCAACTATTCTTTTTTTCTTTTTTTTTTGTAAATCTTATGTTTTTGGAGAAAAAAAACAAACATGGTAAATGCAGCGACGTCAGGGATCGCCGCCTCCCATGGGTTACAGTCTGCTGCACCATCTTGGAGTCAACGAGTTGAAAACTCCGTCCCTCGCCCGACACAGACAAGCTCGAGAAGACAAACCCCCCGCCGAACCCAACGCGCTGACTTGGAGAAAGCAACCCAATTATGAGGACCAGAAGTTTCTCTCTCTCTCTCTCCCTCTCATGTTTTCAGAGAACCACAGCCACTACTTTCTCCTCAGCTCGTGTCCTCTCGATCCACGCTGCTGTCCAAAACCAGCTTCTTCGGCCGAGCATGGAGATTCTCGTGAACTCACAACTCAGAATCCTCAACGTTCGTGTGTCGTCAAAAGCTGAAATCTTGAGGAAATGACACAATCTCTAATATTACTGTGTCACAATAACATAGACATGACAGATGTTTTCGCATCTCTCTGCTTTGTTTGCTGTGCAGATATTTCCGAGAACTGGCCATGGTGCGATGAGATTATTGGTTGCTTTAAGAAATGAATCATGGAAATACCACAAACGTGTTGTCTCATTTTATCTATTTCCTTTGGCTTTTCTTTCTCTCTCTTCTTTGAAATGGATCCACAAGGTTTCGTTGTGACATCGAACCAAACAGGCTGTGCAGAGAAGCAGGACAGTCAAATTGGTAGAAATCTAAAAGACTCGTTTATAATTTGCTGAAACACGACATAATCTCCTCTATATGGATAGGGAGAGAAGTTGAGGATAGCAATATTTCACATATATGATGGCATGATATAGCAATCCACCCAAAAGAAAACTAACATTCCATCTCTTCATCTACTTCATCGGAGAATTCACAGCACCTTCTCCTAGCTTGGAAGGTTTGATCTCTCCCATCCTTGGACTGAATGCCCTTCTGCCACCAACCCGAGGACTGCGCTCCGGCCTCAGTTCGCCCACCCGAGGGCTGTAAGCGTTCTCCGACAACCGTGGACTACTGAGGCCCCTGACATCTCTCGCTGGTGTACCTCCCGATCTCGTCACTTTAGGACTGTTCATGTGTTTGATCTCGCCTCGGCTCCTCGTCACGATCTCATCCAGTACCTCTCTGGTCTCTGCCAAGGAGTATCCTCTTCCCATGTCGACCTCCTGCCACAAGCAAGCCAATTCCATCAGCAAAATGCTGCAGAAGAACGGTTTATTAGATCGGACGTGACCCGAGAGGCAAACCGTGGGCAAGTTGAAGGTTATGGCTGGTGATTCTTCGTACTCTGCTGCATCCAGGTCAGTCAGGTGGGCACCTTTGAAAAGCTTGGGGAGAATGTACTGCCGCACCGGCACCAGAAGCATGATCATGAGGGGAAAGAGAACCCCTGCGATGGGAATCCACGTTATCCCGAAGCATACGAGCAAGTACGCGGTCTGGAAGAGGGTGAAGGCAGTGATCGCCTTGAAAGGTACGGTTTCCACGAAGGTCGCGTGGTAGTCCTCGAGCACTCTGTGAGATCGAACTCCATGGTTGAGGCAGGCAACACAATCGGCAATAGAGCTCTTACAAAGAAGTCAATCTTACTTGTATCTTCTGCTTGGGGCAGTGAAGAGCAGCAGAATCCTCTCCCAGAACTGGTTTCCGGGCAAGCTTTCGATGGCCATGAACGCGAAGTATCCCCACAGAACCGACGTGGGGATCTTCTTGAGGAACGGCATGGCAGCAACACACCCTGCTACCATCATGGCTTGCAACAGGTTGCTCAGACGCTGCTCTTTGACCTCAACCGGAAGAAGGTCATCGATTTCCTTGTCGACATCGAACACCGACTCATCGACAGGTGCGTCCATGCTCCCCATGCTCGAAACCAGCTGAACCGTAGAGTCCTTTAGCTCCTTCAATCCCTGCACCATACGTTCATCACAACCTACAAGCGATTCGGAACCAGAAGACAACAACAACTACTGTAACTTGTCGTACTCGAGCTGACTGTTCTTGGTAGATCAATGGCGTCTGCATTTGCCGATACGCTTCCTGCATGCTTCCATAGAGCTGACTTAAGCTCGAGTTCTGACTCATACTCCGGCGTGCAGTGGCTACCAGCCGATTCCGAAGCAGCTGCGAGGAGTGTCTCTTTGTGAGGAACTCAGCAAAGCATGAGGCGAACAGAGGCAGTGGCTTACTAGATGCTTGAGAGTGGCCAGACTCTTGGTGTGCATGGGAGATTGTGGGATGACACCATTGGAAGGTGGAATTCCGATCAGACCACAGAGCAACGTCTGCCATGCAAGCCCAGGTTAACCCAAGAGCTAACAATGTTCGGTCGATTGCAGTAGGTGTTTGCAGGGAGAAAGGGAGAGTACCAAGAAACCCAGAAGAAGCAGGTCATAGTGGAACGATGGTGGCTTTCTTAGATTGAACTCCTGCTGCTGAGCAAGCTGAGATGCCACGCTGTGATCGAAGTAATACAGAACTGCAATCATGGTGGCCGGTATGAAAGCTCCAAGGATGTAGAGGAAGGGCACGTTCAACATGTCCTGTGAATCGCGAGAAGATGACACGACCGATACACCATGAGAAGAAGATCCAACACGACCAGCATGGGAGTCATGCATACCTCGATCACAGTCCAGTTCTGAGAGGCGCCAGGTGACCATGGATTTGGGCTGAGGAGGCGTCTCGGAATCCCTCTCGGAACACCACCTGCCGGTATATACGAAACTCCGGTCCACACGAGCACCATGAGCGGCACGCCGTAATCCGCGATGATACCTCGCAGCCATCCTGCAGAGATCACAATGTTTGATTCTCGCAGGCACCATTGGCGGTGCGAAGAAGGAGATCGAAGAAGATGTCGTACCGGTGCCGTAGCGCCATGATCGTGCCTTCCTGCTTCGCAGCGCGGTGAGCAGAAGCCCAAACGACAGAACCAGAGCAAACATGCCATTGGCAAACCTCCAAGACGGCATCACCGCTACATCTCTAGGGGCCTCCTCTCTTGTCGGTACCCGGAACTCATCAACAAGCCCCTGCATGTGTCATCAACACCATGATCTAGTCGTGAGCAGATGCAGATTTGTGTCGCAGAAAAAAATTGTTCTGTTCCTACCTTGACGGCCTGCTGCATGAAGAGCATTGCGATCAGGAGGCCGAAAAGCTCCCCAGCTAAACGAGTAAATCTGTTGATGATAGAACAAGCACCTAAAATGGCTAACAGGAAGAGCAAGAACGCCGTCCAGACACATACCCTGCGTGATTCAGACAACACAAAAGATTACGTTGCATCATTCGATGTTTCAGCCTACACAAGATTGCTCACCATCCCGTCCACGCCAGGAACATGTTTCGACCGAGATCGGTACGATCTTTGGCGAAGTTGAACATGAAGGTGTACATGAGCACGGTGGGCTCTGCCACTCCAAGAATCAGCAGGGGCTGTCCTCCTATGATGGAGTGTATGATGCCACAGAGCGCCGTCGACGCCAGAGTTTGAACTGCTGTTAGAACACCATCTGCCGAATCCATGGAGGCACAAATATGTCACATGAATCAGATTGCAGCACACAACCTGTCGGTTCTTGAGATTAAAGTTCAGCTCACCAGTGTTCCTCTCCAACTGTTCTCCAAATGATATGACCGGGATTGCTGATGCAAAGAATATGTATGTAGTGGGAGCCAAGATCCTGAAACAAATAGCTTTTAAAGTTGACTAGTACTACGATGTGCAGATTTATTTGCTTGAGAATTCGTAAAGGAATGACCACTACCTGATGCCTGCGTTGAAGCCACTGCTCCAGTCCTGCTTGTAGCACATCAATCTCCCTCGAAGATCATTCTTGATTCCGCGAAAAGGTTCGAAGGTCTCCTCCATGCTTGTGTTGAATTTGGCCAAATATGCTCTCTAAAACAACTTTATATCGAATGGACGGAAAAACAAACAAGGCATGGAAGCTTAAATTGATCCTGAGTGATCTGCTTGCTCAAGGACATTGGTATCAATGATCTCATGGAGTTTGGAGAAGACACATGCAACAAATGAATCAAGGCCTATGAATCTCCAGTATCAACAAAAGCTGGGAAGGGTGCAAGAGAAGCTTTGAGGCTTTTCTTGCATCAGTTCACTGCCACCAGTGGATGCAGAGGGACACTGGGAATGCTCGATAGAAGTCTAGGTTATATAGGTTGTAAAGCTTTGAGAAAGAAACATGTACATGATGATGAGCAATATGGTCAAGGTAATCAGTGCGAAGACATCACTATCACTGCCTAAAAGCTTTAAAGAATAATGACTCTCAATTTACTGTGCCATAAAGTATATACCAGACAAATTAAATGTTAGAAGAGGAGTGGTCTCTCTCTCTCTCTCTCTCTCTGAAAAGAGTGGTCAGGGATGAGGAGGGTCTTCTTTCTCTTCTTTGGGTTCTTTTACTGGTTTGACAGTCCATGACAAGCTGGATGGAGCAAGAAGAACGAAGCAGCTTCCATTGTAATCATTCCAGCGAGAAAGAAGCAAGATTTATGGAATCAATGTTGTCAATGAAATGACTGTTACTGGAACTAGTTTTACTCACTGTCTCCTCCGGAGAAGAAGCATCCAATACAATTTGAGCCTTCGATTGAGTAATGATGCTATGTCGTGTTGTCATTACCTGCAAATAAATCTCTCGCCAACTGATCACTAATTCATTGTGTACTTACTGTGTGCTTCAAAAGCATCTGTTTGATGCTGAATGCGCTTTTTATTCTGCTTCTCCCTATTGATTTTGGTTGATGATGGTCTGTTTTGCTGATGGATTCCTATGAGCTTTTGGGATATGAGGCAGGCATTTGCCCATTCATATGCAACTGCTTTGATGCCTGGCTTTCGGTAGGTTCATCTACCTTTCACTAAGAGAAAAAACAAGTGTTTTGATAGAAGAAGAAATTAATATCTCTATGTTTTTTACTTGTTGGATGATAATACTTCTTGACCTCTGACATGGTGTCCTGGTAAATGAGCTGAGTCATTGCCAGGATCATCATATGACATTCCAATATCATATGATTTTGATAGCAACAAATTTGTCAACGATTAAGATCAGATTACTTGATATAAGACACAAAGAACATGAGGCCAGGTAAGAACTTTGACTAAATTATGCCAAGAATGATAGAGGGGACTGAAGCTTAAGGTGCTTGTAAGGAAAGAATTGTTGCTATCGGACCTAAACAAAAAAAAGAAAAAAAAAATCCTAAATTTTCAAAGAAGAAACAAAAATGAAGTGGTTCCTTTTGATTAGATACTCGGAAGATTAACCAAGGTTCACAATCTTATGTCGTATCGGCGTATCGATCAGCTGTCAGTACGATACGTACCAAACTATACCGAGCTGTATCGAGGATATACCGACACATTAAGGTACTACTGAGTTGTACCGGGCATACCGATCCTCTATCGGATTGGCACGTACCGAGTATACCGAGCGTACCAAACGATACGATATGATATTGAAAACCTTGAGATGAACCATCTACCTGATCTGATTATTGAGCTCTTTTCATTAAACAGTGAACAGCTTGAGGTCTCAAAAAGGAGCATGAGATTCTAGCAGCATTAGTTTTAAAGATTTTCTAACCATATACCATCATCATCTATGGTCTAACTCAAATTCTTAGTAATATTTTTTATCAATGTACAATTCGGTATATGCAGAATTCCTAATTAAACATTTTCTTCATGAGATAAAAAGAAATCAAACTTGCATTTACTAGCAGCATCACCACAGCTGAGGGGGCTTAAGATCAATCATGATTCAGGATTTGTGAATGCTGTTTGTTCTGTAAGGGGCATCAGTTGTGTGGGGAGATGAAATTTCCTGATTCCAGCATGAGACAACCTCCAGATGCAGTTATGCTTCATTTTCAAATTGTGTAGCTGGAAGATGAAACTGCAGATGTTGAGAACTGAGTCCATCAATACCTCATGTTCTGACCTATTTGGAGATTGCAGACTACCTACTTTTGTAGAAGAAATGTTATGATCCATTTTCTTCTTGGCTCACTATTTTGGAGAATCTAATTTTAGGCACCATGTTTTCTTTTTATCTCTGCATGCATTTTTCTTTTACCACTTCAGTACCTTCTTACCAAATATTGTGTTTGGCTGATCTGTTTCTTTCATATGAACTCACATGGAGACTCTCTCTCTCTCTTCTGGTAAGATGCTAAGATAAAATTTGGTCAGTGCCAGAAGATTTACCACTGTATGACTTTTGTTGAAGTATAGCAAATTCCAGAAGATAAGCTCTGCAGAAGTGATGCTAAATTTCAATCGAACTAGATCATGTTAGCTGCTGGCTTTCACCCTGTCCATGAAATGGCAACTTTCTAGGCCTCTAAACTTCACAATGCTTGTGTTGATTTGTATAAGTTTCAGAAACTATTTGACAGGCCTTTTCAATAGCCAAGTTGAAACCCTGTTCCATTATTTGTGGAGAAAGATCTCCCAGTTGGGTGTACTATGAATTTTAGATTTTCTAGATTGTCCTCATGCCTATATTGTCATTACCATGATTTGTCATTTAACAACTGGATGTGACAACATCATTCTAATCACAACAATTCCAAGTGAAATGATAGGACTTATAGCATGGTCCATAAACCTCTCAGTGTTACTCAGTTCTATGAATTATGCTATTTCTAGAGATGGGAAGAATAGATCAAGTAATTATTTCTTTCCCCAAAAAATACAAGGAATTGATTCAGTAAACAAAATCTTGTTGGTTCAGTAGAATGTGAAGGTGAAGATGACTATATGATGGTTTCTCTGCAGGCAATCATGATATGAGGATTATTGTTCATAAAAATCATAATTTTATCTTGCTATATGATGATATTTATAGAATTCAAACTAGAATGAGGAAATGAAATTATTTAGATCCTGAGATCATAGTGGAATACTTTTAGTTTTACTTATGAAAAGATTTCTATGAACATCAAAACTTATGGAAGTAGAAAGCTTTTAATCATAAAATTTTCAAAAGAAAAAGTGAAAAAAAATTGTATTATTATCGACAAACTATTTTTCGACCTTAAAAGCGACGGTTATTTTGTGACCAAAAAATCTATTTTAAATAAATGAAGTAGAAAACAGAAAAGGAACATTCCAAAGACAAAAGACAGAAACCATGCCAAATGAGTTCTTAGTTGTCATCATTGGAAATGCATCAAGAATTGAAGGTTAGGGATAGCTCGGATGGTCCACTATTTACAACGCCAATCCTAACATCTAATTTCTATATCTGAAGCTACCTACTTTTGATAATTTAGGTTTAATAATTGGATCAACTTCTTTTAGAACATGTAATTATTGTGCTAATTATTGCCAGAATAAATTACTTCCATCATTACATACATTGTAGTGACTGTCAAAAGCATCCTAAAATGAGCTCATTTTCCACAGCTTTTCATTACTCCTTCCACAACATGACCTACCTTTTTAAAAATCTTCAATGAACAAACAAGAATTAGATGCATTTGATTATAAACATAAAAAATGATCCAATAACGTGCAGAAATCAAATTGGGTATATAGTGTTCATAGTTCCTTGTGCCTGCGGAGTGTCTGCATGATCCATATGTCGACTTGAGCATTTCAAAGAATTTTGTTTTCATTATGAACACTGAGGAAGCAGAATGAGATAGAAAATTAAATTAAAATTTCCAACTTCCAGAGAGATCACAGATCTCCTCTGCCTACAAGTAACTGTCTCCTGTTGATTTGTGGGGATAGCCAAAGAAATAGGAAGAAAAAAGAGGAAAGACATGCACAGCCATTTCTTGTTTCTGCCAGTATTATTGCAGGTGTGGCTTTCAATCTATATATTGGAAGCCTCCAGTGGAACATCATCAATGTGGTGTTCAAAGTGCACAACTGCACACCTATCCTACTCATCCAGTGCTTTTGGATGGGTTCATTTTAGTAATGGTTGAGTGCTTTGAATTCTTTCTCAGTAGTCCAAAAGACTAGGTTTCAGGAAGCTTTGTTTGGTCTGTTGGACAGGACTGCAGTCCATCTGATTCCACTGTTTCTGTCTGATACATGTCAAGGTTGTCCATCTTCTGTGAATACAAGCTGCAATCTTTGAGTTTTCTTGAAGCATGACTAGTACAAATCATAGTGGCAGAATTTTACCCCTTTTTTAAGTTTTATAATCCATAAACTTATATTTCTCTGTGAAATATAGGTTCACAGAGAAAAAGTCACACCACATGCTGGTGAAAAAAGTAGCCTTTCTCTGATATCTATTTTAATTAGTATTTTGTTGCTTACTTGGTGACACACATCTGTTTCTGCATGTTTAATAGAGAAATAAACATGCATGTGAGCTAAAACATTGCATGCTCCATGACAAGGCCTATAAGGAAAGCAAGCACTCCTCTTCTACTAGTCTTTCTTCTCTCAAGGAATAGGCCATGACAAATATGACCCAACAAATGTAAGATAGGACTGGACAATCTAACCAGTGAAACTTGAGTCAACTCTACATAATCTTCTCCTTTCTTTTTTTTTTTAATTTTTTTATTTTCATCAATCACAGACCATGTCTGAACATTTGGAATTCTTAGATTGAAATCCCAGTGTAGCACAAGAAGAAAGATGAAGATAAGAAAAAAATATTCCTAGCATAAGCAGAGCATCTGCTTTTCCTTTTCTTTTACTTTACTACTAATCCAACATTCAAGCCACTTACAAAAAGTTGTTTAGTGTGCAAACAAACTATTATTCCTGGGAAAAAGAGAGGACAAGTAAAGTGATCACTGTCACAAGCAAAGTTAAACAGCAGACAGCAACACTGGATTCATCCTAATGTCATCCAACAAAGTGAGTGCAATTGTAAGAAAACTTGAGGTAAACAACAATCACACTCTCATGAGACAGGAGGCCAACACTGAATCATCATTGTAATATTTCAAGTAACCTCAAACCGAGCTATTAATATAATGGAGATGTGACTACCATGAAGTCACATGAATGACTGTATTAAAGTGATGGAGATGCACATGAGTGACTGTATCAGGACCAGGGAGACAAACTAAAGTAGAGATGACATATGCTTGGTGTCAATGCCACACACCCTGTCCTACACTTTATTATACTTTAAAGACTTTCTCTAGAATTCCCACATAAATCACCCTTACAGGGAAGGAAGCTTCAAAAATGTTGGAGCTTGTAATGTTTGTTGTGTGTGCCTGTGAATCCAGTGGTGGTTTCATGAAGTGCAAAGAGATCATGCATCATGGTGTAACTCCAAGGCAATAACAACATGATAGAGATTGAAATAAGCTGGTTGGAGTTGTAGGTAAGATGTCCTTTTAATTATGGTCTCTCTTTTCCATCACACACAAAAGAAAGGTTCAGCAGCAACAGCCTGAACTCATTCTGATCAAGTGTGGAAAGCATAGGTCTGTTGGAGAGCAATGGCTCTCAAGCATCCACATGCAATGCATTGTCTGGTGTAGTGGGAGTTGAATGATGCTGTCCAGCACAATGGGCTTCCTTTTTCTTCCTACAGTTTGTGAAGGACCGAAAGCCTCATTGGGGGTTTGGGGATCTCAGGAGTTGACTCTGTGGGACACAGCACCCACATCGCACTTGTGGCTCCCATTGCTGGGTTGGATCCCTCTCAAGCTCTGTTGGACTTGCTTTCATGGCTGCTGCCTCCGGTGCTGGCATTGCCGTGCGTTACAAAACGTGCCACCGGGCAGTGAGCAGTGCCAAGTCTATCCATGTCAAACCTAGAAGAAGACAACCGAGAAATAGAGAAGGAGAAGATGGAACGACGAAGTAGGGTGCATTGCTGAACTCTTTTCTTGTGATCAGATTGAAATGGAGGCGCATGAAGAAGGTTGACAAGATGTGATCTCAAGTAAAAAAGCAGATACTTGAGCGGCTGAGAAGAAGCGTTGAAGTTTGCATGAAACAGCAGGCACAGGACACATTGACATGACAACAGAGACTGTTCGAAGGTTCAAGTGGCCTGCGATGCTACGTCGCGTCTTCCTCATTGGTGATGGCTTTTCCCTCTTTTTTTCTTTTTTTTTCTTTATTTTGTGCCGAGGTTCAATCATGGTTCACTCTCCATTATGTTTATAAGGTTTAATTGCTGCCGAAGGATCAAGCAAACAGAAGAGATAGAGATTATAATTGTTGTCGGATCTTCTGTCATGGTCGGGGAGTCAACACGCGTAATGTCATCTATATCGATCATAAAAGTGGTGAGGGAGTTTCGGAGAGATCGGTCAGGTCCCTCTGATGTGCGCCTCGGACGTCTCAAGATGCTTCTGCCCGGGGTTTTGCATGAAGGTCTCGTTGAGGTGAGGTGCTCGATGTGGCTCCACCAACGATCAAGTCAGTGCCCCGACTGAGGTCGAATCATAATACTGCATATATAGCATATTAGTTTTCCCTCTCTGACTTGTGTCTAGAGGTGACTTTTATATCTTCTGGATAGGGATCGATTGTATCCTGACCTCTAATGTCATCGGCATCCTTTGCTGAGCCGACATATGGTAGGGATCGATTGTATCCTGACCTCTAATGTCATCGGCATCCTTTGCTGAGCCGACATATGGTATTGCATGGTTCCGAAATCTTCGAGCGTCGAGTCTACATCAGACACTATCGTGCTCCACACTCCATGGTCGTCTTCGTCCAAGTTGGATTTTCCTGTGTCAGGTCGGATTTCCTTGTGCCAGGTCGGATTATGTTGTGTTAGGTAGGCTAATGACGTGGTGCTTTGTTTCTGACGCGTGACAGGTGACTCAGCCGGCTAATTATCAGCCCTATCAATAACATAAGGCATCCTGATCGATCTGAGAAAGATAAATGTGTGACAAATTAAGCCATCATTATCAGATTTGCATACATATATAAGAGAGAGAGAGAGAGAGAAGTCTCAAACACAAACACAAAGATTATCAAAATCCAACAGGTTTCAGAACTTAGATGATGAATCCAACAGCTTAATGATTCAGAGAACTCCTTAAAGCTCAGGCAAAACAATGAACAGACAGGAATGGCAGCCATCAACTATTAGCCCATGGATATCAGACATAATAATTATGTCTGTGAGAAGCTTAAATATGATGGCCAGATTAAGTCAACGGGAAACAGTTATACTGCCCATGTGATTTATGAAGCTCAACATGACTCGGATCCAAAGCCCATTTCCTCAGCTCCAGAGAAAGAACATCCAGCAATGATTGCCAGGAGCACTGAACAGGGTTTGCTTACTGAAACTGATTTGGAGCTCAAAGATACAGTTCTGTGCCACAAGGCTATTCAAAATTGTTTTTCTTTGATGAGATATAATTCAAAGAACCACATACAAATTCACCAAGAGATTCAACAAGATGAAGGCAAAAACTTGCTGACAGATTCTACCTCCTTTTCTTCTTCTTTCACACCTTTTTTTTCTTGTATGCTAGGAAGGAAATTAATGTTGCAGTTATCGCTGGTTTCCTTGCGATGTAAATCGACTCGAGCTTAATGAGTGAATCCGAAGCATAAAAAAAATTAAGCAGTGCAGGAGTAATCAAAGGCAAGATTGGGTTTTGAATACTTTGTTGTCAGTATCTTGGAAGCCACTATAGCATTGGCAGCCTCAGCGTAATGAACCCCATCCCAACTGATGTGCTTTGAGCCGAGAGGGCACACTCGGGAGCCAAAAGCACCACACTCAATGCTTTGATTGAAGTTGTATGGAGGTCCACCATATCCACAACATGCCATCAATGCCGTCTCAAAGCCTGCAAAACATATCACATGGTAGAATCATGGAGACTGTCCATGGAAGCAACTTAAGATGATGGCCTTTTGTTACCTATTCCAAGTAATCATGACCATTTTGATGATGCGCACACCGTCAAATGCAATCAAAAGAAACTTTTGGAATTTACAAGAAACAAATATCCAAGTATAAGTCATGGATTTTGTGCTATGTTCTTCCCTCTCACATTGAAATTTTGAAAAGAAACTTTAACTATGAAAATAGCTCGATACATGAATTCGACAGCTTACCGTATGCAGTGTGATTGGCGATGAGATCGTACTTAATTGAGTAGATGTCAGTGTAAACAATGGTGGCATTCTTCAACTCTGAGTTCAATTTATCACAAAGAGCACTCAGTTGAGCATTGAATTCCTTGGCAGCATTGTTGAAGGAAATCAGACATCCATATGGATCGAGACTGCTGTCGTGTTTTCGTGGCAGGGCAAGCTTTTGAGGCAAACATCCCAAAGGGCCAGTGTTGTGTACCCAAAAAATTTTCCCTCCATTGTCATACAAATTCTGCATTTGCACTTCAGCAGGGACATGAGGAAACATAAGAGATCAATGAGAATAAATACCAAGTGATAGGCTATATTAGCAGAATGAGTAGGTTTGTTGAAGTAGACTATAAGTTCTTCACTGTGAAAAAAAGAAAAAGAAAACAGATGAAGGTAATCTATTTCATGGATTCGAATACCGGTGAATATGGTACGATACCAACCGGGAATTATCTGTTATCATTTTTTTCTCGAGCAACACTACCATACCAGTCTGATAGATAACTGAGCCGGTATCAAACCGAGAATTTAAACTTGGGTATAGTTAGTCAATTTACTTTATACGGACATGGAAATCAACCATTATGAATTCGATGCAGAATAAAATGAAGACACATTCAGATTGATATTAACAATTGGCAAAGGTAAGATTTGCACATTCAATCCACTTCCATCTCAGCCTAATAAAAACTCAACACTTTGGGGAAACTAATATAGAATCAGCCAAAGTTTGATTTCAAACTGCATCAAGGAATTGACAAAGCTAAGTTGAGAGATAGTCAACGCATTCAATATGGACATGAATACCATTGCATGTTCGACCAAGGTCAAATTCAAGTCAACATCAGGAATCAGTAAAGCTAAGGTATAGATTGTTAATGTACCATAGACAACAGCATAGTGTTTGCAGTAATTCCATCATAAGATCGAAAGACATCTTCCATGAATCAAACAAACATCAAGTAACTGATGATTTATACCAAGACTTGCCTCAATAGCTTGCTTGATCTCATGGATCACGGATGGGACTCTTTGGACGACCTGAACATAGCTTAAATTTGCAGAAAAGGCGTCTGCTAAATCATTCTGCCCGATGTCAATGGTATATATCGCGTTGCGGAATCCCTCTGCATCAATCAGGTCCTCGGCACCTGCAACATCCACCAATGGCAGCTAAATGCTAAGTATATCGCCAATGCCTTCGATTGAAAGCATTGATCTCAACAGTCTGATAAAGATAAGAGATAAAACCTTGAGCAACGAGCTCCAAAGATCGCAACTTGAAGCGGAGGAACTGCCGCACTTGGACGGCCAAGGAGAAGGGAACGTCGGCTGGGCGAGTGCAAGAGCCGGCAACGGCGAAGTTGGCCCCGTTGCTGAAATCTGCCCCCAGCGGCTCCATGTAAGGGCTCAGGTAGCTGGTGTTCAGGCTTTCGCCTGCCAACACCGACCCACTCTCATTCTCCGCTAAAAGATCTCGAAGGAGGTCGGCGAGGTAAGTAGGGTTCACTCACAGAGGAAATCGATGACGAGGCGGCCGTCGCAGAGGCGGCCGGAGGAGCGGCGAAAGAAGACGCGGCCCTCTTCTTGGGGGAGGACGATGCCGAGGCCGGCGGTGAGACCCCCGGTGTCGGAGTTCGAGTCGCCGAAGTTGAAGACAACCGCGCCTGAGCCGCACGCGGCCTCGACCGGTAATGTTGCCGGCAGCAGAGGCAGCAGCAGCAGAAGGCCCGTCGGAATGCTGCAAAGCCGGGCAGACCGTCCCCCGGCGCGGACCATCGCGGGCGAGCCTCTCTTTCTCTCTCGACAGGCGTTCGCTCGATCTGTTCACTCACAGCATTCGACACAGTCTCGTTTCTTAAAGTGGTCGGCGTGGATCAGAGTAAAGACAGCGAAGGCTGGCAGCTTTGTCGGAGCGCTCTCGCGCTGTACGCAAAGCAAACAAATGGCGTTCGATTCTTTCTTCAACGCGCGAGGATGGGGCGTGGAGGAGGAAGCACGTGAAGCCATGGCAGAAGAGAGGTATGGCGTTCGATTCTTCCCTGTCTGGTTCCAGTCAGGAATCATGGAGCTTCCCCTCGCATCAGCCCGACGGGGTCCCACAATATTCTTGATATCCCTGACGTGGCATCATCCTCGTGAGAAGGGAACCGTGTCTGCTGTCCGTCGTCAAGACAGCTCGGCCTCTCTAGTGGCGAGAAAAAGGCCTCGTCAACGATAGGTGTGCCTTAGATCTGATGGAGAGAGAAAATGTGGAGCCCACATGACTTTGACCACGTGGTGAAGGGTAGACGAGGTGGGTAAGGCGGCAGGGTGGGGTAAGTTCTGAACTTTATCAATGTAGTCCAGATTACTTTCTTTTCTCTTCGCAGAGTCCCTTTTTTATTGCTAATTAATTAATTATGGCAACTTTATATGTACTTCCAAGGATAAATCATTTGTGTACTCACGTCCTTAAATAGTTTGCGTTTGGCATATATGACGATAACATTTAATTTTAATGGGTATATATTGAAATTTCAATTTATACAGGAATACATACGAAGTGTTCAACGGTATACACGCGGACGGCGTGGCGTTTGACTGAGGCACCGCCACATAGGTTGACCCAAAAGTACGCACCGGGGCTGATATGGGACCCACTGAGGAACGACTGGTCCGCACGTTGCCACGTGGGCACGGAAAGGTCAAGCAAATGAGGCGTGGCATTTTGTTTGAGTCGGCGGCGCGCTCCTTTCGTGTTCTGCTCCTCCTTCCTGCTCTCCACGGGTCTTCTCGGTGGGAGAGGGAGAGAGATGAGTTCGGTTTCCAAGAAGCCAGGGGAAAGGTGGGATTTAACGCATCGGCTCTTCTCCTCCTCCCTTGTATTGTCCAGGAAGAGGAAGTAATCTCCGAGAAACGACCAATTAGGTATTGGGGTTTAGGTCCGCGTGCTGCTTCTATTGTTGTTGTCGGTGGCGGAAGAAGGTGACCCGATGGCGGTGGAAGCAGAGGCTACGGCTGCCGACTTCGCCCTCTCCGAGACCAACATCAACTGGGACAGGTTTCCTCCCATTCTCTCAGTCCATGCTTCTTCTTTTCTTCCTCCCCTAAATTTCTTGGATATTTTCCCTTTTAAGTGTCCCCTTTTTCTTTTCCTTCTTTATATGGTTTTAGGATGAAGACGTTTCTTTGAATTGCCAAGAAATTTCTGGAGCAGTTTCTGCTCGTTTCTTGGATTTCTTGATCAAATATTTGAGTCGTAGTCTACGACACTAGTGCTTCTTGGACGATTGGAAAGAAGGAGAAATTTCCCTTCTCTTTTAAAGCTCCGAGTTGTCAAGATACTCGTGTTGCAGTTTCTATTAATTTCTTGGTTTTCTTGATCAAATAATAGAGCCATTGTCTGTAGTAGTGTTTGGTGGATGAACGAAAAAGGAGGAAAAAGAATCTGTTCTTATAAAGCTTCGTGTTTTTCTTTCATTCCTTGATGCGTTTAGGGTAAAGATCATTTCTTGCATTTGTCAAGAACTTTTAGTAGCTGCTTTCTGTTCATTTCTCGGATTTCTTGATCAAATAGTTGAGCCGTAGTCTATAATAGTGCTTGGTGGTCAAATGAAAAGAAGGAAAGTTTGTGCCCGTCATCCATTCTCTCCGAGCTGATGCATTATGATCATATGTTACCGATCGCGAGCGTCTGATATTGATGATATTGCTGATTGCAGTATGTTCGTGGAAGATATTTTAACAATAGTGTGTGTTTTTGTTTATGTCCTGGCAATTTGTTTTATCTTGTCGAAAATATTTCCATTCATTTCTATATTCTAGTGACCATTAAAACTTTAATTACCAAATGCAAAATGCAATGTAGTCATGTGAGCTAGAATAATCCAGTGGCTGAGCGATGGCAATCTTGCGATTGCAGTGGGACTACTCAGGCTGTCTTAGCTTGTGATAATTATTTTATTAATTATTTCCAATCAATGAATACAGAAGAGCAAAACACAATCATCAATGAAATTTTATCGTCAGGTAATATTTGACAGCAACCATAGGCACACTATAACTGTAACAAAAACAGCGAGAACAAATCTTAAACCTAATTTTACGTACTCATTGTTGACTTAACATATACTTATCTAAGAGCTAACTTTTACTTATCTTGTATCACCTAAGCTTCTTCTACTTCACTGGTTAACCCCTGGTGTAAATGTAGGTCATTGTGTCACGAAGCATGATGCATGCTCATCTAAAAAGCGTATTTTGGTGTCACATAAGCTTCTTCGACTTCATTGGTTCCCTGTTATAAATGTTGACCATTGTGTCCCCAAATCTGATGCATATTTATATCTTCATGTCTATTCCTTGGAAAGCATGAGGATGAAGATGTTTTATTTAATGATTTCTGGCATTAGTAGTCACCCTTTGAATGATGTGCCTGACCTAGATTTATATACTAACCCACCAAACTACTGTGTGTTTTGTTATATTTGACCATATTTCTCTTATTTTGGTGGCATCCATCCACCTTGTTTGAAATATAGTAAATGTCATTTTGTCTTGCATCTTCTGACAGTTAAAATATTTAATTAATTGTTGGTTTTGCTGTGGAGTTAAGGTTGGACAAGACGAGGTTCCATGTTATTGGTGCTGTTCTCTTTACTCTTCAATCTGGGTTGTTACATCCAACAGCTGTTGTTAAAACTAGAATTCAAGTTGCTGAAGCTGGACTATCACACATGCATGGATTTTCAATGTTTAGAAGAATACTGAGATATGATGGAATTCTTGGACTGTACAGAGGTTTTGGTACCTCTGCCATTGGATCGTTACCTGGTCGAGTATTGGCTCTTACATCACTTGAAGTATCTAAAGATATGATGCTCAAATACACAGAACACATGGATCTTTCGGAGGCAACACGCATTGCTTTGTCTAATGGAGCGGCAGGGTTGGTCTCAAATGTAGTTTCATGTGTTTATTTTGTGCCTTTGGATGTGGTTAGTTATCTTTATCCCATTCATTAAACATTTCTAATTTGCAGCTCCGATTATATTTTATGTTACATGTTTTTTCCATCTGAGCACTCAAGTCCCTGTCCTGATTAGGCACCATAATTTCACATGCTTTCTTCCAGTTAGTAGTATTGATGTATGCAGAGGGGCTATTGTTTAAAAGGAAAAGGATATTATTGAATTTGTGCTGCATCATGTTTATGTACTTTTCATTGCCACCTGATTTATGCTTAAAATGATTAACAAAAAAAATATATGATGCTTTAGGAATACAATACATTGCAGTTAAAGAATACAGCGATGTGATTTGGAGCAATCAAACAAAAGAGTGATTTGTCCCTTTAAGATTACAACCAGTAGATATATTCCTCCAGTCCTAACATTTATTGAAGCCTATCCCCATCAAATTGTTGTCTCATTTGGTTGTTAAAATTCCACCACTATAGCATGCATTACGTATCTTGAATTTAAGAAATATGTATCCAACTAAGGAAAAAGGCTCTTTAGCATAATAGAAGCAAAACATGAATTTGAGCTAGACTATTTTTTGGTTTCACAAGGGCGCTATTTGCGCACCCTTTCTTTGTCACACCAATGTTTTGTTTAAATCAGTACAATCAAGGGCATCTTGCTATTGGTCTACTCAACACTGAGAATTGCAACAATGGATACTTGTTTTGGATTTCAACACACACCCACAAAAAAAAAGCCACTTCCACTTGCACCTGCACCTTCCCACACACACAAAGAAAAGGAAGCACACTGACATCACAACATCAGATCCTGTGCATTCTTATATTTGAACTAAGTTTTGCTCATATTTTCCTAGATTTCCCAGAGACTGATGGTGCAAGGTCTACCTGAAATTCTCAAATATAATGGCCCTTTTGATGTCATTAGTAAAGTGCTCAGGAAAGAGGGACTTCGTGGCCTTTATAGAGGTTTCGGGATAACAGTGGCAACCCAGTCACCTGCATCTGCTCTTTGGTGGGGTGCTTATGGTGCCTTTCAACATGTTCTTTGGAGGTACATATGTCAAAATATTGTTCTCTTCTTTTGGGGTCGCTTTTGTTCAGAGATTACAGGTTGCATATCATAATGGCCAAGAACATGTATGTACAAACATCTTTGTTATTTTCTTTTTGGGTCAGGAGCTTAGGCTATCAAAATGATGCAGAGAAAAAACCGTCTCAGTTAGAGCTAGTAACTGTTCAGGCTACAGCTGGAACCTTGGCCGGTGCTTGTTCATCAATTATCACTACTCCGATAGATACGATCAAGACCCGTTTGCAGGTAAATTTAGTCCTCTAATCTTTTATTATAACTTGAAACAAGAAAAAGGTATTGAAGAGTGTCATAGAACATGTTTGCTTATTTGGTTCTTAACTGCTACTTTGGCCATCATGACATCAGAAATTAAGTGGGTGCTGATCAAGTTCTAGGGACTCATCATGCCTCAGTTGCAAAAAATAAAGATGAAAGAAGATGAAAAACAAAGAAACTAAATGGGCACAAGTTTATAAGGTCTAAACTATAAAGTGCATCAAATTCTGTAAAGGGGAAAAAACAAAGCATGTACAAAAAATAATTTTTTTTTAATATAAGATCATGTTTTATATTTAAATTCATTGATATAGAGACCCTCTAATTGGCTAGAAAAGAGAATGATTTAGTAGAGCACTTGGTTTTGTATCCTTTAAGCCGTGCTTTGGTAAGACATTTGATTTTCTATTTTTATTTCACTTGCGTATTGTCTTTATCATCTAATACAATAAGATTAGCTGCTACGGTATCTTATTTGTCAGCATGGAAAAAGTCCAATAAGCGGCAAGGTAATTGTTCCTCAATATCATAAAATCACACTAACTAGTTCTCAGCCATCTACCTTGTTTTGGCGATTCTGACATTTCTGTCGAAATCTTGACCAAGTCTTCTTCTCACATCAGCCAGGAAGAAGGAATTCTTCGTTTCTCCTCTGTTCAAATCTATTTTTTTAAAACCTCTAGTAATATTCCAAGTTGCAACCAATGTTCTACAGGCACATTTTGGCCTACTGCTTTCTATATGACATTATGAAGCTGAGGATGATGGCATGAATTCCAAATATGCATTCTCGTCCAACTTTGTATCTACTTAATAGACAAGGGTCACCACCCAAGCTGAATATTTTCTTCCTAAAACACAGGTCATGAACGGTTACGTAGGCAGGCCATCAGTTACCAAGACGATGAAGCGGCTTGTTGAGGAGGACGGCTGGAGAGGTTTCTATCGAGGGTTTGGCCCTAGGTTCTTAAACATGTCACTCTGGGGTACCTCGATGATTGTGACATACGAACTAACAAGTAAGACTCTCCAACACTGCTATTCCATTGGAAATGTGTTGCCTTTGAATTACTGTTTATGAACTTGGCTTCTCGGGTTATTATCTTTAGGTTTTTTTTTTGTTTTTTCCCTGATCTGCCTTATATACAGCCTCTGAGGCGGTCCCAATCTTTTAATCCGTGCTGCTCATGACTGCTAAAATGTGTTGTTGGTTGTGTGTTCCCAGAGAGGCTATCCGTGAAACGCGAGTGATTCTTTTAACTGGATGAGATAGATTCCAATGCGGCATGAAGCTTGTCAGCTAGGGGGAGGGGATGGCTGCAGATCTTTGAGCTGTCATTGCACTTCCTCTGGATGTGGTAGATACGAGATTGCACGGTACTGGGAATGCACAATTCTTTTTTTTTCTCTCTCTCTCATGCTCCCGATCCCCTTGGTGAAGCTGATTGTTAATTCACCCTCGATTGTTCTCAATACCTTCAAATCTGTTATAAATTTATTTATTTTATTAAATATATAATAGAAGATTGTTAATTATATATTATGCTTGTATTTAGCTATCTTTAGTGTGTTGGGCTTTATACTAAAAAAAAATTATATTGGCATACTTATAATTATAATCATTGTTCGTCTTGTGTCGTTCCATATTTGCATTGTCGATGTCGACATAGATGCAGAGCGGTGAAAGGATTGCTCAGCGAGAGGTGAAGCTGGAATTGATGCAGTAGCAAGCGAGGGGGGAGGAGGGGTGGTAAGAACTTCGATGACCTCGGTTTCGAGTTGAGATTGAGATTCATCTAACGGGTCAATGACGAGGTGACTACTATCTTCAACATAGACGTCATAATAGTTATTATTATCTACGTCATAAAAGCAAGTGACATTACAATAAGAGCATATCTTATCATCATCGAAGACAACTAGATAATTACATCAACACCAACGACCACCACCATCGACATCGTCCACCATTGAACATTATAATTTTTTATTTATTTTCATGTTTTCAGCAACCAAACTAACATCGTTAGGATAAATAAATATAAATATTTTATTTTTATAATTATAAAAATACTAATACAACTTCTTAAAATATAAAAATTGAAACACTAAAGATAATTAACTACAGAGGATAATCTAATTAACTCCATGAAAAACATACATAATGCTCGACGATCCTAACCCACTCGGATAATTATAGGCTGATAATCATTTGTTGCTACACAATTTCAGCTAATTCACAAGCAGAACTAAACAGGGAACCCACAATGCTCTTGCATACACACAAAGCACGTCATAATTGTAGGAGCCAAGTCCTAAAACGGACCCAATTTTGTAGTTTGGACCAACAGGCATTTTACAATAATATAAAGGAGACAAACGACATACAACTTCTAATTTGCATGTCCTCTTAATTCAAGGAATCTACAAACTTGTGCCTTATATTGAAGAAAAAAAAAAAAGATGTGTTGAAATCTTCGGAACTCAGGAAAGGGACCTGAAAAATAGAAGACACCAAGTCTAGTATCTATCACTCCTCTTCTTTTGAGTAATAGAATCACTCCTGCAGAATGTATTCGACTCCACTGGGCAAAACTTCTACACAACGACTAATTATCTTTGCCAGATTTTTTACCCTTCTTCTGTTTCTGCTTCAATTGAGTCAATCCTGGAGCTGTTATCTTCACATTGCCCACAATTGCTGCAACCAGTTCTGGCTCTGTACATGCTTTCATAAGTTCCTTCTCTCGGTTGGTCACCTCAGGCATATGACTAAACAAATTCATCGCGGTTTTGGCAGCTGAAAATATGACAGGATCTCAATCACGTTATGAAGAGAAATTCTTCCTTAAAAACACAAAATTAACCATATAGACACCATAATTGCGAAAAGCAAAGCATGCCAGCAACAACACATACAGAAAATTACATGCCCATACACACTTACGGGTATAGAGAGTGTCACTAACTGCAGATAGGATATGTTGGTATTTGAAAAAGAGAAATCTAAAAGGTCACACTATTATTTAGCACAACAAAATACACCTTTACAGGGTTATAATCACACTCATGTAACAGTTGATAGAAAAACAAAGAACTATTTACTACTAGGCCGATTACTGCAGGCTGCTATGAATATCAATACTGGCAAATCTAACTTATAATCTTTCTGACCAGAAAAAAGAAAAGATATGGAGGAAGCATAAATCAATTTGCAATAGGTACTCGGTCAGTTAGAGTTACACGTTTTTGGATTGTGAATCTGCAAGTCACAGATGTTAACATAGCAACAACAAAAGAATCCCATGAACTATTTACTGTCCCTGTAGCTACAAACTGACTGTATTATACTTGTGCCTTAATACAAGCCATTCTGTAAAAAGTAAAATTTACCAAAAATTTACAAAATCCTTAGAATATCTAAATGATGGAGGCTACCTTTGCACTTCCTATACCTTCTCATGCACCTCTATGAAGTCATGTTAATATGAAACTGCACAAACTCCAAAATAATTACATAAAAAGTTATGAAATATTATATAATATATGATGTGACTGAAGAACTAATTATCAAATAAATAATTAAATACCACATGTGCACAAATCGAAACAACAAAACCTGTTCTAACAACATTAACTCCGTGACCATTTCATACCAGAGAAAGTTGTGAACAAGTAGTTTCATGAAACAACAAAATTATTGAGACAATGTCATATATATAATATATATTTCCAAGTTTATTATTATTTGAAAATAAAACCGGGAGGATACCTTTTCCTTTTTTTGCAGTTCCTGGAGTTATTTTGACACGATACTTGTATGTTTGCAAGGCACTATAAGGTCCACAGACAGGTACTGCATAGAGCAAAATGTCACCAGGAAGTGGATTGCCAGTTAAATAATCCAAGTCATTCAATTTCTCTCTCCCTTCTTCTCCTATATCATTGATGCTATCGTCCTCAGTTGCAGCCACATCAATTTCGATATTAGCTTTATCTGGTTCCGCAGTCAGAGGATCTCCAGAAACATTGCCATTTGCTTGCTTAGCTTGATAAGTATATTCTTGACAATCCTTGGACAGGTGACCAACCTTTTTGCATTTATAACATATTTTGGAAGAGTCATGTTCATCTGCATCCCAACAAAGGTTAGTGAACAAATCCATCATCTGAAAATGATTGCAAATCATAGAATGTTACTTTTCTAGTATGCACAGAATCAGTTACTAAAAGAAACCAAGTGTACGTAATTACATCTCACATGGACATGCATCATTTATGACATTTAGTTGCTATCAGAGATAGAACTAACGAGCACAAGAGTGCATCTATCATCTATCATAAAAAATAAATCACCAAAAAGAACTTAACAAAATTAATACATTCCATATGTCGACATTTTAAGCAATTACAATTTAGACCAGAGACAAATTAATTCCCAAGCATAGTAACATGCAAAAACGCCCACCACAAATGGTCTCCTTCGTGCAGCTAAGATGGAAAACTACATATCCATGTGAATAGCATCGATTACAATAATTCCATAAGAAACTTACCAGTCAATGATCTGGTTAATTTTCCAGCATCAGCAACATGGTTATCTGATTCCTTTTCCTTCTGAGGAGCTTTTCCAACTGACTGAACCATCAAAAACATTACAGGTTAGAACCAAAAAAGGGAAAGAGTGAAGTACTAATTCAAGATAATATCCCACATGACATAAAAAAATTTAAATTTAACTTACTGCAAGTAAAGCCATTCGAATTCTCCTTTCTTCCTCATCCTGTTCTGCATACTTTTCCTTAATCTTCTTATGTTTGCCCCTCTGTCCACGTGCAATCTTCAGATTAGCTGGCCTTAGCTTCTCGCTACTATCTAGCTGGAAGTCTACATTGTTCTCTTTTACTTCGGAGACATCTACTACATCAGCAGTGCTCTTCTGGCCTTTCTTGAGTTTTCTTCTTTCAGCTTTTGTTATGTAGGGCTTCTCCCTTCCTGTGGCTTTTTTGTCATCATTTATATGAGCCTCTACTGGAGTTGACTCATATGAATCCAAACCAGAACTTTTACTTGACAACTTAGCAGGGCCAGGGCCAAGGCCAAGAGCCTTATCAAGAAGAAGGTCAAGTTGGGATGAACTAGAATCATTTACATCAGATAAGCTTCCAGAATTAAGATCTCTCTGGTTGCCAGCATCACCTTGAGAAAACTCAGATGGATTTGAAGCCCTAAAGTCAGTAGCTAAGGCAATAGAAGTAGCATCAAATCCGGACGTGCTATCTACTTCCACACTAGGATGATCCCCACCACGATTCAAGTAATTTTCTGACTCCTTATTTGTGTCTCCTTCACTAATAATCTCCTCATCTGAATCAGAATTATTCTGCTCTCCACGAGATGCAACTTCCATTTCATGAAGACCCTCATCTTCTCCTCTCACCCTCCTCTCATTTATATGTGATGCCAGGGAACTCTCATCCAAACGAAACAAAATACCAAAGCCCATAACGAGAGGGTGCGGGGGAAGAAAATTCTTTTTACCACGAATCATAAAACTACCTACTGTGAGATACTCTCCCGTGGGAGCTGTCTTACTAACTTGATGTGGATATACCCACCAGGCACTCGTAACAATTTTTGACTCCCATGCTTGGCTGTGACAAACCTGCAAAGATATATTGTCTTAAAAGCTTCTAGTCACCTAAGGCTCTTAAACTACCACATGATGCTGGTATATCGCTAGCACCATATAAAGCAAACTGCATCAATAACCTATGTTTAAATGAAAAAGAAAAGACGGATCTTTATACTAACAAATAAAAAGTGAAAAAATGTTGGAACTCACAGTAAAACATCCTGCTTGATTTAATGTCAGAGGTGGTATTGGATTATCTGGTTTGTGATTCTTGATCACAGTACTAGAAGCTCCATGCAGGTCCGCATGCACATACCTATATTACACTGAAAATCAGACATGTTGCCAGAAGGTAAATTCTTATAAAGCTTCTTTTATCTGATACCACGAGCAACCATCAGAATATTATTATGCTAAAAGAAACAAGTAGCAGGACAATATATGCTAGTATGGCATCACATGATCACAAATTCTGAACTTAAAATTATGCAGCCAAGTATAACAAGGTTGGTTTAATCATTCTGATGTCTATCTGGCATTGTTAAAAATTAAATCTTGATCTTGGACCAAATTCAATTTTCACCCAGCATAATAGAAAGGAACTCTACGTTTATTGCTAAAATCCTATTAACACTCTAATGCCTATGGGTTCCCTTTGCTGTATTCAGGTTTTATTTGACTTAGATTTCAGTTTGAAGTATAGATCAAGGTTTTAAATATTGTTTCATTATCCGACTGTAATCTTGTCAAACTGACATTTACCCACAGATATAATATGCTAGACCTTTGTACACCATGAAGAATAATATTACACAATCATTTGATACGTTTGCATGATCAGTACACTGGTACATTGGTAGACCAGTACGGTATCTCAGTGCTATGGTACAGTCGGTCTACTTTTGAGTAATGTCTCACTGGTTCACTGCCAGATATATGTTGGTTGTTGGCATGTCAAAACATCTCGAATGCATTCCCCATCTTAAAGTTAAATTGTCAAATCAAACTTGCAAATGTCAACATTTGGTATTTAAAATTTCCAGTTATTAGTGATGCAAATCACTTTGGCACAGTCTCTACGCCAAGAGAGAAAAATCTGAGCATGGCATGAAACACCATGCCAATACCGAGTTCTGGCAGACTAACACTTAAACCTGTGACCCTAACTCTGCACGATATAATATAGGTACTGACATAAAAAAATTCAAAAATTAAACTTTCTAACAACTAAAATAAAATGAAGGAATTTTACATTGCACAGGATTTAACAGAATATGCTGAGGCTATCAGAGAAAGGGAAAATTTTAGATGTTTACAATGAGATAGAGGGAGGAAGGGAGGGTAAGAACTATTATGAATGCATCTTGTTCAGATATGTTTACAGACATTGGTCTAGATTTTATGCAACATGATGTGACTTCACACTCATTCTTGACATGCTATATTATGATATTGAACATATAGAAAAGGCATTGTAAAAGATTTTCCTGGTGTGCACCAAATAACACAAGAAAACAATTGCCTAAATGAGTGTATGGTGCTTTTTACATAAACAAATAAATAAGGAGTTATTAAAATTCTCTCTAAACAGAGTCAATGCTGAGCTAAATGCTACAAGGACCAAACAAATACATCAAACTTTACTCACAAATCTCCCTTAGACATATATCGCTTAACTATTATCTCATTCTGTTGTGCATCACGACCACTTATGATCAAATAATTTTCGCTGCTGATAAACCAGTTGAATTTCTCAAACCAATGCACTTTCCGCATATGAGAAATTGCAGCAACAGTCTTCTCCTGCAAATATAGTGACACAAACCTGAGCAACCAATTAAATTACACCAATAAATTTGTTAAGAAAGAGATTGAAAGTAGCAAATGAACTATGAGAATGTAACTCCAAATTAGAAGCCCATAATGCAGCCAACATTTTTATCAATAATTAAAGTGTTGGTCAGTTACTCATCTTTGATGATACCACTAAATGTGTATAGATTCCAAATATTTTGTCGGTACGTATTATCAATTGATGGCTTCTTATGTTGCGAAAGAACAAAGACATCTGAAAGTTTAGAAGCATCTTGAGTGCTCAAAGAAATACCATGTGAATTTCTAATGAATATGACCGATATGTAACATTTCATAAAAAAGCCACTTATTTCTCAGTGTTTTAAATATTTAATAATTCGGAACATCAAATGAGACCAGAACCCTGTTTGCATAGGTGCTCACATGCACCTACAGGACTTGGTTGTTCCAAACTTCATAATTATAAATTTACTAAAGAAGGCCACAATTTGTATGTTAAGGGCAGCCACAGTAACTCATACAGCACATCTACATGTCAGTAATGTCACCTCTGTTAAGTCCAAATTGACCTTAATTGTGTTACTCTTTGAGGCATCGCATTTACAATGTTTAGTTACATGAAGCAATTTCAACTTGTCACAATAAATAAAATCAGTTATGCATTTACAGAATCACAAATCACGAATTAGATATGCATGTTCATCCCAAGCAAAAAAGAAATAATTTATAATAATCTATATGGTCTGTAGAATACCTGAGCAAGTTGATGTCGAGTTTTCTTCTCAGCTGCTTTAAAGGCCTTCTCATGGGCTTTAATGGTTTTGTCCTGCTTGTTTTCCTGTCTTTTCTTTAATTCATACCAGCGGCGAGCATTGGCATGAGCAGAAAGAGCCAAATCAACCTCAACCTAAAAACATCATAGCTGCCATTAACAAAGCTGTCATAGTTCCTAAATGCTCTTAACAGTAAACCATAAAAGTTTCAAGAGGAATGCCAAAGAGGACAAGAAGATTACTGTAAGAAATTACCCAACAAAGTACTACAAACTTATGGACACACTTATTTCCTAGTTGAAAGTTCACAAAAAAATTGTGATGAATATTCATGCAGTCACTTCTTCGCCACATACATAACAGATGTGGAGTTATTTGGTCCATCTGATACCATACTCTCACCCACAACATTTGAGAAGTTCCTATTCCCAAGGGTCTTTCATGGGTGCTTTTTATTAAACAATCCACGTAAGATACTAAACCCAAATGCTGATTGAAAATCAAAATATTTGCCAAATAGCATAGTCAAATAACACATAACAAAGAGCATTCGTTACAGAATTTGTAGAACTACTGGTGTCAAATGAGAGATAAAAGGAACATGTTCATGGAACACAGTTAATCCCAATAAGCATCCACTTAGGGTAAGAGACACCTAGGCCGCATAGAGGTGTTTGATTGAACACCTGGATTGAAACTCCAAAAAATGGATATGCATGGAACAACTCAAGCATCTACGCAGGACAAGGATAGTCATTGTCTCTTGAATAATCAAAGCCCATGTATTTGAAAATTTCATGTTGCAAATTTACATACATGAACAATTATACTGAAAAAACGAACCCTATTTTACTAAAGGACAATTGATAAACATCAGTGACATATATATAGGACAACCACATTAGATGATTTTGCAATTCTTGTTAAGGTCAAGGACTTCAATAGACATACTTTACAGTGGAAAATACAAACATTAATACTGCTGTTTGAGAATTATCATTTAGTTTTATCTGCTAAACCTTTTTAAGAGAAAAGGAGCAACAAGTTTACAGTAAGAAATTATAAACATGCAGCAACTGTATTTTACTTTGTCAACCAAGCCAACCCGGTCGACCCAAACAAAACAAAGGAATACCAACTAGGATTGATAAATCGCTGCTGACTTGATTTACACAGATATGTGCATACACACACACATATTTATATATATATATACATATATATATAGTAGAACAATAAAAAAGCAAGAGAGGAAAATTAGGAAATTGGTATCTTAACATCTCCTGAATTCAACTAAAAATCCCCTGCAGCTCTGTTTCTACAGAAAGTCACTCCCTAAAATAACCACTGACTCAGTTTCTGATATAAAGATTCCCAAAATATAGAGCACTATAGCAGTTAAGCAGCACTTCTAATATATTCGAGTCCTAGGAATTTTTCCTAAGCAGTACTTCTAATGTAATCTTTGATGCAGTGTAGGAACATAGTAATGTCTGCAAAAAAATGCTTTAGAAGGAATAAGTTGTAGCAGGCTGTATATACACAAACAGTGTGATGACCCTGAACTTCCACCAGTACCTTCTCAACAGGAGCAGTTTTCTCATCATCATCCATTTCATCAAGGTTGTTACTTAATAGCAAAGTAATACAATTTCTTTCAAGATGGAGCTTGTCAATTAGACCAGCAACAGGATTTCCCGATTTTCTCTCTTCCTTTACCATACGTGCAATATCCTCCCAGTTCATACCATTTGCAAGAGCAACACGAACAGCTACAATGGCTGCATCCACATCTTCCAAATTGTACTCGATCAATTCAGCCATTTTGATGGAATAATCAACTTCCTTCTTTAGTGCATGGACACGGTTTTCCTGCATTACAATAGCAAATGGGAAAAATAACACGTGTACTACAAAGGTATTTTTCTTAGATAACATCTAATATTAACATGTGCTCCTTCCTTGTAATCATAAGCAACAAGATATAAAGGCAAAAGAAGAGGTGTGTATTTCTCCTGAATCTCTTTTGTGCAGATGGCTTCATCCTCAACCCATTCTTTTTGTTTTGGTTTATTTTATTTTATTTATTTCTGTGAGAATGTGATGCTAATAGTCATAATGATGATGTCATCATCATCATGTTCATGAAGATAAATTCATTCTAGAAGTATTTAAGAACCTGATCCAGGCGTATTTTATCAAGCTTTTGCATAGCTGATTCTTCTTTTGCCTTCCGCTGCTGTTCTCCCCGTTGACTTTCAATTTTACTGTAAAACTCATCCAGTGCACCATCAAATGTCTCAAAATTCATGCACTCCCTTGATTTAAATTGGTTCAATAGAATAGGACAAAACTCATCATAGACCTGCACATGCAAAGAAAAATATACGATAAGGTTTACCAAGCAAAAATAAAAAATCAATATATAATCAAATGACCACATTAAAAAGAACATCTTCATACTTTGATCAACTTAACCATGGAAGTGATTATAATTAAAATAATACCAGTGTCATGTTACTTAAATGAATGTAAGCAAATAATGTTTCCTACCATAATCCAAAGTGTATGTTCAAGAACAAGAGGATTGCATACTTACCTTGTCCATAGCAGACTCTTGTGGGACTACAAGATTCTTCTTCCCACTAGTTTTACTCTGCATTAAAATGTATCCTTCGGGAACTGTAGGACCATATATAACATCGGCAAGCCAGTCTTCAAACCTTGTGACAGCTAGTGCCAAAACCTCAAAATTATCTTCATTAATTTTGCCATCAATATCTTTACCAACTTTCATATTTGGAAGCAGGCCAGCATCCAAAATTATATGCTCAGATAATGCAGGTCCATAGCTTAATGCCTCCCCAAGAACGGTCTTTAATGTAGTTTTATTTGATTGATTTTTACTACTGGCTTCCTTGTTTGAGGCTGGCAAGCTCTTGCTCTTACAACCACTTTGATCATTAGATTTGTCACTTGTGCCTTCAGTAGCCTCAGAAATTTTGTTCTCATCAGCTGACTTGGAAGGAATAAGTGCTGATTTTAATTTCATCAGGTTAGTTCTTTCAAAAACACGACAAGACTCCACCGGATAGCGATGGCGTGACATTATCACCAACCCCTTGTCATCATCCCTGCAATAACCAAGTATATAGTTAGAACTTCCAAATTTAAGCAAACGTTGGGATGCTATGTTGTAGTTTGGATACTGAGATGCCTTGCACACTAACAGACATCATCAACAGAAACATAAATTGTTTCCATAAATCAGAAGTATTGTTGCCACAAATTATATTCAAAACAAGTGTAATTCCATACTGGATATAAGATGATAACTAAGTTGCTAAAGTGGGGTGTCCTTTCCATTAGTTTGATCTGACGAATTTCAAACCAGTGGTTTAAATCTATTATGTCAATATGTCAGCTACCATAAAAGGGCCATTAATTTGGCATGGTAAGGGACCCTAGTAGGAAAGGGCTACCCATTGTAGGAATTGAAGGCACATCACTAAGCTAAGCTGGATCTCACATGAATCATGTTAAGGTTTGATTCTAGACTATGATTTGGACATTGACAAGGAAGTCATCTAACTGGGGAGATTGTGACACGATTAACTTTGTCTACTATAATTAATTTGAGTTTAGGCAATTGGCCACTATCAAGTTGATGAAACAGTTACCTCATCAGACCATATTGCAATAGTCAATGCCAGACCGAGATTTCAAACCATGATTAGAAATCCTATATCATGAAAACCAACTAGCACTACAAAGTTAGTAACCAATTTTGAAAATCACATCTTTGAAAATTAATAAAATCAAAGCATCAAATACCAATTTATGTTAATTATTTCATGCTATGGGATAAAAACAAACATCAAAAACCAATATTCACACGATAAAATAGACTTTAAACCAAGGTTTTACGTATCGATCTGTACCAGTGTACTGACATTTTGTCAGTACAGTATGGTACAGGTACTGGTACCAGGCGATATGCACAGTGCATACCACCCGGTTTAATAAATATTTTATAATATATTTTAAATTATAATATAATATTATATAATATTCAAAATATTAAATATAAAAAAATCAAATAAAGGGGCGACGTCGCCTCGATCTCTCTCCCCGCGCAGGAGATGGAAGAGAAAAGTCGCCCACGAGCGGCAAGGGCTCGCGAGCGACCCGCGAGCGGCGAGGGCGGGCGGGCGAGGTATTTCTTCTTCTCCTCTTCTTCTTTCTTCTTTTCCTCTTCCCTTTTTCTTCCTCAATCGACCACCAACGGTCGATTTCTCCCTTAATCGACCGCCGATTTTAGCGGTACTGCCCGATAGCAGCCGGTCCGCATACCGGTCAGCTACCGGATCGGTACATACCGGGCGGTACGGGCCTTACCGCTTGGTAAGGAAAACCTTGCTTTAAACATCATCACCATTATTACAAATACTACATTGCAAAAACCAACTATCGTTCGATGTTAGCAACCATTTTTGAATTTAACATCTTTGAAAATTAATAAAGCCAAAGCATCAAATACCAGCTAATGTCAACTTTTTCATTCCATGGTATAAAAACAAACAACAAAAATCGATATTCACACAGTAAAAAATATTTAAAGCATTATGACCAATATATTGTGCAAAAGAAACTGTGAAACAAGGATATGAGAAGAACCTGTGTGAGCGGAGAAGTGTCATTACAGTAAAATCAGAATCTGTAAGAAGAATATTTCCTTGGGCATAGAGCTCCAAAATAACATAATGAGCATTGCTACCTAATCCAAACTGAAAAACAACAATCTGTAGATTAAAAAGAACAACATCATTAGAAACCCAATTGGCTAGCGATCAAGAATTAGCCATAAGCTAAACAAAAAGTGCAAATAAGCACCAAAACATATAACATATTTTTGGTTATCCAAGATAGTTCCTTCTATATGTGAAAGTAATTACAAGGAGTAATTACACGGTCATATCCAAGCTGCCGAATGTCTTCAAGTCTTCTTGTTCGTATATGTTTCCTCAGTTTTAGAGTAAATCCAGAAGGTGTCGTATTTTTGTCCCTATATAATTACAAAATGCTCCTAAGGAGAAGAGATACATTTAAACAGAAATAATGGCTCCCCAGAAAATAGTAAATCTACAAACGCAGAAAACAAATAGCCTCACCGGACATATTGAGTAGTGTGCAACCTTACACCACTTTCCATCAACAGTAACACCTTCTCACTCTCCCCGGACTCTGTAATTCCGCTGCTATTCATCAACTTGAAGAGATAAGTCTACAAATGAACATTCATCAGCACATGGAGAAAGTGAATGCCATTAAGAAGTTAAAGTGACAAAATTAAAAGAGAAATAGAACCAAAACATTAGCAACAAAAAATGTACTCACTTTTGCATAAAACAAAATATAAGATGTTATAAAAAAAGGTATAGGGCATCACTTCTGGGCTTCCTGCAAAATTCTGTGCTACTAAAATAAACTTGATGAATTATATGGTGATCCACCAAGTCCACATTGATAAAACGCAAGAAGAGAGTTTACAATGTAGCAGTTGCCATTTCACAATAAATTATAGTGTTTGTCCTGCTGTTTATGATATGATAATAGATCATCCGACAACAAGGTGTTTGAATGGATGTAAATGACGTGAAGGTTTTACAGGCTATCAGATTCAGATGAGGGCATTAATCATACAGTGTCAAACGTTCACACAGATGCATTCAAAAAATGTAATATGATACATACAAAATCATCATCATTATTGCTAATAGTAATTGCAGAAGTTGGATTAGTTGCTTCAATCAGGCGGGATAAGAAAAAAAAACGATGATAAATGAAGAAAAATATTTTCCAAAGTAAATAAATTAGTGGATCAAAGTAATCATCCCATGAAGAATAATTTTGACCTCAGAAGGCAATATACTAGCCATGAAGTTCTCGAACTAAAGTGGCAGTGAGCCTCGTTACACTTGGAAACCAATTGGCACGCAGAAAACCTACCTTTTGATTTACATGTCTTGAGACTAAGTTCATGCCATCAACAATCCACTTTCTCTTCAAATTTTGAGGTATATACAACGACAGTAGCAGGAAATATATAATGCTAAATTTCATCAGTGCACATACAAACCAAATAATCAAAAGAGGACTGAAGAAAACAAAATTAGAAATTGAAAAGGTTCGTCGGGCAACGGCACTACCATCAAAAAGGGATGGCGCAATTAAAGCCTAAGGAAACCACCAAACCAACCAAAACCAACTTGGAATTAATTACAAGAGAAGAAAAGGGAAAGATACGGGACACTACATGAATTAGGGTTTTGATTGAATCGCGGGATTGGGATTAGGTTGCCCACCTTGGGTGAGATATCATAGACGTTAGCGCAGCGCATTCCAATCAGCTTGCGGAGACACTTAACCTCCGCGGCCACATCGGCCGTGTTCATGCGAACCTTCACCATCTTTTCCTATCGACAGACCTATGTTCCGCCTCTCCTATCCTCGACTCGCCCTCCTCCTCTGCTTCGTGCCCCCCACGCCCTTCCGTAGATTTCACGGGAGCCCCAGATCGGGAAGCAAAGAGTGAAAGCTCGATCGTTGTCTCCTCGGAGTCGTGGCTATGAGAGGAATGAGCGAGGAACTGCCAGGAGTGGTACTTGAACACGATTGCCCCTTGAGGCGGTAGTGTGGTCTCTAATCGGGTCGTGGATAAACTTAACCCGTTTAGGTCCAGCCCATAGCATTAGGTGCACGACTTTGTTCCATTTCAGGGTCCAATAACGGGTCGGGTTCAGAACCCTTGCCATCCGATATTGGATTCCCAGTTGCGCCCTTAAATTCTCCTTACAATTCACTAATGTATATCTAAAATATACATTCATAAAAAGAATATTATATATATATATATATAATATAAATGATGGTCTATGGAATATACATATGAACTATAAAATATAAATACAAGGACCGGATCGGGTTCTCGGATCAGCGCTTGGACCCAAATACCTGAGCAAATCAGATGCGATCCAGGTTCGACTCGTGTGGCGCCTGGGTCCATTGATGGTGACGACCCGTTTAAGCCCCGTTAGTCTCTTATGTTCCCTCGCCGCCCGGGGCTTTCTTGAAGCGGCTCTAGGGTTTTGGATTCCCGGAGAAGTCGAAGATAGGAAACCGAGGGTATACTCCCCGTTCCCCATTTCGATTACTTCCTCGTGATTCGTTTCCTTCCCGTTTGATATCAGCCTTGTGAGATGGCGGTATGTCTAGTGTCTGTTGATTTTTCTTGGTAGATTTCGACGGATTTTGACGACAACGGTTTGTCTTTGGCTTTTTAAATTGATTTTATTGCTTGATGATGTATCTGGTGTTAGGTGGAACGGCTGCTTAAAGATGAAGCTACCGAGGAGAAAGGAGATCGAGCGAGAATGGTGTGCAGTCTCTTTGATGTGTCTTGGATCATACACGATACTGACACTAGTGTTCCTTTTGCTAGATCTATCATAGCCACAATATCATCCTTTTTCCCTCACATATTCACTTATCTGTGGCCTCTAGAGTAAAACATACTTTTGTTATCAGCAATAATGGTTATGAACGGGTCTGGAAAGTGGATATGTAATTTGCTTCTTTTGTATAATTGTTCCTCTTCTGATATAAGGGAATTAAAATACAGAGTCTACGGGGACAGAGAGTTATTAGATGTAATATGTAGGTCATGGTACAACCATTTCCCAAATTCAAGCTGGTCAAGCAGCTCATGTATCTGAACCAATACTATGCTAATCTTTCTGCATGCCATAATTACGTATGTTTTAGTGTCAAGAAGTGAACCCAGAATTGGATACCCTGATTTTTATTTGACTGGTCACATGCTTTCTTGGACATGAGCTTCTAAACTTGATATGAAACAAACTGAAAACTCTGTGATCCTTGATGTGATAACTGAAGCTCCATTTTTGATCCAGTGACTATAGATTCAGAAAAAAAATAGGTGCTTGACTGTGTTTTAAAATGATATAAAATTGTAAAGCCCAAATAAATATGAGTAATACATATATATATATATATATATATATATATATATATATATATATAGAGAGAGAGAGAGAGAGAGAGAGAGAGAATGAGTAAATTTTGGTTAGAAACATTGGTACTCACCAATTACCGTCTTGTTTTTCTTATGCAGATATTTTCTCATGTTTTTAAAGTGTTTACCTGCCAAAGATTTGCTTTCCATGCTACTGACATGACCTTTTTGAAAATTTTCTCATAATTGAATGTTGACCATGATTAATTTTTGAACTGCAGGCATCATTTGTCGGTGCCATGGCAATTACTGACTTGGTCAAAACAACTTTAGGTCCAAAAGGAATGGTATGCTCTTTTACGCTTGTTATCTTTTTCCTTTTCTTCAATCTCTTCCAATCAATTAATCCTGTTGATTGCCGTATCTAATGTGTAGGATAAAATACTGCAATCAACTGGTAGAGGACACAATGTTACTGTTACTAATGACGGTGCGACTATTTTGAAGTCTCTTCATATTGACAATCCATCTGCTAAGGTCCTTATTGGTATCCTTTGGTGTGCCTTATTGTTCAGCTGATTGATTAGTTTCCCGGATTGTGTACGCCATCACCTTATTGGTGTCCCTTGGTGTGCCTTTTTGTTCAGTTGATTGATTAGTTTCCTGGATTGTGTACACCATCAAATGCTTATTTTGCATCTCAATCTTGCATAATTTAATTGACTTCCTTAATTTCTAAACCTGATTATGAGTCAGTGGCTTCCCTAGAAAAAAAGAACCTCCTTAACTTTAGCACCAGATATCTCCAAAGTTCAAGATGATGAAGTCGGTGATGGGACAACTTCTGTTGTTGTTTTGGCTGGAGAGCTTCTGAGAGAGGCTGAAAAACTAGTCAATCAAAAAATTCATCCAATGACTATTATTGCCGGTTTGTGTCAGCATCTCTTTAATTATTTTCTGTATGCCAGTGATATAGTGCTTCAGCACATCTTATAAGAAAATATGAAAATTGTCAACTTTGAGTATGATATGTTGTATTGTACAAGTAGCTACTCACATGTTTTCTTTACAATATTACTTTTAACTGTGATAAACTGATACTTGATACCTCAAAGAGTTTGCCATTATCATATTGGATATGTAAGTACTTCTAGGGATACATGTTAAATGCTTCCTTAAAGTAACTGATCTTTCGTTAATTGAAAAAGATAAGTTTTCTTAAGACACTTAAGATCAAGGTTTGCAATTTCGATCTGTACTGCCCGGAACGGGCGGTACATACCGGTACGCGGACCACCCGCTACCGGGCGGTTCCGCCAAAAATCGACTGTCGGCGGTCGATTGAAGAAGAAATCGATCATCGGCGGTTGATTGAGAGAGAAATCGACCGTCGGCGGTCGATTGAGGAAGAAAAAGGGAAGAAGAAGAGGAAAAGAAAAAAAAAAGAAGAGGAGAAGAAAGAATACCTCGCCCGCGCGCCGTCCTCGGCCGTTTTTGCTCCCGCGCGAGGAGACGGAGCGTCTCCCCGCACGGGGAGAACGATCGAGGCGACGTCGCCCCCTTTTTTTTTAAATATTTTAATATTTTTTTAAATATTTTAATATCGGGTGGTACATACTATTCATACCGCCTGGTACCGGTCCCGTACTGGTACCGACATCGGTACATTGTGTAACTTTTGGGAAGAATTCTATTTTTAGTAATATTGATAAAAAAAAGGTGCAATTAGGAGGATATATGATTAGGTAATGAATAAATAAGAAACTTCCTTTTATGTTTTGAGTATCTTTATTATATTTTTGAAGTATTACATAACTAAACATATTTCTCTGAAGATGAATATGTTAGAAATCCTGGTTAAGTATTTCTTATCATTTACAATGATATTTAATACATGTTTTGACTTATTTTTTCAAGGCCAAGTTATTAGTATATCTGTATCATGTTGTATTGGTGTCCTATGCCTGTACGTGTACTGGTATCCTAGATTAGTATCTTGTATCATTCTGTCATCATTCCATCCATTTCTATTCTTCAATTTTTTCTACTCTTACAAACAATTCCAGAAGAATAGCACATTAAACAGTTTATAATTCTTTTCATCTTGGTACATGTGTGGGGTAATAAGTGGTCTTTGTGATGGTAAAACTCATTATCACTTAGTTTCAACTATCAATGTTTAGAGGAGATCCATGTAAGTAGGACAAATTTCCATATCAGTAAATAGATGTTTCTGAAAGTAAGTTGATATTTGATGGGAAGGAGGGGAAAATGCCACTTAGATTGATAGTATATGGTGGTCTGCTATATAGCAGTTGGATGGTAATCAGGATTTTTAGTTGGTAGTTTTAGGGGCAAAACATGGGCATATCATTTTTATAAATGAATTTTTGTATGTTCCTATACATATTTATAGATTTACATGGTTTTGCATTGACTTTATGGTGTCAGCAGTTTCATACTGAAATCGATAATCTGTTGTCACTATTACTTTGTTAACGTTCTTGACTATAATATTTCATGGTGGACTGAAATTAATTGGGTAACTTGACGAACTTATTTATTTATTAAATGGTGATTCACTCTAGAGAGGTTGCGGTAATCGGGAATTTGAGTGGGTATTTTTAGGGAGAAAACATGAACAGAGCATTTTTTTTTAAAAAAAGGAAGATATTTTCATTACATTAAATGACGTACATGACGCTCACACATGGACTTGAACTTGAGATCTATAACTTGTACAACAATGCACTAACCAACTTTGGATGGCTCAACAGAGACCATGTGAACAAAGCATTTTTAATTCATGATCATTTGTATGTACATGTATGATTACATGAATGATGAGATTGTGCAATAGTGTGTTTCACACTCTGAAATCAACGATCTTTTGTTCATGATTGCTTCATTTATGTTTTTGACTACAATATATTGTGGTGGATTGGAATTAATTGATTAAATTGAAGTACTTGTATAATTATTAAATAATTGTAATATCTAAATCCTGTTCTTTTGAGCATGTAGGCTACAGACTGGCTGCTGAGTGTGCACGTAATGCTTTACTGCAGAAGGCCAAGGATAATAAACAGGATCCAGGTATCAGTTATCTTGAATGTGTACATGTTATACTGAAATATGTTTATTAGATCGAGTTTAACTTCTTAGTTAGCTTTTGGAACAATTGATAATGTAAAACATATGACTTGCGATTTTTTATGTTGCAGATAAGTTTAAGTCAGATTTGATGAAAATTGCGATGACAACCCTGAGTTCAAAAATACTCTCCCAGGACAAGGAACAATTTGCTAAACTAGCAGTGGATGCTGTTCTAAGGCTAAAGGTGTCAAGAATATCATAAGCATGTTTTGACATTTAGGTTCAGCATTTTTTCTTGCCTTTTGTGTTTGACGATTTCAAAATTAATGCTTTCCCTCTACTTGAGGTAGTAGTCTCCGTGGAGAGGTGGAGGGCTTATTTCTTCACTTCAAAATCGGTACTTTAGTATGTCAGGATAGACCTGCTTTCTGCTGCATATGTTTCACTTTTGTTATCTGAGTCCATTGTGGATGTGAAAACTTATCGATAATAGTTTGATCTTCATATGTTTTCCTTAGAAGTCTTGCTGAACACAGCACATTTGACACTAACATTTTTTGTTAAATAGGTCATCATATATCTGTATGTCTCTTAGTCTATAAATATGTATAATATAGGTATTTACCAAGGTTTTCTGTACCGCCCGATACAGGCGGTATGTACTGGTCCGATGGTTTACCAGTACGTGGACCGCCCTGTACTGGGTGGTACGAACTACAGACCCTGTAACGGTCAAAATCGACAGTTACAGACCCTGTAACGGTCAAAATCGACCGTTACAGACCCTGTAACGGTCAAAATCGACCGTTATAGACCCTGTAACGATCAAAATCGATCGTTATAGACCCTGTAAAAGGTCAATATCGATCGTTACAAACCCTGTAAAAGGTCAATATTGATCGTTATAGACCCCATAATAGTCAAAATCGACCATTATAGACCCTGCAAAAGGTCTGTAACGGTTCCTCAAAGCTCGAAAAAGATATGTAATATTATTTTTGCCTAATTTACATTGATTTTGTTGAATCTATACCAATTTCTATCTTACAAACCTTAACCCAACTTTTTTTTCTAATTTTTCTGGTATTAAAAAAATAATATTTTTAATCATTAAAATATTATTTATTTTGTACCGCGCGGTATGCCCAAGCATACCGAGCTGTACCGACATACCGTACCATACCGGCCAAATCTCGGTATGCTGGTATGGACCGGTATGGCGAATCTTGGTATTTACAATATATACATGTATATATGTTGTGAACACATACATGCACTTATTTGAGTAGTCGAAGAATTTGGTAAAAGTTCTACCTCTTTTTTTTTTCTTTCAATATGTACCAATGTTTTTGAAACTGGTGGATCAGGTGGTTCAAGTGGTTAAATATTTGGTCCAAGGTTTCACATGCTGGTCCATATGCATCTGTACTAGGTTGTATGATATCAGTAGGTGATATTTTTTATCACTTTTTGCAGCTGGTGCTAGGTGGTATAGATTGCCACACCGTAGCATTATCAGAATTGGTAACTGATCGAGTTTTGAAACTGTGTTTGGTCTCACTTTCTAAAAGAACTTTTTGCAATATTGATTTCAGGTTGATATGAACTGCCATTAATTTCCAGCTATTTTTAATCAATGATATGGTTGCTTTTTGACATTTTAAACTGCTGCCATGACTAGTTAAACCTGCCTGAATTTCATAGTGTTGTTTTATTTAACAGAAGACAAAAATGTTCATGTGCCTTTTTGAGGAGTTATGTTTTTCAAGGAGTTGTACTTCCAGTGTTTAAACTGGGTATACATTAATTATGTTCTTTTAAGGGTCAATGCATGTTTGGTAGCTGTTTTAAGCTATGTGTATTATGTTGCAGATCATGTAGCATCCTCTTTACTGAGGTCAAAATTTTGAACTGGTATGCAGAATATGAGAATTTTGGTCATAATTAAACCTGTTAACTAAAAATTCCTTTTCTCTGAATTGTCAGGGCAGCACAAATTTGGAGTCTATCCACATTATTAAGAAGGCTGGAGGTTCCCTTAAAGATTCATTTCTAGATGAAGGGTAGGTATCTCATAAAAAGAAGATTTATGGTATATAATCTATAATCTAATAAATACTTGTTCTCTGAATACATAATTCTATATATCACTCTAATATTTAAGCATATATTTAATAGAGAAGATCTGAGAAATTTTATAGTAGTGAGGGAGTCAGCGCTTTCATATTTGAAGAAAGTTGTTTTCCACTAGCATTTTTAATTCCAAACTTAAGATTTGGCAGTGATATGCTTTTGTTCTCTAAACATGAGGCCCTTGTTACTCTGGACAGGTTTATTCTTGACAAGAAAATAGGAATTGGTCAACCTAAACGCATCGAAAGTGCAAAGATTTTGGTGGCAAACACTGCTATGGACACTGACAAAGTTAAAATATATGGGGCTCGAGTTCGTGTTGATTCAATGGCTAAAGTTGCCGAGATTGAGGGAGCTGAAAAGGAGAAAATGAGAGAAAAGGTGCAGAAAATCATAGCTCATGGAGTCAACTGTTTTGTCAATAGGCAGTTAATTTACAACTTCCCTGAGGAACTTTTTGCGGATGCTGGCATTCTTGCCATTGAGCATGCTGACTTTGAAGGGATTGAGCGTCTAGCCTTGGTGACTGGTGGTGAGATAGCATCAACTTTTGATAACCCGGAGTCTGTAAAGCTTGGACACTGCAAGCTGATCGAGGAGATAATGATTGGTGAGGACAAGTTGATTCATTTTTCTGGGGTTGAAATGGGTCAGGCATGTACAATTGTTCTAAGAGGTGCAAGGTATGTCTTTAAACATAATAGTCTTCTATTTTGATTCAGATATATCCCGGGTGTTTGTAGTTTTCTCAGTAGCTACTTTCTAATCCATGCTTCTTCCGCACAGCCATGGAGTCGTGATGCACATATTTTGTTTGATATTTCTTCTTCTTTGGTGTGGGGACGGGATCTTTGTTCTAAGATATCTTATATTCAATGTTGACAGCATGATTGATTTACCACTAATGTTTCAGTTTTTTCCTCATATTTCTATCATTCCAAATTATTTTCTTATGCTAGTATTATGGAAGTTACATCTTTACATTCTTAAGTATCTTCGTGTCTGTAATGAGTTTCCTCTCCATTTTATGATTGTTTTAGATAATTTTTATCATCCAATTTTGTTATTTTTCTACACTATAAACTTACTTTTTCTATTGACTTTTATCCATTCTCTTTATCATCTCAAACTTTGCATTCTACAAATTGCTGAAACTTAACGTGCACTATTAGCTCATTCACTTCTGATCTTCATTTATGGTAGCACAGCCCTGCTTACACCTATCCAAAATGCAAATTCTTGCTCTGCCCCTGCTTATGCCTTCCTCTTTCAGATTTCATTGCTAGAATTTGTCTTTTTTTTTGTGAGATCTTTGTTCTCTTGATGTTGATTTCAGTGTCAGTTGCATGGACAGTTGTCCAGACCTGAGTTTATGGAGTTTATCGAGTTTGAAGTTATCAACTTTCAGTTTGATACATGAAGTTGTATATTCATAAAAAGCAAAGATTTTAGACAGACATTTTTTATTATGTTAATGATAATAGCTTCTTTTTAATTATTTCTAGTTCCCATGTGCTGGATGAAGCAGAAAGATCGTTGCATGATGCGCTTTGTGTGCTGTCTCAGACAATGAATGACAGTAGGGTCTTGCTTGGGGGTGGATGGCCTGAGATGGTGATGGCAAAAGAGGTAGATGACCTTGCTCGTAAGACTCCAGGGAAGAAATCTCATGCCATTGAAGCTTTTTCACGTGCACTCCAAGCAATACCCACAATCATTGCTGAGAATGCTGGTTTGGACAGTGCTGAGATGATCTCTCAGCTTCGAGCTGAGCATCACAATGACACAACTAATGCTGGAATTGACATCATATCCGGTGGTGTAAGTGAAATATGGTGGAAGGTTCTTTTCATGGTGCTAAGCCTATGCTTGAAATTTTTTTATTTTCCACCGATTTAAATTTTATGTCCCTGACACAGGTCGGAGACATGGAGAAGCTAGGGATATCAGAGTCATTTAAAGTAAAGCAAGCTGTGCTCTTGTCGGCAACCGAGGCAGCTGAGATGATCTTGAGGGTTGACGAGATCATAACTTGTGCTCCACGAAAAAGAGATAATAGAATGTGATCTTCATAGGTCACCTTAACCTTTAGCTGAGGCATGCAAGCAACATTTTGTTAGTTTAGGATGTTCTAACATATTATTATTTATTTTCTGAGGGATGAGTTCTTATAAAACCAATTCACGGAATGGTTCTGTACAGCGTGTTGGCCCCTCCAATTTGCACGCTTGTTACGTTGATGGTCCATAATAACGAGTCACATATTGAATTTTGATTATAGGGTTTGTGATTGCAACATAAATGCAGGCTTCTGTAGATCATCTGGGAAAGATTTTTCTGTAAGGCTGTGGGTTGGTCCATCTCTCACTATGACTCTACTCCATCTCTTACCTGTGCTATTCTTCTTGCTGTAAAATGTTTTCCAGAAAGCCCAGGTGCTTTGGTTGTGTGGCTTAGGTAATCAAGGTTTGTGCAGCTTGAACAGTTACTCCGGAATGCTTTTGCTTCAATGCATCTGAATTCTTGCTTGTGGTTTGGCTGCTTGCCTATTTGGGTTATGCAGCTCCTTCTGTTGCATCATATCATACCACTCGAATTCGTTGCTATTGTGCAGAACACTATGATGCGCTGACCTCCTCCATTTCTATATATATATATTTTTTATCTCTTACCCAGAGAACAGTTTTACCATATAGGTAGGTAGTCATAAGTATGAGTTCATTAGAAATTACATACTGGTATTACTCAAGTGTGTCATGTTCTAGATTGCAAGGCAAATAACGGAGAAGATAGAAGAGCATGCTCTTGTAACTAAGAATATTTGTTGCAGATAAATTTCCCGGTCTCTTCCTAGACGTCTTTAACCTACCTACTACATGTTTTTCGAGAATGGTTACACGTCGAGTCCTCTTAAATATTCTATAATAAATTGCACATTAGAAGAATCTTTTTGGTCTTCTTCTGATATCGGCGAAGTGCCAAGAAGACCAAACAAAGTCCCGGTAATAATGATGTGGTATCGGTACTTTAAGACAACTCATGCCGAGTCCTGTTGACTGATATTGTTCATCCCGGGAAGAAGATAAATGAGTTTGGTGATTCTTTTTGCTGTAGGCATCTCTACCAATGCCGAACTCCGATGAACGGAGGACTTGGGTTAGCTGTCTAAGACTAGGAGCCATCATGATTCTTCAGCTTGCAGCAAGCAGCAAAGATTGCCAAGATTTAAGGAGCTTTCCCTACTCGTTTGTGTTGGAACTTTCCTTCACTGTTATTGGATTCATCCATGATCCATGTTACGACTTTGCTTTGCACATTTGATCTCAGTCTTCTCGCTGCTGTTATGCTTTTTGCTAATAAACAAATGCTATATATACTCCGTGATCAAGATGAATCTATTTAATTGGATAACACATATTAATATTTAATTAAATTTTTTATTATAATTATCGATCAATAAAAATTATTATATTAGATGATGAGAGAAACGACAAGGGAGTGATGTGGTCCTCGGCTTTTGATCTCTTTTGCTAGACATAGCACTGGTTTTCTTGTCTCCTGCAGGTCTAAACTAGTCCATCGCCATCCTCTATTATATTAATCTTCCCAGCCACCTCTCGATCGGTATTGAGGCCATGGCATCTTCCAGGAGACACTTCCTTCTCTTTCTCAGCTTCATGCTCACTATCTCGGGTGACTCCGGTGAACCTGACAGGGTTCTTGATCTCCCCGGTCAGCCACCAAGCCCACCCATCTCCCACTTCTCAGGCTACCTAACAGTGAACAGAGAGAACGGGAGGGCCCTGTTCTACTGGTTCTTTGAGGCTCAAACTCTGCCGTCAGACCGACCTCTTCTCCTCTGGCTCAACGGAGGTTGTGCATAATTCTCTCTCTCTCTCTCTCTCTCTCTCTGTGTCGTGCATCTTGCAGGTTTATTTATGTAGGCGGATGCTGGTTTTTGGGACACGGAGATGATTACTTCATAAATGTGTATCTCCTACCCTGTAAGTCTTCATCTCATTCAATGTGTCGCTCTTGCTTTACAGGCCCGGGATGTTCATCAATTGGCTATGGGGCAGCAGTGGAACTGGGACCTCTCAGGGTGAAGAGACATGGAACGGGACTCGAGTTCAATAAATATGCTTGGAATAAAGGTCCTTTTCTTCTCTAATCATCATGATTGTTTTCTCTGTATCAGTTTCCAATTTTATCGCATGAGTTCTCGAGGTAAATCACTTGGATAATTATTCATCTTTGTTCTCGTTATCAGAGGCCAATTTGCTGTTCTTGGAGTCCCCGGTAGGGGTTGGATTCTCTTACACTAACACATCCTCTGATCTAACCAAACTAGAGGATGGATTTGTGGGTAAATAATCTGCTACTCATCTGAAATAAATATATGCCTCTGATCTATGTTGGTTTGTGCAAGCAACTGCATCAGTGCGATCATCCTCATCTTTTTTGTTGACTGTTCCAGCTGAGGATGCTTACAGCTTCCTCGTAAACTGGCTGAGAAGGTTTCCACAGTACCAGTCCCATGACTTCTACATAGCAGGAGAAAGCTATGCAGGTGATCACAAATCCAGGTTCCCCCAATCTTTTATGACATCAAGAACAAAAAATAAGAAAGATAAAAAGTTCCATCTCCTTCAATCATCGCAATGCAACAGAGCTGTATAGATCTCCCTGTCACCTGCTCTTCTGTTGCAGGTCACTACGTGCCCCAGCTAGCTGAGCTCCTCTATGACAGGAACAAGGACACACACAACTACCCATACATTAACTTCAAAGGCTTCATTGTGAGCACCAGCTTTCCATCTCTAGTTTATGATTGCCTGTAACTTTAAAACGTCTAGCAGAATTTGAAGGAGGGATGCTGTCGATTACTGGAAAACATACATATTTATACGATGGATTTCTGTGTATGTCGCAGGTGGGAAACCCTGAGACAGATGAATACTATGACTCAAAAGGGTTGCTGGAGTATGCATGGAGTCACACAGTGGTCTCAGACCAAGTCTACAAGCTTGCAGACCGAGTCTGCGACTTCAAGCTCTTTAACTGGACTGATGAATGCAATGATGCCATGGAGATGGTCTTTAACCAGTACAAGGAGATCGACATCTACAATGTTTATGCACCCAAGTGTACTCTTCCTCAATCATCATCTTCCTCTGCGTTTGATGAAGATAATGCCAAGGTGTCTCGGAATGTACAGTAGTCGATCTAAAAATAGTATGCTTCTTTGTAAGATTAGGATATGAATTCTGAGAGATGTTTCTGGAGTTGCAGAAGAGCTTGATGAGGAGGATTCGAAGGTATGCGGGGTACGATCCCTGTTTCTCGACCTACGCCGAGGAGTACTTCAACAGGGTTGATGTGCGGACGTCGCTCCATGCAAATGTCAACGGGAGGTGGAGTGTCTGCAAGTGAGCTCGTCTTCCCTGCTGCTGCTGCTGCTGGACATTGTCTCCTCCTCTCTTCTTCTTCTTCTCCTCGTCTTCCTGCAGGGTAAATGATGCCATTTTGTGCTGTTACAGTGATTCGATACTGAGAACATACAACTTCACCGTCTTCTCTGTCCTGCCCATCTACTCCAAGCTCATAAAAGCTGGGCTGAGGATATGGATCTACAGGTCTGTCCCTCTCGTTCCCTTCCATTTGTATCACATGACTGCAAAGATTCCATCAGCGTTAGAGAACTGACATGTTGGTCCGTGAGCTACGCTTGTTTGTTTCCTCGTGCGACCACATATCCCTTCCTCTGATCCATCACGTCCAATGGCCTGCCTGGCCTTCTGCAGTGGAGACGCAGACGGCAGAGTTCCGGTGATTGGATCAAGATACTGTGTTGAAGCACTGCGTCTTCCTCTCAAGTCCCAGTGGCAGCCTTGGTTCCACAACCATCAGGTCCGCAACCATCATCAGCCTCTGCCATGAACGATAGCTTTGATAGAAATGGGATGATGGATGATGACTGACTCAGTTTGGCCACATACCTGGGAACTCTGTTCTTGGTTGCAGGTAGGAGGAAGGTTTGTGGAGTACCAGGGGTTGACCATGGTGACAGTGAGAGGAGCAGGTCACTTGGTGCCTCTCAACAAGCCACAGGAAGCACTTGTGCTCATCAACTCCTATCTGAGGAATCAACAGCTTCCAACCCACAAGTGATGCTCCATCCTCAACAAAACATTACAATGCAATTCATCTTGATTTTGAGAATTTTGATGATTGAGCAACCAACAAATCACTGCAAGAAACATTGAAGCTTGTCAAATCTAAATTTTGTGGTGATGATGCTGCCTTGAATTTTCTCAAGGATTCCTATGGAAGTCTTCAGTATCTGTTCCATGATACTAATGTACAAGTATCAGTGGCCTAAAGATTGAAACCCAACTCTAGTGATCCAATCAGTAAACAACTAATTTGTATGAATCCTTGAAAGTAGATATATTAGCACACTAATAAAGATTATTCTCTTCATAATTAACCAAGAAAAATGCTTAGAAACACCATAAACATAGGCAATACTACTGAAGATTCAGTTCTAAATTATGGTGTGTTCTTCTTCTAGTAAGGTTATGTAATTGCATTGGTTACTAGTGACAGTTTTAAACCTTGCTTACCATGGTTTATTCGAGCATAATCTGACGTCTCATACGGTGTAATACCTCGATTCATTCTCATATCATAAGTGAGCCAAGATTTGAATCGACGATACGACGGTGTACTACTACTAACATGGGGTTAAGTATAACAAATTCATTCGTATGTTGGACCTCGATGAGAACATTAAACCTATCGTTTTGAAACGATAACTTTGTCTTAGATCCTCCATTAAACCAAAAGTTAATTGATTTAGCTATCTCATTGAGCCATAGTGTCTGGTATCAGAATGAGTCCACCACTGGCATGTGTTAAGCTTAATCTGTACTATATTGGTTTGATCCTTGATGAAGATGTAAAACCAACTATTATATTGGTTTGGTCCTTGATTAAGATGTGAAACCTACTATTATAATAAGATTATTTTGCACCAGTGGTTCCCTCTCCATAGACATGTGGAACATGATAGTGCATAAGAAGCAAGCACATCAAGCTTCAACCTCTTTCACAGACCCAAAACTATCTTATGTAAAGTTGGCATTGCTTTCAACTTACTGTTGTGATATGAGTCTGCTTTCTTCCTCCTCTGCCATGGTCTTTGCTTGGTTGTTTGTTAAGCACCATCATTAAATCTTGTGTCCACCAGTCTGAAGCATGGAGACAAGCACAGGAGGGAATAGTTTTTGAGAAGGAGATAGAGAGAGAGAGAGAGAGAGAGCCATTAATGGTGGCTGTCACTGAAGTCTCACTGCCACCTGGTTGGAAAGACATGTGTGCTGGTTTCCCTTGCCACCACATAGGCCAAAACGCCAGCCTGGAGATTCAACACACCAATATGAAGCTGAGGCTAAATATATATAGTTTTGTTTCTCTGTGTATGTTTGTGTATTTGGTAAGTAATTATTTCTTGGAGCACAAGTTGGGCATTAAGTCTGAGTCAACCTAGTTAGGATTTAACACACATGACATTAAACATCAATTCAATCCAATTATCTCAGATCAAGCAAATCTAAAATTTGATTCATATTAGTTGGATTTATCCACATCAAACTATTCAATACAAAAATTACATGAATATTCTTTTTGACATCTCCTCCTCACTTAATTATCTCTCTTTATTTCCTATGTTTACATGCTACCATACCACCTTTTTGTTCTGTACTTTTATTTTTATATCCTACTTTTAACTAAATTTATAATACTCCCCATATTATACATTCCATTTCATAAATTCCTAATTTTATGTCGTATTATTTGATACATAATATAGCATTTTTTTATTTTTTATAATGATTTTATTTTATTTTCATGTTAATCTAAGTATTTATAATTACATCATTTGATATATATATATATATATATATATATAATACACATTATTTTCCGAGAATATTGACTGCGTAAATACTAATTTGCTGTGCGAGAACCGTAGCACATAAAACCACGAGATGTTCGTACGCATAAAGAATACGCGAAACCGAACGGCCCGTCCAATCGGATAAAAGTGGTGGCCCCTTCATGATCCAACGATCGTCGTGATCCCACTTGAGCGCGTACAGCCCACGCGTGCGTCACGGTCTTGTATATAGAACCTTTTCTTGGTCACACGTTTGAGTACTGTGGATTCGTCGCTCCTCGCCGCTCGTCTCTCTACAGTGTGGAAGCCACGAGAGAGGGTAACGAGGAGGGGTGTAAAGGGGGGGAAAGGAGTGGGGAGGCCTTGGCCGTAACGCCGTCATCCTTCTTCTCTCAATCCGCGATTCTTCTCTCCGATCTCCTCTTCTCGGTGCGTTGCGAGGTAATCCCTCTTTCTCGTCCCTTTCTTTGGAGCCGTCGGTCGGCTTGTCGCCAAGATTCCATCGTATTTACATCTTGTTCCGATGCTTCTTGCTTTCGATTGATTTCGAACTTTCCGGATCGATTTCGACTCTTGTTTTTGGCTTTCTGCGTCGAATTGGTTCGTTTCGCCTCTTTCTTGAACCGGGTTTCGCGTGAGGACCGCGGAGCGGCGTAGGTTCAGTTCTTCTCCAATGTTCTTTCGTGTGGATGGATGTCCGGCGAGTTTCTTGAATAGGGTTTGAGCTGTGCACGGGGTTGTTGAATAGGGTTTTTGTTCATTTCGATCCATGTGGCGAGTTTCTTGAATAGGGTTTCGTTCTTTTCTATCCGGTTTGCGCTGTGAAGGGGGTTCTTGATAGGGTTTTGTTCATCTTGATTCATGTGGTTAGTTTCTTGAATAGGGTTTCGTACATTCTGATCCGTTGATACTTTCTGATGTCGAACCATGTGTTTCATTTTGAATGGAAGTCGTTCGTAGACTTCAAAACGGTGATACTGGGTCGGATTGGTGATCTGCCGATTGGTATCTTCTAAAGAGGCTTTCTCCCTTAGTTGTATCGTGCAGCGATTTAAGAGGGTCATCCAGAGCCAAAGAGACGGTACCTAGGTTTAAGTTAATAAGATGTGATCTCTGTATTATGGGCATTTAGTTACATGGTCAATGGGTGGTGCTTGGTGGGCAATCGATGACAATTGTCTTAGCTATATATACTGGCCAAATAAGATATTCGAGGAAATTATTCTTGCCAAATGTTTAGGTGCAGTAAATGGTTGGATGCCCATTGTCCTTGAGCAGAGTTTTTCAGGAAAAATGAATACATAGTTAAACTATTTTTTATGTTAATTTCCTCATACTGCATCATTCACTAACCAGTAATGAATCTCATGCTTTACACAGTGGGAGCATGTATGTTACCCTGTCAACTAACATGTGTAATCATTTACATAGTAGTCGAGGATTATAATATTTCCTCGAAGATCAATTTCTGTATATTTTATGTATCACACTTACGCATGTAACCTCAAGGAGCGTTGATGTTCCAACTGTATATTTGTGTTTGACAGAAAACAAAAACATTCATCTTTTTTTTTTTTTGTTATGCTTCTGCTCTAGTTTCTTCCATGGGACACCAAGATTATTATTAGTAGGTGGAATTGCCATGGCTTTATACAACGACTTACTCTGCTGTACTGTTGGTGCTATGCCAAATCATCACCTTGGTTGATGGTTAAATCTACAAGGTTGCTAATGAGTGGTTGCAAGCTAGTGATCAGCCATTTTGCTTGATTTATACTATCAGCAAACACATGATTGATGTAACAGGGTGTCCAATCAGTTCTGCTTTATCACAATGAGTTTTTAAACATCAAATAGAACAATCAAATGATGTAACTAATATGATTATTGTGTTTTATTATTTGCAAGTTGTTGGAGTTTGTGACTCCGGCAATATGTTAATAAAGCGTCAATAGGATTTGTAGCAGATGTCATTGCATTATGAGCAATTTTATGCTTTGGCTTTGAGTTTGAATCAACACTAAAGTATAGGCAGCAAATGCTATAGCTGCATTCAAGTCCAATAACGCTGGATTATGTATCCATGTGTATTGCACGAGCAATAGAAAATGTTGCAATTATTTTATTAGTAATTTTTAATTATAAAAGAATTAGTTTACAGAATGAAGATATTTAATATGTATACATTTTATTATTTTCCTGATGCTTGGGGAGCATTCATACAAATTAGCATGAAGTTCTTATTGTCATTTAATTTAAACTTTTGTTTGTTGTGAATTTTGAGTATCTAAATGCCATATTTCACATATTTAAATTCCTTGAACTTTTATCTTTTACATTTTTTTACTTGATATTCATCTGAGTGTTGTCTATTCTAAGCATTTGGGTCTGGACCTTCAGATTAAATGAGGAATATTATTTACATAACTGATAAGCCATTATGTCATCTGTTGTCAGTCAGCATTTATTTATTATACTTTCTGAAACGAATGAGAAGGAACAACATGTTTGCCAGTAACATGCAGAGCATATAAGCCATTGCTTGTTGTGATATATTAGCATTTACATAATTATATATCTCCCTCAATATCTTAAATCTTTGAACTTAGTTTTCATTTGATTAAATTTTTTTAAGTTTTGATAAAACTTTGCCCAAGTGTTTCTTCTGTAACCAAAATCTGTGTATTGTCTGGAAATCGAACCTGAATCACTCTTGATTGATCAATGCTTCCCTAGCCAGAATAGAGGAGAGTATAAACTATTCACTGTGTAGTTTAACTTGAGAACTTTTTAAAATCTGGTTGCATAATTGGTAAATGATTCAGTAGTGAGTTCTTCATATGAGTGTACACTAATGCAGAAGTGAGGACTAAAATGGAGTATGTCAAGCTCTGTTATTCTAGCTAACTCAGAGACTATCTACTGTCTTTTAGGTTTTTCAGTTTGTTACTCTCTTACAAGTAGTTAGCTTTGTGCAGCAGCTTGTTACTATTTTCCTTTTTATTTCAATTATTAGCTGCATAATATGAAAACCAATCTACTTCACAATTATTGCCCTCCGCCAAACACAACTTTCTGTTATTCCTAATCTGGTTTTGTCATTTGCTTGTAGGTGCTAATCTTTCCATGAGGGTATGACATGATGTGTAGGGCCCTTTTAGGCCTTCCAAAGAGATTGGCATACCTCTATATTGTGTACTGACAACATAATTCTCATGGCTCGAAAGGGAAATCACCATAGGAATGGTCTGAATTGTCATACAGCTGATGTACAAGGCATAGATTCAGATGGCTTTAAAGAAAATTCAGAGATGCGGAGTGGAAAGACTGCTGAGACAGAATACCCAAACAATGCTGATAATCTTTGTCAACCAAGGAGTCCCGTAGGGAAGATAAACAAAACCAAGGCAAATGGTAAAAGGAACAGGCAGAGATCTGGATATGCTCTTACTAGAGAGAAACCAGATGATCAAATCCCAAGTTTATTGCGATCAGAAGATAGGTCAAGCGGTCTACGAGATCCACCAAAAAGTAACCTTTCATCAAATGCTTTTGAAGAAAAAGGAGATGATGGAAAGTTCTGCGACTTTTTTGATGGCCTGCCTGTTGGAAATAACAATGGAGCTTTCCTAGCAGTAGCATCTAGGAACTTAAGGTCTTTGGCCTTGTATGTTCTAGGAGCAGCTTCTGAATGGCTTGAACGGCAGAAACCACGATTGAAAGTGATAAATTCAGTCATTCGGAAGAGTCATAATTATGCCCGTGCTAAAGTTGGGCATGCCTATCCAATTATTTTGACATGGACATTATATCTTGGTAAATTAATTTTTCTGCTATCCATGGTATGGTTGGACTGCAGTATTCGTGGCCTTGATTCTCTATTACGGTTGGGAACTACATCTTTCCTCACGACTATTTGGTGCAGCATCCTCTCCATTACTGCAATGATTGGATTCATGAAAATGCTTGTAGTCATGGTTTGTTCTAACTGTTCCCCTTTTTGACTAATTTTTTGGTTATCTGGTGCAGAAACCAATAACTGCCATACTATTCAGCATTATATTGTTTTTATTTGCTGCATTCCTCTTCTTTCACGGGACACAAGAATTGCTGTGCACATCACATGGCTGTCTAGTGCGGTTTGACGTAGTACTTGTCACCCACACATGCCAAGCACGTTTCACTTGACGAGTTCCCATACACAGGATTGACCACAACTATGCACCTAGTGCTGATTGATGGATAGAAGTGGCCAGGTTCATGCATTTGAAAAGCTACATATTTTGTCATTCATAATTAAATAAATTAGGCCAAGATCAGAGTTATGGAAGATTAGTAACTTTTTCACTGTTAAGAATAACTGCACGTGTGGTTCCTTCGAGTGTCTCATATGGACATAAATATATTGTCTTTCTGGTAATAATGTTTTTTTTCTTTGTCTGTCCATTGATTATGTTACTTTGGGTGCCTCTCTATTTTAGTGGCTTCTTCCTATCTAAAATAGCATCTTCTTCTTTCTCTAGATATTGGTAGACAATACCTTTTGTCAAAATAAAACAGATAGCAGCTAGGATTTGTACTACCTTTTATTTTCCTACTTGAAGTACAGAATTTGATAGCGAATGCCATTTTCAAAAATTCTAGCATGCATTGGATGCTGCTTCATCATGTGCAAACTCAAACTTTCTTCTGATTTATTGGTTGTATGATTCAGGTAATTGCTACTGCAATGGTAGTTTTCATTGGTATTGGACTCACAATTTTGGTTGTGGCCATACTTGCAATGGGAATTTTATGGTTCTATGGCAGCTTTTGGACAACAGGGCTTGTGTCTCTTTTTTCAGGTAATTATGTAGTAGCTTCTCTCGCATTCATGTTTATATGCCCTTTATCGTTGCAACAACTATGTTTATTTACAGTATGCTATCTCATGTGCAGGTGTTTCATTTATGTTTGGCCATGAACGGGTCGCCCTTCTTATCTCTACAGTATATTCTATGTACTGTGCTAGATCCTATGTAGGGTGGCTTGGGTTGTTTTTTGGACTCAATGTGTCATTCATATCCAGCGACATTCTTATACACTTCCTGAAGAATAACATAAATGATTACAAATCTAACGATTCTTCAGAGCAAACTAGGCAAACTCGGAGTCGAGCGGGTCATTTCTTTGGGGAATCTTCTCATTCTTCACTGGGAGATGATGCTTTTCAGTCTTCATCTGAGACACCAGTTGACCGTTGCCCAGGCGTTCCTTCAACCAGTGGAACTGAGGCAGAACTGAGCTCTGAAGATGAAGTTGCTCGATTGTTGAATTGTGCTGATCACTATTCAGCTCTAGGTTTGAGTCGCTATGAGAATGTAGATGCCTCTTACCTCAAGAAGGAGTACAGAAAGAAGGTGATTGTCGGTCTACTATTAGCATTTAATTTCTGGGTCTTGTGTCTGGTTCTGTGGTCTTACTTCCACAATATGACTTAGAAATTATACCATATTACATATTTTTATTAGCTTCTAATTACATTATGATTTTACAAACTTGGCAATAGGCAATGCTTGTCCATCCAGATAAGAATATGGGCAATGAGAAAGCTGCTGATGCATTTAAAAAACTTCAAAATGCATACGAGGTGAAGATTATTTCCCTTTTCTTTTCCTTTTCTTTTTCACGTCACAATTGTCAACTTGCTTATCCTCATAACAATTCCCTATGCAGAAAAAAGAACCAATATTGGAAAGAACCTTCACTTGATTGTTATTTTTCTTTTCAGGTTCTGTTAGATTCTTTGAAACGAAAGACATATGACGAAGAATTGAGGAGGGAAGAGTTATTGAATTATTTTCGAAGGTTTCAGAATTCTCCCCGAAAGGTTGTCTTTGTACTTCTAGTTTCATTTTTTTTGCTTTTTACTGAATTTAGTCACTAGCACCATGGTATGTTATGTTTTTTAATGCTTGTCCAGGCATGTGTTCTTTTAATTAAATTGAACATGAGAGATTGCAATGGATTCCGCAGTAAAATACATGCTCAAATAAATGCTGCAACTGTCTTATTATTTTGAAAAATAACATCTTAGCAGGTTTTAGCATAATTCTCCCAGACAATTTATGGATTTTGGTATGAGAAGTTTGTGCTTTGGTAATTCCTGTTTATTTTTCAACCGAAAAAGGTATTGAAGTTAATTTCAAAAAACAATATGTGAAACTTAATTTATTGTTTATTCTATACAATGCCCGATATATATTTATGTTTTTAAAGTCATTTTCTTTATAAAAACAAATGATGTTATCTTCTCTCTGGTGTTAAGTAGGATGCCAATAAGTTGTAAGCACATATGGAATTCATCAATTCTTAAAAATGTCTTTTCTGACCATGTTATTTACTAGACTTGCTCGATGGGTGCAATTTGAGTTATTTTTTTTGTTGATGTCCGTTTTATCTGCAGATTCGAACTTTATGAATGTGATGAATTTTAATCTTAGAAACAAGTTCTTATCTTGACTGTGTCGGTCATATGTCATGCTGTGCTAGTACTGGCAGGGTGGGGGATCCGCATGTTTTTAGCACAGATCGTTTAAAAACTGAAGATCTTAGGATAATTTCAAAATTTGAGTAGTCCTCTTTGATAATGTGAAAATCTCTTCAATCATGTGCTCTCTCATTGGTAAAGTTCAACCACTCCATCTTTTCTACATTACATGACCAAAGACTTCCTGCGGCTCTGTTTCTGCATTCAATCATCTTTCTTTTTTGACAAATAACATAGAAGTTACTTATTCACTCCACACAGTGTTGGATGCATAAAGACTTATGAGAGGAAAAAACTAAGGTGATGGAGAGGATTCACGCTGTTGCTTGTAGGAAGAACATTGGATTGAGAAAATGGGCTAGCTAGAAGAATGACAAAATGAGCGAGGGTACACACCTTCATCTCGTTTAACTTAACCAGTTGAAAGTTGACTAGGCACCTGTTTGATTTATTGTTTCTGGTTGAACGAATCTGTTGTTGAGCTTTAATTTGTATGTCACCACTTCAGAGGGAACTGAAACCCGCTAAAAACAAACCTGAAACTGAAACCCTAGCACCATAGGTCTCTGAGGACTTGGATTACTCATTGGACTGTTTGCCTGTCTTTTTATTCTGTGATTTCTGTACTTTCATTTGCTTGCTTTTGTTATCTGTTCTTTTTCATATTTTTGTTTTAATATTTATGTTCTTTTTGCCAAGAGAGCACTTCTATTTGAAATTATAGAAGGGGGGGAGACAGAGCATTTTAAGAATATTTCTGAAACTATTAGTCCCACTGGTACATATTTCTAGGATATTTATGAACATTCTTTCTCCAGAAGGGGGGACAGAGCATTTTTAGACCAGGATATAGTCATTCTGAAGCTGAATATGAAGGCCCATATGGAGAATCAAGAAGAATAGCATGCAAGAAATGCAGTGATTTCCATGTCTGGATTTGCACAGATAGATCCAAATCCCAAGCAAGATGGTGTCAGGTTGTACGTTTGTGCTCTACCGCGTTGTTGAAAAGAGATGAACATAGTTTTTTTTTATATCTCCTGTGTCTTTCTGCTTATAGGATTGCAAAGAATTCCACCAAGGTAAAGATGGTGATGGGTGGGTTGAACAGTCTTTACAGCCTCTTTTGTTTGGATTGCTGCAGAAGGTAATGCAATCTTTTTAGATATCTTCTAAAAAGATTAATATCATATTTTATTATGCTTTTATCTGGATGAAGGCCCTCCTGTTGAATTTAAACTTGCTAGATTACCGTATGAATGCAGGTGGATCCACCAAGAGCGTACGTATGTGCAAAAAGCAAGGTTTATGAGGTCACGGAGTGGTTCATCTGTCAGGTGAGATTGCTGAATATTTGGCATTTAAGTAATAGACAAGTCTTTGATAATTTGATCTTTTAACTGCCGGCTGGATCTGAATGCTATATATAAACCATTGCTATGATCTAAATAAAATGACACCAATATATATGGTCCAGGAATTGAATGCTATATATAAACCATTGCTTGGTTTTTCTCCTTTTGGTTTTCTTTTATAATACAATCAACTAAAGATTGTATAGGAGAAGAAAAATTGTCAGACATGGTTTAGAAATTTAGAGAATGTTGAACAATAAGGATGATGCTGTTTTTTTTTTAATTTTAATTTTTTTTGTTAACAGCTTCCTTTTAGCATATATATTTGTCAGACTATTTCTGTATGTATGACAAAGCAATGATGTGGTCGTTTATGCTGGTTTAAAACAGGGAACGAAATGCCCAGCAAACACACACAAGCCAAGTTTTCATGTGAACACAAGTCTAACAAAGCAAACTAGCTCCAAGGTATCCAGTTCGGCCCCAAGAGGAGGTGAGCCGACAAGCAACAACGAGGAGGAAGAATTCTTCGAGTGGTTGCAGAATGCAATGCAGTCGGGCATGTTTGAAACCAACAACAACAGCACATCCAACGAGAGTCCCTCTCCCGGAAATGGCAGCTGCTCCAAGGGCAGCTTCAAGAAAAAGAAGAAAGGCAAGAAGCAGTGGTGAGGTGGCTTTAGCCAACAGGATTTACATATATATATATATACGTGCGGCCCAAATAAGCTTACAAGCAGGAGTGGCGGTGTGATTGGCTGGCTATATATCGAAAACCCTCTTAGATAGCGTGATGCTATTGAATTGCTCAAAAAAGAAAAGAAAAAAAAAATATATTTTCCTTTGTTTCCGAACAACATCAGTACTCTCTCTTCCCGTCAGTCGTGAAGAGCGATAGATTCCAATTTTACCTTTTGGTCTCGTGGTTACAGAATCATGTTAAAAAAAAATTGATCAACATGATGGAACGAACATTTGTAAAAAAAAAAAAAAAAAAATGAGAACCATATTTTCTGAGAAAAGCTCTTTTATAATAAATACTCTCTTAAGGTTGATCTGAATAACACATTATGTTTAAAGGAAGCATTCGAGATAAATAAAAGGCATCGCAGCTGCTTCCATCTGTTTTTGAATAAATAAAATGGCATCGCCTTCAGTTAAATGCTGCCGTTCTCAAGTCTGAGGCTTCCGAAGCTTCGCTGTGTGGTGTATAGTTTAGCAAAGACTTAATATGTTGAATCTCTTTGGGCATTGATCCAGTAAGCACCTGTTTGTCCCAAAGAGACTTAATGATTCAACAAAGGAAAACTGAATCCCTAAAATCGACAAGATAAAATGATCAGAGTTACCTCGTGGCCAGTTTCAGTAATGAGGACTTCATCTTCAATCCTTATTCCGATGCCCCGGTACCTGTGTATATCCAATCCAATCAAAAGACTATGCTTTTTATTTATACTTGGAAAAAGAAAGGATCATTATAATCTCCAATGAAACTATGCACTAAGTTTAGTTCAGATTAAACCTCTCCGGTCCATCATAAGAGGAAGGGATATACACTCCAGGCTCAATTGTGATCACCTGCCAAGTTGCAAACTGTGAGTGCATATCTATCACACAATCAAGTTAACAAGTGGAAAAAATTAGGAAAAGGATGATATCTAATTTCAAGTGGACAATGATATCTATAAATGACAATGATATCTATAAATAAACTGCATGACCTAAAATTTTACTATGTCCCAAGTTTGCTATCAAATCAAAGCAACCTTTTCAAAACTGAAGAAAACAGAAATGATGATTTTAAGACTATGACTTACAACGCCAGGCTCCAGAGGACGGTCATTATTAACCATGGCACAATCGTGAATATCCATTCCTAAATAATGACCTGGAACATAAATGAGAGTACAATCATAATCACTTGATGCTTATGAAGATTAAAAACAATTGATGAAACCTGTTATATAGATAGGACCATTTTAGTTTGCTCACTTCATGTGTAGCAATATAACATTAGTTGGAAAAAAAAAAGCAACCGGGAGGGACGAAAGAATATTATATAGATAGGACCTATTGATGTTGGATTCAGCTGATGGTACAAGTAACTGGCTTCATCATTCAGAACACCAATCTCCTTGAGTCCTCTCCTAAGCATTTTAACCTACAACTCATGCAGCATTGACAAGTCAATACAACAATGAGACAAAACAATACCTATATATGCCACAAAACACAATTTCTGGCAGATACAAGCAACCAATGTACCCTCTAATGCTAAGTTTACACTAATCACTTCAATATACAGCATCATGTCTTGCAAAAATAAAGCAGTTACAGACATCCCTAAATTAAGTGAAACAGATGATGGCTAATGATCAATTAGTAATACTGTTAAACACAAAAACAAAAAGAACAAAGTGTTATGATCAATGTTAATTTACCTAAAAGCCTAGAACAAAAAGTATGTACAAGCGACAAAACTTTGGTTGTTGCCATTTACTTCCACGTTTCAAGTTTCCTTGGACAGGTAACTTGTAGCTTGAAGGCAGCATCAAATTTACACCAAGTCCTACAATTCTATTGAATCTTTTGTAAATCCAACTTTGACTTGGGCTCTATTGCAAGGCTTGGACAAGGAGAAGCTCCACTTAAATTGCACATATACCACTAGGTTAGTTTCAGCTAGTCTTTACAAATATTACCCGAAGATAATTCCAGATCCTGAGATTATAGTTCATTAAGAGGCAGAAAATGCTTATTGAGATGTAAACTGTCAACAATTTATGATGATATAAGATACACTGATATGTAGAACAAATTGGAAAAATGACAAATGTCTGAGAGCATAGGCTTAAATTTCAATTTCCTTAGATATCTACAGAAGGGACTGAAATACAATACAAAGTTCAATAAGAAATTGTGTAAAGAAAACAGGATGATAAAATAACTATAAGCTACAGTAATAATCACAAAAACATCAATATTTTAAAGTAGCCAAAACTAAATTGATCTAGCATTTATGGACAATGTTAAAGTCAGGTATTCGACCACCAAACAAGGAATCAGTTACGAAGCACTTTAAATTGCAAGGGCCATTAATGATTCAACAATGTTTTAAAACTGGCAGTCAACCTTTAATAATCCGTCTTATGAGTCCTCAGTGCTTGAAAAGGAACATAGAGAGAAAGTTAAATCGAGTGTTTAGGGTTATGAATCATACTGAATAATTATGAATTTGCTGAAGGCTGATGCCCGGCCTGCATAGCTTCAAGCATTCCTTATTTGTCTCCAGAATTAGACTATACAATATTTCCTGGTCAATCCACAAAGTGAATTAAGAAGTATTATACATGTTAACTGTCAAATTAATCTGAGACAGCAAGAGCAGCATAAATGAGTATATTCTAAAAACGAATAGAGAGAACATCAGTGACTTTCTCATAGGTGGCAGATTACTCAGCACATCGCAATTTTCTGATTGAGATGTTCTACAAAGAATGCTGTAAAGAATTCTGTATTCAGAAAACACAATATACAAGCCGGAAAGATGATTTATGAATATCTGAAATCAGGATATGTCAAAATAGCCACTGCTTAGTACTGCAATTTAGAGGGGAGACATGATAATGCTAGAACAGCAAGTAGAAAAGCATAAACATGGTACACAAACAAGATTACTTCAGAATCATAAAATTTATTGCTAGTACATGAACATTCCTCAGCTGAGTCACAGAACCACAACCTTGCATCTGAGCAAATTTAGATCCACATTTCAGCAGCTCCACGATCCTACACTATAATACAACGACATTTCGCCTGTCATAGTAAAACTTTCCCCAAACATTATTACTGATACCAAGCTTTCTTATGGGTCACTCAGGCCCTGGTGGTAACCTATCAGAGTACTGAGTGTCAGAATTGACAAGGGATCTGATGCCATGCCAACTGTGTGTAGACCCCCACCTGTGCTAATGTGACTGGTTTATACTTGTAATAATGGGCCTGTACCACAGGGAAACAAGCAGCCGAATACAAACAGGTCTGCCTAAGAACTGGTATTGTACCATGTCATGAAATAGGAATCCTTGGTCTCTCATCATCCAAAGCATGATTTACAGGCTTCATGACTAAACAGAGTGACAAACACAATGAAGTGAACAATCTATGTAGTGATAAGCAATAAATCTGGATTACAAATTTTGTAGATTTTCATGATTAAGCAAGATTGCATGCAAACTCTTAGGAGGCTTTGATATGTGAAGACTGGCACATTTTCAATTTCTTACAAATGATGTGTAGAATCTCTAACCTTATTGAGAAAATCAACGAGATCATGCAAGTGGCTCAAACCATAATGATACCTTACAGTAAAGTTAAAAAGAATTATGTGGTTCTATATATAAAATCAATTCCATGTATGAAAAAGAAATTGTAATCATCAATAATTGACTTTCTTAATATAGATTGATTACTATAAATAATTTCATTTGATCTTTCAAGCTTAAGTGAAATTTAAGATTGATTTGATTATTGAAAATTTTACTTTTGGATTAGTATAATAGTTCTAGTCTATTTAATTTGTGTTTCAAAAATTATGTATGAATTTCAATGATTTAATTACTTTTAAATTTAAGATCACGAATTTAAATTCTTTAAATTATGAATTTGAGTTATTCTTTATCTAATTTGATAAAAGAAGTCTAACAGAGATTTGACTTGAGTTGGGTTGATTTGTCAAGCCGGGTCAACTCAGCTGATATGGTTAGGTACAACTCAGTCTATGTAACTAGGCATGACCCAACCTATGTGACATAATTAGGCATGACCTAGCCTATGTGACCGAGTAGGAGCCAGCCTATGTGGTAAGGTACGACCTAACCCATGTAGTCATGTATGACTCGATCCATATGGCAAGGTACGATCCAACCCATGTTGTCAAGCATAACCCAACCCATGTAGCCAAGTACAACCCAACCCATATAGCCAGGTAGCAACTAGTTCATGTGGTAAGATACGACCCAACCACTGTGGTCAGGCATGGTCTAGCTCATATGGCCAGGTACGACCTAATCTGTGTGGTTAGACATAACCGCAACTCATATGTCTAAGCATGACCTAACCCGCAAGCCAAGCATGGCCTAATTCAGTGGTAAGACTTAGTTTAACTTGTGAGTAAGGCTTAGCCTAGTCCATAAAGCTAAAGCCTGTGCCCAGCTATGCGATTAGCACTAGACACATTGTACCTCAGCCAACCTATTACTTGGGACAAACACGTGCGACACACGTGACTCGTCCAAGATTCAGGTGGGTTAATTTGGTTTGGGCTAGCACTATATGACTTAGTTTGATTTCACCTCCCTTTATTGGTTTGAGCTCGTTAATTCACTGAATCAGATAGGTTGATCAATTCAAGTCGATTTAGGGTGATTCCAAATCAACTTGATTTGTTTAAACCTGCTTGACCTAATCAAGATCAATCAAATCTAAATTAGACCAGTCTAGGGTGATTCCAGTCGGGTTCTATAAGAATTTGAGATTAGTCATGTTAGGTCATATTCGAGCTAAGTTTAGTTTAAGTCAATTGAGCTATTCCAATTAGGGATTTGATTAACCGAGGATTATTAAGAGATTGATATTTCACGTATTTATGATTTGATGAACTTAAAAGTTCTATTTGAAAATATCATTTGAAGTGATTATTGGTTTCTACTTTCTTTGAGTTTATGATATTGATATAGTTGTTACCATGTAATGTATGTGACTATGCTAGTAGTCAACATTGGAATTGCGACCTATGAAAAGAGCCACGGGCCCATCACAGTGCAGAGCCACCAATGAACAAAGTATAGCAAATCATACATCAAACATGGACTTTTATAATATTTGATCATATTATTGATGCAGATGTAAATGAGTGGTCATGGATGTTTATGTATCACTGACAAGGGCAGGTATGGCATTCCCTTCGACGATTAGCAGATCGTCAGACGTGATGACTAGGTGGTTCCTCCATCCGTAGTTGAGAGTAACGTATCCCCACTTGGGCGGGTGAGGGATATCACTCCATCCACAGTTGAGAGTGCGATATGAATTATCTCCATATGCGGTTGGAAGAAATCCATCCCGTGAAATATGCCTCTCCATTCGCTATTGGGAGAGTGCACCATCAAGTGTGACTTACGCCTTTGATATCTGATTTGTATGTATGTGTGTTGTATATGGCTGTGATATGGATTATCTTCATCCGCTGTTGGGGGAAATCCATCCCGTGGAGTATGCCTCTCCATCCGCAGTTGGGAGAGTGCACTATCGAGTGTGATGCACACCTTTGTTATCTGATTATTATGTATGTGTTGCATGTGGTTGATGCATGATTATGTTATTACATAAGAAATTATTCTTATTTTTATGATGCGTAAATTTTTTGATGAATTGATATAATGAAGAAAAAGCATACTTGTGTAGCTAGTGTCGGTAATAAAGGTATAAACAACAAAAAGTCACCCAGCACAACCAGCATTAAATGTCCTTCAGATAAGTGCAAAATATTCAACAATGATCAGAGTCTGCTTTATACAACATAATAGACTAGCAGTTAGGTTTTGTAAAACTTAAGCAATTTTTTAGCTGGGACTTATATCATGGTGTGATAAGTGGGCCAAAGAAAAATCATACCAGTTAAATGTTAACCAACATCAGATTGCTTACAGAGATCAACCCAAAATCAAGAAAAATCTATATGCACATTGATAGATCTCTTTATAGCCATCATCAAAATTGGCGTATACTCTTCAAAATTGATGGTGAATAACTAACCAAAGCAAAACATAGAAAATAGATGGGATTTTCTCAAATATCTAGAAGTCTAATTAGCAGATATGAACTAAAACCTCATAGGTTGAACTTGAGGCTTAAATTTATCCATCCAGGATGAGACCTACTAAATTGCTATAGGCTTCAAAGAGAAAAGAAACTACCATCTTACTTTGGAAACAAATTCTTCTAATTCACGTAAGATTCAGTGACAAGTCACTCACAAAATCACTTAAAAGGAAAATAAAAAGCTACAGATAAACAGGATAAAAGGATCAAAAGAATAACTGAAAAAAGATGAAAGGACATGTGCAACAATTACCTGAGTGGGGCTAAAGCTACCACAAGGAGGCCAGGTGCGGGTTAAGTCACTCAAGTAACCATGAAACTCACAACCAACATCCATTAATACAAGATCTCCAGCTCTAATCTGTCAAGCTTCAGCCATTATAATCAAGTGTTCTACCATATATATATGGGATCTTCAGTCAACGAGACGACATGAAATGTTCTTACTTTCTGATCATTTCGTGAATAGTGTATAACGCTACCATTGACACCCCCACCAACTACAGGATTGAACCTAAAAATAAAGTCAAGATTGTCAAAGAAAACGTATGCAATTAAGAATGTTATGTTCAAGAAAATGGAACAACATACTATGGAAGAGTGAAAACCAATTATATACAACAACAAAGTTGCCAGTATCATGCAAAGCTCAAACAATGCAGTAAGAGGTCAAAGGACTGTCAGGGTAAAAGGTTTAAATCTACCACTAAACTTTTTAATGTTTGCATGTAAGCAGATTCAAAAACTAATATGAAAAAAGAAGTATAAATTCAGTTTCCAGTGTTTCATGCTTAAATGGCGAGAACACTTGATAACCATTTGGGACCAAATAATCTGATACGACTATGATTCTATTTGTTTTATCTAAGCAGAATCCAACTGTGAATAATGTTCTAAAACTCCTCGTTTCAAATACTTTTTGAAGAATTTATCTCATAGTGATCTTTTAAAACCTTTAGTTCCATTTTTCAATTTGTTAATTTTAAATTTGTAGTTGGGTCACATTGTAACCGAATTAGAATCCCAAATAATTTTGACAGGGATATTCAATCATTCATAAAATTAAGCTTCATCCTAACATTGACACTGCAATGTAGCCATCCACCTTTTTCTTCTTGAATTCGGTTTCTACTGCCATTTACTAAGATATTTTAAATTGTGCTCCAAGAGGCCACAAAGACATTGACCATCTGTCTGTGTTTCTATTTTCTTTTTTAAGATTAATGAGCCGTATTTTTGAAGATAAATAGATGAAACAGTTACTAGTAACCTTCTGGATTTCTTCCTTAGCAATGCAGCGATCCCACCACAATAGAATTCCCTTTTAGATAGATGTGATCTTGTCTAATTCATGTGTTGACAATTTCCACAATAAAGAAACTCACCAGACTAGCTCCAAGTTCACTTCGTGTGTCTTTTTATGCATCAGTAACCGCTTAAAAACATTGATTTGTATACCTCTATTTATAATGAAACAAATTAAACCTTTCCTAGCTAACAAGAATAAATACTTTATAGCAATAGTTCCTCACTTGCCAAGAATACAATTATTTTACAATATTTTATATCTATGATTTACCTATAGTTGATTTTTTTAAAAAGATGACTCCAAAAAGAAACTAGTTAAAATTATGCACAAGACAAATTTTCAATAATAAGAGACAGGATAATGAATGTTTGTTGAGCAAAACACAGAAAAGGATAATTTCAAGAAAATAAGTATATATGTTAAGGGGCTTAAATGAAAGTAACAACCGTTGCAACAAAACAGTCAGAATTAACTTCATCGCCTAAATAGTTCTTGAGGTTTATTCCTTAAGGAATCACTAAATGTTGAATGCATGGAAGGAACTAAGGTAATTATACAATAAGAAAGCTTACGCCATTCTTTGAGCACCTCTCATTTTGCATTCATATTCAACCTTAGCTGACAACTTGCTCTCTTCTGGAAATATTCTTGAAAGCAACATGGTTTGCAACAAAGACTAGCCAAACAGGAAAAGATTAATGTGGATCAGTCATTGTTGATCTGCTTTGGTATTAAGTCACATTAAATGTTAAGGAGACCAATCTGCAATCTTAGCAGTCATGAGATAAGGATTCAACTATTACAACGACAATAACATTCTGTATACATGTATTCTGAAACGGCTAATAGAAAAGGGAAAACAATAGCCATTCACATCTAGGAACAACCAGAGACTGGATTATGCTACAACTGATGCTGGGAATGGCATTTAAATGACAGCAATGTAATAGTTTTACTCATAAAGAGATTAGCTGTAAACTTCAAAAGTTATGCTTTAAAAAGTTTTGAATAAAATAATTGTACAAGAAAATTATGGAGGCAAAAGAGAATGTCAATGCTTGATCCAAGTCACTGGGCTCAAGTATTCTTCACTTATTGTTCAGATAGAAGGTAGAGCGCAATAACAACACCAGAGTATGGCAGGTTTGATATGAGAAAATCAAGGCTTGCAATTTCGACCTGTACCGCCCAGTATGGGCAATACATACCGGTCCGCCGGATTGCTAGTACATGGACCGCCCGCTACCGGGCGATATCGCCAAAAATCGACCGTCGGCGGTCGATTTCAGCCGTCAGCGGCCGATTGAGGGAGAAATCGACCGTCGACGGTCGATTTCGGCTGTCGACGGTCGATTGAGGCGGCGTCGCCCCTTTTCTTTTCTTTTTTTAATATATTTAATATATTAATATAATATTATATTATATTTTCATATACTATATACCGGTACTGGTACCATACTGATACCGACAATATATTGACACACCGGTACAAACCGATAAGTCAAACCTTGGAGAAAATGACATGTTTTTCTTTTTCTTTTTTCATTTCCCAGCGACATATAAAAGATGCCTAACTGTCGCATATAACATCATTGGTGAGTTGTAACACAAAGTGCATGCTAAGACAAACCACTGTAGGAACTATACCACTACGTACATGAAGATAAAAATAAGCTTAGTCCATCAGAAAATATGGAAGAGTTCAACAGCTAAAATTATCACCTATTTGCTACTACATGCAAATAGATTTTGAATTCCATGTGTTGTCACATATGCAAAGATACAAATGAATCAACTTGTCAATATTCCTAGCAGAAGTACCGCATAAGTGCTAAAGAAAAGAACAAAACAAGGTTCTCAAGATTGAAACAAACTGCTTAGCAGAAGTTAAATAAAAACATATAAAGCAAAGAAAAAATAAAGAAAAAACTTAAGTGATGCATCAGTCAACAAGTTATGGACAAATTCAACTTTATGTAGTGGTCCCAAAACCCACTACATAAAGTTTGCTTTAATTGGCACAAATCTTTAGTGTGATCACATGTTTGGGCTAGTATATGACTTCCTGTTGTAATATAAATAAGAAAATTATGTCTGTAAACTTTTAGAGCAAAACAGAGTTATCATTCAAATAGAAATCTCGTTTTCCAAATAAGATTTATAAAAATTGTGATAAGACAACATCTACTGAGAAGTAACACTAACACAATGGACAAGCAGCATGTTACATCCGAGGACTTCTCAGACGTTACAGTCAGATATTAAAATGTTTTTCCTTGTTTTTGTTGGCTCTACTCCTAAAATTGTCAAAAGAACATTAGTGATTTCTGAGTTACATATTTAAAAAACAATATATTGTAATTTATTTTTATTATATATATATACTAATTCATCTACTTCTATATTATGATCTTGGCCCCACATTGGTTTCTTTTCTTGATATTGCATGCAAGACAGTTCAAAGCAATCACTAGTATTGATGCTCCAATACTTTCTCAATGAAAGACAAGTGTCATATTACCCAAAAAGATATTGTTTTGTATTTGGCCAGCATTCTCAGTGTCATCCACTAAACAATTTTTAATTCTTATGCAACTTTGTTCTTAGAAGCATGTTGTCATGTTTGATCTGATACAGATGTAAAAGCAGCACTTCTATTTCTCAAATAGAAAAGAAGAAATAATTACCACAGTTCATAAAACTCAAGGTTTGCAATACAGACACAGAATAATATGGTATAGGCAGTATTTATCCAACCAACAACATACCAGTACGTAGACCAAAGTAAATCAACCTGGTACAGGGCTCGTATCACCGATACGTACAATACCAAACATGTACCACCTCGTACAGGATGGTACATGCCCTGTATCGAGCAGTTTCTTTTTTGTTTTTTCAGTATTTTTTTTTCCGAAACTTGGTACATACCGGTAATACCAATACAGTACCAATATACAAAATTGCAAACCCTGGTAAAACTACTTAGATAATTCATACAAACATATATAATTAGAGAAAGAATTAATCAATAAAAATCATATTTCAAACTGTCACAAAACTGACACATGGGCGTCTCCTGTGCCATGAGAGCATACAGGCACTAGGCATGTTGCAGCAATGATCCAGTGCCCATGTGACTCTGGACACTTGGCAAGCACATGCCATGTTGCAATTACAAATCCTTGTTATTAATGCATCATAAGATATGAAGAAAACAACTCAATCTTGTCATCACTCAAAAGATGTCAAATGAAAATTGCAGATAACCTTACTAAACTAAGTGGTTACAAAACTAAGATAAATTTGGGAAAAGAGAAAAAAAAACAAGAAACTTTGCTAGGTTGATATCTCTGTCATAAGCTGCTGAAAGATAAATTTGGGAAAAGAAAAGAAACACCTGGCATGCAATTGATGCAGAAGTCCTCATCAACTTAAGTTCTGACGTAGACTTTACCCACTGTAATTCATGAGTATAGGTCGAAAGATCTTTAACTTTGTTGTTGAAAGATGCCTTGTAAAAGGGCTCCATCTCTGTATAAGATGGTGATGCTGTCTTTACATTGTGAAACAATCTTGATGCTTGTCCCATCATTTGAGGAAGGATCTGAACTTACATATAGAAAAAGGCAACATACCCACATGGTTGTTAACAGGTAACCATTAGCACATATATAATAAATGTTTTCTTGCATATATATATCTAAGAAAGTTGCATTTCTTTGTGGAAAATATAAGCATAGGCCATCAAACTCATTCCATCAAGGATATGAAGCAAGCACAAGAGAAAAATAGAGAAAACTGAAGAAAGAACAAAGGTTTTATTTGAACACAAAAGGCACCAAACTGGAAAGGCATCCAGCCAAAGTAACTTCTTCTGCAGTACATCGAGTCTCCACTTCAAAATATATCTGATAGATATGCCCTCAACACGGTTTAAGATTAATTGTTGGAATATTCATTTGCTGTTTTCCTTCAATGATTTCCAAACATGTAGAAGAAAATTAACTCTCCCACACAAGCTTCCACCTTACCTTAATATGCTTTTTCGTCCAAGTCCAAAAATTCTTAATCTTCTTTGGATGTACTTGCATTACAATTTAGTGTGTAGTCTTACCTTTATATCAACTATCAAGAGAGATTGTTTCCAATGACATGAACCCAAATTACTAGGATCACAAATAAGCAACCTTTTGACAACACCAAGGTTCACCTCCCTCTACAGCCAGACTACATAACTAAAATAAAATATATGCATGTTTCATCAAATGCCTCGCTCCGATCACCCAACAAGCTTTCTTCAGCGGAGCATACCATAAATATCTCAAGAATTAAACCTGTTAGAGACAAAGCATTTCCAAAGAGATTTGGATAAGGTGCAACAACTTTAACCAAAAATACCCATAAAAAATGCAATAGTTAATTGTTCCAAAGACTCCAATCTCCGACAGGCCAAAATGATTGGAAAATTACCATTTAGTATATAATGTATGCTCTCAAACTGACTTACACTTTCACCACTATAAATTCCCAACTCTTCTTCATTCATTTATCTCAGTGTCATTATCTATCTAGCATGATGAATCAACCTTAATTTAACGAGGTTAATAAAAACTATAGTAAGGCAATAAGGCTCCTCTACATAAATATGCATGCAGTTACCAGAACATTATTTCTTCATATCTCTCTTGAATATCTCTTAAACTTGTACTCTTACAGCAGAGGTATGTTTTTAGAACAAGGCTTAAGAGTACATCGATTGACACATTGTACCATCAACCCTAACAAATTGCAGTATATTCAATCATCAGTTGTTTTTAGAAGAGGTATGTGAGACTGTTCTTGCTTAAATAACCAATATTTAACATCTCGGTAGAGTGTCCCAATAAGTATAAGCACAAAAAAAGGAAGTACAAAAACTTCGAGTGCGAGGATCTCAATATCGGTCCAATATCTGATATTGACCTTATAAACCTATCAAACTATTATAAGACGAATATACCAAGGATATACGGTATACCAACCTGTACTGCCTGACATTATTGTAGGTACTGCCTGCCTTTATGGTTTGAAACCAGTACCTTGTCAGATTAGTAAATATAGGGAGGTACATACTGGTCCGATTGGCATTTAGAACCTTATTCGGAAGTATACATGAGCATCACACATGCTGAAAGACAGCCTTTCACAGGCATAGACGCACAATTTATTTTTCCTGAGGTAAAATTACGTTGATTAGTTAAGCAAAAACCGTTATGAGTCTGTAGTCCAGTTAAATAGATAATGAACATGGGAAAATCGAGGAAAAAGGTGCTACAGTAGCTGGAGAACTTAAGGTCTACAATCTCAGAAGTATGTCAGGCCAATGAACATGCAGACAAGTAAACATAGTAATCCAACACCCACAAAAGATTCCAACAATACAAACTAAACTAGCATAACTGTTTGACAATCCATGACTGCAATAATCTATAATCTACATCATCCACAAAATGAAGCACAAACCTTGTGCATCGAACTCAGTGGAAATGCTTTATCAGCCTTGAAAAATTCCAAGGCTGCTTCCACTCCGGCAACTTGACCTTGCCAAACTACGTCCTGTTAAACAATGAAAAAAATATGATAGTAGGAAAGAGAAGAATACATATAAAATGAATTTTTCATAGACAAGTAGTTGTCTAGAATCTAGATCATAGACACAATATCTCATATCCAGACTAGAATACTGAAGTAGAATCAGATAACTAGGTGACAAGATATGGTTACAAGATACAATTCCAGTAGATATACATTAGTGCAAGGCAAGAAACAGACAAGTTTTAATTCCATATCTTAGTACTGGAAACATCAAACAAAAATAGGATTGTAATTGTTAGCAACACAACAAAAGAGTAATGCCCCTAAAAAAGCAGATATCCTGAACATGTGTAATTAAGAAGACAGAATTATTCAACAACCCTGGACTTGATACATCAAATATCAGAAATAAGGTCCTCAAGTACTAAGTGATGTTCATGTTGTCGTCTTCTCTAAGAAGGCATTACAAAAGAAAAATAAAAAATTTTCAGAAAGAAAACAAGACAGATCATATTTCATATTTTCCACAAATTTTATGGAAAAAAATTTGCATTTAATCTTAAATGGCAACAAAAACTTAAGTGAAAGCCATGAGAATAGCACCAAGCAGACATAATAATTTTTGTGAGCTGATAGAAGAAAGATAAAATATATATACCAAACATATGATTTCATGTTGATTGAAGATCAACTAACTATATATCTGAATGTTATATGCAGAACATCACTTCATTTACTGCACCAGCACTTTTGCACAGGAAAATAACAAAGGGAGCAGAAACAAGTGGGGAACTGACTCACCCGATTACCATTGCCCTGGCCCTCCCAGCCTAATATTAAAAATAGATTAACAAAAAAAGAACATAGAATGAGCCATATGCATCACAATCTAACACAACTTTTGGGGATGTGGTAGCCATGATGCCCGCATCGAGTTACTTCTTGGCCTATTACAAGAATGCAATGTTATCCACATACAGGGTTGTGATCATGCTTAGATGTAACAAATATCACCAAGAAAAATCTTGCATGGTAAAACCAAGCTATGAATTTTTGCAAATACTCCAATGAAATTAAGCTTAGACATCACTGGTTCAGATACTCCATAAATCGGAATAAGTGATACATGAGATGAAGGTTTGGGACTTACATGAGGATCTGGATCTGGCATAAACATACAAAGGCCACACTCTTCACTTAGAACTGCTATACCACCAGGTTGCAAGCAACCTGTAATATAAAGAAAATCAGCATCTTGTCTATACGGGTAGGGAACAACATCTGTCATCATTTTCACAGGGGCAGAAGCAATGATAGCCAAGCTATTTTCAGGGAGCAACTCCAGAAGCCTTTTCCTTCTGGAAATATACTCATCAGTTGCTATCCCAGGTGTAATCTCATCTTCACCTACTAACTATGAAAGAGAAGAATAACAAATCAAAATGTAGTAATCTTAAAAAGAATATTAACAAAACCTACAGCGAAAATTAGCTTTCTCAAATGTCTGAGATGCCAAGGAAAAGGAGCAAAAGATATATTTTAGTCATTGATCTTGGGTACCTTATGAGGTGCATATTCCAAAAGAAAAAAGAGTAAAAGGTAATAGTTATAATGCTGAAGAACAAGTAACTAAAATTTCCAAATGAGCCTAAATGACATCAAATAATAAAGCAAGAGTTGGGGACTGCATGTGACATGAAAAAGTCAGTGACAACTATAAAAGAAGGATTATAAAAGCAAAAGATTCCACTTGACCAAGCATCTCACTGTAAACTATTTGACTAATTCCTGTAACCAAAGGCACATGAGTGGTAGTCCAAGCAACTCTATATACTTCAGTTAGTGCCAGAAAAGGAAAGGATATTTCAGATTGATGATTCTATCAGTGATCTTGTTGGAATTGGCGCACCAATCTAACTAACCTTACTCCATCCATACTTCACCTTTCATGTTCCTAGTTTGACTTCAACAATACTATCCATTAGTTGTTACAAGAGTCGTACAATCATTAGTTTCTTTTTCCGCCATACTATGCATCACAGGACAAGAGATTATGGGGAATATTGGTGAAGAATATGAGACAAATGGGATGCTTATTTCCAAGAGTGATGTCACTGCTTTAACTGGAAAAAGGATCAGAATAACAAATACCTTAAACATACTTGTTCCAGACACCATTTCATATACTAGGTAGTGTGTCACGACCAACATTTTACTTACCGGTCCGTACCGGCATACCAACATTTTGTCGGTACCAGTACGGTACTGGTACCATGACGATACACACAGTGCTTACCACCTGAAATTATTAAATTAATACGTCGCCTCGGTCTCTCTCCCAGCGCGGGGAGACGTTTCATCTCCCCGCGCAGGGACAATAGTCGCCCGCGGGCTGTGAGGGCGCATGGGCAGCACGCAGGCGAGGACGACGGCCAAGTACTTCTTCTTCTTTCTTCTTTTCCCTTTTTCTCCGTCAATCAACTGCCGACGGTCGAAATCGACCGTTGAAATCGACCGCCGACGATCGATTTTAGTGGTACCACCCGGTAGCGACCGGTTCGCGTACCGGTCAGCTGCCGGACTGGTATGTACCGGGCGGTACGGGGCCTTACCGCTCGGTAAGGAAAACCTTGGTCACGACCCGGGCCTGATGGGCTAGTTGGCCCGTCAGTTTTGTTTGATCTAAACCACTATCAAAATGCTTAAGCTAAGATTGATAATAGTACACTCATCAGACCCTTATAAGTTAATCTTAATCTTGCTCACTTCCGATGTGGGACTAATCGAAGTATTACAATTTCCCCTACTCAAGGGTTTGACGTTCTCGTCAAGGCTTAACATAGCTCAAATCAAATCCAAACATGATGCATATGTTTCCCCAAAGGTAGGGTTACCAAAATCCAAATCTAGCTTTTTGCCCCATTTTAATAGCTAAAATTGGGAGCATCATTATTTTCATTTAGATTGTTTCCTTTTCTTTGATAACCTCTTGCTCTCTCCATTGCTCCTCTCCCTACTGCCTCGGCCACTCCTAACCCCCTCACCCCCACCCCAAAATAAAAACCCCACCCAATCATTGCTTCCTCTTTCGCCTCCTCGACTTCTCCCTCATTCTTGGTGTCAGTCGATATACCCATGAGTCTCCTAGGATATTAGGTTCTATCTTACAAAAGCGGGATCAAATTTGCTTATATCTTCGAACAATTATACATGAGGACTTCCTTAAAGTTTTGGTCCAATATCCCTTATTTCACAAACAAACTAACTGTATAGAAACACTACCATATCATGATAGAGAAATTCCTTAGAGAAAAAGTTGTACTATACTGCAGAGCCGGTAAGCCAACCCACACAATGGTTCACAAACAAAATTGTTCTAGGTGTTACAATCTACGTCACTATAATCGCTAATGTCCTAAATAAGTTCCATTCATTCACCAGGATCCTGCACATACAATGCAGGATGCCATGGCACCACTATCCTTGGTGCCCAATCCATGTACCAGATTAGAAATTCAACACAACGTGGCCTGCAGTTAATCTTATGATACCATACAATCATGACCAATTGAAATGTCTCCCAAAATAAAAGTGCCAAGTAGTTTCATGTTGATGGTGAATAATATCTCTATAGCATTGTATAGGACAGACCACATTGTTATCATAACAAACTGGAAGATGAATTGTGCATGTGTAACTCTACATATCTTGTATCACATCAAAAAATTTAATAATGCATGTAATTATGCTCTAATGGATAAATTCTTTGCACAATTCACTTAAAGAATAGGCCATGCACTTATTCACATGATTCACCAGAAAGGAATGTAAAAAGAAGACCAGTCACATAGTGCCCACTCTCCTTTATCTTCTTCCTTCATCTTCTGCTTTCTTGTTCTTCAGCATTTATTTTCCATATTATTTTGCATTAATGATAAATGTTCATGAAGTGTGACTCAACATTAAAGGTGCACTAGACTTCTGGTTTACTAAGTTTAAAGCAAGATGACAGAGAAATTACTGACACTTACACAGAAAGATTTTCTTAGTTCCATCTTAGTATCAGAGTCTAGGACATATGCATTTTAAAAGTTCATAAGGGAACAGAAAAGCAATAACAAGATTCATGAAAACCACATAGCGTAACTAGAGATGTTATTTTCTTATCTTGAAAAGTGAAAACTAAGTTATGGAAGGTGCAATATCGAAAATATATGTTTTACTTCTCAAGTAATCCATTCATTTCATGCTACTCAAATTTATAGACAATAGGATAATTCTTGTACATCTGAGATAACATTGACATTATAATTTCTCCACTTTAAAACGGTAAAGTGATGACAGGAACATTCTATTTATCAGACAGCAAATAGTTCAGGTGCAGGTGGGCAACTGTGTCTAGATAAGAGATATCTGCAGGTCTCAAAGTGCAACAACAAAGGAAAAAAGCGCTGGAACATACTTAAACCAGTACCTCGGGATGAGAGAGTGAAGTTGGCTGCCCAAAATCAATAGTCCTTTTTGTGGCATATGCAACACGTCCAAGATAACCAAATAAATTTGAGAAAGATTGAAAGATGACCTTCAACAAAAGATAAATAATAGCCTTAGCACAGACTTATTATGTATGGAATCTCAAACTCAATGTTAGTGACCAACTAAAAAAAAGGAATATTTGCAATCAGTTAACATTACAACCTCCAGCGATCCAGTATCTAGGAAGAAAATAGACATGGTCGATTTAAAGCAAACAAGGAGCAGAATATAATGAAGAATGGGAAGAACAATGAACAAAGCAAGATGAAGACATGGTCTAAGCAGTCTAAAAGCAAAATACATTTCTTAAACAGGATAGTCCAAAGAATGGCCATCAACTTTATGCTCCTACAGAAAAGACACCTTCATTTCAAAAAGGTAAGAATTAAACAAAAGAAGCACCACTTGCTTTAAGAGATGGCATGAACATCTCGATGATTACAGCCCTGGAAATAGTTTGTGCCCAGACAATTAGAATTGAAAGAAAATCATAACAGAGACAAAACTTCGCTCCGAATATTACAAGAAAGCAGGAGAGAAGGCGGAAGCAACCCTCTATGCATAGAGATATCAATCCATATTTGTAAAGAATACAAGCTAAAGAAAGTGACGATCATCTAATCTTTAAACTAGTCCTTCTTAGGATCCTGATCCCGCCTATCTCTTTGCCTGTTTGAGATTCCCTATTTGTATTCTATTTTCCGTATTCAATGATATTATTACTTTCAAAAGTTGAGGTCAAGTCGGCAAAGGGAAGCTGTGTACTTACAGAAATCTATACTATGACCATAAGCTCGAAAGATGGAATGATTTGTTGCAGTTAAAAAGTTCAGTGACAGCTCAGTCAAATGTTGCAGTGCTCTGTTACAGTTAAGCAGTTCAGTGACAGTCTTTGAAGCATTTTGCAAACCCGCCCATCTTGCAAAATCATCACAAAAGAAAAAGAAGCAGACATTTGCCAAGGAACTGAAGACAAGGCACCCGAGATGAGAAAGAAAGAAATTGCTCGTAGGTTCTAGAGAGGAATCAGAGACCAGTGACAGCCAAAGAATCCGACCATGAAGGGGATTCCAATCCTTCATCTGGTAAACCATCACAAAAAAAAAAAAAAAAGAATCACCCTTGCAGAAAGAAGTGAAGACCCACGGAACCAAAGAAGAGAAACAACCCAATTAGCTTGTAGGGTTATTAAGAGGGTTGGCTAGCCAACAACACTCCCAAATAATCCAATCTTGTGAGGGTAAAAACAAACCCACCCATCTTGCAAATTATCAATCACAAAAGAAAAAGAAGAGTTCTTACAAAACGAACTGAAGATAAGTAACAAAGACAAAGAATACACCCGTTTGCAGGGTTCTCGAGTGGGTTTCCTGACTAATGACGAGCAAATAACCCGATCTTATAGGGTTTTCCAAACCCACCCATCTTGTAAATCATTACAAAAGAAAAAAAAAACGCTAAACCTTAAACCCTAAATCCTAAAACACCGAAAACAAACAAAACGATCGCTTTTACGGTGACGGCCAAATAATCCGATCTTGGAGGGCATTCCAAGCCCACGACGTTTCAGCGTTCTCGAGACACGTGGCTAACCAATGACGGCAAATAAACCTTACTTTTCCCAACACGCCCATCTTGCAGATCATCACGAAAGAACAAGAAGCGATCTTACAGAAGGAACTAACAATTGAAGCACCGAAGAAAAGAAAGCAAACGTTCGCTTGCAGGGTTCTCAAAAGGGTTGGCTGACCAACGACGGCCAAATACGCCGATCATGGAGAATTTTCCAAAATCTACACATTTTGCAAACAATCACAAAAGAAAAAGAAGCAGAAATTCCAGCATGAGAGAGAGAGAGAGAGAGAGAGGGAGCGAGAACTTCAAGAGTTCTCAAGAGGGTTGGCAACCTTCCTTCTTCTCAAGCACGACATCGCCATTTCTTGCCTGCGTTTCTCGTTCGAAGGCTCGCTCCAGCCTCGCGGCGCAGCCTCCCTCCGCCATGTAATAATAATACGAGATGCTCTGATCCTGGCCGTTGAAATGGAACCATACGTTTGATTGATTGATCAGGACAACAAGGTGTCTTTTGTCATTTTCTAATACAAAAGCAATAAAAAGAGATCCTTTTTATTTTTATAATATGCGTGTTATCAAAATGCTTCGTCACATAGTTTATAACCAATATATGAAATTAAAAATATGTTCATCTAGGATATTATTAATATTAAAAATAAATTATATTTTATTATGTCAATAAAACAAATGCCGTCATTTAGGTTATCGACAAAAAAAATTATAGGATGATGTGACGAGACCTAATACAGGACACACCACCTCCCAGAATCAAGACCTAACATCATTTTTAATCAGTCAAAATGAAACAAAAATATAATTTGAGTTCAGCTTAAATCTTCACTCTAAATGGCATTGCAACCCAACCAGGTTGCATTAGTTGAATAGGGCTAAGAATCAAAAATATGAATGCGTATTGAAGATACCAAGACATAAAGGTACGTGTTGTTCCAAGCAGCTGAAGTGAAAGGAATATTTTGAACTGATATTTCCAAGAACTGTCTCTAATGTTCAGAACATCATACTGTGATCAATAAAATTAATGCTACATTTGGAGTCATTTACCAAAAGGTAATAATAGTATTACTTACACCTGGGTTAAATATTTCATTCTCAAGATCACTAATAATCTTAGCAGACATTTTTGATCAAGCATGCCAGATGACAGTGAGTTCTACATATAGATCTTGGCATCTAAACCAAGATTTAGATGAAGCGCCTAAGGAACTCCTTCATTTGATCAAGGTAAGGCGACCGAGTGGGAATTATATGACCCATGTCATGTTCTATGACAACGGAGCACTCCTTGTCAAACATATCAGCAAGTTCCCTGCTTTCTTGGTTTGCAATCTGTCTATCTTGTCCCTGGCTACTGCCAAAACAATGAAGTGAGGGCCACCTTATTGATTCCTTAATCGGATCCCTGGAAATTGCTGAAAACCCAGAACATAGGATTGCAAATCTGAAGTCCATGACACTGCAGCTTCTCTGCTGCTGCTGACAGAACAAGGCTGTCATCGCCGCCCCCTGTGAGAAACCAAGGATCCCATCAAATGGCCCCATCCGCAAGATCACATCCTTGAGATAATCGTAAGATGCTTCAAAGCCATATGTTTGTTGTTGATATTGCAAAGGGTTGAATGGAACATCTACCATCCTCCAAGCTTGCTCCTCCAAGCACTTTGAATTTGGGTCAATAAGCCATGCAAATCTCTTCTTGCAATTCATTGTCGGTGGTGAAGACTGTTGGAAAGAACTAGGTGCATCCGTGGTTTGTTCCGACAATAGATCTGGTTCACTGGGATGTAGCTGGTAGATGAGTGGTAGTTGATGAGGAGCATCAACAAAAACAAACTCAACCATGTCCTTCAGTTTCTTTGCTAATGAAGATGTTCTTCCTTTAAAACTTGAGCCATTTTGTCTAAACCCATGCAAACATAGAATCCTTAACTTTCTTAGATGGTTGTTAGCTGCAGAATAAATAACAAATAGTTGTAAAATTATAGACAATAAAGAAGGGGGAAATTTTACGCATAAGGTTAATCAACAAAACCTACATCAAAAAGCAATCGTATGTTGATAGATAAACATCAAATCATCCAAAATCTATCTCTAAGAGACAAAAATCCAGTAATCAACTGACGGACCTAAGATACAGCCATACAGGTAAGAAATGGAAGATTTTCCCTTTGATCTAAAGGACCATAATTTAACTAATATGGGAATTCAATCAACAGAGAAGTTAGACGAAGAAGATAGTCAGCTCAATGACAGAATCAAATTATCCAACAGTTAAAAGATTATCTTCAACAGAAAACATAAAAATTGTCAGCATCAACAATTTGCAATAATGTTCAATGAGCATTGATACAGACCTTACCATATGTCCTATGGGTTTGCATTGTAGTGACATCAGGAAAAGTAGCATTTCTAATATCGGTGCCTTCCAATGAATCAGATGAGAGCTCTCCATGTAACTCGTTTTCCTGTAACATCATTGGCTTACTTCCCTTGCCATTTCTCTGACAAAGCTCACAAACATAAATTCTGCCAGCAATGGCCTGTGTTCATGCAATTTGGAAGCACATAGCATATCAGAGACACATTTCAAGTGACAAAAAAAGATGTCTAGTAATAATGAGAAAAGGCCACTTTAAGGTGTTCGTAAATAGTTCACATATCAGAAACATGATCAAGAATTAAGCCAATACATCCAGACATCTGAAATACCAAACCATAAAGAAGAATAGATGAACAAAGACTGATTCAAGAAATTATAATCTTCATATGTAACTACGAATGACCTTAACATGAGAACTGAGGACCATTCAAAGGTCTGAGATTCATGTCAACTTCCAAACAACATTATCATGCAACTTAATACTGCATTTTCATCTATTCACTCCCAATCTAGATCTTCAAGAAGTTCACCAAAAATATAAAAGGTTTAGGAAGAGTAATAGATCACGAAAGCAGACATAATTATGAACTAACCTGACAGTCATAGCAAACTAAAACCAACATCCTACAGTAGTTGCAACGGCAGCGAGAAGAATAATCATCAAAGGAAGAACCACAAACTAGACAACTGGCAATGACATCATCTTGACTTCCAACTGAAATACTGTTCATGTCAAAGAAATTTGAAGGTCATAAGGCACATCATTCCAAGCCCATGGCATATTTTTAACAAAAATATCTATAAGTGTAGCTATCAACAGACATTGGTAGAAATTTGCTGTAACATCAATGGTGACTCACCGATGATCAAAAACAAAATTTTTCCCTTTGAAGTAACCACCATCTGGGAATTGCTCCAAGTATCTCTGAATTCCACCAAATAACTTGGACAGAAATCATAAATACGATAAGTGAATTGCTCCAAGTATAAATTTTTCAAAGTGCAAACTATTTTCAAAAAAGGAATTTTATGCCCAATGAATGTCAACAAAACTTTAACTCACTGTAACACATAATTCTGAACGAATGCTAGTTGCCATCTTGGCAAGTTTTGATAAATAATACAGAGTGCAGAAATATTACTAGAAAGAAGATCAAGGCACATAGCTCCACCAGTAGCAACAAAAAAAGATCAGCTGCAGATGTGAAATTTTCCTCAAAAGAATTTTCTCTAGGTGAGACAAGCACAATGTTTTAAACATGTGATGTGCCTCTAATCAGGGTTCATAATATCATACCGAATCGGCATACCGAGCTTTGCTCGGTATGGTACAAGTGTACCGAGCGGTATGCTAGGGCATACCAAACAGTATGCTTATATATATATATATATATATATATATATATATATATATATATATATATATAAAATTAAAAAGAGACGATTTCACCGATGATGCTGCCTCGGCATCATCACCCCCCTCTTCTCCTCGTTGCCTCAGACGAGGATATATATATATAATTAAAAAGAGGCAACGTTGTCGAGGACGCTGCCTAGGCAATGTTGCCCCCTCTTCTCCTCGTCTGAGGCGACGAGGAGAAGAGGAAGAGGCAACATCCTCATTTGCAGCATTCGGTGAGGGAGGGTGGTGACAGATCGGGATCGTCGAGGGAGGGCGACGCCGGATCAGGACACGAGGTTCTCCCTCTTTCTCTTTCTTTTTCCTTAACCCTCACTGCAGTCAAGCCGTAGCCAAGGTGATACCACCCAATAGTAGGCGGTGATGATTGAAATCGACCGTTACCGACCTGTTTTGTACGGTAACGGAGCGGAAACAGCCGCAATCAACGGTATCGTCCAAAAACGGGCAGTCCACGTACCGATCTGCTGGCGAACCAGTACGTACCACCCGGTAGCGGACAATACATTCAGTATTGCAAACCCTGCCTCTAATAATGATAAACTAAGCTATAATCAAGGATCCCAAACCATGTGTTCTAGGTGTATATTTCTCTATTAACTATCAACAATCCATTTAATAATCACATATATTAAATTGACCATACATAATCCTTAAACATGTTATACATTGGGGTGTAGACTAACCAACAATATCATCACCATATCAGAAGTAAACAAAACTGACTTCTGATCATCTTCTATTAATGCATAGCGAACAGATTTCACATAATCAGGAGCAGTGTCAGAGTTGATCTTCTTGCATAAAAAGGTAAAGATTTACAGGCAATATAACATGACCTAAGCCCAGGCCACTGTGCCAACAACAGCACAATTTAAAGAGGTCATGATGTGTCTGTAGGTTACAGCGCCATTTGCAAACACTTGAGTCAACTTGCTATAAAATAATCATGAGGCAAAAAAGTATATACTCATTGATCTTTAAAATTTTCCAAGGTATGGACAACAAATATCATGTTTTGATAAATTTCTATTACATTCTACAGTCTTTAAAATTTGCAAACACTTGAGTCTGTAGATGTTTCGACATTCTACATCTTACACGAGGAGGTAAATCGGATGATGAACGTTTACTCAATTAGATCTCTGTTAATCTTAAGTATAGCTTGTCAACTTATAACAGTGGCCTTGTCTGCCATAGTGCCCATTATTCCCATTTTCCATTAGCATCTCAAACCTCATTGCCCACTGCATGTGATTTACACCACTGATAGAAGATAATTATCACATTCTCAAATGCAATAATGTGTTGGTCACCATGGTGTATCAACAAAATCAAGCATAAACCCAACCAAAAGTTCCTTCCATCCAGATCTAAACTTTTTCTTAAGGAAGACTGACAACAATCCACTCTAATCTGACACAATCACCACTGCCTGCACTTTCACCTGGCACATTACATCCAAGATTGCTGTGGGCTTGCAGCCAACACGTGGACAACATCACGAGCTGCAAGTTCCAATTTTGCAGCACAATCCACATGATTGGCAATAAACATGTTCATGTGCTACAATGATGAGACAAACAGATGCAGAAACCTTGAATTCAGTCTTCAGACGGTAGACAAAGTTGATTTATTCATCTTAACATTCCTTATCAGATGAATCAAGCAATCACAAGATTACATGTTCCTGCTCTATTAGGTGGTGATGAATTGTGATAACAAAAGAAAACAATAGATGCAAGTGTCCAACAGCAGAGTGCAGACAATACAACATCTTTCTTCTATTTCATAATGTTAAATGCAAAGAAAAATATCATGAAGCATATGAAAGAACTTCCACATATATAACAGAAGATGTTATGATGCATTACAGATCATTTGGCTCTTTTTCCGGGCTCATAACCTTAAACGTATATATAGTAATTGGAGAAAACTCTAAATTTGTTTTCTACATAATATGAAGGAGAAAATGAGTTCAGAAAGTTTTCCAGATAAAGCTTACCTGAAAGACATTCTCAAAGCCTGCACCTTTAGATTTAATATAGGCTGATGCTGTTTCGCATCTTATACCTCCAGTGCAGTACCTGAAGTATAAGAATAGCAAAAGCAGAAAACGTCACCCCCTAGTAGTTATAACCATCAATACAATCATCTTTGAGTTACATCTATTTATGCAAAAAAGTGTCCATATAAATATAGAAAAAGATGCAAGCATATAGTCCTTTGGCACTAAAACACCCATGCTTTGCAACAAACAAAATGAATCCACAAAACTTTTTGGTTGCTTAAAAACGATCATTTGTTTCAATTAATATTGCATCATACATGAGAAGTTCTTTCTTTCATAGTTGGTGTTGTACTAGCAAGAAAAAAAATTTAACAGTCCCTGTGCCCTTCATTGTTAAGGATTCATTAAGAAAGATCACACTACTGCAGTTGGAACACCAGATCTTGCTAAAGAATTAGCATTCTTCTGGTAGTCTTCCTACCAAGATACGTTCAAGGAATTTCACAAGACCCTTGTGATAGATGGATAAATGAGAAACAATTTGCTCCGTCATACATCTGAGTGGAAACATAAGATACTTTGATGTTCTCCCTTTGGACTCAATCAGCCTAGAGTGTTCAAGGGATGACGTCTTCAAATTTGTTCGAACAGTAATGCTATTCTCAACAAGCAGAGGAGTAATGCAATCACTTTTTTCTAAGATCTTTGAGTCTGGAGATCTAGCCACCCATTTCTAGACTTTGTAGTGCTTCCTTGCTTAGATTTCTCCTTAAAGATCAATGTTTATTCCCTTAGAAACTGAATTAATCCTAGTTCTGTTATATCGAGAAAGAAATCATAAACCAATACTTACAAACTTGATCCAGGAAATACTTACATGAGAATATGTTTACCATGTAGCTTTTCAGAGTGCTTATCAATCCAAGATGGTAGGTCACTGTATTGCCTTATTTCAGGATCCAAAGTCTCCACATTTGTTGCTTGAAACTTCCCAATCCTTGTCTCATATAAGTTCCTTGCATCCAGTAAGACAAATTGATTCTGTGCCTGCACCTCCAAATTATTTCCTGCTACTGTACTTCCATCAGCAAAAATGGATTGATCACTTATGTGGTAGCCACCATACTCCAAGAATAGACATGAAACATGTAGATTAACATAGAAATTTATTTGCCAGTTTGAAAACAACCCACTCACCTGCATCATGGAGCACAGAATGAAACTCGACTGCAGAGAGGTGCCTTCCAGCATTGCAAACTTTCGGTGAATCTAGCAGATGATCCGACCTGAACGTAACTAACTCCTGTAAATACCACGACAAACTTAGACATTATGAACAATGTCACGGTTCATGCGATGCCGTAATTTGCTTCGCTCTTAGAAAGAACAATTCATCAAATTCCCAAATGAGATCTCGAATTCTTCTCCGAAGCATGTGTAAAATAATAACCTTAACAACTCGGATGGAGAGTGATGTGAACCCACATTCTTTAGCGATTTTATCATCGGAAGGGTGATCGCAAGATGCGAGCTTGAAATCGGTTCCCTCAAATAGGCTCATCGATTTCACGGCAGCAATGTGTTTCTCCAACGATGGCATGCTTCCCCCGACCTAATCACATTAATGATAACAAAAGTCAAATCTTTTCCAAAGCTGACGATCGAATCGAAGAAAAGAATCAAAACCACAAAGAATTAAAAACCAAAAAGAGGTATAAGAAGAAGGATGGTACAAGAAAGCCACTGTTCTTGGTGGACTCAAGAAAGGCTTACGGTGACATTGACACCGTCAGGGGCGATACGGACGCGGCCAAGGAGGGCGAGGGATCGGCAATTGGACTCGTAGAAATGAACGAGGGAGGTGATGTCAGGGACGGGGGCGTACTTGTAGTAGAGGAGAACACCGGCTCCATCGCCTCCCTCTGTTGGACTTTCCGAAGCCGCCATTGGACGCTCTTCAAAACCCTAATCCCCTCCCCGAACGTAATGACGTTAAAAAGGAGGATTGGAATGACCCGAGTGGGGCCCGTCTCCTAATGACCTTACAAATCCAATATCATAAGAGGCGTGTGCACCCAATCACCGGTGGTGACCCGACTCGCAATTCCTCACCTTATCTGTCGATAACTTCACGAAGAACACCCTGGGACTCTGTACTCTTTCTTCGACGCTAATGGAGGCCACTCTCATGTCTTCCTCCGTTGCGCAGCGTACCCTCTTCTTCCAATCTCCTCGAAGTCATGGGTTCTCGTCCCGCAGGCACTCCTCCTCCGCCTCGGACGCTTTCCAGACGAACTCCCCAGTAGACGGGAGAAATGGGCGGGGCCTGGTGGCAACTGGGGCCAAGAAGAGGAACAAGAAGACCGATTCCCATAGCTTCGCTCCAAGACCAGACGAGTCCACCGGGCCTTTCCCCGAAGCAGTTCTTCTTAAAAAGGTCCAATCTTGGATAGACACTTTCTAAAATCCTCCTAGTAAAGACCGCCATGTACCGGCTTCTGATGATGTTAGTAATTTACGATTGATTAAACATTCGATTTTGATGGAACTGATGGCACCAGATATGTAATTGGGTGTTTGAATGGTTCTTCAGAGTTCTACATAATATATTTCGTTTCATGTCTGTCGAGATGAACTCTTTCCATCTATAATCTCTACCAGGCTTTGTCTCTGTTATTTATTTAGTTTTTATATGAAATGGGTTTGTTCATGAGGTTCGAAACTTATTGGAAGATTCTATTGCTTTTTCTCATTGTTCATATGTTGGTGTGAACATTTAGTTTTGAACTGATATAAATTTTCGTCTGTGCCTCTCTATTATGATAGGGAAACCCTCACCTAGAGAATTACCTAGCTCAAATCCATATGCATTAAGACTTATAACCTAGCCAACTGCTAACGAAGGCCCTGTTGGTTGACTTGGAATGCTTCTCATTGTAGAATTCTCCTATTGCTGGACTTGTATCTAGATCTTAGTCTGGTTTTAACTTTATCTATTTTCTAAAATTCAGAAAGTTGTCAAGGAAGATGGTAGAGTTTTGCCTGAATTTGCAGATGCTGAAGAAGGTCAGAAGTGCAACCTTGCTCATTGTAAAATATATATTTCATTTCTTTTTGTTTTAATATTGGAATTAATATGGTCATTATCTTTTGCAGAGAAACTCTTTGAGTTTCTGTCCCTTCAGCTAGAAAGCGACTTGAATCTTGAAAGAAGTGAGCAAATCATTTTTCCTTAGTTCTTCAGTTCTTATTCATATCATGATTGGTTTTTAAATATCATGTTTAATTATCTTTACAATATCTCCTTTGAAAAGCTTCTGCTGAATATCGAAAAAGAGCTTTGTTCTTGAAAAACAAACTTTTATTATGATTATGGCCTGAGACATAACAAGCTAGTTGCAGATATTGATTATAAGTTTTTTGTACCTTCGCCTGCTGCATAAGAGCTGTCAGCCCATCTCCTAAAATAAGCCTCCAGCTTTATCCATTATAAATACTCACATCCTGGTAGCAGTTTTCTTTGATGGATTAGCCATTTGCATAGCATTATCAATTAAGTTGTCCTAAACCTAAATTCTTACCAGCAGTTATGAGCAACATAGTTCCCTGGAAGTTGGTTCCAATAAACTATAGAATATGTCTAACCCATAAATATAGGTGAATTACATGAGAACTAATGGTACTGATTCAGAATCAAGGGAACTGATAAAATTAACCCTGACAGTAATATGCACAAACACCTTTTGTAATTGAGCAGTCCCAGTTAGAGCTAACTTTCACATCAGTTATAAAATTCCGGCCGGCTGCCAAGAAAATGATATAGGAAAAAAAGAGTTGTTGGCATCTAGCTATAAAAAGAAAGACTGAACTCGCTGACGGGAGGGAGGAAGTCAATCTCTTTCCGTTCATGATTCCAGCCTAGGACGATGGTTTACATCAAATACTCAATGCTGTTGCCAAACTACCCACATCCTATGGTATGAGGAATGAGAAGGCTGATGCTAGGCAGATAGGTGGGCGTAGAGAAGGTGACATCCCAGCCTTAATTACCACCATCATTCTATATCTGGGAGCGAACTTGGTACTAATGTAAGGACATCCAAGCTCTAGATTGACCATTTGCCTCTAAAGAGTCTTCTTATCCACAAGGACAATAAATTCAAAATTAGTTTGTGGTGATCCAAGGATATCAAGCAATTAATTAGCCACAATATGAAGCTCTCTAAACAATTTTTTTGTTTTTTATGCCAGTAAAACTTTGTTTGTTTTATGCTCAATGCCTGAGGTAGTCAAAGCCCTGCTCAAAATTAATGGTTAATAAGACATGTTTAGTCATTTTCTTGTGGCTAGTAAACTGGTTGATGACTTAGCACCATCCCAGGGAATCAAGATGTTTAAAAGTCTTTGCGAAATGTGCATAAAGTAATTTAACTAGTTCGGTATGTTCACGGAATACAATAAGGAACGTTAATTATCTATTTGCTACTGGCAATTAGTTTATAAGCTGATGATGTAATCTTTGAATTCTTCAAGTTTCTAGTAAAAGCCAGCATAGCTCTACTAAAGATCTGGCCAATGACAGTTGGCATGAGCTGTGCATGCTTAGACCTCTCTGTAGATTTAGTGTTATGCAAGGTAAGTAATTTCGAATTGTACCAGCATACCGAGCTAAGCTCAGTATGGTACGGTACTTATGTACTGAGCGGTATGCTTTGGCATAACGCTTGGTGTATATATATATATATATATATAATAAAGTTTAAAAAAAAAAAAAAAAAGATGGCACCTTCGAGGCTTCTTCTCCCTGCGCAAATGAGGAGAAGTCGGCGATGACGTCGAGGCGACATGCGTCTGACAAGCGGCGCGAGATGTTGGCGACGGATCAGGATGTCAAAGGAGAGAGGCGCCAGATCTCTAGGTTCTTCCTTTTCATTCTCCCGCTTCTTCAACCTCTTCTTCCTTCTCCCTCGGTCGATACCGCCCGGTAGTGAGTGGCGACGGTCGAAATAGGTGGTACCATTCGGTATTGCCGACCTTGATGTTATGTCAAAGTTGCTTACAAGATAATGATACCTATTTGTTTTTGAAATTTCTGGTGGAACTGTATGACACAGCATTTCCATACATGGTTAATTGGATTAGGATCTTATTAATATCTTTACAAACAACCAAGAACCAGTGACATGCTTTGAATTGTCACTAAATCCTTAGACTGCTTTGTAGATGCAGGTCTGCATCAAAGTGGTTGAACCTATCCTTGATTCCTTTATGTTGGATCAAAGTTGTTCAAACCTCATTACACGAATTCATATTTCATTCTTTTATGTTGGACTGTGGTGCATAAATCTTTTGCTATGTTATCACACAGATGGGAGATTATGGTACATCCATAAATACACAGAATGTTCATGTGATGGAACATTCAGGCTCCAAATGCTATTTGCTTTGTATTAGTAGAGAGGTGATGCTAAAATGGATCAAATGAATATCATGTTTTATTTAATCGCCATGCCCCTAACTGAAAAAGTATAGATTGTAGTGCGGATCCATATGATGCATGTCATTCTACATAATTTTTAATATGAAACATCCATGGCGTGCTACATGTCATCCCAGGATACGTGAATGACAGTTTCCTATTTCCATGGATGTGGACAATAAAAAAGGCATATACCTAGTTCACATGCTTCTGTAGCAAAAACACAGTGTGCTGCAATTTTTTTTTTTTAATTTGTGGGATGGGTGGTACTTCTTGGCATTAACATGTATGGTGATAAATCCAGTTTCATTTTATAGTATCCTTAGTCTTCTACTTCTGTTGGCAGTGCGTCACTATGAAGTGGTTTATTTAATTCATGAAGGCCGTGTGGATGAGGTTGACACGGTCATTTCAAAGGTTCAAGGTACACTTTTTCTAGTCTCTTAATCTATCTGAGCTGTTTAAGTTGATTGTAAAAAGTCTCATGGTTGCTATACTGTAATAGTTCTTTCTGCATTTCTGATACTTAATTTTCTAGCTTCATTTAAGAGTATGCAAAGATAAATATGCAAAGAGAAACTCTTTTAAGTTCCTGATGGAGAATGAAAGAGAGACACATTTCAAAGTTAAGCTGGAAATTTTGAAGCTGATATGGAGTGGGTGAGGGGGGATGATTATTTTTGTATTATGCTTTTGTCCCATATTTTAGTTTGTCTTAACAACAAATTTTGCTAATTTGATATTTCCATATCTTGGTTCCATGTCTTTGTAGCTGCTTCTCCTAGAGACCAAATCACTTGTCTTACAAACTAAAGCCTTTGAGAATATGAAGGCGATTGTGAAATATCATAGACCTCAGAAGCCTGTTAAACCTTTCCATAGATCAATTCTTGTTTCTTATACATCTAATCGACTTTTTTAGGTGAATTAATGTTTGCTATTAGCCAAAATGACTAATAGTTCTTTATTAATCCCGGCATAGATAGGGGGTGGGAGCATTATGTAGATTGGGGCTTATCTGGAACACCAATAAATAGATGCAATGGAGGGAAGTGGCAGTGGATGTTTCTTTTTGTTTCAAAGTAATAGATGAATTAAATTTGACATATCTATTGATTTATGGACATGGACAAGTTGTGAATATGAAGGTTTCTCAGTCATAAGAATCACAATTGTAATTTAAGGTAGATGATCTTATTTAACTTAGTCCAGGGAGCCTTGTAATATTACAACCTTCCATATCATTAAGGTATTATAGCTTTCTATGATATCACAGTGACTAATTAATTATCCAAAAAAATTCAAGTGTTTACTCAAAGAGCTCTCCTAAGTGACAATATCTCTTAACCTTCATCTTGTGATTATAATGTGAGGTTTAACAAGAGCAACAAGATTGATGGTTTTTATGTAACATTGTGATCTTGAGGATGCCGAAGGAGGCAACTGCTGCTTCATTTGTAGTTCTTTGGCTGTGCATTCCATGGCACTGTTATTAGGAAAGTTAACTGGATTGTTTTTACCAGAAAAACCTTTTCCCCTTTATGGGCAATTTTTCAAAAGCTTTTGTCACCTTTCCACATAATCTTCTGTTGTTATACTGCTGTGTTTATGTTGTCCCGTTTTCCTGAATCTGCTGTTATTAAGGTCTTGCAAGGTTGTTTCTTTCTTCTATCATCTCCTTCCAGTTAATGTTACCAGAGTGCTGTCTTTTATCTTCTGAGTAGTGCACTTGTTGACCTAATGATGTATTACCACAAAGAGAAGACACCAGTTAAACGTTTTGGTACCTATGCCAAAGTTTGGCACCCCTTCTGATGATGTATTGCATTGTTTGTACTTTGTACCATCTTGATCTCTCTCTGTCAACTTATGTTATCATTTTCCTCCGTTGCAATTTCTGCTGTTGACACCTAGGTCTCTCTAGCAAAAACCCATCTAAACATCTCGCTGATTACTTTAAGGCATTACAAATAACTATTGTTGAACATTTTGTTGACCAGGGATTTATATTGACTAATTATTCACCCTACTTTGATTACTCTGTTATGTTTCCTAATAGTTGATGTTTTTTTCTTTGCATTTCTGCTTCTGCAGAATTTATCAGGGAGAAGAAAGGTAGGATTTGGAGGCTGAACAACTGGGGTCTTCGCCGACTTGCATACAAAATAAAAAAAGCAACACATGCCAACTATGTTCTAATGAACTTTGAGCTTGATGCGAAGTTTATTAATGACTTCAAGAGCCTGCTGGACAAGGATGAGCGGATCATACGGCATCTTGTTATGAAGCGCGATGAGGCTATCACAGAGGACCGCCCACCACCTCCCGAGTTCCACACGTTGCGTGCACAGCAGGGGGCAGTTGACGAAGATTTTGATAGTGAAGGTGAGGTCGAAGAAGAGGCTTGGGGGGATGATGAGATGGAGTTGGAAATGGCAGGCCAAGATGACTTCGACAATGAGGCCGACGCCAACATTATCATTGTTGACGTGGACAATGAAAATGATAGAGATGATGGCACTGGCAGAAGGGCAAAAATCTTGAAGACTATGAAGGTATCAAGGTAGTCTCCTAGGCCTCTTATTGATATAAGTTCTGGAATTAGTTAGCTGTCTGGGCATGGATGATTAAATGAAGTAATCAACCACTCCATACCTTGTTTGGCTGTGCATAGCTCTACTGTTCCATCCCCTATCATGTCCACATTCTAGCTATGATGTGAGATTACTGTGGAAAAATGATCATAAACCTACAATGTGGAATGAGATGCTTTCTACAGTCAAATAGTTAGCTGAGCTGCCCTTGATTTGTGTCTCAATTTTGCATCCTTGTGGCTCAAATTTGTGTCCCAAGAAAGCTATGCCAACTATTGTTCTGCATGCATTTGCAGGCTGGTGGATATTGTTTGTTTAAGAACTAGAACTATTCTTCCCCTAGAAAAGATAAGAGTTGCCAAAATTATGGAAATTAATATGAAGTGAAAACAAAGCATGCTAGGTTTGGTAATTGGAATAAGCAAAATTTTGGGTTGAGACAGCACAGGCAGCCTCATTCTTGGCAAAGTCCTGCATTCTGCATTTTCTGCACCAAAAGCACTGATGATGCTTGAATATGTAATTGCCCTGCTGCACACAGGAGATGAAAAAAACAATCATCAAATTAGTGTGACTAATGTTCAATGACTTATCTGTGTTCTAAGTTCTGGTTATTTAGATGATGAGGATTGCAGCTAATTTTCAATAGAAATCCTCTGAAGATCTTTTCCACCATGTCTTCTTGCTCACTTTTCTACAGCTATATGGCAAGTAATAAGCAAAGCTAACATGTTGTTAGTGCAAATTAACCATGTTGTTTCAATTAATTTTATTACTCCTTTTAATACTAGGTTTTATCCCAAGTCATATGATAAATAGTTATCTAACATATGGAAATTAGTCATGTCATATTAGATTTTAATAAGAATGTTCTTCGAATCAAATATAATATATCTTGTTGTTATGTCCGACTCAGTAGATGGAATCTTTTTTTTTTTCTCTTTATATTTAATATAATTATTATATATCATATATATTTTTTACTTGAGTATCAGAAAATCTCTCCTCTTGTATGAAGTTGGAAGATGATTCAAAGTAGGAAAGTTGACAACCAAAATTAACATTAAAACTAGCTGAATCATTTTTCTTGTTTTTTACTAATTGGTCTGCTCAGTCATCATGGGCCACGCAACCCCCGAAGTCAGGTCACTCGACCATATCACCAAAAGACACGGGACAGGTGGCATAGCCTTAGCTGACCTGGCACAGCGCTAGCCAACCTAGCATAGTGTTGGCTAACTTGGCACTGTACCGACCGACTAAGCACAGTGTCGATCGATCTAGCACAGCACCGATCGACCTATCACGGTGATAAGCACAAGTCTCAGAGGGCGGCATCGTCTGACACCAACCCAACAACCAAGGTCTCGAGACCTAACGATATCGTACATCGACTCAGCCAAGGATATTACCACCATTAAAGGGCCAAGGTACGGTTGTCTCTCGATCGATGAGTATAAAATCCACCCCTAGGTATGGATCAGGGGGGGGCTCTCTTTGACTCTCGGACTCTCTCTCTCTACACTGAACCCTTAATGTCATTTCGGACGAAAACACTGACTTGATCGTCGAAGAGGCCACATCGAGCACACCCCACCCCGACAAAAAGCAAGGCCTTTTGTGTAGGATCTCTCAGCGGATTCTAAGAAGGAGGATCTCGAGACATGCTCCCGAGCATACCTTGTCGATCTTTTCCCGACCGACGCAAATGAACTTGTGCACATAAGCGGAACCAAGCTCTGATGACTCCTCTACTACGACATAAAGTTCATCAACAATATGAGTTTCATTCATAACTTATTTCCTCTTGTTATTGGCATCTTATAATCTCGAAAGCTTCGTCCTACCCTAATTGATTTTAATATGAGTTTGCTCACCAATTATTAAGCATGACATTATCATAATGATAGATAAGACGAACACATTCGTTGATTAATCCATCACCATCTTATGAAAAGACATCTAAGATATTTATGAGTTTGGCTTTTACACTTTGTATATTTCTGAGTTAAGAATCAAGAAATTCCAGAATTTTTTCACAAACAATTCTTTTTCTCTCTTTCATTAAGACCAAAAGTATTACTAATCTCAAAAGCAAAGAAGTAACATTATCTTTTGGCTTTTTTATCTCTTTCATAATCAGCATTTTTCCATAATAAAAATATCAAAAGTCTTTTACTATTTCGAAATCACTATACAAAGGTGATCGGTGAACGAGATTCTCGGTAATATATGATATTATGTTTTTTGCATGTAAAAACATTTAAGTAATTTCTCTTGAAGGATTACAGGCTTCATAAACATTTACTTTATGGTGTGAATTTTTTCTTGACTTTTTAGCTCAATAATTTCCAAAGGTTATCAGTGATTTGATATCATTTATCTTTTCTATTTGGCAGTATCTGGATCAAAAGCTTTTAAGATTCCACTAGCGATTGAGATAATTAAACTTAAAATATCGATTAATGAAATCATATTGTTCAACAGAAGTTCTGATTAGATTTAGGTTTTCATATTGTTCAACAGAAGTTCTGAATAAAAATAATATTATTGAAATATATAACAGTTATTATTTATTTTATTAGCTTAATGTCCTGATTAATCTTATTTTGATTAATTCTTACGTGATCGAGTGTAATTTAATTTAATTTCGAGTATAACTTCATCGACTTTTAAGATAATCAATATTATTTTTTCTATTTAAAAAAAAAATATGATAATTTGTTATTAAAACATGAGATAATGGTGGGGAAGAATAACGCAGAGACGACAAACCTAGAAACAGAGAAAGGAGTCAAAAGAGAATAAGAAAAATGGGGGTGAAAGCGAAGAAGGATGAGTTGATAAGAGGAAGGCAAGAAGACAATAGAGAAGAGATGGAGGGAGATTTAATTGAATTGATTCATAATTTATTAAATTTTGAACAATGAGATAAAAGTCACAATAATATCATCTTTTAGACAATATGAACGGATTTACATGAATAAACTAAAAACAGATTTTACCCAAGAAAAAAAAATAAAAAACTTAAAAGTTTTTTAAATTTAATCTTTATTCATTTTTTATAAAATAAGTGTGTGTGTGTGTGTGTTGAATTTCTAGAAAAAAGTTCTTATCTTTAGTATTTATTCTTAAAGCATCATTTTTTATAAATAATAATTTTACCTAAGATCCTCTCGGACCCACTTCCCCCCCTACATTGTCTTACCTAAGATTCTCTGATATGACATAATGGTATATATATATATATAATATGTTTACAAGAGTAAACTAAAAACATATTTTACGCAAGAAAAAAAATAAAAACTTAAAAGTTTTTAAATTTAATCTTTATTCATTTTTTATAAAATATGTGTGTGTGTGTGTTGAATTTCTAGAAAAAGTTAGTATCTTTAATAATTATTATTAAAGCATCATTTTTTATAAATAATAATTTTACCTAAGATCCTCTCATATGACATAATGGTATTATATATATATATATATATATATATATATATATATATATATATATATATATATATATATATATGAGGCCTGTGTCGTAAAACCAGAGCTGGTAGGTCGGGGCTGAGTCGGTCCTGAAAAATATATCGGGGAAGGACCGCTGTCTCACATCATCGGGGTCCCGAGGGGACAGCATGCATGCATCACCCTTGAAAGCATGGTCGGGTGTAGCGCTGGCGCAAAAGAAACGGGAGGGACCGCCGTGTGAAACGTGCGCGGGTTTTCTATAAGATTAGTGTTATATATATATATATATATATATATGAGCGGGCCACCTTGGCCTGTGTCATAAAACCAGAGCTGCTTGGTCGGGCTGAATAGGTCCTAAAAATTATCCGGGAAGGACAGTTATATATATATATATATATATGAGGCCTGTGTCGTAAAACCAGAGCTGGTTGGTGGGGCTGAGTCGGTCCTAAAAATTATTGGGGAAGGACCGCTGTCTCACATCATCGGGTGCCGAGGGAACAGCATGCATGCGACACCCCTGAAAGTATGGCCGGGTGTAGCGCTGGCGCAAAAGAAACGGGGGGACCGCCACGTGAAACGTGCGCGGGTTTTCTGTACGATTAGTGTTGTGCAAACGTTTGACACGTGTGCGGTGTCGGCTCGTCTGCATGCGTGGCATGTGCCTCGTTGCTCGGTTTTTAAAGCAAAGCATCTTTTGTGAGGCGACAGCCCCCCATGCTTTCCCCGCCACGCGCATGCATGCGTCCATAGCGAGACGTCGTCTTATGGATGTATACTTTTCGGATCCTTCTTATTGACACATACTCCAAAGAAACCTTCTTTTTTTTTTTGACTAGACGAGGTGAGATAAAATAATATTAACAGTGTAGTGATAGGATAGCGGGAGAGGAAGCGAAAAGAGATCAAATAAAATTCTTAATAATAATTATAAAAAAAATATTTTAATGCTTCTTATTAGATTACAGACATTTGGTTTCTATGTGTTCTTCATTTGAAGAGGTTCACACATGACACAAAAAAAAAGCTTACTGCCGAGCGGTGTTTGGTTCTCTCATTATTTGATGTTGCAATCCATACCCAAAACTTGCGTATTTTTACCTTAATGTACAGGCCATCGAATGCAATTTGCACGTATGAGAAGACTCAATGGCCATTTTATGAGGGATTTAACTGAATTATTTTTTAGTGATATCTATCTCTAATGTCGCAAGGCTCACATTTTAGATAGCTCATATCTGCGATTGACTTTGAGATGATCTTATTATTAATAGGATTCCGACTCGTAAAATTTTTGTTTCTATATTAGCGGGAGGAATTGGACAAACGAGATAAAATTATTGAAGACACATGATAAACAAGATCATATTACTCGGGACCATGGCAAGAACCTTTATATGCATGGGACAAGAAACATAAACGAGGAATTGGACAAACGAGATAAAATTATTCAAGACAAATGATAGAAAGCACAAACAAGATCGTATTACTCGGGACGATGACAAGAACCTTTATATGCATGAGACAAGAAACATTTATGTTTTTTTTTTCTTTTTTTAATGGAGGGCTTTGTTTTTTTATTTTTTCGTTTCTTGTTCTTTATTTTTTTTTCTCTTTATTCTTTTAATAAAATAAAAATTATGATGTTAAAAGAGAATAGAAGTGTGTTTAGTAAGGTTTCGATTAGCATACGATTACATCAAGGATTTAATTTAAGTCTTTATCTTTTTTACATGACTAATGTATAAATTTATTAGTCACTTGTATCGTAGACTTCTCTTATATATGTTATTTTGGTGATGATGTTGTCCTAGTTGATGAAAGATTAAATAAAATTAATTATAAACTTGATAAATCTTAAAAACTAAAAGTTTTAGATTAAATAGAACTAAGATTGATTATATAAAATGTAATCTTAATGATTGTAAAAATATATAAGAGAATATAGTTATATTAGATGTGATAAGAAGTTTATTTTAAGTAAAATCTTTAGATATTTTGGATTAATTATTTAATAAAAAATAGAGATCGATAAAGATATTATTCATAGAAGAAAAATATGATGGTCAAAATGGTGAGGGGCATCAAAAGTCTTGTATAATCATCATATATCTTTAAGATTAAAATATATATATATAAGATAATTATGAGAACAACACTGCTTTATAGATATGAGAATTAGATAGTTAAGAAAAAAATACATACAAAAAAATTATATTGTGGATATGGATGTGTGGAGTTATAAGAAAACACCTTTGTGTATTATATTTATATTTTGAGAATATTTACATGTGATAGAAAGGATTAAAAAGAGGATTTAGAATGGTTTGGTATGCTTTACGAGTTTAAGTCTTCGAACTATACCAGTCATAAATCTCATATATGTTAATTCTTACGTGCTTATCTTAAACACATCTGAATCAAACAATTCCAATAAGTGTTTTAGGAAATGACAACTCTAAATTATTGCTTGAGAAACAAAATACAAGAGGGCAACACAAGTAAGAGAAGCACGAAAGAATAATTAAATTTTAATAAATTTTATAACCAGAGTGATTTACCCGATGTTAAATTATACACCAACTCATTCCAAGCCTCATCTTACGTTTTCTATCTTTAAACCCAAACCCACTTATAAAAAAATTAAAAAAAATTATCTAATAATTTTTTTTTGTTATATATCTGTTGGTGGGTATTCCGCCGTGTCCAAGGAGTCAACACAGCAAGGGTTCGACCTGTAAGTGCAATAAGAGGCCCAACGTGATATGGAGTTCGGGGAAGGGGTGCTTAAGTACTTGGTTCAGGTTGTCGCCTTGATGCAGGTCTTTCTCCTGATCCTGTCAAGTTGCTCATGCAAAGAAAGACCTTCGCCCGGAGGAGATCCCTTCGATGGCTAAGTTAGCGTTGCCCCTGTGAGAGTGTAGTTTGATGTCTCTTTTTCGGACGTTGAAGTTTTTTTTTTTATCTCTTTTGGAATTGAAGTGATCCCGCCCCCCGGAGTTGCCCTTGGGTGGCCTTTTATACCTGCACATCAACGCCTGGTCACGTCGCGTCCTCATCATGCTTCTGGCGCTTTCTACCAACTTGTTTAATGCTGCAGGCACCGTCGGTGACTGTTCGTGCTGTTGGTGAGGGCGTTGCGTGCTGCTTCCGCTCTACTGTCGTATAATATTTTCAGATTTTTTGGAGATCCGATAATGACTGCACGGCTACCCGATGTCGTAAAACCTCGACCACATCCGTCTGTTTGTGACATGCCACTCGTGTGGGTCAGATGACTCAGTTTGTCTTGGACCACGTTGTCTGGTTCGAGAAGGGGATTACTATTACCACTGTCAATATCAAAATACTAAAACTATATATATATCAAATGTTGAGGATCGGTAGTAGGTTTTATTAATTTATCATAAGATGCTGGAATCAAAATCTCGTTCAATCTGCCATCTCGAACTCCGCCAGCCGCCAGCCAAAACAAATACAAGGAGTGGTTGGTTGATGTTATCGATCTCGCTGGAGTTGCGTAAACGTAGCATTCGTCTGCACTAAATGCTGGCGTATAGATCATTTGGGCATGGTGGCAGAGACAACTCCTCTCTCTCTCTCTCTCTCTCTCTCTCTCTCCCCGCACGAGTTAAACGCATGAACAGAAAGCTAGGGGATGCTGCAGAATCCCAGGCGTCCTCGACCTTCGCGTAGTAGATCCACGAACGGCGAGCGATCCATGCAGCCAGCTTCCTTTCACTGCAAGTTTACTTACGCCTGCGGGCGGAACCCTCGAAATAAGACAAACACCTAAGAGGAGCTGCATGCACTCGCATGACAGGACGATCTACTTGCATGCACCAGACGATCTCAGGCACAGTGCATCATCGTCTCCCTGACGCAGGCGAGCTGGCCTTTCGAGCTTCAGTGATACAAACAAAGGCTGGCCACGAGGCACACATGAAGTCCTGTGGTTCCGTGAGCTCTCTGTGATGCACCTTATCGAAAATGGCAGCAGAGTGCATGCATGGTGCACATGAGAACAGACAAAGGGTCGCGATATATGTTAAACAGTTGTCAGGCAAAGATATTATATGCACACACGCAGTACATGCAGCAGCTTCTACATGGTTTATCGCCACAAGTACACACGTGGAGTTGAAGCTAATGGCGGTATGACAGTGAACACACAAGGATCTGTGCCATGGAAATCAATGGCGCAGAAAGCTTAGAGAAACCAACGAGAGAGTCCAGTCCACAAAACCATTGTCTCTCTCTCTTTCTCGTCAACTGCTACACCTTCAAATAATACCTTCAAATAATGAAAGCAAAAAAGGATCCACAAGAAAAAAGGGAGCCTGTCACTTCCAAGCATCCCATGAACGGGTGGAAGGCCCTCAGGAAAGCATCCGACGTGATGCAGAGTTCATGCGGATGAAAGGAACGGTCATGACGACGAGTTGGGTACTGCTCGTTTCGCCAAGATCGACTGCATCAATCAGTATCAAGGTTTGATCATTGGTGAAACATTATGATGATGAGTCCTCCGGTCAAGTCCATCAATGCCGGCCTCCACAATAATACAGTACAGTGAGAGACCGATAGGCTCTTCGGAGAGGAGAGAGTGATGTGTTGCCGCAGCGACGTAAGCGATTATAATGGACCGCAAATAATTGGGAGGCACAGCAGACAAAAAGATCACAAACTTGCTATGTGGCCACCAGCCGAACTCCACGTCGCGTGAGATGACCGACCTTTCCTTGTCGTATGCGTCGGTTCCGGATAACGTAAGTTGTTCTCTCGTCATTCCCGCCGTGCTATCCCGTACCTAACCGACCACCCCCGGCTGGAGTCCAAAGAGGGCAAAGGGAGTTGCCATGAAGGTTTACTGAGGTCTCTTGTGAGATTGGGTTGGTAGTGTTCGTGCTATAAATAGGCGCGGGATTGGAGTTCGATCTCGGGGCAGCGAGGCAATATTTTTCTGGGGTTCGGTTTGGTGGACTGTGGACCTCGAAATGGCGCGCCTTTGAGCCCCTTCGATTCGTGGGATTTCTGATTCTGGACATCCGGAGGATCTTGAATGGAGATCGCAGGTCCCGTTACGCCCGGCCAGGTGCGTGGAATCATGTCCTTTTCGGGAGTTGTCGAAGAAATTTGCAAGTTTTGTTTCGCCTCTTTAGCGTAGTCGAGGCAAAACTTCTGCCTTTTGTGGATGCTCTTGCTTCCTTCTCTGTTCTGTGAAGTTCTGATTTAGTCTGCGAGAGTGAGATATCAGCGGGGATGGGTTGGATTTTGCCTGCTTTAGCCATCGACTAATGTGGATTGGGCATGCACTTGTTGCAGGTGGCGGTGCTTCTTGGGTTCGTCCCGATTCTTTTGGGGTGGCTGTGTGCTGAGCTGCTAGAGTTATGGAATAACTCGCGGTTTTTGAGGATGTAAGTTTGATAAGCTTTGGATCATCATTACTGCTATTATTAATTTTTTTTCCCTTTTTTGGATTTTCCTGCTTTCTTTCTGCTAGCCATTGCAGCGTGAGTTGTTTTTTGCTTCTTATCATTTATGCTGCTGGGAGAATCATAATGCTCGAATTTGATTGATATTGTTATACTTTCTGCAAAGAGTAGCATCTTCACAGTCAGATAAACAAAGCAACACTTCTACCTCTACTTGCAGGAATACTTGGTCCAAAAATAAGCATGATCCTAAACAACACTTATCAAGTGTTGAACATCTGAATCAGAACTTTGAATGCATCATGTTATGCATGATGGTTAGGAGTTATGCTAACTTGTTCCACGGTCATCACTTGCAATAAACATAAGAATTCTGATGATGTCCGTGCTTGATATTTCAACTCGTTCTAGTCTGATTTCCTTTATATATTGAAAGTTTGCATTCTTTATGGTAGGCATTCTGATGACAATTCTATTGGTTTGGACATCGGATCACTTGGGGAAGAAGCTAAAACTCAATTACTAGCTGGAGGTTTTTCGGTAGCATCTTCAGTAGCCCACAAGCAAAGATCAGGGCTTGTCAGGTTATTTGTGCACAGTGTAGCTGTATACTCAATGTTCTATCACTGTAATTCCTAAGTGCCATTTTCTATTTTGTCACTGCTCAGGTTTTTCATGATGGACAAGGATTTTCTGTTAGAGAATCGCTTGACTTTAAGAGCCATGTAAGTGAAGGCGCTATTTGCTTTTTATTTCGAATAGTTTCTTAGTGGCAAGATCTAGTTGAAAAGTTGGGCTGATGTTCTTCAGATCAGAATTTGGAGTTGTGTTGGTCTATTTCTACACATGTGACAGAACAAATCTTTTTGGAGAGTCATCAAAGGTGCTATTTCTTTCCCTAGTTACAAGAGGCCGCATGCTGCAACCAATAAAATTTAGGATTGCTGACTTGCAAAATTCAAGAATCATTATTCGCTAATCAGATCTCAAAGATGTGCAAAGGGATATACTCATTAATATGTAAATCACAAATTTCTCTAATCTGACAAACGTATATATACGACCACTGTCAGTAATTACTTTAATCAAATTTCTTGCTTCGAATGACTGATATATTGGGACTTCTAATCGAGTCCTAGTCCACCCTTAGGTCATCGGTACTTGGTTTTACTTAGAGCTCTCTCTGAAGAAACAAAAATAAGGTTGACAACACTGAAGGCTTCTAAACCTGATTTAGAATGCATCACATCTTGTTCTTCAGAGGAAATTTTACCGTGGAAGACTGTCACAATAAATGGCATAAGCATCAATGTCTAGCTCCATAGTTTCAAGAAGAAGGCTAAACTTTTGCAGGGTGAAGTTATCATTAAATGAATATTCTGTGATTTGTTTTCCATAGTAATATCTAACTTCCAATTCTCCTTAAGAGCTATAACCCTTATTAAATGTATGTTCTCTTTACTGATTCCAATGAGAAGCATGGATGACAAACATTTTAATACAGTTAAGGAAGTCACCCCTCTTATTCCGATACAGATGTGTGGCACCTGGAGTAGCAGTATTACATAATCTCTATAATGTCGTTCAGCTCATCGCTTCAAGCTTCATCTTCTGAATTGTAACCTTTCCATGGCTGCACAGTATATAAACTGTCTTTTGTCATTTCGCAGAGCTACAACAGGGATATTTTCTTTTTTCTGTATTTTCTTCTCATCATTGTCGCAGCAATGACCTCATTCAAAATCCACCATGATACCTCACCATCGTCGTCCAGCTCAGTCCTGTACCTGAATAGGAACCAGACCGAGGAATGGAAGGGGTGGATGCAGGTAAGAGAACCAGAACAGTGAAGTGCTTCTTTGTGGCAAGTGCTCTACCTAACATGTGTGTTTAGTTGTCCAAATTAGACGCATATTACACATGCTGATAATATTCTTTCTTTCTTTTCCTTTTTACATTTGTTTGATCTTCAAATGGATAAACGTTCGTGTAAAATACAAAAACAACTTTATGGGTTTTAAACATGGATGTTCTAAAGGACACAGGAAACAGTGTAATATTAGGCTAGCACCTGATCTTTTTCTTGTTCAAACTAATTTCATTAGTCCCAGAATTAATCACATGTGATACACCTGGATGTTATGATATTCAGTAATCTTCTCAGATACTGGCAAATAAACACTTCCGAAAGACTGAAAATTCCATTTCCATATAGGAGAATGTTTGTTTCTTAAATGGTTTTTGAAATTTTGAAGTCTCAAAACATTCTTTCTGTTATTAAGATGACACTTTGTTGCCCATATAGTCCTCAAATCTTTATCTTCTGCAATGATATTCTGTTTTAGAAACCTCTGTTTTCTCTTGGGGCTTACGGCTTTGTTGTTGTTGTTTTCTTTTGGGGCCATGGTTTCTAATTCAGTTCTTTACTCGTATATGACACTGGGGAACTTCTGCTCTGTACCACGGTTTTTAAAAACTCCAAGTATCAATTGTTTCATAACTTGATGCTCTCTTTTTTATTCAGGTGCTCTTTGTGATGTATCATTACTTTGCAGCCAAAGAAATTTATAATGCAATTCGTGTCTTCATTGCTGGTTATGTGTGGATGACTGGATTTGGTAACTTTTCTTATTACTATGTCCGTAAAGATTTCAGCTTCACACGGTTTTGTCAGGTGATGATCATACACAAGTCATTCTTCTTTTCTTGGCAATTTTACTAGCAATTCTGAAATGGAAGCTGATAACTTCTGTCATGTTGAACAGATGATGTGGCGGCTGAATTTTTTTGTGGCATTTTGTTGTATTGTCCTTGATAACCATTATATGCTGTATTACATCTGTCCGATGCACACATTTTTCACCATGATGGTCTACTGTTCGCTTGGAATTTTTAACAAACACAACAATATGGGATCAGTTATTGCTGTCAAAATCGCTGCCTGTTTTGTGGTGATTGCTGTGATATGGGAGGTACCACATGTCTATGATATTGTTTGGAGCCCTTTTGCTTTCCTCTTAGGTGGGTGTCCAGGAAACTACTCTTTATTTTCTTAGCCTGCTTGCACTTGATTCCAAGCTAAAATGAATATGTTATAACTGAACCCTTCAAATGCAGCTTACAATGATCCAGACGCGACGAAGAAATTCCAACCTATGCATGAATGGCATTTCCGTGCTGGTCTTGATCGCTATATATGGATAATAGGAATGATATATGCCTACTATCATCCAACAGTAAGATCTTTACTAACGTGTCAGTGCATATGCACTGCTGGTCTTTATTTTTATCTCTCATCCTTAGTAGCGTTTAGCATCTCCTCTGTGTCATCTTTTAGGATCCTACATGACAAATTAATTATTTTGAAGCTCGGGTTGTATTAGCACGCTGCTTCATATAGGTGTGACAAGGTTGTGACAGTGTCTTGGTCTTTTGATACAGGTCGAGAGATGGATGGAAAAACTAGAAGCAACTGAAGCAAAGTTGAGAATATTCATCAAAACTTCCATTACCGCAATCTGCCTACTGGTACTTATAAATTCAGCATTGATTTCTTTTCCAACTTCCTTTCATATCTGTTCATGGAGAAACTTCTTTCTCGCATTTAATTTATGTGCTGCTAATTGCAGGCTGGTTATATGTGGTATGAATACATATACAAGCTTGAAAAGTACACTTACAACAGATACCATCCTTATACATCATGGATACCGATAACGTATGCATTTTCCGTATCCCATTTTGATTTCTCCCATTGAACTGATGCTGATATATCTTGTTTTATTTGGTCATCATAAATCAGTGTGTATATATGCTTGAGGAACATCACTCAGGAATTTCGAAGCTATACTCTCACCCTATTCGGGTAAGAACATTTTTTATCACTGCAAATGAAGCTTCTTTGCGAACACTGCAGTTCTTAGATTTAACATGATCAGTAAACCAAATGTTTTGTGACAAATCAGGTGGCTCGGGAAGATAACACTGGAGACCTACATATCTCAGTTTCATATATGGCTCAGGTATGGTATGCACACCGAGCTTTTTTTTAGTTAGAAAAGGTTCCCTAATGTTCTTTGTGCATGTGACACAAGCAGATCAGGGAAGCCTGATGCACAGCCTCGACGACTACTGTCTCTTGTTCCCGACTACCCTATGCTGAATTTTATGCTCAACACCATCATATACGTCGCTGTACGTAATGTAGATGGTCATTCATCGAAAACGAGATTGCTGCATGGCATGAAATCAAAATGAAGTATCCACTTCTTTCAAACTGCAGGTTGCACATCGAGTTTTCGATCTGACGAACCGACTGAAGGTGGTGTTCATACCGACCAGGGATAACAAGCGACTGCTGTATAACTTGATTACAGGAGCCATCGTCTCGCTCACCCTCTACGCTCTGTCGATGGTGTTACTCAGTCTCACAAAGAAGCTGGTACGCATCGCTAAATGCTTATACTGCAAGTCTACTGTATCTCAATATCTTACAATATATTTTCTCTTCTTTGTCTCCTACAGCACATCGAGGCATGAAAGTCCGATCGACAAACAAGCATGCCATATTTGTATCCAATGCTCATCTGAGTCTACTAGTACGCATAAGTTTGACATCAGATTGCGGTGTCTGAAGCTAATTTTGACCTTGATGCCTCAAAGGTCAGCAAGGCTTCATTCTTGAGTTGTTGGTTGTGCAATAAGTTGATGTAAATACACGATTAATGTGAATTCTGTTGTCTCCTTTGCCAATAGCATAGTATCAGAAATTGAATAAGTTCAGAAACAATCTTATGCTGCTGCATCAGAACAGTCATTTATCTGTTCAAATGAACATTCATGGAAGATACAGTTGCAACTGCAAACATTCATTACATTCCTAGAACACACACAATCTCTCACTATGCACAATAGTAGGATAACTCTGATATCATTTGTCGTGATTCGATATCAGACAATTGATCAGTTCACTTATTGAGTCAAAACGATTAGCCCAATATGCTTAAATCCAAATTGAGACATACAGATTGGTGAAATAACAAGTCAGCTTGCAAGACAGTAGTCCAGGAAGAAAAGATTGCTGCAATATCTGCAACATAATCTCTCTCTAACCAAATAACAATGCTAGGTTTACAAGTGAGTCATCCATGGTTACCAACCCCAAACAGAGAACAAAGCCCTCACACACTCAATCCCATATAAAGGACAACTCCAATCATATCAAAGTACCACATATACTTGATTCAGGTGAAACATGTACCGGTACCACTTAACTAAGAAGGCCGATCACATAAAGAGGGCGATCTGAAAACAAAGCCCTGTAAACTTCCATTCTCATAGAGTTCTCTTAACTGCATTAGATTGTAATGATGAACAACTGGGAGGCAAATGGATCGATAACTCTGGTAAGGAAGGCAGTTGCACCAGATGGTAGCTAAGCTGCAGCAAAAGGAGCAACTTCGACCAACCTAAAATATCATTGCAATTTAAACTTTTAGCTGTGTTACAAACCAAAATGCTGGCTTTCGACAAAATCAGTTTTATGCAGTCACAAAAGAAATGAAAATTCACCAAGCCAGCAATTCAGACACTATCATTTTCCATTTCAGTCGCTTATCTTAAGTACAATGAATAATGTCATATAATAACTTGAGCGAAATAAAATTCATGGAATAGCATGTGGATTAAGCTACTTAAGTGATAGGTAGCTAAATTCCAGAGTCAGGTGTCATGCATTTAAAGGTAAGTGAGAATGAATTATTCGAGTCCAATGGTGATGCATCTTTAGAAGAAGGGAGGTTTAGAAACCTGAGCATTTAGTCTGGGAGAATTTTTCTTAGAGAAGCTGAAAGCAGGTCATGGCAATTTTTTTTTTCTTTTGTAGTGTTCCATGTAAGTTTGTTGACTAACAGGTATGTGCTATAACCTACCTCACAAAAGTGAGGGGTATGAGAATGAAGATTTTTATTTTCCCAAAGATATTAGGATCATAAAACATCATCCAATGATGAAGTAGGAAATAATTACCATTTTAATGGAAGTATGCAAATTCCTTATCAAAATTTACTAAATGGTAACTGCTTTTGTTAAGAATATCTCACCAATCCTGAGGCACATCCGTAAGAACACGAATGAAATTTATGCTTGCTAAGACAAAGTCATTATAAATAACAAGTGCTGGTCTTGATGCAAGACTACTTGAAGGATGGAGGTCAACTACCTGTACAAGAAATAAATAAAATGAAAACTCCAACCGTATTTGATATAAACAGTGATGCATAGAACAGAGAAGCCAAGTCAAATGATGTACAGAAGAATCATACATGGTGACCTTTCACTGTCGAGTAGTTGCCTGAATGGTCAAGATGTGCAACCTGCATAAAATATCCTGCCAGCAGGCCCTTCCTAACATTGCTGTAGTCATCGGAGCTCCTAAAATCAGTGGAGCACAGAGTAAGATCAAGCTTATGCATGATTGAGACAAGATGTCCCCTAGCATTGTCAGCAGATCTGAGTACAGTCTGATTGACAAAGTTACTTTTGCACCAAGTCGAATCCCCATCTGTATCATTACGCTCTATATGTTACTAGAAGTGAACATTGTGATATACGTGTAAATAGAGATGAGAAGTTATAACTTACTGCTTAGCTTGTACGCATGGTAGACATTCAGAAGACTAAGGTGATCACCGTGGATGTGGTTGAAAGTGGCCTTAGCTTCATCAGCAGCTTCCAGGTTTTCCAGAGGCCGTAAGAAACAATTTGGTACTGTTAAAGAACATTCTGAATCAGAGAAATTTACAGGCAACTTGATGCATGGAACTGAAAACAGTAAGGTGTTGAGAAGTTCCAAAGTATAGGATTGAGTCGACTTCAACTTGAAAAGTTTCCAACTATGTTTGCTCTCCCAAGTGTAACAACTTGGTGAGGTGGCCCTTCTTCCGGCCATTATTCTCTCACCATAAAAAAATCAGCAAGAATTCGATCACAATTGAAGGCATCATAAATAACAAAGGATAGGATAATTCTGAAATGGAAGTTAAGAGTGTCTAAAATCTGAGGAAAAAGAAATATGTTTGGTTTATATATAGGCAATCAAGAGGCAAAAAACTTGGGGGATGCAAGTGAGAAAGCTTGCATGTGTAGTTTTATGCACCTGACAACATAGCAGCAATCGAAAGGATCTCATTCGAGCAGCAAAATTTCGGGCTATCAACTATGGTCTTCGACATCTGAGGATCCAGAGGAAACTCACTCATAAGCTCACCCAAATGGGTCAGACTCCCCTCATCATCCACAGCACCTAAGCATTTCAAGGTCTCAACAGCCCGCATGACGGTTTCAGCAGGAGGAGGATCCATCAAATCAAGATGAAGCAAACTATCAAACCCAAGCTTTCTAAGCTGAAGAACAGTGCCTGCAAGGTTTGCTCGGAGAATCTCAGCAGAATCTTGTGGCTGAACTCTGTTAAAGAAATCTTGGGAATAAAGTCTAAAGCATTTTCCCGGGGCTGACCTTCTTGCACATCCTGACCTCCGTTGTGCACTCGCTCTTGATATTGGCAAAACCAGCAATGACTCAACTTGGAGATCTGCATTGTAAACCTTTTGCTTGGTGTACCCACAATCAACAGCGTACACAATGCCATCAATTGATAATGACGATTCTGCGATTTCAGTTGATACAATAACTCTCCGTCCAAGAGGGCCACCCTTTTTTGTTGGAGGTGGAGCGGCCTTGAAGACCTTATTCTGCATATCTACCGGCATTACGGAGTGGAAAGGAACAACTTTGACAGGTCCAATTTTGTCTCCCAAGTCCAAAATGAGTTTTCCAAGTCTCCAACAGCATCTCTCTATCTCCTCCAACCCAGTAAGAAATACAATTATGTCACCAGCTGATTCAGATACAAGTATATGGATAACCTTCTCTACTGCTGCCTCCACGAGGTCCCTCACCGGTTCGTTTACATAAGTGATATGCACAGGATGAAGTGTGGGCAGCGGTTGCACAATTTGCGCATCCTCAAAATAATCTCGAAACTTCTTCGCCTCGAATTGAGTACTCATGACTACAAGTTTAAGGTCACAACGAGCTTTCGTTTTGAACATGTTTTTGAAGTAAGCAAGAAGAATATCAGTTGCTAGAGTCCTCAAGTGCACCTCATCAAGAATTATCACCATGTAGCTTTCTAGGAACCGATCAGACATTGCCTCCCTTAGAAGCAGACCATCTGTTAAGTACCTACCAAATATTACATCTTGAAACATTAAAGAAGGAACCATGTAGCATGAACAGAGAAACAAACAGCCATGAACCAATGCATGGCTTCTGTTGCCACTGACAGGGACTTACTTCAAAATGGTCTGTCGGTCAGTGCAGTCTTCAAAAAGCACAGAGTAACCCACTTCCTCCCCCAACTTCACATCCATCTCTTGAGCAACTCTGCGGGACAGTGCTGTCGCTACCAAACGACGAGGTTGGGTGCAGGCAATCTGCTTCCCTTTACTTGCGTAGCCTGCCTCAATGACGAATTGAGGAATCTGTCATAGCAACAAGAAAGAGTAGATATCACCAAAAACAAAATTAGCAATAGTTTCACAAATCCCTACAGTGATCATGTTTTTCACTTATCCAAGCTAATGATACCAAACCATCAACCCAAGTTCCAGACTTCAATTTCCTTCTTCCTAATCTATATCAAATCATGAGCTTGACGACATGGGTCAGTGTCAAAGATGACGAATTTCAATTCCAGGTTCGAATCAACTTCACATCAAGCCGGTGTTCCACCGAAAGTTATATGGCGTCGAACTTTTTTGGACGTTGGATAAACGCAAGATGAGATTTTGCTTTTTTTTATTGCTAATTCATACTCAAATCACCTTTCTTCCACGCTTGGGTGGGTCGGTCTCATCAAATTCAATATTTTCCATATTCCTTTACCGATTGTTTCGACTAATACCACAAAATTCGCAGACAAATGGATTATAGAACAGCCAGAATCCGATATATAGTAATCAAAGAGTGGTAAGAGCCCCAAAACAAAACCAAAATGTAGTGATGATAGACGATGGAGACAGAAAGAGAGCAGTGGTGGTCAGCGGGGAATGACCTGGGTGGACTTGCCGGACCCGGGTGGCGCCGCGACGACGACGACCTGACGCTTCGCGAGGGCGTCGAGGAACTTGCTCCGCTGACCCCACACGGGAAGCTTCATCCGCCGCTCCAGCAGCTTGTGGTACCGCCGCGAGAACGGCGATCCCGTCACGGGATTCACCTCGACCGCCTCCCCCTTCTCCTTCTCCCCCATCGCCACCTCCACGATCCAGAACTTTCCGACGCTCGATCGCGTGCGAGGAGGACGATGCGAAGCCACGGGCAGAAGGAAGCCGAAAAGACCTCGGCGAGTCCCGAAAGGAAAGCGAGGAAGTGCCGACGAAGCAACGTCTCGATCAATTCTTTCACACGTGCGCTCACCTAAACCGTCCGATGACAAATAAGGCAGAGTGGGCCCCATTATTATTACGGCGGCCTGTGCTTTACGATCCGCGCGAGGCTGATTCTGTGATGCAGATGGCTCCCCACGTGATCGATGAGCCACATGCTTTGAGATGCGAGCTAGACCGACGTGTTTTGCATCCTCATCGTCTGATGGTGGACGTCCCCGATGACCTCAGCTCGCTTGATATCCGAGCAAGCGAGCCTGACGTGTGTCGTATGCAGACCTCCGATGATTGCGGCAGCGCGGCGCTTTGCGATCCGCGCGAGGCTGATGCGTGCTGCAGGACCGTCTGATGATGGGCATTCTTTGGGTAGAGCTCGTGTAATAGAAGACAAAGCTAAAAGGTAACAACATGAACATTAAACACTATACACTCGAGAGCGATCTACCAGCCGACTTCCAAGAAACCATCTCATTACAACACTGCTGATTCCAAAGAAACCATGGAAGATGTGTGTTTTTTTTTTTACTTGTGGAGGAACAGTAGCACAACACCTTCACATTAAAGTTCCTTACTACTAACTAGTACAAGTCCTAATGCAAATTTCAAGCACAGCAGGCGGATTCTTTGTAGCTTCTTAGATCTTATCCCCAACCAGGCCATCTCGGTCCATAATTAGGGCAGGCCGAGCCCTTCTTAAAAGCTTAAAGAACAGTAAACTTGGGGAAACAAAGATGATCACCGGGCACTATCGCTTAGGTGGTCTCTCATCGTCGTCGTCGTCGTCGTCGTCGTCGTCGTCCGAATCATCTCTACCTGGTCTCTTCCGCTTCGACCACACCTCGTCCCTCCTCGAATGGCCCCCGCCACAACCCCGACCGTCATCTGCATCTCCGGTGTCGTCGTCGTCGGTTTCTTCACCACCGTCGAGGTCGCTTGCGTCTTCTTGGCCTTCTGCACGAACCACTGGCCGTGCAAGGAATTCCGTTCCTAGTTCTTCCTGCAAACCAAAACAGATACCAGAACCGGATGGAAGATAAAGAGCACACATCAAATTTGACTTGCAATAATAATTACACCAAGAAAGGAAACAAATTTGAGTTGCTTCAAGCAGCAGAAAAAAATAGAAAGGTGAAGAGATAAAGACGGAGACAACTCTCAGATTTCATTGTACCACTAATTAACAATACTGAAATATGCCTCAGATTTTGTTACTGCTGTTTGAGATCAACTGCACACAAAAAAAAAAATGGGGATCAAACATGTTATGGTATAGTTTTGGTACCATCTCCAGAGAAGAAGGTTTCACCTACTAATCTAAAGACCAAATCTAACATGTTATGGTGGGATTTGTATGCTACCAATTTTGCGCAAGAAGGGGCATCGATATGTAGGGAAATAGAACGGCAATATCAATATGATCGATTGAAGAAGTTGAGATCAATTTCAACTTGCAGTATTCCAGATTCAAAATTAAGATTTCTGAGGAGAACAAAATCCAGATCTTGAAGAATTGAAGAAAAAATCGGCGCAGAAAAAATACAACCAGATGAGCAGATCTACGCGGCTAATCAAGCAGATCAACCAAGTTTAGCCAAAAAGAGGATTTCAGATGAGATGTGTACCTCTTCTTCCTCGGAATCTCCGTCGTCGTCGTCGTCGTCGTCGTCGTCTCCGTCGCCACCGTCACCGCCTTCCTCTTCCACTTCCTCTCCCTCATCGTCATCGTCCGCTGGCGCCTGCACTTGGCGGTGATACTCCTGCGGCGTGACCTCCTCCACGTGGTCGTCGTCGTTGTCTCCCTCAACATCATCACCATCATCTTCCTCATCCTCATCGTCGTCGTCGCCGCCATCTTCGTCGTCGTCCTTCAGCTCCACGATCTCATCCGAATCCTCCTTCTCCTCCTCTTCGCCATCGTCGTCGTCGTCGTCGTCGACATCATACACCTCGGCCTTGCCGTTGACGGCTTTGATCTCTTCCTCCTTCCTCTTCTTCCCCGCCTCCATCTCCCTCTCCTCCGCCGCCGCCGCAGCTCCCTTCATGTCTCCTACTTCCTACTCTGTTCCAGAACAAAATTTAATCAAAAATATCGAGGAAAAATACGAATCGAAATCGAAATTAGGGGAAGAAGAAAACCGGGGTACGAAGACGGGGAAAGAGAGAGAGAGAGAGAGAGAGAGAGAGAGAGAGAGAGGATTCCGGAGACAACCAGCCTCCGACTCCAGCGACGATCTCGACCGTCCGAGAGAGGAACTCGTCACGGATCGATGTCGTGGACGCCGATCAGACCGCTGGAGCTCACGAGCTTAAGGGTTGTGCTTTCGCGCTGGCGGTCACCTCCCCTGCTCGTGCCGCGGCTCCTCTCCGAGGGCTGACGTCACTATCCGGAACCCCTTATTAAACCTGCCTGCACATATCATATAACAAACATGCTTTGGGGGGATCGCGTAAACGGACAGAGGCGGCCGCCGAGAAGAGAAGATTCCGGAGCACGCCGTGTCGGGAGCGGTACGCTCGCTCGCGGAAGATATCGTGTTCCACTTGGGCCGGGCTCGTGCGATTGTTCGTGGGCCAAAGTGGGCGACTTTGAGATTCGCGCAAAATCTGCGCCACGTTAAGTGGTGCGGGGGCTTAGAAAGCGTGTCGTCGGCCCTCGTTTATATTAGAGTCCAAATTCCATGCAGAATAAGCACAAACATGTTGCGTGCAAAGATTCGACCGAACTTAAACGTCGTAATCTACAACCTTCTTTTGAGTTTGTATTGTTCGTTCTCGTCTTTTACACGAAAAAATAATCATCCGACTTTAAACGACTGGAGTGGGAAGGGGGTGTATCCAATGGATACGCATCACCTCCTCTTGCTGTCTCCCTCGACGATCCCTTCGGTGCCTGCGAGCATCAAGTACTTGTCTTTCCTGGTCAGATTGGTGCACTCAAACCCCAGAAGCCTTCCGATCTGCCCTTGCAGATGGTTGGCGATCTCGTAGCTGCTGCACTCCTTCCCGTCGATGGAGCGAGTGGCCACCTCGCCCATGAACTCCACCTCGTAGCATGGGGAGGGGTTCATGAGGAAGTACAAGGGGTCGAGGTACTTGAACTTGCTGGTGCTCGTGCCGTAGAACATGGTGACCGACGTCTCCAGCGCGACGGGGACTACCTCCTGGCTCACCTCCGCGAACAACGGGCTGAAGCGGAGCAGATACGGCTCGCGGCACGTCGTCCCTTCGGGGCACACCACGAGGTCCCCCTCCTCCAGCAGCTTCTTCATCCGCCGCCTGTCCTCCTCCCTGTTCCTCGTCAGCCTGATGGTCCGGATGGGGGAGATCCACTCGTTGATGGGGCTGACGCTGTAGGTGGTGGCGGTGACGTTGCGGCGGAGGACCGCGGCGATGCAGAGGGGGTCGAGGAGGGTGCGGTGGTTGCTGATGTAGAGCTGCCTGCTGCCGGGGGAACCGCCGTCCGCCTTGGGGTGCGCCGTGGAGGAGGAGGTGACGAACCGGTTGCGCATGCCCAGGGCGGCGAGCAGAGGGACGGAGAGGGCGTAGGGGAGGCAGATGAAGAGGAGGACCCGGGCGACGGCGAGGGGGAAGCCGAGGGGAAGCCACAGGTAGATGCAGAGGGTGGACATGGGGGTTGGCCTGAATGCTATTCTGCCGTCATGGAAGACCAGGGGCTTAGGATACCTCGATCTGGGTAGCTGCTGCCACCTTCTCTTCTCAACCTCACTCACCAAGTAGACATCCTGAAAGCAACACAAGGGCGACCCAGATCAGCGTGCACCTACCTTACACACGACGACCTGTACTTACCATATAAAACATGCACAAGTATTTTAGTACGTATCCAACATCGTGGGACGTGTTGATGTCGATCGGACGTACCAGCCAAAGAACAAAAAAAGTTCAAATCAGTGTGTGATGTTTCTTCAAATGAAACCAGACAAATCAAGCTCGAGGCAGCGGTGAAGGTGGGTGCAGAGTTTTTTTTTTTTTTTTTTTTGCATGGTTGGCGTGGGGTAGGGACATGACTGACCTTGCAGCAAGTGAAGAGATGCTGGTGAAGAGAACTGGAGTAGCCTCCGAATCCAACGACGCCGTCTTCCGTCACCCTCCCACCCGCAAGCAGCTCCTCCAAAGCCAAGCCAGCCTTCACCTCGCTCTCCTCCATCAACCCAGTGTAGTAGCCACCAACCACCTTCAGCTCCCGCCCCAACACCACCTCCACGTTCAAGTACTCCTTGAGGAACCCTTCCACCATAGCGGTGGGCATGGAACTGACGCACACCCTCCTCCCTCCTCTCCTCAACACCTCGAAGCCTTCCAACCCCACGTCTTCCAGGAAGAACTTGGGGAGCACGGCTCTCCCCACCCTGAAGCTCTCCTTCCTCACACCGAGGAAGCAAACCAATACCATGAGCCTCAGGGCCAACTCACGGCTCAGGCAAGAGATGAGGGGGTAGAGAGCCAAGAGAAGTAGGCCTCTCAAGAACCCTCCCGCCTCCAGTGCCACCAGCATGAAGTATGGGAAGGTGGAGGAAGTCCTGAGAAGCGCTCCCTCCATGTCACAAACTATGGTCTGGGTGGAGAGCTTTTCCGGGGGAGGGTACTTGTGTGTTCTTCCGTAGGTTGTATAAGAATTCCTCAGTCTCTTTAGCATGAACCTGTAGAACAGGTAAAGGGACTCGAGCAAAGCCTTCGAAATCATATCCTCTCTCGCTCTGTCCTGAAAAGATCTCCTTCAGTCTTACCTGACAAACACGAGAAGAAGTATGGTTATATATAGAGAGGGGATAAAGAGAGAGAGAGAGAGAGAGATTATAAATGGGAATTGAAGTCATGACAGTACTTGAAAACTCCAGAGGCTGTCTTCTCAAGGTCATTGGCAAGAATCAGATGCGATTGCAGCAAAATTGAAATACGCGTGGATCATTGGTGGGTGAAGCTGATGGCCCACCTTAACTCGAGAGACAGCAAAACTGAAACACCCGGTGGCACTACGCGCACCATACATTTGGTAGATCAACCGATGGCGCCGCGAGCATTAACGCCGCCGGCAAGCCCATTGGTCGAGCAACACCCGCGAACGAAACCAAAGCGCTTTCGAAAGCGTTCGCAGATTAATGACGAACGAGATTGGTTCCCACCCTCTACAACCCGAGTTCACACAACCGATCTCCCTTCGATTTCCGCGGGTGGGGTGGGGTGGGGTGGGGTGGGGGAGGGGGCCGAGTACCTGAGGTGGGTGGTGGCACAGTTGCAGTGCATCAACTAGACGAGAGTGCAAACAACGCATGCCAATTCTGTGGTCTCATATGTTTTGAGTGAAATGAAAGGGCAAGGCATGCACACCGTAGTTTTTCGTCTGAGCTGTGTCCTCCTCCTGCAAACTGATCTAAGAGATTGCTGCAGCGCAGAATATTAAGTCCAAATATATTCTTGATGAAAAAACTAAAGTTTTGGTATGTGACAAAGAAAGGTGAGGAGACCTGATCTTTTATGAATGTGACAAGGGGATAGATACGTCGTCGTTAATGCAGGATTCCATCCATTGGCGGTCCTGCAAGACATGTTCAAGCAACGTAATACTTACTCTTCTTCGTTAAGAAGAAAACTTCAATCTAGAAACCTACACACAGTTATTTTATGTCTAGATATCGAATGAACACATACGAAGTTAAATTCCTTTATGATAAGGATGACGTTTAGGAAGGGGATAATTGGTGGTCTGGAAAAGCCTCACTTTCCAAGAAGGTCTGCAACCTTTAAGGCTCGAGCTAATCTCTCTGTAGACCTACAGAAGAAATATAATTGGACTTGGCACCAAACTTGTGATCTTCCTACTTCTTGCCTCATGTCTGCTACTTGTCATTGTTACAATTAACCCTTTTTTTTTTTAGTAGATAGATAATGATCACGATATCTAAAAGCAGGGCTACAACTCACGTATACAACTGTTTTGTCCTTTTGTCATCTGCACCCCTTTATGTCTCCTCCCCCTCCCTCCTTGTTGTTGTGATCATGGCCTAGACATTATAAACATGAAGAATTTAAATTTCTAATGCATAAAATATACCAACTCAGAATAGAGAGAGAAAAAAAAAATAAAAAATAAATGCAGGTGCCTTATATGCAAAAAAAAATCATAACTCTCAAAAAACTTTATTCTCTAAAAGAGGATTCAGAAGGATATGTGTTATATGTATGCATGCATAGATATGGAAGAACCTAGGATCATTTATACTTTTTCCAAGTACACAAGGTGTACAAGAAATGGGATAAGAGGCTCATATTGCATACGAACTAGGCAATTAATTAATGGTTGCTGTCTTCCGTTTCAAGCATTAGATGGCCCTATTAAGCTGAATCAATAAATTCCAAGGTTTTGCACTCCTTTTGAATGCTGCCATTTGATCTTTTGATTGTAATGATGCAGCTACCACACATGGTCTCAAGCTGACTTCAGAAAACTACAACCATCTACCATCTTAAAATCCTTTAACGTCAGTCAATCTGAAGTTGCATATACAACACAAGGAAGAAGGTTGAAACTTTTTGCTTATTAATTAGCCGGAAAATGACACTGAAAGAGACGATATAAAGAAATACCTGGACACATTGAAGTCCTGAAAGATAAGTCATCCTGACCACTGTTCATCTGCAGGATTTTTAAAACTTGCCACAACACGGCTGTGAAAAAAATAAGATTAACAGATCTGCCTCAGAAGCTTTTTTATCCTGCAAAAGAAGTCATTTTTTTTATTAGAAACGGGTGATCTGACATATTTATGAGAAAGAAGACATGCGACAATGATTGATATAGGCAGGATGTGAAAAAATTCAGCTGTTGTAGAGATGACATAACCCACATACGTGGGGATACGAAAGGTTCTGGGACATGATGGCTACAATGGGATGTGCAACACACAAAAATCCATTCCCAGCTTTGCAAGTCACCTGTGCTAACTGAGACGACGACAGCAGCTTAATGAACAGGGATCATCCCCAACCACTGCATTAATGGTAACCAGTGATGGTACCACTTCACAAATACATGATTGTGATAGGTTCTTCTCCATCTTAAAATACATGGACTACACTAAGAATAGTACAGTTAGTTGATGAGACGGCAGCAGGTTCTCAAACATGGGGTTCAAACTTGCAGGAAGACCGTCGGTGAATAAACATGAGGGTAGACATAATTTATGAAGTCAATAATAATAGATTTCGTTGGGTGCATGCTGCTGCTCCTGCCTGCCTGCACCACAGCAGCAGTCCTCATTAACATCATGTAAAGGAAGCTTGACCGGAGCTCATCAAAGGCAGAACACATAAAGCAACCTAGACACGACTCATTCTGCTGTGGTAGTATGATGTCCATATCACTCACTAATCGATGAGGGGACCAATCTAGAGTTTGTTGGTCAATTCTGTGATTAGACTGCTGCAGTTGCCTCCTTATATCTGAAGCTTTGTATGAAACAGGTGATTGATTATTATATATGAAAAAATAAAAAAAAAATCCTATTTTATTCGGATCCCACTTGCTAATAAGATATGTATGTATCAACCCAACCCCAAAGCAAAAAAAAAAAAAAAAGTTCCTTTACAGTAGATTTTTACATAAAGAAACCAAGCATTTATGCTAGATTTGTATCTCAAACCTTACATGAGATACAAACTAGAAATAGAAAGAACTGTTCATTATTTTCGTGTTAAGAATCATCCTATGCTAGAATGATTGGAGAGGACAAGTTTCTACCAATGTGGATAAGGGATGATCTACATGCAGTGAGGTGAAGCCTGCTATTTCCTAGCTGCTGTCTTTCATGGTTTAAATATATTGGTACTTTAGTTGTGAATCGTTTTCCGACAACTATGGACAACTAACTGTATGCCTACATATAATTGTGGATGTGCTTTGACTAGTGGTTGACTGATGCAACAAATTCTGCTGAGATCATAACTCGGCATAAATGTGTTTCATTGGATCAGCGGGTGCCCAGTTTTCTCGGCTTTTATCCATCTAATATTACAGAACCTATACATTATCGTAAACTCTACTTACAGTTCATGTGCTTGTGCATTTTTTGATATATTCTTATAATTTAGGAATGCTTGATTTTTAAATGTGTCTTGATTCCACCTGTTTAGGTGCTATGCACAGGGAGAGTCTAGATCTTGTAACCCAAGTCTTCTCCACCAAATTAAACTGAGATCATCCATTTAAATTTTTTTTTTACATACCTAAAGATACAAGGAGTGGATATAAGAGAAGTAATAAGATCTTTGTTCTTCTTTCTTGGAAGTCCAAAGATATAGATGAATGGATTAGAAAGCAAGAGCGGCCAGGATTCAATCTACTCGAAAAACTAAAAGTACGAATAGCACCAAAAAATAATGAATAGCAGAATTCCATGAACAAAAATATCATAAATTTATATTTGCATGGATATCAATAAGATATCTAGAGTGACAATTAGATTTGGAGAAAGAAAATACATAAACTTGATGAACAAGCAACAATCAATCTTTAAATGTTGTGCTATAAAATACAAAATGCTGCATAGAAAACAATAAACACTCCCATCCAACCATTAATATTTGATTGGGACCTCAACAAAAAACATAAAAAAAAAAGAGAGACATCCATGTTGATATACAATTTAAAAGTTATACATAGATCAAAATTTCAAAGATCACTACTTTCATGAAAACCTAGAATTTAGTCCGTCATTAAGCAGGATGTTCAGTTAATTACGTTCAAGTAATTAAAATTCCTAAAAGAAAAAGGGAAAAAATCATTTTCTAGCCTCTATTTTCCATGACTTGGCTTGGATATGAATCGCTTTCTGATACTTTATGAGCAATCTAATTAGGTTGCTGCATAGGATAGTCATTATGTTACCACTGGGTATAGTTTGGTGAGATGGTCTGGCTCTAAAGACTCTCCGAAAGAAGCCTTAGAGCTTAGCCAATGCACTGGTCCACTTCACTTCTCATGGTACCCCAAAAGTTTTACACACGAGCCAACCATGATTAGATAGCTAATTTGGACACACACACACACACACACATTTATATCTTGACACTGTTATATCATATTTATATTACATTTCAACCCTTTTTGTTTATTTCCATTAGTAGTCTTTTATACATTCTAATCTAACCCACTATTTAACCTAGCAACAAGTTTAAGATAACATCACTATGCCTCTGCTAACAAAATGCATTTGATCCATTCATTTTTTAAATTAAATTCCTTCATTTGCTCAATCTACCATTTTTTTTTTTTTTTTTTGTAAACTTCAGTGAAGATGAAAGAAAATTTCATCAACAAACTGCAATGCAATGAGCTGAAGAAATGATGAAAAAAAGATTAGATTTCTTAAATATTCATGTTTTGCCGACACTCCATTATCATAGGGTTGGTTCTTTATACAATAATTAGTAATATTAGTGCAAGATTATAATAAAAATGACGATGCAAAGAATATCAAACTTGTAAACATGTCTAAATTGAGGTTTATAAAGAAAACAATGGTCACAGAAATATCAGTGAGAACTATAATAATAGCAGATACATGGTGATAATGCAAAGGAGTAATGCGACTGGTCCACTAAGGTCTGGTCGTCTAAAAAGGAATAAGAAAATTAAAAATAGAATGGAAGAAAGTAGCTAGATAGTGGGTCTCACAACTTCACCTGCAAAGATTGTAATCTCTTGACTGCTCATACATCATTCAAGTGGACCAAATCAGAAAAAGATGAACTGTACCTTGTCACTGTACATAGTACATAGCAAATACAGTTCATAAGAGACAAAACAACCAAAGTTGCAAAGGGACAGCAATATGATTAACTATCAATGTAAATTTCTGAGGATAAATCTTCACCTAGACACAGGCTAAACAAAAGTATTGGAACTTAGCAACCTCTTTGTTTCAAGAAGATTTAAAGGAAATCAACCATAGGCCCGCACTATTGGCTCAGAATGCATGGAACCAAAAATATCCTCATTATGTACCCAAATCGACATCTCAATTGTTGAGTCCAGTGCAACACACTTGTGTTCTTTTTGATGCATGGACAAGTAATTGATCTATAGTAATAGGCAGGTATATTTATCCCTAGTATCAGGGTGGGCAATACATATTACCCAGTCAAATTTCATGCAAACCCAGTTGATGTGGCTATAGGAGGTTCTTTCAGCAGTGGGGCTATAATTGTGGAAGGAAGATTGTTGGTGAAGTATCATGAACCAATTATTGGGTTTAGTTGAGCACAAATTAGCCCTTCTGCTAGTACTTAAAACAATTAATTCTAACAAAGCATATATACAGTTGCATGACAGATGAGCTTATCTATATATTCCGCAGATAATAAGCAACCAACAACCATGTACAATCTAATTGTTTTGCACAGATATGATTTACCCATGACCTTGAACAAAATGATCATTACCGACATGCTATGTGATAGTTAACTCAGTTGACTAATCATTGCCTGATGCATGTTGAAATGTCTGATCCAGTCCAACCATGTTCAGTAGAATCAATAGGTGTATGATTTTTTCACATTTATGTACAACCGAAAGCAGTGACTAGGCAGCCGCCTAGGCACCTCACCGAGGCGAGGTGAGGGCCAAGCCCAGGTGCCTGAGCCAAATCCAGTCTGGGTCGAGCCTAATTGAGGTGGTCTGTTGAGTCTGTTTCACACCTCAGTGCCTTTAACTACATTGACTGAGCCAACTTAACAATAAAAACTATCGGTAATTTTGCATTATGATGAAATATAATGTCTTTTACACACTGTAAAACTTTTACATGTCCACTCAGCAGCAAGCGCTGCTGAGACACATGCTCCTTGAGCTGTTTTGGTTTAAGAAATCATTTTGTCAAATCCTTGATCGACCAGAAACCTATCCGTTCGACCATTATCACCAAAAATAAGCATCAATATAGGAAAGGACATAACATATTTAACTATCCAGGAGGTATTAGAAAGAAGTGTGCATTTGTGCATAAATATGAACTCAAGCACACAGGTCACATAGATAACTAAAATTGCACACAATTATAAAGAAAAAACAAAGAACGGAAGCATCAAATCTGTAATGAATGGAAGAAACCAAATTCCACTATCGCACTACAATAATTTCTTTAAGGAAGAAGAAGCCATGGTAAGCCAATCCTCATGGAAGTTAAACCTGCCTCCTGCAATATGATGTCTGAACACTGAGCAAACAGGAGACGAGCAGAAAGCATAATTTTTTTTAAAAAAAATAATCATATAATTTACCAGCAATCAATGCCTTTTCATTTGAGGAAAGGTAATCAGAATATCCAAGTCAAAAAAGCAAAAATACTTTTAGCATAGAAATATGCAGAATGCCAACATCCTTGAGAGATATTTTCCAAGACAAGGGTCAAACAAAGGTTCCCCCAGGTAATATAAGAACCCAGAAAGCAAATATCACCATCAAAATGAATTTTTCCCCCCAGATAACTCTCTTTCTAATATATATTTTAAACTGGGTTCTATCTGTCTCAGCTAACCTTAATTTTGATGGCAAGATGAACTTGTTAGTAGTGTCTGGTCTAAAACCACCATCGTAAATAGTGGTCTTCAGTTTTACAAACCATTATTATGAACAACAGTTTCAACAAAACCATAGTCCACAGCATCATTTTTTAATTTGTAAAACCAGTCATCATTGCAGCACATACAAATTTTTTTCTAGTGCAATTCACACAAGTGAGACCACTCGGGAAGCCTTTCCAAGTGAAACAAGAAGGGAATAAATAATCAACTCAAAAGTTTTTGGAGCAGTAATTCAAATAAAAACTGCAGAAAACACCCACAAGATAGCTCGGGAATGCCACATTATAACAAGTAGCAAGGGCATTTAGCTCAAGTAATGATTACCTCGATCAAATGTTATGAAGCATGTGCACACACAGGATATGATACAGACAGCAAATTTATAAGACATGACAAAATATGGACATGGCAATTTATATGTATGCCCTATGTTAATTTTCTTCATCTGTTGTAAACAATATGATCAATGATCATTACATACTTGAAGGGTTAGAGATCATAATGAAGAAAAGAATTCTGTGATATTTTCTAAACCAAGAATAATCAATCAAAAGATACATACCACTCAGCAGTCTATCAGCCAATAAGACAATTTTGGTAATACATGGTACAAAGTACATTGACCTTGAACACAAAAGAAATTAAATTTTAGTGTTGCTAGGAAAGAAAAGCAGTAAACAAAAAGTCAGAACTCAGAAAATAATATGAATTTGTATAGGTATAACCATGTCAAATGCCAAGAATATTTACCAAAAACATCTGATGTAACACTTACAGGTAAGTAACAGCCCCATGGCGCAACAATTACATCTCAGATCTCACAGAACAGTCTAGGTTCTCCGTTCTCTAGAAACTAATGCTGATAAAAATAGCTAATTTAATCAACAGTAGTTTTAGTATCCAAGAAAACAATAGAATCACCAGGATAAAGACAAATCATAGGTGAATAGAGTTAAACCTAGTTGCACTGCATGTGAGACCATGTATATAATACTCCACTAGACACTGTAAGAAAGGCAAATCACAATCTAAAGTCATCTAGCAGCAAACTCAAAACCATCGAAACAAATACAGCTTGTTTTTAATGTTTTCTGCTGCACGTCATCAAGGACATTCACATCTCATGTTTGTATGGTCCGAAGAGCACTATGAAACATAATTCCATTTCCATGATGAAGCTGTCAAGGCAATGTTCAAGAAGTTCAAGACTTCTTTGGACAATGCACTGCTTACTGCAACAGCAACTGCCTTGTGGCATATGCAATAAAATAAGTTTATTTTACTAGATTCATACTTCTTCAGGAAGTTTCTTTTCACATAGTTGAACTAAAGCCTTGAAAAATTGTGCAATAAATTCAGGAAGAGGCAATTTCATGGAAATCTTAAAGAAATTGTCCATGGTTTCAACCCATCATTATGTTGTCATAGCAGGAAAAATATAATTACTAAGATAATCAAGAGCCCATTTTTTTCTGACTGCATAGCAGGGCCATGTCTAAATATGCAATCTCAAAATCTTTTTGGAAGTTGGAATTCATGGTTGGACACAGCATGAAAATATTTTCGAATATTTTCAAGAATATGCCATAGACAAAGGTGATGTCATGTATCAGGAAAAGTCATAATAATAACTTTTGACATTTCAGCACAACAATCTATAAAGATTGTTTTTGGCTGTCTATTAGACATAGTACCTATAAAAGTTCTACACATCCAAATGAATGATTATACAAATACATCCAAAAGTAATGCAACACCAGATATAACAATTTACTTATGATAATTTGTACAAATAGACGGTGCAAAAGGCATGTGAAACCTGCTAATAGGATGCGTTGAAACAAACAAGACTGCATCACCAAAAAAGTTATGATTATTTCATGACTGTGCATCAGCCCAGAAGAAGTTGGACAAGCATTCTTTTGCATCAATTTGTAATGCATAAACAAATGGTGGATCTTCAATAGACTTATTTTAAAAGAAAATCTAAGAACTTTGTGACGTCCTTCTCAAGATCTCTTAGCCTCGGAGCACTTATTTGCTATTTTGGATCTTCCCAAGGAATCCCTCATTTTCCGTATCATATACCTCTGACTGATTATGATGCATCTGATAATTTTTTTTCTTTTCATAATAGTAATCTGCTTCAGTAAAGAAAGCATGTTCAACAAGCATTTCTATGAGACCACAACATGTGTATTGGGCTTGCAGTAAAGATGCCCCTTGCACGTAGCACCTTCAAAATTGTATGATACTATGATCCTTCTTCTTAATGAAAACAACCTTATGTTCTAACTGAGAATTTTCAGTTGCCTTAGAAGCAACTTTCACTAATCCATCCATATTGCCAGTAGTTCTGGAGATCCATCCAAATCAGTCGTACTTCTTCCTGATGCATCTCTGTCATCAATATTTCTGACTGAATATTCACTGCTCCATCAAGATCATTGTTATTTACTACTGCTCCAGTGGAACAAAGTGACTTTTCACATTAATCCATCCTTTCATTGTAACTTCTCCAGATACGCCAGCAGCCATAGTTCCTTCTAATAATCTATCCATGCCTTTCGTGCTCTCCACTGATCCATCCACTGGTTTAAAATAAGGATCCATCCATGGTGGTATTGTTTTTCACTGTTCTACCAGTATGAGACTTGTTGGCAGTTGGCTACACCTTGAAGAAAGAATTCTCATCACACCAATATACCTCCAAAACAGATGCCATCTACAATTTCTTCAGCTTTATCTTTACCAGAAATCTCTTCATTATGATTCTAAAAAATAATTGACAAGCCTTATTTGAAACTGTATCTGTAGAAAGCAGGCAAAGGTCAGTAAATATAACTAAAAATTCACATCCAGCGACTAAAGAAAACATGTAACTAGAGTAACTGTAGCCTACAGCTTGAAAACTGCAGCATTTTCGTTGGTCACTTAAAAGCAACATGGCATAATATCAATGTAATGCAATTCTAACATAACAATGAGAAAAGTGCTCATGCAAACATGAATATTTGGGAATTTCCAGAATCCCGATCAAAAATGCAAAATTTATACAAATAACATAGAAAAAAGGTCACTGATCATTCATAGGCCAAGAATTTTGACCGGTCAGATCATGCATCAGGGTCAAATAATGAGTGCTTTGTTAGGATGAATGGGTTCACTTACCAGTTGATACTCCTTTATCCGAAGATGTGATGTGATTAGCTGACTGTTCAACTCCATGATATATGCCATCAAGCAACTTCATTTGCTTAAGCCATTTAAGTGCCTAATCTTCTGAGATGAAGTGCACAAGCACAAGTAAGGAGGAGAAACCACATAAATTGTATAGCTGTGATCTGAGAACATAAACAGCCATACATTGGATTTCAAGGCATAACTAGTAGTTAGATAAAGTGCAAAAATAATTAATATTATCTAGAGCATGCATGTAAGGATCATCTTCCATGTGCCCATTCGTGGGACAAATCCTTGGTGCACCATCTGCTCCAGGACCAGCACAGCATCAGTCAAAAGATTCTCCCTACAAAGACCACAAATGATCAGCTTGTATGATGAATAACTAGGCTTAACACCTTCAGATGTCATTATACCCATGAAATCCTTAGCCTCCACAAACTTCTTTGCCCTAAGCAAACCATAAAGTAGTGCCTGGTATGTTCCTGAATTTGGATAACACCCCTCTAACTTCATAGTCTTTAAGAATTCCATACCCTCAGACACTCTTCCTTGTTTGCACAGACCAGAAATTAATATGTTGAATGTTATTGTGTCCGGATGACAACCATTTTTCTGCATTCTCTCACAAAGTTCCAGTGCTTCGCTTACCTTATCATGCTCACATAGGTAATGCATTATTGTTGAATAAGTAGTTGCATTAGGTCTGCGTCCCTGCTTTGGAATTTCATGCAGCAAGGAAAAAGCAGCATCCAACTTATCACATTCACACAAACCCTTGATCAGAATGTTAAAGCAACATGTGTCAAGGGTTATACCCAATCCTGGAGCACTTAAATAAACCTCATGAATAACCTCAAACTGCCGAGTATTGACAAGCATGTTAAGAACATAATTGAAAGTCTTGACAGTGGGCCAACAATTAAAATCTGGCATCTTGAGGAGTGTTTCAATTGCCTTATCAGGATGATTTGCTACATTACCATACATTTTGATCAATCTATAAAAGAAATCATCAGAAAGTCTGCACTTCTCGCATTTAGCCTTGTCTAGTAGATCCTCAACATAAGCAAATTTCCGACAGTAAGCAAGTCTATCAATCAACAAACTATAAAGTGCTTCACTAGGTCTATAATCAATACGTCTAGCGGCTTTTTTGAATGCATTAATAATAAGTTCAGGATTTCTCACATTTCTAAATATTTTCAGCATTTCATTTGGTGCTAGCCAGTCCATGTGATCCAACCTCTCCATACATAATTTGTCACTATCATGCATGTAATTCAACTTTGAGAAGGAAGATGTGGCATATCTTGATATCCTAACCATTCTAGAATCAACTTGTGAAATGTAAGGAACAGCTTGAGACAACCATCTGCAATCCATATGCTGTGTTTTATACCTGCATTCACAAACAATTCCCACACTAACAATGTATCAAATTTGGTCATAGCTCACATAGTCCAGAAGCTTTTTTGGCATTAGAGTCCTCAAACGAAACAAATACAGTAACAATATAAACAGGGCACTGCTCGTAAGTACAATTAATATTACCTGGAATAACAAAGGGCACAGGTTAAGCATCCAAAATTCTTGACCAATAAAATGTTTAATTTGGATGAGTTACGAATAACAATCTAACTGTTCTGTGTTCTTCTTCTTTCATTTTTTAGGTTCAGGACAACAATTTGAATGGCCTCCCTTAGGTTACTAAAGTATCTCAACTCAACAATGAAATTTATTTCCTAAAGGAGTGATTGTATTAGTGATGATATTTCTATTGTAATGTTTTAAAAAGTGAATTGAGTCAATAGATATAAATATGGACAACCCTTAGATTTTATTTTATTTTTTTTCTCGCCACTATCTTTTATAATATTTCTTTTCCAACTTGAATGTCCATTGTCCATTTTGTCAAACAACTTTTCTTCAGGCAGAAATATCTATTTATAGATGGCATGACATTTTGTTCTGCAATATCATTTTTCATGGTTAAAGGGAGGGGAACATCCAATCTTTTGGTGGTAAAATACTGTCATTCGAAGGGCTGTTATCTGCACTTCTTGTTGGTTGGAATTTCCTCTCTATTCTACTATTAAACGACTGAGAGCTAGAAAACCATTTCAACTCTTTATCAATTGCATCTCTATTCTGTCCATTTACATGAACAAGAAACAGTTAGCTCCATGCTCTTGTGTAGGGAACATCTGATCACTGCTTCGTTTTTCCAATGTGAATAAGTGAGAAGCTTTAAAGAAGACAGAGCTGTCACCAAACACTGAGTTGAGGAAGCTTTGATATTAAAGGAAAAGAATAAAAGAAGAGCCACCTACCAAGGCCAGACCATTATATTTACAAGCCCATGATGGTCCTACAACGATCAGAACCATCTACTAACAACTGAAATTTTACTACGAAGACTTCGCAACAAGAAGAAGAAGGAAAAGCAAACGGGGAAGAAGCAGAAGGAGACGCAGCTGAGAAAGGAGATGGAGGAGAAAAAAAGGAAAAGCAGGGGAGAGCTGTAATCTAGGGTAATGACCGGCTCCCTGGAACTAGCCGGCGGAAGCGGAGTCTCCTCGCTAGGGTTCGCCTAACCCGAGTCTGTTTAGAATTCGATTCTGTGACCGAGCCGACTTTCCAGGCCCGATTTGGGCGGCCAATATCACGATCTTGATAAGAGGTCAGGAAGGAGGAAGGGTTTCGAGGTGCTTCTTGCAGGTCGCAAAGGAGAAGAGAGGAGAGGGAGGAGGGAGAGAGTACCTCGCTCGGCGGAGAACGGCGATCCCAAGTGATGGCTTCGACATTGGGAAACCTCGGCCGACTCGTGTGTGTGCGCGGCGCGCTTCTTTCATCGTTTAAATACCCGTTAGGTCCGCAAACTAACGGATCTTGATGACCTTTCCACCCGGGATCCGATGATCGGAAACATTATCGGGTCGGATTGTTTCACTCACTTGAAGAAGCTTATTTTTCGTAGCCCCCCTCTTTACTAATCTCATTACACTCCCTCTTAAAATAATAATAATAAATTATTATTATTTAAAATAATAATAATAAATTATTATTATTTAAAATAATACTATTTATAGCTCTGATATCACCGATTTTTTTCACAACTCTTTATTTCATTCTCGTTGCTAACGTTGTTGACTTCACCTGTCCTCCTCTAAAGAGGAGGATAAAGAAGAGAAGTAAGATATTTATGTTTATTTATAAAAAACAATTTAAAAATATTAATTTTTTTAAAAAAATAAAGTTATAAGTAGTAAAACAATTAGATTGCAAACAGTAACCTACTTAATAAATCCTCTCCCATTACATACATAGTTGTGAATGCATTAAGGCTTTGGTTTCTATTGATCCTGGAAGATGTCTGTGTAACTCAAGCAAACTTGATGCAAGTTTAATGCTGCTGCTGCTGCAAGTCCAAAAAGTTCATTCAAATTAATGCTGGAGTTCAACTCAAAACAGGATCTACAATTGCCCATCATGAAAGATACAAATCAGTCACTGATCTTGGTTTTGTTTATTTCCTTCCTTCTGATCAAAAGAACATGACAGATACACAGTCAAGCTTGTTTTTACAGTACAATTCATTCAATCACAAACTAGGAGAACAAATATTTCTAGTTCAGGGCTCAACTCATCAAAGTACTACAGCTTTAATGCCTTTAACTTGTTGCCATCTTGTTGACAACCTTATGCTGGCAGCATCACAGCCTCAGAAGGTAGGTGTGCGAAAAATCTGAAATTATAGCATGCAGCTGAGCTAAGAAAATATGCAGTTAACTACATTTTTCTCAGAGGATCCTCCGCAGCCAATTGCTAATCCCTCAGATGACAGAATGAGAAGCACTCCTAGAGAGACAAAGGTCGACTCCCTTGTGGGGTTGTTTCGTACAAAATGCCGCCTTGTAAACTACTCCAGCTCATTCCTATCTTGAGAGCTTGCTTTTGCAGTACTTGGTGCGGTTTCACTGGGTGTGGAACGCTGCGTGTTAGACTGGACAGCTTGTTGCCTCTGCAAATCTCTAAATCTTTCTATAAGTTCTTGGAAATTTGGTCGACATTTCGGTTCGCTGTAAGGAGAAAAAGACAAATAAGTGATGAGAGCTAAATAAGAAACAGGGAAGAATTTGGACTACAATATTTTGTGGTTGACAAGACAACCTATGCCAACAGCTCTCAATTATCGATACCCATTGTGGATCCAGATCTTTGGGGAGATCTAATCTTTGGTTCATGAATCCCACAGATGCCATGACCTGGACAAACAAAACAAATAAGTGGCAAAGATCTGAAGAGCATTAGGAACTCAGTTCAAGATTTCAATTGTTAAGAGCAGCAAAATCGCCAACCAATGAGGGCAAAACTTGCGTAAGAACAGTAATATCACTAACTAACTACCATTTTCAAAGATATGTGTAGGTGAATTAAGTCGAGCTTGTGCATTTCCTGCCCTGCCTTCTGATGGAATGACATCAACGATTGGAAGTTCAGAATGAATATTGAAGTTGGTAGATGATCATGTAATGCAGAACTGGGAAAGTTGGTGACCCCTACACTAAAGTAATAGGACCAAGAAAACTCTATTCTATGTTTCCAAGAATATCTGTTTGGACAACAACTAAAATCTTGACTTCATGATTTGAAATACTAATTTTCAACAAAAGGTCAGAAAAAAAAAGGGAAAGATGCAGCTGTTCAAGTAATCATTCTAGATACACTATTTAAGCTTTCATGCAGTGGCCATCCATAAGAAGAAGTCAATAAGGCTAGAAAAGTTAATGCCGTGATCATGCATCATGATGCCGAGTATTGAAAACTTCTAAGATATTCTAGAGCATCAGCAAATGAATTCTACTACAATATATACTTCCACGAATAGGTCATCACCTGCATTGAATTGAGATTATACCAAGGGATTTCTTCAGTGACAAGTTCCCAAAGTATTACGCCGTAGCTGTACACATCCGACCTATTTTAACAACGAAAATAAGCTCTCTTTTTTTGTTTTTGTTTTGAAGCAGCACATAGAATATCAATGTAAATTACATGTTAGAGTTACATTTACAATCTGACATACTTTTCATCTGAAGGTTCATTTCGAAGAACTTCCGGAGCCATCCATTGCGGCTGAAACCCAGAAAAATGTAATACTTTCAGAATCATCAATAATCAAATGCTTAGAAATCCTCATAACTGGTATGGCCAAAGAAGGAACATGGGAGGCTATGATTACCGTTCCTTTCCCAGTTTTGGTGGTTAAGCAAGTTTCATGCTTCAAACGTGAAAGGCCAAAATCACCAACCTGTTTATTTTGAAGAATTTAATAGAGGATAAAATATTTCTGTTCAGATGAAATAGGCCACTATTATTTGGAAGTAGAAAAGCCACCTTGACTGTCCAATTCTTATCAACCAACAAATTTGATGACTTCAAATCACGATGTATGATAGGAGGATTGCAATGATGAAGATAATTCATCCCTCTTGCCTATCAAAAAGTAAGATTATTTTACACTCAACTAAGACTATATGTGAAATATTGTAATGAACAGTTTCTACAAAAATCTGCAGCCTTAAATATTTTCTTAAAAGACAAACAACTTATGGGCATCAAATAAAATATACATATGGACTTGAATGCGTGAATCTCCATATACATGTAATTGCTATTCCAAATTTCTGGAGGGGTAAACATGCATTTTACTCATTCCTAAGATCATATACACAAAACTCCAGCATCTTTAACGAATAAATATTTAGATTATTATAGTTTTTCTAAGCAACAAAACAACTCACCTTATGCAGTAACTTCTTTTGAGGCATAATCCATCCTAGCCCACCAAATCCAATAATGACACCGTACATTGGCAACCAGCTACTTTCTTCCCTATGACCCTTGGTGCAACCTACAACTGTGAACTTACAGGACTAACCCTTTCCATAGCATGAACACCTTCCATAGTGGCACCAACTATATCTTGCAGCATAAGCCATCAACCAAAACACTGCATGTAGCTTCTTCCTCTTACATATTCCAATCTTGCAGCTCCCCAACTCTGCCACCTGTTTTCTCCCTGTGGCTTGCTCCCGCTCCATCCTAGCTATCCAACATTGACCATTTTCAGTCCAGTGGACTCCACCCCTTACCAAAACATTTGATCTAAATTTCCCAACTCGACTACCATCTAAGATGTCCGGTTCAAGGTTTATTGTCTCCATCCACATTTCTTTTCCTTTTCAATATGATTCCGAAACAAATGAAACAAGTTAAACATATGGATTTGGATGCTGCATTGTTTACTGGATCAACTTGCACCTATATGGTCTATTCCGTTCCATAATTCAATTTGTAGAATCAGCATACTGTCCTTTTTAATCTCCCTAAGCATAATTAAATCATAGTGCCTGTGATATCTTGCATTTTTTTATGTGATTAAAGTTATACTTAAACAGAGATACACAATTAAAACATGTATATGTTGCATTGAAGAACTATACTTACAATATCTAGAGCCATGAGTGTACGCCGCCTCCAGTCCAATTTCATTGTGTTTTTTTGCAGTAAACGGAATAAACTCCCACTGAGATGGAATAAAAATGTAAAACTAGTTATTTAACTTAGTTGAAATGCCGATTAATCAGCTTCTTCCAGAATTTTCATGTCAATGTTTAAAGTAATGGCATCTTAGGAAGATAAAAAATGTGAATCACATTCCTCTGTAACTAATTGGACTACTTAAGTGGAGAAGATTGTTACATCCAACTGACCATTGCCCTATAGTTTCAATTTGAACTGCTGGATGGGTCTTAACAAATTTCACCAACACCATACATACAATTAATGCAAAAGTTAGGGCGGGGGACAGAATCCAGCAGATATACAAACATTTGACTACAATCATGATTAACTTTAATCAAAGTTTAAACATCAGCTTTATTGAGGGTTTCATAATGTTGCTGGCTTGAGACGGCCAACACACCCCATGCGCTGGCTAAAGCAGGGTAATACAACATAGTTGACACTGGCATTGCTTGACATGGAACCCCTGTGCCAACGAAAACTTTCATTCTTGTGTACATCACACAAGAACACCATAATGCCACACTTGGTGTGGCAGTAATTTTCTGTGTATTGGCAGCTTTTATTAAATAATTTGCTATTGCGAATTCGATGCGAGCTAATTTGGATCTCTGATTAAAAGGTAGATCATGTTGCGTAAATCATTTTCATGTAAAAATGTATTATGAGTATCAGAACTGGGAGATTACTGTTCTGAATAAGCTGCAATATCTTGCCAATCTTCAGACTATGAAATAATTGTTTTATATTGTTTCTTGTTCAACTTTAGAAAGAGCAAGCTGTTTACCAACCGTGGAAGAAATTCTGTCACAATACAGAGGCGATGAGGAGAAGTAACTGCACCCATAAAAAGTAGTATATTCGGATGCCGTAGCCTCTTCATGAGCGACACCTTGAAAAACAAAGCATTGTTTAGATTGCTCGGGAAGAGGTTCACTACCAAATTTAGAGAAAATCTATTCATAAAGTTAGAGACTCGGTAACACCATACCAAAATACATGAATTATAGTAGCATTAGATCTTGGGAAATCTAAATACAATCTGGAAAAGGGATTCTCTAATTCATTTCAATACTGAAAAACATGTAGAGATTGCATGCTATCATGTCAGAGAAACAAATGACTAAACAATATACATGATCTCATATTCCCAAGTTCATAAACAAATTGATCCCTTGGAGCTGTTACATGATAATGAGAAATTACTGAGCATAAATTTCAACATAAGTTAACGAAGTCTATACAGGTTGATATTCAAGAAAAATGGAAAGGCTAAAGTATGAAACCCAGAGCAAAAAACAAGCAACTGAGTAAGTACAAATTTGATAGGCATTTGCAAATTTTGCTACCTCTTGTCTAAAGGAAAATATTACTTCATCAGAGTATTCCTGTTTTGAGAATACTTTTACTGCCACATCCTGCAAGAAACATAAAACATACTTTTCAGTTTTCACAAGAGGCACAAAGCAGTACGAACATCAGAACTATACATGATATATTCAAGTCAATGTTTAGTGAAGGAGCAACTTAAGAAGTTAAAAGGTAAATATTTGAAACCAGATAAGATAAAAAATTGTGCCAAACTTCGGCAAACTTTTTAAGAGTTCCTTACCAGGGAGAGGAAGATTAATATATAACATGCAAGAGACCCCTAAGCCATTTCTAAATTGTTCAATACGCTGGCCACTCATATTCATTTCTCAATTTATAAGTAAACATCATGCTTATTTGGATAATGTATTGAAATGTTATCAAATCTAAGGTCGAACTATATTCTGTGACACTATCTGACCATTGGCCAGAAAGGACCTGTTAGGCATTTGAAAAATATATGACATCTAAAAATCAATCTTTTAGCAGCTTACAGAGATCAACAAGTGACTGTTTTTCACTTGTCAAAGAGAAAAAAATGCACGGTTGATTGATATGAAATGATACAATTATTTTATCTGTTTCGTTAAACTGAATCTAAGAATAACTTGATTCCAGAAGAAACATGATTTCCTAATCTCAATCAATCATGTAACTGAGAAATAAACTACATTACTTGAAGAATTTGGAAACTTGCTATCCACCTTAAAATAAATGTATAGCTTAGTGTAGAAATAAAAAGTCAAAGTCTGCGTGTTAGGATAGAAACATTTCTTTCAACATAAGAGAGATCATAACTTGACCAGTAGGCATGGAATAGTTTTTAGTTTATTCATGATAAATTCTTGTTCCTACTACTTTAACTTTTCTAATGACTGGAGAAATTCTGTAGTATCACTCTACTGCTAATGCTCACCTTTCCGTATACTTCTGCTGGGGTATAGCCTATGACCAATTTCATTGTAAAGTCCATTATGTTTAGCATTACATCATTCAAATTAATTTCTAACTAGAAATTAAAAAGCATCATGCAATTTTTCAACTATTGGTGCATTTTTATGTTTCTCCCAGTACCATTTTTGTGCCTATATAATATTATCGCATAACAATATGCCATCTAGTGACTACGAGAAACTATAATGATTGGGTCTAAATTAAAGAGGTTTGATATTTACTTTCATATTTTTAACACAAAAATCAATTAATGAAACCAGACTAAAACACTCCAATGCTAATCCTAAACCCGGATGAAAAAGGTGATGGGTTGCGTTAGGTCACTGACAACTAATGTAAAATTATGTCAAATCTCACGAACATGAATCTTAACCGATTTAGCTTTTTACAAATCTCAATGCCGACAAAAGATCCATGTAACCAACCCCAAATAGTTAGAATCTACGACCTTGTTGTTGTTGTTATTGTTGTTGTAGACTAATGGTGATTTTAGAGTGGTGGGTTGCGTTAGGTCACTAACAACCAGTGTAAAATTATGTCAGACTCACGAACATGGAACTTAGCCGATTTGGCTTTTTACAGATCTCAATGGCGGCAAAAGATCCATGTAGCCAACCCCAAATAGTTGGGACTTACGGCTTTGTTGTTGTTATTGTTGATGTAGACTAATGGTGATTTTAGTTGGTAAGGAACGCATGGAATGCAACAACCTGCCATTCTTGAGTGTCATATCACCTAATAAGTTCTTTTAATTATAAGATTGAACTATAGCAGAGAAGACAAAACATCAACACGGTTGTAAAATAAATACAGTCAAAGCTCAGCTGCAACTAGAGGACAAGCAAACAGCTAACTTAAAGAAAAATCACTGGAAACAAAGATATGCTGCAAATTCCTTTTTTACTTAATTTATATGAAAACATACCGAGCCATACCACAAAGCGTGATATACAGTCCCACAAGAACCTGCAGAAGCAGAAGATGTAGTAAGAAATGGTACATAAGCATGAACAACAGTGATGAAACTTGAAAGCATTATCCTCTAATCATTGCTGCATAATGTTAACAAGGGCATGTGCTATAAATCATTATTTGGCAACAAATAATCCACAAATAAGTGATTAAAGCATCAAGACATTTGGCTGGGAAATGATGCAGAACTTTGTCTTTTAGCATAAGGCACATCCTAAAAGGTAAGATCAGCCAGTCACTGCCTTTAATGAAGATACTGCAATGCGTGAATAATCAAATTCTTCAGTATAATGCTCAGCCCATCACAAAATAAGAGAATTTTATAGGGGGAACACGAAACGCAAGTTTCAAAGGAAAGAGTGTCAGAATCAAATTTCAAACAAGCTGAGAGGAGACAGAAAACATCAAACAGCTTAATAGCCATGACAAAGTGAAACTAGTCAAATGGTAGAGAACAACCAAATATGAGATCATCTAGGAAGAGTAAAAAAGCAGCAAATCAGCAGTGGACATCAAACATGCATTCATGAAGACATATGATTGGAAAATGATGACTGTGTTAGTCCAGTTGTCACACCTATGTTTTCAAGACATCACCAAGGTTGGTTAAAGAATAGATCAACAAGGAATTAAAGTTTGCCTTTTCGAATATATGCCTCTTAATTCCCTTTCCATTTTTTAAGAGTGATAGAATTTATTAAACAAAGATGAAGAAGTACAAGGTTCACATGTTATATCTAGGTCAAATTCCCAAAACTGTGGATGATTTCTGCAAGTTTAGAAATTGTTCATGGGTGGATAACATGATATTCACCTCACGGAAAAATAAAAAAGGACAACAGAAATGGAAGTAAACATGCAAGAGACTCCTTTTGTATTTTAAAACATGATTTCTCCATTCTGAAACATTAAGAACAGCAAATGATGTATTATAGGTATATGGGACAATAAGCGTTGATATTAGTTTGACTGATGGCATCTATCACAAAAATGATCCCTATAAATATCCTGAATGCTTGTTAGCGACACAAAAAAACGAGAAAGAAAGAAAAGCTGGAGCTGGAATTCAAATAAATTAAACATTCTTATCAGCACATACATGTTGTGTTGGAATAACCTATGAAGAACATGTCACCCTGTTATTGCAAGAAGAAGACTACTACCTTGACCTATTTTTTCTCCAAGTGTAAGGTCTTCCCATAAGATCTCATAATCTAAGCAGTCAATATTGATGTCCACCTTCTGAACAGCACTGCCGCCGATGCTCCCACTGCTACTAACACTACTTGTGCTGTTTGCATTATGAGAGAACCAGGACCCAGACGCTTCATTATTGCCTGTCCGGTTATTTTCAGTTACTTGAGTTTCTGTTCTTGCACCAAATTCAGATGCCTTTGGATAATTGCTGTCATTTTCTTGACTACCATTGAGCCATGGCCAGACAAATCGATGCTTTGAATCATTACCATCCTGCTCATGCCCTTTCCAATGCCATGATATCCCCTTACTGGCAAATAATGCCTCTGTCTTGCTTATGATCCTGTATATGCCTGTTTTTCCTTCATCTTCATCATTTTTCACTTTTATTGCTTTGCCAGGAGACTTTTCTTCTATCATAGCAGAGTTCGTGCCACATGCGCAAGGTGGTACGTCTCTTTTAAGTGTGCTATCTCCACTTGGAGCACCATCCTCCTTGTGGCCTGATAAAATTGCATTGTGATAAGAACACTGGCTATCTCTGGTTCGAATCTCACGTTCCAAATTGTTTTCGCCTAGCTTTATTCGAGAACGAACTTTGCATGTAACTTTAGTGGCCTGTTTCGGTGATTCTAAAAATCAAGAAAGAATAAACTACAAAATAAATTGATAATATATGCCAGACTCCACTATAATGAAGAATGATCCCAAGTGCTTCCGTGAGACATGCAATCTATTGCACTCTTACAATTTCATAAAATTGCAATAATCCACACTCACCAGGTTTGTAATTTTGGATGCAATAGCAACCTGGATGGGTTGCTGGGGATCAGATCCATGCTTATTAATAAAACTTATTCTCGGTCGACTTGCAGTACTGCAGGCAGATGTTCGTGGGTTGGCGGCGGTTGGAGGGGATGCCAAGTCCTGAAAGGACCTTGAATCACTTGAAACACAAATGATGCCGACCAAACTACCATCATCATCATAAAAGGGGGTCTTGGTGGCAATAGCTAGAAAACGTTCTCCTAACTTGTTCTTCGCGGTGAACTTCCCGGTCCAGCTCTCTCCCATAGCTACATGTTGAAGTATGTTACTAGCAATGTTGAAATCACGTACATCAGCAAGCAACTCAATTGCATTCCGACCAAGAGCTTCAGATGCAGAATAACCATACAGATTTTCTGCTGACCGATTCCTGCAAAATCAAATCAGATCATCCTTAAAGATCCTTTGTGGATTAAGTAGCAAAGATCCCTCGCTTAACATTTAGAAAACAAAGGATCACGCACTCATGTGTTGATCAAAATCAAAAAACATAACTGCAAGAAATTATCATGTACACCTTTCAGCATCTAAAGACAACACAACAGAAGACAAACAAAAGATACAGTAATCAGAATAAAAAATAAGGAGACCATGTGAAGTTGCAGAATGCAAACAGATGTACATTCCAAGTATCCAAAACCCTAGTTTGTGAATGACGATCATGCTTGATACTGATGAGTAAAGAATCAAACGCTGCTGTCAGCTGTTTCTATCCCCTTCATCTCTTTTGTCATGTTCTACATTTATTTATCCAACCGACTAGTCAGTGCTAAAGTCAGACATGACTGAACTAATTGGTAAATAAAATGTATATCGTAAATACGAATACAAAATAAATACTAATTGTTCCACCACAATCATTGTGCAGAAGAAAGATGTCAAATCCTAGTAAAGCTAGTGAGTGATATTGATCAAAGAACAGCCATTTTTGGAGGACTTAGGAAACTCCTTTAAATCAAATGAACCTTAATGTTTGAGAAATAATCTCAACGTATCGGTTGAAAACTATGTTTCTTGCGGCGCTTCGGGTTTCTTCTACCTCTAAATGCTTTAACGGTTCTACACACTGAAACTGTAGTGGATCACAAAGACGACCTTCCCCAACTATCTACCATGCTCTGAACAATTCACCAGCAATCCAATTCAACAGCGACTCATTACTCTAAACAATCAAGCAGATCCAGTGTCAACTCTCCAAAATCGTTCATGAAGCTCACTAGAATATCAAAGGCTATGATATGGCAAATATTGACCTGGCTGCCACGTCCTCGCGCCCTCGGACAACTGGCCCGCCAACGTGGCCGACCCGACATGGGGAAGCCGGCCTAACACAGGCATGGAGGGATCAGCGATCGTACGACCGACCTAACACAGGTAAGGTGGGCAAGGTCGACATCCCTTAGCTGCAAGCGCGTGCCTCGCCGCAATGACCACGGACGACATGGTGAGATGCAGCGGTATGGTAAGCAATAAAGAAGATAAGGGATTCAGGTACGGATACCCCGTTACTGTTGCTATAAAAGCCCCTGCGCCTCTACGGAGCGGGGGGGATGGCGAAATCAACAACTAAACTGACTTGACCGTCGAAGGGGTCACGTCGGGACCCGACCCAACCTGACCTTCTTGCAGGAATCAGTGGCCGACCCGAGCTGAGACACTCCCATCCAACCTGAGCTCCACCACTCTAGCAGTCGACCTCCCAAGCCGGACCTCGGTACTCTACCCATCCGACCGAGCTCCAACTCTGTGCCGAGACGACCGCGGGTGAGCTAGCGCACACGGGCCTAAACCAACAGTGCTTGTTCAGCAGGCACGGAGGCAGACCACATCTACTGGGCAGGCACAAGATATCTCACTATCAGGCTATAAGATATATTTTAACACAAGAAATCATATAACGAGAAGATCAAAGAGCTAATAGAGAGAAGCGAGTATACGTAGCTGACCAATATATAATCCTGCCCTCAAGATCGAATATATGGACCGATTGCCCCATCGACTGCAGAATTTTCAGGTACTGCCTTTCCGAGAGGCCGAGGCCGGCCGCACCATCGGTGGAGCTGCTTGTCTCCTGGCTGTCCCGCTGCAGCGTCGACGAGTGGCCGAAGGAGCCCAAGCCCTTCCCCCGGGCCGGTGTGGCCCCCTCGAGGCCTCCGCTCCTCCGCCGCTGCGGCGACACCGAGTGGGACCGGCCGCATTCCGATCGGCCCGCGCCGTGGCCATCCGCGGGCACCAGCTTCGACATCTCCTGCTTCAGCCGCGCATGCCCTGCTTCCAGCTCCTGGATCTTCTTCAGCAGCTCCTCTGCTGGGACTTCCATGCCCCCAAAAGGCGACTCCTTTCCGCCTCAGAAAGGGAGTAGAAGCAGCAACGCAGGCGGCGATGGGTCAAGGCAAGGGCTTATCGGCTGTCCTTGAGTCTTAGGGTGGCGGAGGGTGGGTTCTCTGCTCTGAGATGCCTTCTTCTCGATCCAAGATGCCTTCTTTTTGGTGTTCTGTGATCTCTCTCTGTGGGCTCTTCTTTGCTTTCTTCAATCACGACTCCTTTTCTTTCCCAGCTTTGACTTCACTTGCAGCAAAAGGTTTACAACATGTTGCACAACCTCACGAAGAAGAACAACACATTGAGAAACCAGAACAACAAAAGATCCGATCTTTGGGCGACCACCACTCGCTTTCATGCTCGTCATTTCACGAGTCTATCATTCCAGCCTCTTATCTCTCCTTCAAATTTGGTCCTCTCGTTTTTTCTCCTCCCTCCCTTCGTTGCCAAACCATATTCCTGAGGTTTTGGGTTGCTTGCAAGCAAGCTGGTTTCTGTGGTCCATCCTATCTCTCGGAAGGAATACCAGTCCATCATCCTAACTCGCCATACTTTTCAACGCTTCCTTATACTCCAGCGACCATTGGTTCATTCACAGGTGGGCGGCTGTTGCTTTGGAAAGAATCAAAAATTTCTACTGCTTCACATGTCCTTTTGACTTTTCCATGCCATCATTACAACTGTAGCGCAAAAAGAAAGTCTTCCTTCGGAGATTGACGTATCAAATTTTGTATCAATCCGAGTTCATATTCCTGGAGAAGTTATCGATCGTCACATATTGTAACTGCCTTTGTTTACTGTCTCTAATGATCCACAAGATGAGGACACACGAGTTGCTGCGATCTCAAGGAACAGTGCCTGTTGTCAGCCAACCTAGCATAGCTGGAAGCTTAAATGTTGCTGTGTGCCAGGTTGTTTGCTCCAGTATCATTTTTTATTTATTTATTAGGAGAATTGATTGCATGGAAGCAGCCATCTGCAGAAGACAACTCGGTGATCCATTAATTTATTGAATGATCACTGACGCTTGCTCTAAGTAAGCTATTAAGCAGCTTACCAATCTAAACTCTCTTATGATTAAAGTAAAAAACATAATAGCAGATACATCATACATCAGAATTGACTTGTGCAATCATGGTTTGGTGCTCAGTAATTGGTGTGAGAGGAGGAGGAGGAGGAGGAGAATACTGGTGGTGGAAATATAACCTGAGCAAATACTGGTTAAGTTCATGGATGCAGAAATAAAGATAAATAATGCAAATTTAGGCAGAAGTAGATCAAGTAAAACCCAAGCTTATCAGGAAGTGTGCTGTCGCTGGAAAGCTATGTTCCTCCTGTCTTTGACTTATCATGGAGAAGGATGTTTGCAGCAGGCCATGCAAATTGCATGACATTGACATTGAAATCTTCAACGAAGAAGAAGAGGAGGAGGAAGAAGAAGAAGAAAAGAACGTGATTAATTAATGGACTCGATGCACCTCTCGAATGAACGAAGCAGAGGAGCCTCAACAAGACCAAAGAGATCAGCATCACCACCTACCTTTCTGTGCTTTCACGATCTGTCAAAGATGTCCTGCCTCAAGTTGGAAACAAGATGAAGGGATGGTTGTAACTCCATTAACGTATCTCATTGGCCTGCCATAAAAAAAACAAACAAAAGGAAATTATAATCAAGCATAATTCTTTTTTCCTTAATTATGAACCAAGAGTTGTTGATAATTTAATCAGTTTATATATACATCATTCTCTCTTTCTTTTTTCTTTTTTTTGCTTAAGTGGAATATTCCAAATATACTGGAGTGACTATATGTGTTATATTCTGAAAGAAGGAGATCTGAATTGTCTTATAAGAAATAGTTTGATATATTATTATTAATTTACACTAAGATATTTTAACCATATGGTTATATGTCTCAATTTGTGAGAAATAATATCGGTAACGATTTAAAAAGGCCCAATAAGAAAAAGACTATCCATATATGAGATTTGAGGCACATTACAATGAGTCATCAACCTTATGTTAGATTAGGCCATCAAATTCTCAAATGGAATACACTTTGATGCCTCACCTTAATCTCACATCCCTAGTGATGAGAGCATGAAATCTTGTGGGGGGATTTGATTCATTTTTCATATATAAATAAATATATATTTGTATCAAATTTTAATGTAACATTGGTAGCTAAGCTTATGAGCATTCAGGGATGCAATCACTTGAGGAGATGTCCCAAATAATTGCTGATAAGAGAAATTTAAGGATGCTTAGAATCAAATGGAATCAGAATATTAGTATAGAATTCAATACATTGTAAATTGTTTCTCTTCTTCTAGCATAACACATTGGAAGAGAAGATACCATTTCTCATCAAATATCATCCATATGATTTTTTTTTTCTGAGATTGAGACATCAGTATTTTCTTTCAATTTCCTACTTATTCAAAGTAGACACTTAGTTTTGACTATGCAAAGTCTTAGTGAGGATGAGATGTGAAACTTGCAAAAGTGATAGAGAATATTAGATTTATAGGGTTATGATATATATCACCTGAATTTTTCCATATTTACTAATATAGAAATATTCTCTTAATCTAATATAGATATATATATATATATATATATCACCCTTTACTCGCATCGTAAGTTTGACTTATTCGCATCGTAAATTTGACTTTCGTCACTAAGCTCATACTGACTTTATTTTTTTATTTATATTTTTTTTCTTTCTTTCTATTTTAGATTGCTTTTTTTACTCACTCTTTTTATTTACAAACGGGAGTTTGATAAGGCAAATTAATTAATTATGAATAAGTCAAATTAATATATTAAGTAAGATACCAATTCATGTTTTTTTAATGATCATTAAGTGATTCATGGTTTGTGATATAGAAAAAAGATCAAATAGTTGCATCAATTTGTGATACAAAGGTTGTAATTAAATTGTTTGTTTTCTTTTTGCCATCAATTTTCCATGTAAAAAGCAAGTTAAAAGGTTTGTAACGAAACATTGGAACTCACAACGAGAGCGCATCCTTCTGCGATCTCTAAGTCCAATATTTTTTTGTTGTAAAATGATGGGACTTTCTTTATTCTCGCAAGTAGAGAGATTAATGTTTTCTTTAGACAAAATATGTGAATAAACCAATCAATTTAGGATCTAAAGACAAAAAGGTGCATGATTTGGCCTTTGCATTGGAGATTGCTTTTATAATTTTTTACAAATAAAATTTTTTTCATGCTCATGATTTTTTATTTGACCATTAATTACATCATTAGAGATGATAGTAATGATGGGAATAAAATAAGAATCAACTTTGTATATGAACAAATACTAGCAGATCGTCACGCACAGCGGAATGAAACAAAAATCACAATCAGATGAACACCAAGATTTACGTGGAAAACCCCTTCAACTCGAAGGGTAAAAACCACGGGACAAGCCAGAGAAAATCTACTATCAAAATAATAAATATACAGATCTCAGGCTTCTTGCCCAAGCCCAAAGCAATAGCCACAAGAGAATCTCAGGGATACAAGGACTATAATCCTAAGCACAATATCCAAAACCTTCCCAAGAGATCACAGTAAGAATCCACTGCAAACTGATCTAACTTGAGATTTGAATGATTGATAATAGTCTTTTCCTGCTCTTGTCTTCTTCCCTTTTCTGGATCTCTTGTTTTCTGGCCTCTACTGTCAATCTGCAGTCTTCTTTTTCTCTTCCACGTTTCCAGCAGTCGCTGCTATCTTAATCTCAACCCTAACCACCTAATCTAGGTTTTAGGTTAATATAAGTGAGGTTATGGGCTATGGGCTTCACTAAAGCCCATTATGGGCTGAATCTGGGCCATCTGCCCAACAACCTCCCCCTTCAGCCCATAAGGGAGGCTGTCTCATGACTCCTCAATGTGAAGTCATGCCGATCGGCTGTCGGCACATCTCCTGTCTCTCTTTTTCTGCTCACTTTCAACTGCTTCCTGGTAACTCTCTGGTTCACCTGCATCAGTAAGCATCACATACTCATCTGTAGAGTATCTTCTGGAAGGTTGACGTGGTCTAGAAGATCTTCTTAACTAAGGTTCTGTGGGAACTTGTTCTCTTTCTTCTTCTTGCTCAACATGTCCAGCAGGTAGATCAACATCTGGCTCTGCACCATCTTCCTGCATATCTCCCCCATCACCATGATATACTGGAGGAATAACTGGGTCACAGTCTACAAATCCCTCTGCAAAAGTCTTAGCTGGTGCCTCCTTCTTCAAATCCTCAATGGTTTGATCCTCAAAGAAGACAACATCTCTGCTTCTGAACACGTTCTGCTTTTCTGGATCCCAAAGCCTGTAACCAAACTGATCATGTGAGTAACCAAGAAAAATACACTATTTTGTCTTACCATCCAGCTTGGACCTTTCATTGTTTGGAACATGTGCAAATGAATGACAACCAAACACTCTTAAATACCTATATGAGACATCTTTCCCTGACCATACATGCTCTGCAACATCACCATCTAAAGCTATACATGGTGATAAGTTGATTACATCAACTGCAGTCCTCAAAGCCTCATCTCAAAACCTTTTGGGTAGCTTGGCCTGTGAAAGCATACATCTGATCTTTTCCATGATTGTGCGGTTCATCCTCTCTGTAATTGCATTATGCTGAGGCATACCAGGGACTGTCAACTCATGCTGGATGTCATGTGACCTGCAATAATCATTAAACAATCTTGTGTACTCACCATCATTATCTGATCTTATACATTTCAATTATCTTTCTATCTCACTTTCAACTCTGGCATGAAACTCTTTGAAGACATTAATAACCTGATCTTTAGTCTTAAAAGCATAGGCCCAAACTTTCTTAGAAAAGTCATCTATAAAAGTAACAAAAAAAAGTGCACCACTGATACTAGGAACATTAACAAATCCACCAGGAGTTTTTATCCTCAAAGGACCACACACATCTGTATAGACACGGTCCAAGACATGCATTTTTCTAGATAAGGCAGGACTAACAAAGGAAACTCTATGTTGTTTACCAGCCAAACAATCAATACAAGGGTTCAAACGTGTACCTCTGAGAGATGGCAATACCTCTCTTTTGGAAAGTTCTTGCAACCCCTTCTCGCTTATGTGTCCTAGTCGCCTATGCCACAACTCCATGCTGGAGTCTTTCTCTGTAGCATTCAACTGCTCACCACAAGCTTTAGGCTGCAATATATACAATGTATGATATTTCTTCCCATTAGCTATAATAAGAGAACCCTTACTGAGCTTCCACTGCCCTTTATGAAATCTGACATCAAAGTCTTCATCGTCCAGCCTTCCAACTGAAATTAAATTCAGTCTTAAGTTAACCACATGTCTCACATCCTTAAGTACCAACTTGCAACCAATGTTGGTCTTTATATGGATATCTCCCATGCCAATGATGTTTGCTGTGCCATAGTTGCCCATCTTGACAACACCAAAATTTCCAGACCTGTAAGTAGCAAAGAACTCCCTCCGTGGTGTAGCATGATAAGAAGCACCTGTGTCAATTATCCACTCGAGATCCTGACACACACAAGAAAAAATATCATCAGAAGTAGACAAAATCAAATAATCACCACATTGTACTGTAGCTGTGATATTCTCTTTTAACTCTGTATGCTCCACTTCTTTCCCCCTTTTCTTGTTCTTCTTAGGTTGCTTGCACTGATTCTTGTAATGTCCTTTCTTACCACAATTGTAGCAAACAATATCTTTCCTTAACCTTGACTTGCTTCTACCCACACGTGAACCACTTCTATCCTTTGACTTTGACCTTCCTCTGTTCTCTGAGACAAGTGCTTGTGAATTAATCTGAGAAGTTGCTGAATTCTTTCTCCTTAACTCCTCATTCAACAAACTGTTTGTTACTTGACTCATGGTGACAATTCCATCTGGTGCCGAATTACTGAGAGAAACCACCAGTGTCTCCCAACTTTCTGGCAAAGAACTGAGAAGTAACAATGCCTGCAACTCATCATCAAGAGACATTTTCATAGAGGATAACTGGTTAGTAATACTCTGCATTTCATTCAAATGCTCAGGAATAGAAGTACCCTCTTTATATTTCAAGTTCACAAGTTTTCTGATCAGAAAAGCTTTGTTGCCAGCCGTTTTTCTTTCATAAAGACCTTCTAACTTTTTCGAAAGAGAGTATGCAGAACATTCAGTAGAAACATGGTGAAAGACACTATCATCTAGCCATTGTCGAATAAAGCCAACTGTTTTTCGATCTAACCTCTTCCACTCATCATCTGTCATAGATGTGGGCTTTGCACTATCTCCTTGCAAAGGTCCATACAAATCTTTGCAATACAAGAGTCCATTCTTGATTTTCATATCATCCAATTGTTTCCGTTTAAACTAATCATGCGAGAAACATTACCGGCCTCCATGTTCAGATACAAAAGATTAAATACCACCAAAACCCTGCTCTGATACCAGTTGATGGGAATAAAACAAGAATCAACTTTGTATATGAACAAATACTAGCAGACCGTCACGCACAGCGGAATGAAACAGAAATCACAATCAGATGAACACCAAGATTTACGTGGAAAACCCCTTCAACTCGAAGGGTAAAAACCACGGGACAAGCCAGAGAAAATCCACTATCAAAATAATAAATATACAGATCTCAGGCTTCTTGCCCAAGCCCAAAGCAATAGCCACAAGAGAATCTCAGGGATACAAGGACTATAATCCTAAGCACAATATCCAAAACCTTCCCAAGAGATCGCAGTAAGAATCCACTGCAAACTGATCTAACATGAGATTTGAATGATTGAGAATAGTCTTTTCCTGCCCTTGTCTTCTTCCCTTTTCTGGATCTCTTATTTTCTGGCCTCTACTGTCAATCTGCAGTCTTCTTTTTCTCTTCCACGTTTCCAGCAATCGCTGCTATCTTAATCTCAACCCTAACCACCTAATCTAGGTTTTAGGTTAATATAAGTGAGGTTCTGGGTTGTGGGCTTCACTAAAGCTCATTATGGGCTGAATCTGGACCATCTGTCTAACAATTAAATCATACTCACTATTTTTATTTGGATTCAAGCTTGAACACATTGGCATTATTTTTTTTTCTTTTCCTCCCTAAAATAACAAAGAAACATTCAGATTATTAAAGAAAGATTTTGTATTGTTCTCTGATATCTATATATATATATATATATATATATATATATATAATGAGGCACAAAAATAAATTAATCTCGAACTGATGGGAATAAATTGACTTGATAATCTCAAATTAATCTATTAATATGTTGAGTTTGAATCATTGGCTTAAAACATTTAGACCTATATCAGAGAGGTTATGTAATAGATTGACATTATTTATCATGATCGTTAGATTGAATGCGATCAAAGTCATAGACGATAGTTTTTTTATTTTTCTTTAATAAATTTACGATCAAGAATTCAAACTATTTTAAAGAATAAGATTCAACCATTTTTATCCCAAACAGAAACTTATTCTTAACGTTGATTTTTGTATGTTTATATGTGTAGAGTTTTTTTTTTTTTTTCCTTTGAGTTTGATGAATCTAGAGTGCTTTTTTTCTCCTTAATTATCATTCAAGTGTTCTTAATAAATTATCCAATTTAAAAAATTATCTCATCCTATCAAACTCATGATAACATATTTTTACATCTAAAAGAAGTCAAACAAATAACCCTTTGGTTGAAATTTGCAAGAACACTCCTGGAAGGTCATCTCAAATGTTAGATCTAACGTTAGAACTAAAAAATATATCTGAGGCTCAACTTTCCAATCAACATTGCACAAATTTTATCATCGATATGAGAGTTGTTTTGTTGATGAATGTATGGAATCTTATTTTCCTTTGTAATATATATATATATATATTTAGTAGGTCTTTAACACTGAGGTAGGGGTAAGGATCCAATCATTGTTCCTAATACAAATAAAAATTTTGAGCATTTTAAAATGCAATCATTTGGGGAGATGTTTGAAAGTATTTTTTGACGGTAGACGTTTAAGGTTGGATAGGATCGTATCAAATCAAAAGATTCAGATGCATAAGTTCATAGCATGTCTAAGATTTTGTAGATTATAAATTGGACATTAGTAGACAAAAACATGTTTGTAGTGAGTGCATCGGAGAAGATGGTGAGGATAAAGGAGAAGATATCTTTTGACGGTGGGAAGGATGGAGATGTTATAAGTCTCATCATCGATACCATTACTTTTGGGCTTCAGAGTTCGATCCTAAAGAGATTAAATATGTTTCCACTCCTATCGTGAAGGTGAGAGATGATCGAGAAATTAGTATATATTTTTTTATTATTTTAATTCAAGTTTATTCTTATATTCTCACAACATCTATATCATTTGCATGCAGCAAAACGCTTGTGTTCTTCAAGTACATAAAGCCTCGGAAGAATCAATTAAAAATGGGGAATGCGTGTGTTCTAAACACAACCCACCATTTTTTTTTATTGGTTAGTGATCTCGGAAGGAGTCGTGATTTGTACTCTTCCTGAGGAATCAATTAGTAGTATCAGTTCTACATTGTAAAAAATTGTTTGAGGATTTCCATATTTCACTATGTAATAAATCAATTTTTTTTTTTTTAATGAAACCAAATTTTCTGAAGCTTTGTATCGAAAACTGCTAACTCTATTGCAGCAAGTCAACTAACCAAAGAGATGGCTATCGAAAGTTAGAATAATCTAAACCCTAATTTGTAATATTTCTTTTGTTCACAATAGTTCTTTTAATTGATCTATGGAAAAACATGTCAAAAAAAAAAAAAAAAAAAGAGCTAAGGGGGGAATCCTAACAATACTTATGCTCGATCAATGATGGTTTCGACCAAGCCAATTGGTCAAACAAGTATAATAAATTTATTATTTTTTCAATGTCTCTAAGTGTATGTACCTAAGCAACCCTTTTATAATTGGGGCATAAGGGACCATTACACCATCTGTTCAAGTGGTTACGTGTATTGGTTGCAACTGCTTATAATAGACATAAGTTGTCAATTAATCATGCCATTAATAAAAAATATATACTTTAACATATATTCAATTGATTATTTATTTATCCGCATGGAGATAAGATCATTATTGAATAATGCATGATACTTATCACTAAGATGATGACACGTTTCAATTCTAACGGATCAATCACATCATATCCATTATAACATCAAGTCAAAAATTTTGTACATTTTAATAGGTATTTAATATATTTATATTCAGATCAATCATTTTTCATGATGATTTAGTTATATATATATATATATATATATATATAAGGTTTACAATTTGGACCTGTACCGCTTGGTACATGCAATACATACTCAGGATGTCGCTACGCGGACCGTCCGCTACCGGACGGTTCCGTCAAAAATCGATCATCGACAGTCGATTTTGACCATCAACGATCAATTGAGAAAGAAATCGATCGTGGACGATCGATTGAGAGAGAAATCGATCGTTGGCGGTCGGTTAAAAGATAAATCAACCGTCGACGGTTGATTGAGGGAGAAAAATGGAAGAAAAAAAAGAAAAGATGGTACCTATTTCCTCGCACCATCCTCGTCGATGCACCGTCGTCGCAATATCATTTTTTCTCCCACGCAAGGAGAAATTTTGAGATGACATCATACATTTTCTTTTTTTAATTAATATTTTTAATATTAATTATAAAAAAATATTATATTATATTTTAATATACCAGACGGTATGTATTGTCGGGTACCGGTACCGAGATAAACTCGATACACCGATATATATATATATATATATATATATATATATATATATATATATATATATATATATATATATATATATATATATATATAAGATTTTATTTATCAATCATTATTCATGATGTTAATCCAACATTTGGCAGCTAAGTTAATTGGATGATGAGAAAATAGGAATCTAATAAACTCAGAATCAAGCAGCAATCATTTTGGGAAGATGTCTCAAATTTGGTTTTATGATCGAGACGTCGCATTAATTGCCTGATGAGATTCCATATTTTATATATTAAAAAGAAATAGAGAAGAGTAGTTAACATCTATCGTAGATGGTCAACCTTTTAGAAGGAGAGTCAACCACATCTCTTGTGTATAGAAGGAGATGGTGAGTCCTATCGAATCTGATAATTTGATAACACTGAAACGTTATATATATTTTTTAATTTTTTTATATTTTTTTAGTCATACATACTTAATTAATGATCACCAAGAGAAAAATAGATTGTTCTTTGTTGTTTAAACTCTCTTTTTTTGTTCGATTGATGATATTTTGGATATGAATTGACCAGCATCTTATGAATACACACTCTCCAATCTCACAGTATCCCAACTTAACGAAAACATATTATCCAGAATCACTTATCTCCATCAAAGAGGAAGAATGATAAGGATCTATTATTTCTTACATATTCGAATCCATAATCCAAATTCAATTTAAATAAGAAAAAAAAAATCAGAATTATTATTCCTATAAACGATAGATAGATATATACATTATTCCAAATTCAATTTAAATAAGATGTCTGCAAAAAAAATTAGAGTTATCGTTCCTCTAAACGTTGTACGGTAAGGATGAGAGAAGCAGAGCATATCCGACAACGGTTGGAAGACGGGAAGGAGGAGGCTTACGTTAGCTCAGACAAGGAAGAGCATGGCGTCCGCAGCTGACGCCATGACGCAAGGCGGCTGCCACCGCCGGAGAAGATGATCAGAGGGCTCAACCGAGTCCGTCGCCACCCCGTTGAACTCCTCCGCGTAGCAGAGCACCGACTCGAGCGATCGCAGCGTCTCCGCCAGTTCGGCCACCTCCGCCCTGAGCACGGCGTTCTCGGACTCCAGCCACTGGTGGCCCTGCGCCAGCCTCTCCACCCGCTCCAGTATCTGCCCGTTCTCCAGCTTCAGCCGAGTCTCGTCACCCGTCAGCTCCTGCAGGTGCTGCTGCTTCCTCATCCGCGACCGCTTCGCCGACTCCCGGTTGGACAGCTTCCTCTTCTGCGTCCTCTCGTTCACCGCCATCAAACTCTGGCGGCTCTGTGCAGCTGGCATTCTATTCTTCTACCCTTACTATGCAAGCTTCGTCAAGGGATTCAATGGAGGGAGAGAGAGAGAGAGAGAGAGGCTGCCTTGGATCACAAACGTAGCTCACGAGAAGACATAAAACCAGTAGAGGAACACGACGGAGAAGGATTGGAGGAAGCAGATTCGGAGAAGATGAGGGGCGATGCTCATAAAGATCACGAAACTTGCCGTCCCAAAAGATTGGATTTGCTCCCTCGATGAGACAGCAATCAAGAGGGCGAAGTGCTCCCAAAAGATCTGCTCCGGAGCAGAGATGGGGAAGTATCCAAGGGGAATGCGAACGCGAGAGAGGATGGAGAAAACTTTATTTATAGATTAATTTTTTTACTTTTGGTGGGAAGGGGTAATAATATATTGGAGGAGGAAGGAATCTTCGCAATTGATGGGGATTGAAGATAAGGGTAGGTGGATTCTACAGAGCACGTTTTTGGGTAGCTTTGAAGTAGATTTATTTGTAGCATTTTTTGGATAGTAAATAAAATACGTAAACAATAATAGTTAGAAAAATGATTGTCTTACAAAAAAAAAAAAAAATTGAGATGGTCCATCTTTTTGTCATAATTGAGCTTTGTGTGTTACAACAATACTTGAATATTCTAAATTCCAGGAAAAACCTAAATACCTTAAGAAAATAATACTTGTATTGAGAATGGAGATTAAAAAAAAAAATCACAGTAATTCTTGTACGGTCTAAAATTAATATTCATTGACATGATTGATCTAAAATTAATTAAACTCAAATTGACAATCTGAGTGTCACATCATATATATTATTTATTTATGACGACGATAAGAACACAGGCGTATGATTTGGTCAACTAAGTTCATCTAGGCCATGATAAGAACGAGAAAAGGTGAAGACTTGAATGACAGGAAATAAAAAAAAAAAAATAGAGGAAGGGATTAATTAGTGAAGACGGAATCAATTAGGTCGTGTTTTATATAACCAATGGTTTAAACATGTGATTCACGTATCAGATCAGAGAGAGAGAGAAACATATAATATTAATATGCCGAGAATACGTTTTGAGCACAAGCTGCAGTTGGTGATGGTGAAGCCCTCTACGGAAGTATGTTATTATGATGTGCAACTGATCCAACATGGGTATGTATGCTTAAAGACTGGTATGTTATATGATGTGCAACCGATCCTTTTAAACAAGTGTATGCTGGTCTTGCACGCAAGGCATGCATGCAACTGGGGAAGTGTTGTTCTACGCATCCGTGGAGGGGGAGAACAGGATAAGACCGAAGGAGGGATTGGTAGGACCAGGAACATTGCACCTGGATTTGGCCGCCGTGGCTGCTCCGCCGTCCTCTAACACATCTCCACTCCTTTGTGATCGACGGAGATGATAACTCCGGGTGCGTCCAGAAGCTTCTCTTGGAACAACGATATGGCCCCTATAAATTGGTTCACCAACAACCTGCGATGAAGCAGTTTCGACGACGAGAGAGTGAATAAAGGACTAACGCTGTTTTTTTTTTTTTTTTTTTTAAGAAAAAATAAAAAAAGTATCACGACTGACTTTAAAATACAAACCTAGAGTTCAGTACAATCCTTATTTCCATCATGCTTCTCAAATGAACAAGAAAATAATTTAAGGTAAAAAAAAAAAAAATCAAATATTTAACTAACTAGCCCACACATAAAAGTATTGAACATTTACTTGAGCAGTACCACTGACAAAGGAAACAAGCTTAACCTAGAACAGTCACAAACAAGAATTAGTAACAAGTTGACTAACAGCCAAACGGAGCATTTCTCTGAAATCAGCCTAATGTTTGCGGCTGTGCCGTCTGCTCCTCTTCCTTTTGTTCTTTTCATCAGAATCACTATCAGAAACTGATTCAGAATCGGAGGATGAGCTGTACCTTCTATGTTTCCTTTTCTTACGCTTCTTTTTTCGCCGCCTCTTTTCTTCTGAATCAGATGAACTATCACTATAGCTAGACTCACCAGACGAGTCCTCAGAACCAGTAACAGAAGACTTACTCTCTGTTTCGAACACAGAAGCCTCACTACTGTCCTCCGGATCAGTTCTAGATCTGTGCTTTCTTTTGCTCTTTGTGCTACCCTTCTCCCCTGCCTCTCTTTTTTTGTGTCTTTCATCCCTTGCTTCCTTCACAATGTCAGGGTTGTCCAATTCATACGACACCGAGGGGTTCATCTTCAACTTAGGGTTTTTGAGCTGTTGAGTTCTTGAGGGCCGTGAGATGTAGACACGTTCATTCTTGCATTCATAAGTCCAATGGCCAACCTGATAACACTTTTGACACTGGGACGTGCCACCAGGAGAGGAAACAGAAGACCTGATATCCTTCCTCTCACCCAATTTGACAGCTTTCTCTGTACTCATCAAGTACATTTGGCGCTTTGCTTCCTTCCTTTCTTGCCATCGGCTTGGTCCTTCTTCCTTCTGACCGTAAGCATTCACATTTCGAGCTGCAGCAGTGGCAGCTCGCTCAGCTTGAGCTCGACTGAGACCTTTTGTAGCTGATAGCGCTGCTGCTTTTATACGATCCGCTGCAGCCTGAGCTTTCTCTTCCTTTTTACTTGACATATTTAGCAGTGTTATAACTAGAAAATCTGTAACTCCAGATGTCCTGCAAGAAATGAAGACCTAAACGGATTAAAAAGTCAACCCCAAAACAAACCTGGATATAACTACAGAAAACCCCAAAAGCAAATATTTGGGACAAACATATGTCCAAACTTTCTCAATTTCAAACACGACAATCTATTATTAAGAAAAGAGAGAAAACCTAACTTTGATCATGGTGCTAGCCATCTATAAAAACCATAGTCGATTCAAGTTAGTAGGATCACACCAAAGTTGCAACATGATTAGCCTTCATTGTCCCTTTCTTTGAATCAATCCCAAAACTAATGGAATAATGAATTCCAAAATAGTAGGAATATGAAGGCACCATTGTGAGACCCCATAACAAACCTGGATATAACTACAGAAAACCCCAAAACAAACCTGGATATAACTACAGAAAACCCCAAAACAAACCTGGATATAACTACAGAAAACCCCAAAAGCAAATATTTGGGAGAAACATATGTCCAAACTTTCTCAATTTCAAACACGACAATCTATTATTAAGAAAAGAGAGAAAACCTAACTTTGATCATGGTGCTAGCCATCTATAAAAACCATAGTCGATTCAAGTTAGTAGGATCACACCAAAGTTGCAACATGATTAGCCTTCATTGTCCCTTTCTCTGAATCAATCCCAAAACTAATGGAATAATGAATTCCAAAATAGTAGGAATATGAAGGCACCATTGTGAGACCCAAAAGACAACTACTCTGCTCCTGTCCAAGTCTCATAGGCCAGATCTTCACGACAACTAATCATTATGAAGCAAACAAGTATGGATCAATTCCAGAAAGAAAATTGTGCAAATGATGAATTGGTAGGTACAACAAGCATGGCAGGATCGAAGTGCAGAATTTCTTTCCAAGATCAAGATTCTTAGTAGAAAATTTTAAAGCCGGTCAACTCCCCCCCCTAACCCAGATCTTTTCAAATGAATTGTCAAGAAGCAAAAAGATCTATCAATTCCACAAAGAAGGTGATCAAATGATGGATGGGGCAGTAAGACAGGATCTAACTGCATACAAGACAAAGAGTGCAGGGCAAAACCCTATTCAATACCAAAACGCTTCGTGGCAACCCCATTTAATCGCCCAGATCTTAGACACATATGATCAAGAAAGAAAGAGATCAATGAATTCACAAAGAAAGCAAACTACGAAGTACCTACGACACAAAAAGGGTTAGTTGAACCCTATTCTCGATGTTAAGGAATTGAAAACCATGATCTTTCAGATTGATCGTCAATAAAGGAAAAAGAAAGTATCAATCAACAACGCAAAGAAAGCGGATGGATGGAGCTACGATAAAAAAGAAGAACATGTAAGACGAAAAAGTGCAGCACAAAACCCTATTGAAAACCGAGATACCTAGTATAGCTAATCAAATAACCCCATCCCGTCGTCGAAATCCTTCTGCTCGGTCGTCAAGAAGCAAAAACATTGATCGAGTTCACAAAGAAACCAGAGCTACGGTAATCATGAGAAGATTAAAGATACCAATGACACGAAAAGAGCCAGGAGAAAGCAATTAAAATCCATTGATCCCTGACCCGTCTCGTCGCCCAGATCTTTCTAATGAATCGTCAACAACCAGGAAAAAGAATGGATCAACCGAAGTACCTGTGAGGCACAAAGGGCCAAAGGAAACCTATTCTAGACCGGAAATGAGGTCGAAATCCATCGACTCCTGACCCCAAATTGTCAGCCAGATCAATTGTCCACAAGAAGAAGACAAAAGATCCACCAATCTCACAAAGCGAGCGGGGAAAGCAAACGGACGGAGAGGGACGATGAGATCAACATACCTGCCTGCACCACGACAAGGGGAAGCTGAAACCCTAGACAACCCACGCCTCCGAGAGCGGAAGGCTCTTTGAAAAAGATGTAAATATGTCTTAATAATAAGGTGGGGACGCCCCCAATCCAAAACCATCCGATTCGGATAAGGCCCGGCCCAGCTCGGCTTAAACTGAACCGGGATATTAGATAAAAAAAGAACTGACCCGGGATGAATCGGCTCGATGATTTGCCGGCCCTGTGCAGACGTAATATCCAGATTTTTAAATTTTTTTATTATTATTTTTTTATTATGATATCGACACATGATATTGATACCTAGTCACCCAAGCCATGTCATCTCCTCCCATACACCTTAGTACCTTGAGGTGTACCCATCACTCGAGATCCCGAAATGACACTGACAGTCTGACGTCGTACTCATCACCAGAGATCTCGAGACAACACTGTCACTCGAGATCCTGGAATGACATCGACCGACTGATGTTGTACCCATCGCTTGAGATCTCGGGATGGCGCCGACCACACGACGTCGCCTGAGATCTCGAAATGATGTCGACCACCCAACGTCATACCTTTCGCTCGAGGTTTCGGGGATGCCACCTCTCCAGACGTCCCGAGCCTCACGATAGTATGATGACCTATCACTTCCCTATCGGTATAAAAGCCAACCTTGGCACAGTCTAAAGGATCGACTTCTTGACACTTAAACTCTCTTGTTTCAATTTCATTCGCTAACTTAGTCATCGGAGGGGCCACAACGGGCACACACCTCCCCAACCGAGGCCTTCGTGCAGGACCCACCAACGAACCTGAGATATGCACATCCTAAGACGCTCACCATGAGATGACCTCCACCAAACTCGATCGAGCATTTTCCTTCCTCTCTGCTGATGCAGACAGTCTTGCGTACGAGGAGATAAGTCTTATTTTATTATTAGTAAGATTTATTTAATAATACAAGGAGATAAGTCTTATTTTATTATTAGTAAGATTTGTTTAATAATACGAGTAGATAAGTGTTAGAGAACCTAAAATTTATTTTTCAATATCTAAAAAATTAAGTTTTATTCATTTTTTTCTATATTATAGTACCATGATTGACATGGAAGTGCCTAATTTGTTATAATCAGCTTGTATAGATCTTGTTGATCTTATGATATATTTTTTATAGTTCACAATATTGTCCGATAGTCTTTAATTCAGTCCATTCAAATATGACAATTCATTAGTATATTCCTTAGATAAAGTTAAAACTGTTTCAAGGTACTTCTTCATCACCAAAGAATGTATTAAAGAGGTCAGTTACCAGCTGTAAAATACTTAATTTCGTATTCCTTATGCATGAAGATTTGTTTTATGCACTAGTATTTACTTTAGAATTTTAGGGTTGGAAAGTTTAAAATATGATGGTATTGATAAAAGCTCTTTTGAGTTCTCTCTTAAACTTTGTATCTCTTAGATATTTTATTGAGCCGTGAATCTTTTGTTACAGTTTTGTATTCTTATTTAATATCTTTGGGGTGATGAATTATCTATATTTTTTTAATTTTAAATTTAATGATAAATTATTTATCGATTTTATACAAATTCTATCTTAAGTGTATTTCTTTTCAATTCAAAAGGCTTATTCCAACAATTGGACTATTGATTTTTTTTTTTAATCCATTCATGATTCTTCCCTTTCCCAATATAAATGGTCTTCCATGATATAATTACTATCAATATCTTCGATTATTTTAGTGAAATATCTAACAAATGGAATAAATAGACAGGAGTATAGCTATCTCAAACCGATAAAGTTACACTTATAAACTCTGTTTTAATGATCCCTCCCTTGCATCCTCTTAATATTATAGTGGATGTCTAAATCTGCCATGAACACAATATTAGTAATATTGAAAGAATCATTAGAAATTTGAGATGTAATTTTTCTCTTATGGGAGTTGGCTTAAAGAGGAACCCACCTTTGATCACAATTACGATGCTGCCGTGTTCATGTTGTATGTAGCTGAATACAAATTTATCCGAGTTGAAAGTTACTGGGCCAATCAACTTAAACGATGTTATTTTAATTAATTAGGTATCATTAAAATTATAAAATTATAGTTGAAATAAATGTTGAATGACTTTTAATAAACATCCTCTCTTTTCTTGAATCCTACCGTCCCATTTATCGTTGAATTGGGGGTAGTTAATTCACACTTTTTAGGAAGACAATATATGGGCTCAAAGTGTATCAAATTTGGAGCACCAAAGATAGGTCCATTTTTAACTTTCTTTAGTATCCGAACTAAAAATAAAATAAATAATTTTATTTATCCTAACATCCTCAACTACATTGATGAAAAGCGATTAACAAAAATATCATTTAAATATATTTTTTATTTTAAATAATTTTATCAGTAAAAAATAAAAGATTAAAAATAAAAATTATTATTATTTTTATATCAATGTAATATGTAGTTTCATGTATTGTATATTGTGCTTTTCGTTAATACAATTAATGAATGATGTTAAAAATAATTGAGATGATTTATTTCATTGATTTCAATATAACTGTTTTAAGTAGAGATCATAAATAAATAATACTGATAGAGTATGGGGGATAATATGTAATTAACCGACGACATTATAATTTTATATATGAAACGAGTTGATGAAAAAAATTAATATTGGCTAACAAAATCCTTCCA